>JAQISU010000032.1:5270000-5955000 GCA_029339505.1 Unio delphinus
CTTTATGTAAAGTTCAAGTTAAATTGAATACAAGAGAGAGAGAGAGAGAGAGAGAGAGAGAGAGAGAGAGAGAGAGAGAGAGAGAGAGAGAGAGAGAGAGAGAGATTTTTCTTAAGAAAACTGGGAGTAAGATTTAGAATAAATAACCATCCCAAACAACTACGCATTAAACACATTTTTATTTTTGGGAAATGGGGGAGGGAGATCTGTCTGGTCGCAGTTTGTTTCTAACTTATATGATAGGTCAGCTCAGTCCGGAAATGTGAGGCCAGTAATGTTTGCATTTATTAAACGATGACGTCAATGAGGTAAAATGATGACATATGATAATTAAGATAAATCAGTTAATTTGGTGATCGTATTCATCATAAAAATATACTGCAATATTTAAGATAACGTTTAATGGTAATAACATGTTGGGGGAAACTTGATCATCTCGTATCGTAAGCTGAGCTGAACTTCCGGACTGAGCTGACCTATCATATAATTTAGAAACAAAGTTGCGTTTATCTAGATGGGTCATCTTATGTTTCAGACTAATTAACGAATTTCTGGACGTGTCTAACAAGTCATGTTTTGTAAAACATTTGTGTTCTCCAACTGCGACCAGACAGATCTCCCCCCCCCTCCATTTCCCAAAAATAAGAAGTGTTTTATGTGTAGTTCTTTGGGATGGTTAAAAACAAATAGTATAAAATAGGAATAAATTACGTATGTGATGTGCGTAAATGATTTACACATCTGATTTAGTTTAAATTCACATTGCTCTTGAATATTTTGAAAGCTTAACAATGTCAATATATAACTAATCAGCAAATACAGAGACAGATATAGTGGAAACAAAATGTATATTTAAAACATCACCTGTTGACTCAGTATATGAAGTACTTGTTTTTCAATCAACCATATTATTTTTCTACATCCAAAAACCATGTATACCTTAGGGGATTCTTTTTAAGATAAGCCCTGTTGGAAAGCATTAAATACAATATATTTTATACAATATATTTTAGACGGTCTTTCAGTGGAATGTTGATAATTTATCAAATATAAAACATTCCCTGATATGTTATGCCTTTTTAATGACCTACAAAGAATAGGATTGAAACATCTTTGCCATGATTTTTAAAGTCAAGTTACTCACTCAGAATTAGTGATCATTGGACTAAATTAAATGATACATAAGAAAGAAAGGTTTCCTTGCGAAAAAATATATAAATCACATAGATGATCACACGATGCAAACAAAAAAGGCAGCACTGGATACAATTATATTTTGACAGTGATACATATAAGCTTAAAATATTCTTCGGCTGAGTAAGTGAAATGATATACACATTGTTTTAAATAAATTTGAAATTAGAGAAAACCTAAATAGGTTGACAAGGAAAAAAGTTTTATCAAGCATTGCATATTTTTTCTAATTTGTCAAACGAACTCAGTCTGTTGCGGAGAGGACGACTATAACTAAGCACATGATCAGAATGTCCAAGCTATTCAACCGGAGAGAATCAGAACACCGCTTGACATTTCTCAAATATAACTCAAGGATAAGCTAATTCAAACTATAACTCAAACCGACCAAAAAGCACAAATATATAAAAGTCTACAGGCTAGTCAATGTGATCGTAAAAGAAACAAAATATTAATGAAAAAAGCATGGAGAGTTATGCAAACATTACAACATTGAAACTACTATCGAATTTTATAAAATGAAGATAAAGCAAGTATGTCATTATCATGATCAATATTTTGTATTCTAAAATTTAACGTTGTAGTCTTTAAACATATCCAAACAAATTTATGCTACAAATACTCATCACACAATTAACAAAAATCAGTTGATACATCTAGAGTCTGAAATCTCTAGCCCATATTAACTCAGTATTGGTACGAAGAAAGAAAAATATATTTTTGTATTAGTACAGGCATCACATTGGAAGTCTTAAGATGGCCATATAAAGTAGATTGTTGTCAATAATTAGTGTTGCTTACGGCTATAGACACACATACATACACACACAAATATATCTCCCTAATCTCTCACGTCTACCTCAAAGAAGGAATCATTCCCAGCATACCCCGGTATATGGCACGCCAAATCGTTCAAAATGGATGAGCTGGAGCAATCGTAGGGTGAGCTTGGAGCGATCGTAGGATGATCTGGAACAATGGTAGGGTGAACTGGAGCAATCGTAGGTTAAGCTTGGAGAGATCTTAGGGTGAAGTGGTGCAATCGTAGGGTGAGCATGGAGCGATTGGAGGGTGAGCTGGAACAATCGTAGGGTGATCTGGAGCAATTGTAGGGTGAGCTTGGAGCGATAATGGGGTGAAGTTGAGCAATCGTAGGGTGAGCTTGGAGCAATCGTAGGGTGAGCTTGGAGCGATCGTAGGGTGAAATGGAACAATCCTAGGGTGAGCTGGAGCAATCGTAGGGTGAGCTTGGAGCGATTGTAGGGTGAACTTGAGCAATCGTATGGTGAGCTTGGAGCGATCGTCGGGTGGGCTTATATATAGATAATTAAATAAAATAAGAAAATACTGATGGACATAAACGTTTAATATAAAAAAGGTTAGAAGGTTCAAATAGTCTTAATTTTGCATTAAGCCTAGCAATCAAACAATGAAATAAAACTTGAAAGAAAATTATTCTTGTTAATGTAAACCTGGATGTTTTTAGGATGCCTATTAGTTTCAATTCCTCTTGCATTCTACACATTGTGAAATCAAATAATTGAGAATGCTGATGGTTGATGAGTTTAAGTGAGACTAAGTTATATCATTCTGATGGAGGACACTAAGTTTAAAATACAGTCTGATGGTAGAGTCTAACTTGCATTCGTTTTGATGGCAGAGAGCAAGTAACATACATTCTTAAGCAATAACACAACTCGAGAGATACTGCTATTTACAGACCTTTAATCATCTACATCCTGTTCTAAATAATCTTTGTAATATATTTATTAAACTGTCTTTTCTGAATACGTCATTATAGAATCTATATTAACAGTTTAAACACTAGAAGAGAAATTAATGTTTTACTATCATTTAAGGTATTATTACAAGTGAAACAATATCCAAGTAGAACATCTACTTGCAGGTCTAAGCATTTACTCGTCAGAGCGCCCTCAGTCTTTCTTATCAATCCAGAATAAGCACCTCGAATGTATGTAGCGGAATGATTTCGACATTTTTGGGGAAAACAAATATTAAAACATCACATTGTGACATTCATATTGGATTTGTTTGAACATTGATGGTTTGAGAAAAGTCACAAACTAACTTGACTGTCCTTTAAGTCTAAGGTTTCCCATTAGTACCTACTTAAGATCTAATCACTTTTACCTTGGCCGTACTGCACCCCTACAATGAATGTAAATTTAATTTTTTATAGTTGCATACTTGTTAGTGCCCAAAATATTATTGATAATGGAAATTTGAATCAAATAGCTCATCCATTTTGATGACACAGACAGTATATTTGAGTACATATTAATTAAATACATTTGGACATTAAGATTACCAATTTAAACTTTATTTATTTAACGTCGATTCCAGAGTTTGATGTGATGACACCAGTATCCTTGAAGCTTTGTTAAAGAAAAAAAGAAACTCAAGCTTAACCTCAAAACCTGAAATGGAATAATGTAATGAAAGTTCAAATTCTAAGCGAAATAAATTTGGCCTGTTATTGAAGACATCAAAGTAAAGTAAATCCTTAAAGTTCCAAGATTTAATTTGTTTATAGTTTGATATGAACTCTAGTTTCTTCCTCAAATAATTTAGAAAATACATGACATGGTCTTGAATTTGGAGGAAGATGTAGAACTGCGAGGAACCCATCAGGTTTTGGTTGGTTACTACAAATCAGTAACGCGTCAAAACCTTAATCAAACTAACAACTCCAGGGGTGTAAAGTGTGTGTGTGTGTGTTACCGCAGCACCATCTGGTACCCAATGAGACAAGAAACCCAAACGTTGTTTAAGATTTATATTTTTATTTCAAATGAAAATGACTCTAACTCTATATGAAATTCTTACAAAAATGTAAATAATAAACATCCTATAGGAAGTTTCTTCATAAAAAGTCAAAATGAGCAGCAAAAGGTCACTGCAAAGCAGTCATAAACAGGTAACATAACCGTCAGCTTCCACTTAGGCGATAACTGGACTTTTCATGTCTGCACAGATAATGGCTGACAAATGATAACAAAAATGTGATATGACAAAATATACCTCTTTTTCCCTTGTCTTTTCTGGGGGTTGGGGTAATATCATCATGATAAATATTCAAAATGGGTAATGTTAACCTGAAAGGCATAACTGGATAACTTAATTAACATGATTACCTGAATAGAAACTGTCCAAATACATTATGCAAGTGACATTATCTTGCTGATAGCTTTTCCATTGATAAAGTTTATTATGGCGAACTACCTACATCTTATCAAAAGGTATCATCATAATAAAATGTAAACTCGTGTCTGATTAGATAATAATTTTGTATATTTTGACTCTTTCTTTTACAAGTCCATAACCAAGTCCATTCCTAAGTACTTGTGAATAAATTAATACCAATTACCAATAACTGGATTCACACTCATTTGATAGCTATATTATTCGATCATTATTTACCTATATGGGCTGTCTAGGAAACTCATTTTTAATTTTTTTTTATTAAGACAGTACCTTGTTTTAGTCTGCAACATACCACTCAATTTTCACCTTTTTAATAGAATCGGCAATTCACAACTTGTAAAGTCTGTGATGACAAGAAAACTATTTCTGAACTAAATTAAAAGCAAGAGGCCCAAGTTGGTTGACTGATATTGCTGACTTCACAGGAGACCACTGCACAAAATAGATTTATGAAAGAACATAACCTAGTCGAACACTCAGAAAGTTCATATTGTTACACGCACAGGGGTATTACTTGACCAAGCGGTGTCAAACCCTAGTGCGAATCCCACTGGAAGTCGTATGTTTTCCCAAAATTCCCAAATACTTCCATACAATTTGAGTTGGAAATTGAAAAACCAGACGTGTCTGCTTTTATACACTAAATTTTACTCTAATCAATTCAAGACCGCAGATAAAAACAACTTGCCAAAAGTCCATCAACCGCACATTTACATGGTTTTTCTCCATCATCATCAGATTTCCGTACCACCAGCCGGTTATGCCATAGAAAATACACTAGTATCCCCTTTTTCACTGGGAAATATTTTAACTCTGCTACCTCAGGCCAGCCAAGGTACACTTTTACCGGCCTATTACGTCAATATAACTTCACCCATTATCTAATATGGACACATACATGGTATCTACTAAGTCCCTACTTATTGATTCCATTGTGTAATTTACCGGTTTCCTACCGTAAATACTGCCATCTCAGCCACACCACTATTGTACACAACTAGATTTTAATATGGACTATCTTACTCCAGAGTCAGTCATTCGGTTTGGACCTGAATTCACTACTAGCGAACCATGGCATCATTCAAACTCACTAACACTTGACCCCGTGACGTTTGCTCCTAGTAAATGGCTAATTATTTTGGGCTGAGAATATTTACATGGCGCCAAATCCAAATAATAACACAAATCTAAGAATTGCTAAAAACGGGGCGCTATTAAATACGCATACTCCAAATTTACTACAATATTATCTTAATTTTCCCCACTTTACCATATCCTCATAAAAATGTGTTCTAAAGGTAATGACATAATATGAACAGACTCCTGCTTATAATTGAAGTCATCCATGTCCTTTTTTATATCAACCCATTTACAGAGTTTTATAGAACTCGATCAGACATATATAGTCTCTGAATCAAGAAAGTCAACAACCTCAGCCAATTAGATGCAAGGTATGTCATTAATATGTGCTGATCTGAATTACTAAAGAAATTTGTAAGACAATGATAGTATAAGCTTAAGGTGAACCAAACTCCAACCAGATTTTGGTCATTAAAGTCAATCAGATAAATGATTACTTCATTAATATGTATGGCTCTTGATCCTGAACAAACTTGTGTAACATCTTGATAATATTTGACTATTTAATAACCTTGATTAAAATATAACCTAGATTAAAATCTGATCAGAAATGTAGCTGCTAGATTGGTAACAAGTTCAGTCAGTCAGATGCAAGGCCACATCAAATTTCACTCATTATCAAAGTAAATCAAGATCTTAATGGATAGTCCTGTTTCCCAAGCTTGATCATATGCAAGATCACCTCATTAATATGCAAAAATCTTGTTTGCTATAAAAATTAAACATCTTGATATCAGTGAAACTGACGACTGATTACCTCATTAATTGTGTGGATTCTGTTCATCATTAAAAATGTCAAACATCTTGATGATATCAGCATATATTCCATGGAATATTATAAATCTAGTGGACAAGAAGGGTAATATCATCACAATAGTCACACCTGTACCTAGCATGTGCTTTACAAGACAGCAGAGAGAAGGTAGCTATTTAATTATATGGCACCTACTGATATTTTGTGTAATTGGTCATGTACCCCACTCCTAAAATTAAATACATAGCAGTCCAAACCTATATCTGTTATTCCTACACTTGAACAGGAGATATTTATGTACCATCCATCTACCTGTAAATATATTTCTTTCTGAACTGATAGTTGAAAATTCACAAAAACTTCGTACACAGATTGCATGTGATAGGGTTATAGTTTTGGGGACCATCAGGAGGTGGGGGTGAGGTGGGGGAATAGTAAAAACATTGGGATGTGCCATATCAAGACAATTAAGTAGCTCTGTTATTACTGAAACTAAATTTTATACCATGAAAACATGAAATAGAAACTGGCAATGACCTGCCTTCAAACTTTGTTGAGGTTAATCTATTGTGTTTTTCCTTAAGAATGTATGTAACTTGGTCTCTGCCATCAAAATGTATGCAATTTAGACTCTACCATCAGACTGTATTTAAAACTTAGTATCCTCCATCATAATGATATAAATTAGTCTCACTTAAACTCATCAACCATCAGTATTCTCAATTCTTTGATTTCACATCGTGAGTAATGCAAGAAGAATTTAAACTAATAGGCATCCTAAAAACATCCAGGTTTACATTAACAAGAATAATTTTTTTTCAAGTTTTATTTAATTGTTTGATTGCTAGGCTTAATGCAAAATTAAGACTATTTGAACCGTCTAACCTTATTTATTTTAAACGTTTATATCAATCCAAGTGTCAGTATGTTCTTATTTTATTTAATTATCTATATATAAGCTCACCCTACGATTGCTCCAACCTCTCCCTACGATTGCGCCAGTTTACCCTACGATCGCTCCAAGCTCACCCTACGATTGATCCAGCTCACCCTACGATCGCTCCTAGCTCACCCTACGATTGCTCCAAGCTCACCCTACGATTGTTTCAAGCTCACCCTACGATTGCTCAATACGACTGCTCAAGTTCACCCTACGATTGCTCCAAGCTCACCCTACGATTGCTCCAGCTCACCCTACGATTGCTCCAGTTCACCCTACCATTACTCCAGCTAATCCAACGATCGCGTTTCAAGCAGAAAGAGAAGGAGAAGAGAAACTAGCATTCAGTAGTTACTTAAACCACTTGAAAATAGGATACACTCAAAGATGCTTTTGATTTTAGGATACGTAACAATTTAACAATTTAATTTCGAGAAATAATACTTCGTCATAATTTTGAAAGGAATTATAACTGAACCTATACATCCATCATCATCATCATCATCATCATCATCAACAACAATAACAACAACAACAACAATAATAATAATAATAAAAATAACATTTATAATAGTTATAATAAAAACATAGATAAAATAATAATAATAATAATAATAATAACAACAACGATAATAATAATAACAATAATATAACAACAACAATAATAATAACAATCATAATAATACTATAACAATAATAATAATATAATATTAACAACAATAACAATAACAATAATAATAATAATAATAATAATAATAATAATAATAATATAACTATACTAAGTAGAAGAAAAATAACAATAATAATGAGAATAATATAACAATAATAATAATATAACAACAATAATAATGATAATGATAATAATATAAATTATACTACTACTACTACTACTAATAATAATATAACAATAATAATAATAATAATAATCATAATATTAATAATTTTGCAATAATAATAATAATAATAATAATATGAAACAATTAATAATAATAATTATACTTATAATAATGATAATAACAATAATAATAATAATATAACAACAATAATAAGATAAAATTAGAATACGAATAACTAAAATAATAAGAATAATATAACAATAATAATAATAACAATAATATTAATATGACAATATTAATAATAACAATAATAATAATATAAATGACAATAATAATATCAATAACAATAATAATAACAGTAATAATATAACAATACTACTACTAATAATAATGTAACAACAATACTAATAATAGTAATAATAATATAAATAATAATAATATAACAACAATAATAATAATAATAAAAAGGAGAATAAAAACAATAATAATAATATAACAATAATAATATAAATAACAAAAATAATATAAAAAACTATAACAATAATAATAACACTGATATATAAATAATAATAATACAACAATAATAATGATAGTAATAATAATATAAGGAATAAAAATAATAATAATAATAATAATAATAATAATAATAATATTATTATTATTATTATTATTATTATTATTATTATTATCATTATTATTATTATTATTATTATTATTATTATTATTATTATTATTATTATATTTATTATTATATACAAACACAAAAAATGGAAAGGAAAGTATGAAAAGAGCATTAAAGTATTCAGTCACTGATTTAAAAGGCAATATCAACTGTTAAACGATCAGACTTTAATACCTGACACGATTGAGCTTACACCTGGACGTAGCAGTCTACACACCTTAAAAGGAATATGATAATCAGAAGACTGTTAAATGATAATGGTCTTCTACACAATAGTTTGACAAGTTAGCCGAAATCGCGCTATCAAATTTATATTATGTAGAACATAATTATCCGACGGAAACGGAAGAATTCATAGCTAAATTAAAAACGGAAACAGGTCAAAAAAATCTTCCATTTAATGCAAAAAAATGGAATAATTCAAAAAGAAAATACATAAATATAAAATGAAGGTTGGATGTCAAAACCAAATTATTGAATGGATGGATTGTACTTTATGAATTTGATATTATTGTAAATCAGACGCTTCCTGCTGGTATTCCATTTTAAGTTGAGCAGGAAATGAAAATTATACCCATACATAATTATTGGATACTTGTATTGATGTTGGAAAGACAATTGTTTATTATATATTTTATAGTTGAAATTACACCTTAAACAATAACTGCTTCTTGTGGATTTAGCGATTCTCCGTTAACGAATATTATAACATTTTAAGTATTGTGACATTACAAATTAAAGCAGGTTTGTGTAGATTTTTATCGACTTTATCTTAAAGCTGGCGTTAACACAATTTTGAAATTAGATATGAGATACAGAATCATAGCGTCGCTTACACGCAAGACATTAAAATAATCTGAAACATACATTTACAATGCAAATAAGGCATAACAATAATCTGAAACAGACATTTACAATGCAAATAAGATATTACAAAAATCTGAACACACATTTACATTGCAAATAAGACATTACAATAATCTGAAACAGACATTTACAATGCAAATAAGACATTAGAATAATCTGAAACACTCATTTGCTATGCAAATAAGACATTACAATAATCTGAAACAGACATTTACAATGCAAATAAGGCATTACAATAATCTGAAACACACATTTACTATGCAAATAAGCGAAGTGTGTTTTAATACGTGGATTGAAAGCAGCAGTTTTGAAAGATTTTGCCATGAAATAACGTTGACACAAAATTGAAACTTCTGCAGTGGAATAGTCAATGTTTGCATTCAAAGGAAACGACGATATATTCAAACTATATGATCCTAATTGAGCTGATGAAGGGAGAACCAATCTTGAAAATCTAAAACAAAATATAAAGAGATAAGATGTAGCTATCTAGGTGAATCTAACAAAGATAATATACTAACTGCATAAAAGAACGAGCAACCAAACCCTGCAAAATTCTTATAAACTTAAAAATAAAAACACAAAAACACATTTGAAAACAAATGGGTGGACATGGAAACCTTTCACTACACATGTACATCATTAGAGATAAACAGGGTGTTACCTTAAACTCAAACTAGCTAACATACTGGGGAGAGTTGACAGGTATCAACAGAAGGTTTGATTACTGAGTCTCCGAATAGTCTGTTCTATGCCTTTTACTTCAATTATTCTACTCATCTTGATGCTATTGCAGATAAACATAGAACAAGATTTGTTTTTTAAATCAATCTACTCATCTTGATGCTGTTGTAGATAACCATTGGTCAAATTTTGGCTACTAAATGATTCTATTCATCTTGATGCTGTTGCAGATAAACATGGATCAAGTTTTGGTTACAGAGTCTCCGAATAATATGTTCAATGCCTTGTACTTCAATAATTCTACACATCTTGATGCTGTTGCAAATAAACATGGATCAAGGTTTGGTTACTCAATTGTTCAATCATCTTGATGCTGTTGCATATAAACATTTATCAAGGTTTGGTTAGTCAATTGTTCTAATCATCTTGATGCTGTTGCAGACAAAAGTGGATCAAGATTTGGTTATCGAGTCTGTGATTAATCTGTACTATGCCCTTTCGCTCTGTTATACAAATCATCGTGATATTACTATAAAATTAAACTGGGCGACACAAACTTTGTAATTGGAACCACCATTCCGATGAGCAGGTAAAATATAGGGAGGATAATTTCTTTTCCCTCCTTTCAGTACAACCCCTATCCAATTTCGTAAATTCGTCTCACTTTTATAGGATGATAATGTGAGTGACTGAAGAATTAAATTAAATATTTGGCATTTTGAAAACTATTCAATCATACCTGACCACAAAGCAAGAACGATTCACCAATGCATCATTGCGGGTTTATTGTTATGTCAAGGATGTAAGCAGGGCTGGCCTTGCGCCCATTGGACCGATTTAGCACAAACAGGCATAGCGCTCGCAGGAGCCCTTTATATATATATATATATATATATATATATATATATATAAGAAAAAGTAATTTTAAAGCAAGTTAGTTATCATATACAACTTGTTTAAAAGTTTATTTTCAACTGACATACTCACAGGGGACCCATTCCAAAACATTCCAAAACGGACCCCGCGTTTGTTCAGGCCGTTCCGGGATGCAATGGGAAAGAACTTCGTATGCAAACGGCATCCAGTAACAAATTGTCAGCACATACATGTTCCATTCTGTAGCGTTCTGAGAAGGTTGGGGTGGGGTACTTCCAAAATATTAATTAAAATATTATAGAAGTTCCACCTGGCTCGTGAATTTAAATTTAGATTAAAGACCAAATAGGTATACGGCTCTGAGAACCCAAGTCAGCACTGCCGACGGTTAAATTATCTACATATAGATATATAACACAAAGATGAAATTCAACAATAACAATTTAATGAAGCCTATAAATTTAAATGTCACACAATCACTCGTCCTTTAAGTGATAGCCTATTTCATCTTATGATTTTCAGTGTGAGTTCTATTTTCCACCTGGCCTTTGGTTGTACTCATCTATTATCCTATCCTTCCGCTCTTCCTGAATTTCACCTCTCCAGATTTCTCTCCTCCCTTCACTTTCCTTCCGTTTCTCTATCCAGACTATTGGGACCACTTTCACTGGTCTGTTCCCCGAACTTCCTCTCCAGATTTCCCTCTTTCCTTCTTTTCCTTCCGTCTATAACGGAGACACTGGGACCACTCACTAGTCTGTCCCTCGAACTTCCTCTCCAGATTTCCTTCTTTCCTACTCTTCCTTCCGTCTATAACGGAGACACTGGGACCACTCACTAGTCTGTCCCTCGAACTTCCTCTCCAGATTTCCTTCTTTCCTACTCTTCCTTCCGTCTATAACGGAGACACTGGGACCACTCACTAGTCTGTCCCTCGAAGCTTCCTGTGAAAATCACAAGGCGTTAACATATGGTTTATCAAATCTCACCTCACACTAAATCATCCATTAACCATCAGATAAGGCTAATTACGTTTAGGACACGCATACATACACATCGAAATTCCCACACACTCTTACAGGGAAACAATGGCGTAATAGCACGATAACATATATCCATACATCATATCACATAAGTATATCTTATATATATATATATATATATATATATATATATATATATATATATATATATATATATATATATATATATATATATATATATATATATATGTATATATATAATCTCGTTGTACTTATAATATTACGATAACCAGATGTATGTCTGTACACTACACTCCCACAAGCGTACACAAATATTCAAATATTCATATTATTAATTTCTCACAGTGAAATCATTTCAAAGATAACATTCAATTTCTATAATTACATGGATAATGTGCTATTGTACTATAAAATAACCACATAGCAAATTATAATAATATTAATTCTTACGACGGCTAGCAAGCAATACGATTCTTTACAAATAGGAACTCATTCTTCAAATATACAAACATATCAACATCACAAATAATTATTCCTACTACGATTTTAGTAATAATACGTATATATATATATATATATATATATATATATATATATATATATATATATATATATATATATATATATATATATATATATAAACGATCTACAATTAAATGCAGTCGCAGAAAGCAAAGATCAAACAAATAGCTCACTGACCTTTCTAGAAGCTACACTTAGAAAATTCTGTTCCTAAGGCTTTTCCCGCCAATTAACGTATGGCTACGGAGTTCCAATTATTTACCGACAATCCTCCTTAACGGGTAATCGGAAACTAAAGCTAGCCGGCCGGTTAAAGATACTATATTTTAAAATAAATCAGTGTCCCACCCCTTCCTCGATTCTGATTGGGTAGCGCTGGGGCCCTATCCACTCGACGTATTCAATCTGGCGGTCAGTCAGCGTATCCAGAAGATAAGGCACGCCCACTCCTTCTGGCAGCTTCTTTGATGTACAAAACATCCTTCCAGTCCAAGGTGCTAATTACACTTCTGACGGGCTTTTGGTCAGCTTCCTCTCTTAACTATGGCAACTTACGTAAGGGATGGTGTTAGCCTGCGGTCATGTGTAACAATAAATAGTGGCTTGTCCGACTTGCTTGATATAGAACAGCACAGGGTATAAATATAGGGAATAGGGACAAATACCAACCGTGCCTGGCCCTCCGCCTCGCCTACCGCGCCTGCAGCAACTACACGTGCTTAGCACGTCCACAAATAACCAACAAACACGGATGGCTTAATATGAGTGCGTGCTGGAACTATTCCCACTCATTTACTTATACAGGCCCTACAATCACACAGAGGTAGCTCAATAGCTATTCAGATGTGACGGCCTAATTAAATAGTGTTCCATGAACACGTAAACGCCTGCAGGGTGGTGGCTCCATTCCCACCCTCAGGATAAAATTAAATAACCGTCCTTTGACGGATAAAACAGTGGCAAGAGCCCTCGGGACGTGTCACTTTAAACACATATTATTCATTCATTCTTGCTTGATACCACATGGTTCTAATTTAATTTTGGGTCGGGCAACGACACACATTCCTGAAATAAATGTAGTTTCTATTTATATGTTGTAGCTCACCAAGTTCTCGTTTTCTTAGTTTCTGTGGACACAATCAAACGTCGTTGAACATTGTCCCATATCTTAGAAAGGACAACTATACATAAGCACATGATCAGAATGTCCAAGCTATTCAACTGGAGAGAATCAGAACACCGCTTGACATTTCCCAAGTATAACTCAAGGATGTAATAATCTCACACTTCACAGATCAACATAAATTGCTGATGTTTTAGAAAGATAAAACAGATCAAAAGTACATATCAATTTATTTGTTTACCTGAAAACATGCATTTGGAAATCCTGAATGTGTAATCGATGAGGCGGGTTCAAAATGTAAAACAATTTTTAAAAGTCCTACCTTTTAATTTATTTTACATAGGAAATACTTAAACTTCGACAAGTATGTTTGGGCGATCGTGTCGTTTACAAATGAAAAAATAGAAATCTCTAAACGACAAAGAAAACGACAATATAAACTTGTAATATACCAAAGATAACAAAATTTAAAGGATCCGATGCAATTGTTTATCAGTTGGAAACAGGATGAAAAGATTATACCATTAAATAAATACCAAACTTCCCCTCTATGGAATGTACATAGATGGAGATATAACAAAAGAGCATGACAACTTTGAGTTTAAAAAGATAATGGGTTTATAGACAGTGATTGATGAAGACAAACAACGCGTTATAAGGAACTGAAATATCCATACATTCAGAGCATATGTTGATCACGAACCCCGGGGGGTGGGAGTGGGAAGAAATTACTTGTAAACATGTCATGAGTAAGTACATACACGGAACACATGAAGACGGGATATGGTATCTACAATGCAGACATTGTCTAAGCTAGGTAATAACTGAATGTACAGATGAAATGAAAAGGTAACATCAAATACATATAAACTCATTCAAACTAGAACTCAAAACGACCAAAAGCACAAATATATAAAAGTCTACAGGCTAGTCAATGTGATCGTAAAAGAAACAAAATATTAATGAGTGTTGTAGTGTTTAAACATATCCAAACAAATTTATGCTACAAATACTCATCACACAATTAACCAAAATCAGTTGATACATTTAGAGTCTGAAATCTCTAGCCCATATTAGCTAAAGTATTGGTACGAAGAAAGAAAAATTTATTTTTGTATTAGTACAGACATCACATTGGAAGTCTTAAGATGGCCATATAAAGTAGATGGTAGTCAATAATTAGTGTTGCTTACGGCTATAGACACACATACATACACACACAAATATATATCCCTAATCTCTCACGTCTGCCTGCAAGAAGGAATCATTCCCGGCATACCCCGGTACACCGCTTTAGCCGTTGAGGGTGTAATGTTAACACTGCATCACTAGGCGTATTAACATCTACAGGGGAGTCACCGGCTAGGGCGGAAGGCCTCTACCGATCAACGACCAAGTGTTCGAAACCAGGGCGTACCATATGTACTAGTGGATGCGGCTGTGGTCGAGCAGCTATTGTTCGAAATAGCAGGGAAAGCGAATCTCTTCAGTTGTGATTGGCTATTTGACTAGGAGAGGGAAACTCCGATATAAAATCTACGGCCTGCAGACCTCGCTGTCATCGTCCGGGCTTGCTGATGGTAGATGAGCCCTTGTTTAAATCGTGGGGCCACTTTGAGCAGACTGCACTCTACCTACAAGCCCCATTGTGCTGACATGCAGGAACTGTATACTCTCTGCTGTTTACGTTCGATTTTATCAAGACCTGCAGCGATGGAAAAAGGGCGAAAAGTACAGATGAAAGATGCCACTGGAAGCCTCAGTCCCAATTCTACATGCAGACGACTCAGGTCTTTGGCCGTCTGGTGTTGATTCGGAGACAATACCAATCCCCGGCAGCAGCCTGGGTGACCAAGCAGCCTTATTTAGGGACAACACGGCTTGCTCCACATGGAGAGTGGTCTATAAACGGTGGCCTAACCAAAGCTCGTTTCCTTACCGATTGACGAAAACAGGAAATAATTAGATGACATGTTTAAATAATTTATCTAATGCATTACACGCGTTTCAAACGGAAAGAGAAGGTAAAGAGAAAAAAACAACATTCAATAGTTACTTAAACCAATTGAAAAGAAATGCTTTTAATTTTAGCACACGTAACAATTTAAATTCTTGAACTAATACTTCACCACAATTTTAAAAGGAATTACAGTATAACTGAACATATACATCTATCATCAACCACAACAACAATATGAATAATAATAATAACAATAATAATACTAACAACAACAATAACAACAACAATAATAATAATAATAATAATAATAATAATAATAATAATAATAATAACACTAATAATATTAATAATAATAAAAAAATAAAACTCATAATAACAATAATAATACTAACCACAACAACAACAATATGAATAATAATAATTATAATAATAATGCTAACAATAATAATAGTAATAATTGTAATAACAATAATAATAATAATAAAATAATAAAACTAATAATAACAATAATAATACTAACAACAATAACAATAACAACAACAACAATAATAATAATAATAATAATAATAATAATAATAATAATAATAATAATAATAATAATTGATAGGAACAAAAAAATGGAAAGGAAAGTATGAAAAGAGCTCTAAAGTATTCAGTCGCTCATTTTGACGTAGCAGTCAAAACACCTTAAAATGAATATGATAATCAGAAGACTGTTAAATGATAATGGTGTTCTACACAATAGTTTGACAAATTAGCCGAAATCGCGCTATCAAAGATTTATATTATGTAGAACATAATTATCCGACGGAAACGGAATAATTTATAGCTAAATTAAAAACGGAAACAGGTCAAAAGAATCTTCCATTTCATGCAAAAATGGATCAATTAAAAAAGGAAATACAAAAATATTAAATGAAAGTTGGATGTCAAACCAAATTAATGCATGGACGGATAGTATTTTTTAATTTCAGTATTGTTGTAAGTCAGAAGCTGCCTGCTGGTATTCTATTTTATGTTGAGCAGGAAATGAAAATTACACCCATACATAATTATTGGATACTTGTATTGATGCTGGAAAGACAATTGTTTATTATATATTTTATAGTTGAAATTACACCTCAAACAATAAATGCTTCTTGTATATTTAGCGATTCTCCGTTAACGAATATTATAACATTTTAAGTATTGTGACATTTGAAAATTAAAGCAGGTTTGTGTAGATTTTTATCGACTTTATCTTAAAGCTGGCGTTAACACAATTTTGAAATTGGATATGAGATAAACAATCATAGCGTCGCTTACACGTAAGACATTAAAATAATCTGAACATACATTTACAATGCAAATAAGAGAAGTGTGTTTTAATACGTCGATTGAAAGCAGATATTTTAAAATTAATATCATTGTTTATGCTAGCAACAAGTTGCTTAGTTTCTGTAACTGTTAAATAGCGATTGTGTTAGCGTATGGTAAATACATAGCTCCTAACAACCAAAAGAAAACAGACCACTCTAGTGGCTTAGTGGTTAGAGCGTCCGCCTCGGATGCGGGATGTCACGGGTTCCAACCCCGGCCGAGTCATACCAAATGGTACTAACAGCTGCCATTCTCGGCGCTTAGCATTAAGAGGTCAGTGTTAAGACTGGTCGCCTTCTTGTCAGGCATCTTCGCTAGCCAAGGTTCCGATAACCCTATCTACACCTTGGCATATCGAGCATCCAATCAAACTTAAATTGTTAAAATCTGAATACTGTTCCTACGTGATAGAGACAAGATGAGCAGACATTTTTAACAGACTGATACATAAACAATTTTGCAGTGTCGGTACGTGTTGATTGATTGACCAATTAATTGTAATGTAGGTGTTAATCATAATTCTTTCCTAGGTCTGGTAACATCATTCTTAAGTTGTATAGGATATCTCTCTTTCTTTTTTTTCCTTTTTCCTAAGTTTTATCCTTTAACTAATAGCACACCTAAGTTTGTGTTCTTTTCTGTACTTTCCCCTGTTGATAGTCAACGTGATTAATTTTGTTTCACTTATTCGTATGGGAGTGTATTATCTAATGTTGTGAGAACTTGTAGCCGGGTCTTTGTTTGCATAATTTAGCAAATTTAATGTTTCAACTATGTTGACAGTGTCTCAGTAATGTTTAAGACGCTGACCACTGTTTTGTTTTTAAGACATAATGACATTATGCATCGCGTCACCATTCACCAAATTCATAAACCGGCCCTAGTGGCATTTCAATGGTAAGTGAACATCGGTTGAGGGTTACAAAACCACGTATTTAAGTGGCCCCAGTTTCAATATAAATCTTAGGTTCACACTCAACATGGTTTTGAATCAAGCGATCGGATTAGATAAAATCATAATTTCAAAACAAATCGTTAATTCCATATCTGAGTCATCCAAGAAACTTAAAAAGGATAGTAAAACCCGGGACCAGCCTAGACATAAATTAAAAGGTGACAGGATCGAACCAGACTGGTTCTCGTTGAATGGCGCTTTTTGATCAGTATTATTCAAATAAATGTTAAGTATATAGTAAGGCGTTTACACTTGTGATTTTTATTTAAACGCATGCTCGTGCTAATGGTGTAAAACCTAGTGGGGTACGAACATGTGTTTCTGAATACTGTTTATTGGAAGCATTTGTCAAATTAAGTGTATTTAAAAGAGGTCATGAGAAAAACACAATAAAAAAAGAAAGCATGAAGATATGCAGTATGTCATAAAATATTTAAGGGAATGAGCACTTATTGATGAACATATGGTTCCATTTTATCGAAGCTAATGTATTTAAGCGAGAAAAATAATTATTACATCTAAAGAGTTATCGATGCCCATGGACCGTGTATTTCGCCATTATAATTTTGAAAAATTTAGTTTAATCGACGCTAACTTTAAAAACGCATTATTTGCATGATTTACAACGTGACTCCATTAGTGGCATCACAGAGTTTTATTATGAGAAAGAAATATTAGATTTTATTTCCATCTGGTACATATGTACACGGATTAGCCAGAGAGGCAATCTTTCGTACATTTAGTATTCTGTCCCCAGCCGTCTCTGGGTCAAATATATGCAATCTAGTTATAATGCCTTAATCTTATGGTACAAATACCCCATCACCATTTAAAGTCCCCAAATGAAAAACGTGCCCAAATCGATCCTCCAATACAAATTACAACCGTGCACTGACATAATAAGGTTATTAGATCTTAAGTACAGTATTATACATTTTAACAAAGTACAGCAATTAAGCCACACAAAAAATAACATATATCAAACAAAAATAAACACCGTTTTCATGGAGTGACTTGGCTTTGGGGATTTGAAGCAACTCATCAAATGGATCCTGAAAACGGTCCTTTTCTTTTAAAATATCCGTCAAGCATCAGAAAGATTCAGACTATCCACAGTATAAATTATCGACAATGATTCAAACGTACTACTGAAAATGAATATATGGGTTTTGTTTTGTGGGTGTATCACAGGGTATTTCGATGTTGATTTGGGTTTGGTTTTGTGGGGGTATCACAGGGTATTTACGATGATGATTTATTTATTCCTTAATTTAGGCAATGGTTAAAAAGCGGTACAAAGTAGTAAATGGGTCAACTCTTTAATGAATTATGAGTAGTATGGAATGTGACAAATACTTTTATGCTGAAAACAATTAATTAAGACGGTTGTACACTATTTACATTAGGAGAATTTCATATTAATATAGTTACTCGTATTTTAAAAAGATGCCGATAGGGCACACATATTATGTTATTTAAGTGAAAGTTGGACAATTGAAGATGAATAATACCAAAAATACTCTGAATTAATATTTATGTTTCTTCCAAAATACTATTAAGAAAACTCGTCTGGCGAAATATTTTGAAGTTACTTTGTAATAAATTTGATAATATAATCAGAAAAACATTAAACATGCAATGTATTCATTTGAAAATGGTGATTATGAAAACGCACGAATACTGGGTATATTGGATAAATTAATCAAAGACAGATCTGGTAAAGCACTCAATATACATAATGTGATGGCCTGCAATACGCATTAACAAGTGTGTGTGTGTGTGTGTGTGTGTGTGTGTGTGAGAGAGAGAGAGAGAGAGAGAGACAGAGAGAGAGACAGAGAGAGAGATGGAGAGAGAGAGAAAAACAAGAACAGAAAGACAGAAATTTAAAGAAAATATATTAAGTTGGTTAAATCTTTGTAATTTATGGTTTTGCAATTACAATTTTTGATGGCAACAATTATAGATGATGACATATCACAGTCAAGCAATCTCAGTCTGAATCCAACTGACTGAAAATAATCTCAATGTCTGTCCAAGTCACTGATTAAAATACCACTGTCCGTCCATGTGGCTGAATAAATGAGATCATATTTTCTTGAATAAAAGCGTAAGTTTTCTTTGCAGTGAAGTTCCTAGTTCTGTACAAATTCCATGTTACAACATGATTGTTTACATCTTTGCTAGAAGACTAAAACGATGAATACGTCATCCTCAGAGTTAATGACGTCCGCATGATCAGCAAAACGTGTATCTGCAAATTTAAAAAAAATCATATTTAAAACAAATCACATTACTCTCTCTCTCTCTCTCTCTCTCTCTCTCTCTCTCTCTCTCTCTCTCTCTCTCTCACACACACACACACACACACGGAATATTCTAAATTAAGATCTCCTGTGTTCAAACCATAGATCTACTTTCTTAAAAAAAAAAGAACATAAATTAAAAACAAAACAAAATATCAATATTAAAATCACCGATTGGAAAATTGCTTCATATCATCTACCTAGGGAAAGATACCACAACTGAACTTTGAAATAAATAATACAAAAACGAACTATGATTTTAGGACACACACGATATGCTTCCGATTCAAGTTGTCAATTTACGAAAGCAATTAATTACGGATCATATGCCCATTGACCCCGGTGTTGAACCCAATGCAGTAATCGTACAGGACAAATAGCAATCATACATGATGTTCGTGCTTGTTCTAAATAAATTGTTGTTGTGGGTTTAACGCCATTTCTCAGCACATGATAGGTTATACATTGCGGTGAAGGACGAACTCAGGCAATTCCCAGAAGGAACCACCAACACATGGAATAAATACGATGTCAATTGGATTTTAAAAAGTACTATAACCAGATAACCTCAAAAGTTTCATACTTTTTTTTAACCTAATGATCTCATCTACGAAATTAAACCAAGAGCAGAAATGGTGAAATGGGAGAGGTAAGAACTTGAATGGGATTCTGTTTTTTTTTATAATTAATAGAAATAATGGTGATCATCATTAACAACACAAATTTCCTACTTCACAACCATGTGACAGCAGTGGTATTGGGGATAGGACTGTATGGGATGACAATTTTCCAACTATTGTGTTAAATGAGCGTAGTTTTTATACATTAGAGAGAAAGAATGGTAAAAATAACCAAAATGTGTTCAGATTTCTTGACCGCCAGGACCCATCACTGGACGTAAGTAGTATATTGGAGTTGTATAGCCTCAGTGAGAAACTACATTACAGACCCCTCCCCTTAAAGAAAAATTATCAAAATATCTGGCAGGACCTACAAGCAAAGAATTAGCCAGATCCGGAGCTTTCTAATTGGGCGAAAGGGGATAAAGTGTTTCAGTTGCGGTGTGTCACTTTACCAGTGGGAACAAAAATATTCCGCTTACCTGGAACATGATCGATGGTCTCCGAATTGTCACTACGTACCTTTAGTGGAATCCTAGTCATTTAAGTGGCATACCATGACCTTTAAAAAAAAAACCCAGCTTGGCTAGAAGTCAAACGTTTGACAAGTATTTAAACCCTATTTACAAATCAATATTTAAGGATTACCAAACGAATTGCAAGAGAAGATCTACAAGGAAGTTTGGCATGGACTTGCCAGAGCAAATTCTCAATTGTGACTGTAGAACTTTGTGTTGAGAAATCCACAAGAAGAAAGCGACAATAGTCAACCAACGCATCAGATTTCTCTGGATCAAGGGTGCCTTCATCCGATTATTCTGCTTTAGATATTTTACATCAAAATATTCTATTACTATTCCTGATTGATATACTGAATGGCAGTGATCAGAAATTTACTCACTACGTCCATTAGTTTCGCTCAAGAAGATTTTAGATAAAACTAAGAGGCATTCAGAAGTGACCCTCAGCATGGTATAAACACTGGATGACATGATCAAGGATACGTTACAAGAAAACATTCGTGGAGTTTTTACGCATTTACCAAAAGTTGGTCAAGCGAAAAGAACAATTGCATCCGTTACGTTACCGATGTTTAAACCTCTGGTACCGGAATGCTATAAGAGTCCTGAATCAGATCAAAGTGTTCCAGTGGTCAGACATTCTTCAACTGGACAAGGACCAGAAGACTTCGGTTGCTACTCCTTCTACTACTTACATGCTTGCCATACTACATCGAATTCAAGAGGAAGAGTTAGAGGATTACAACAATCTTTTACGCTATCAAATTTTGTCTGTATAGGAAAATTATGTGCGTTGTATGGTGTGAACTGGTGACTAAAATTTTGGATTCGCTCCTGGAGTACGATCAGTTATGTGCAGAAAGTACACTTATTACCTCCGACAAAAAAGAGGTAGACATGCGGGCTACCATGTCACAACCTTCCTCGCTCGTGATATAACAGATTCCGTGGAAGGGTATCAATGAGATTATTCGAACAGTGGAGGATTACCAGCACTCATTACGAGAACTTTGTCCCATGAATTGTGATCTACGTTTTGTGTGTCTCTTAGTGACTTGCTTTTTGGGGTTTCGCTTTACCAGCCTATTCTTTGAGGACACTTTACGAACAATACTTCCCACCAAATAAAACATGAAAGTGGAGCCTTTAAATTCCAACGAGAGACTCATTTTGTTAAAAGCCTTTCATTTTCATCAGGATACAACACGACCTCTGTGTGTAGCTTGTGATGTACACCCTCACTGGACAGATGTACGTCACTGGAAAAGTTGGAGTTATAAGGCTAGGACCAAAGAAGTGGCCAATTATGTTCAAAAGTAGTGATTCTAATTTCAAATGTCCAGTGAAAAAGTAACTTTTAAACCTGTTTGTGACAGTGTCAGAAGAAGAACCCGCCACCAAGGACAACCACTCCCTTCAGGACAGGATTGCCATGTACAATCCCGAAAGACCATTCCTGGAGGACATCTATGTGACTTTACCCATTGTAGAGACTTTAATAACATTACACCTTGTTGTCCCTGGGTGACCAAAAGCATGTTATACTGATTCTTGTTTATATTCCACTTTGTAATGTGTATTTTACTGCTGTACTTAACCATTTGGCTTTTATGTATTTTTGTCTGTCATGCTGCTCCATTTAGTTTGCAACAAACGTGTCCTGAAAAAAGTATAAAAACTCTTTTCTTCCCTGTTTTCGTATCAAAATTTTTAACATCTTCACTGTTGGTACCTCAACTGTCTCTGCTCCCTCTACCTCCACTTTCAAAGTCAACTACGAATACTTAGATCGTGTCAGTTGGTAGGCTTTGTATCTTCACCAACCTTTACTAATGCATGACATCCAAGCAAACCTAACAACTTGTTTATCTTCTACAGCAGAACAACTCCATAACTGCCTGCGTTCATTGCTTGAAAAACATGCCTCAGCAACCAAGTGCAGAGTATCAATTCAAACGTTATGTCCGTGGTATAGCTGTGTTAGGGACAGGCTTCGCACACTTAAGACCGCCGTAAAGTGGAGAGGCTTTGCCTTCCACCAGACTCACTATTCAAAAAACAAAGCTATTAAGCCGCTATGAAGAACATCAGGAACTATATAGTTCATTTAGCCAAATTATCCCACTACAGTACTAAGATCACGGAAAGTTTCAGCTGCAAAGAGCTCTTAAGAGTTTACTAACAAACTAATATCAAGGAACAAATATACGCCACTTACAACTACCTTCTCTCCAACAGACCTTCAAGGCCTGTTTGCAAATTTCTTCCGTGACAAGGTACAAACCATCAGAGATATGCTTGACAACACAATTTCAACTGACTTTCGCCACAATACAGTTGCGTTACTGAATTTCAGCGACAACCGTTAGCAGCATTTGAACCCGACTCTATGGATTTACTACATACACTCGTAATGATGAGTGCACCAAAGTCACGTTAAATTGATCCAGTTCCAACAACATTGCTGTCTGAGTGCGTAAATCCAATATTTCCTTCACTAACTGATGTTATTAATACCTCTCACTCATCCAGTGAATTCATTTTTCAAAACTGCCATTGTAAAGTCTCTGCTGAAGAAACCAACAAACAAGAACCACTGCCCAGTTTCTAATCTCCCATTCAAATAAAAAATCTTATAAAACGTTTTGCTAACCCATCTTGTATCTCATCTGAATTCAAACAGTCTTTTTAGCAATGTACAGCCTGCATATCGCCCTTGCCACAGTACTGAAACTATTCTTCTGAAAGTAGTTAATGACATTCTCTCTGCTTTGGATAGTGCAAATATTACCGTCCTCACCTTCCTTGATTTGTCAGCAACATTTGACACAACAGACCATGATATATTACTTCACCGTCTCCAGCATGTATTTGGCATTCATAATACAGCTTTACTGTGGATCGAGTCACACTTAGTCAACAGGACACAAATTTTATCTGCAAATGGAATACACTCCAGCCCAGTTGAACTATGTTGTGGTGTTAAACAGGAGTCTGTTTTTCTTTGGGACCTGTTCTGTTCATTCTATACACTCAGCCGCTCTCAAGTGTCATAGATCATCATATAGTGTCTCACCTATTGTACACTGATGACACCCAAATATACAAATCTAGCCACCCAACTGAAGTTGATGTGACATCATAGATGACATGTAACAAGCTGCAGATTAATGACAAAACTGAGGCCGTTCTCATCACAAAACAAAACTTCCGTTCTCATCACAAAACAAAGACTTTCTCATTCACATCCTGTACCTCAGACAATAAATATCAGCAACATCAACATTAAATTCACATAGTAAAAAAACCTAGGTGTTACTCTATACAGTACTCTCACATTGCACCAACATGTCATGAACATATTCAAGGCTGCATATTTTTAGCTGAGATGCATCAGCATGCATGTGGAAATACATTATGATTCAACACTCTCTCAAATACATCGACGTCTAATCCAACCTGGTCCAAACGTCCTGGTCCGGACGTGCTTTGCAAGATGTGACTTCCGACAACGAATTATTGCTTTTGAGTACCCGTTTGATACGTCCCCGACAGTGGCTGAAAGGTGGATGTTGGCAGCAGGGATTGGGTGCGCATTGTTAAAACCAAACGCACTTTCGACAAAGGTTACTTACCCAACTGGATCACCGAATTGTTTCATGTCACTGGACGAGTGCATGACCATCATCCTGTCGTTAATAAATTGGAAGACATGAACGGGAAAGTGTTAAAAGGAATGTTTTACTTGCCCGAGTTACAACCCGTGACAAAAAACGAAGCCGAAATATATGACATCGAAAGCATTCTCGAACGAAAAACTTGAAAAGTGGGAAAACGACGTGCCAAAGAAGTCAGTGTACGTTGGAAAAGGATTTCCTCCCAGTTTTGATTCTTGGTTCGAAGCTTCGCAAGTCATTAACTATAACAAGTGACCATCATGCCCTTCAACACAGCCTCAGCTACCACTATCACAGTGACCACTCCTTGACCAGTTGTTCTCTGCAAGATCCACAAACGCAACCCCTGTGGGTGTGGCATGGAGAACGTGTGAATAAAACGCAAATCGTCTTTTTCTGTAAAAGTTTTGTGGTGTATTGTCATCGGTGCTGCCATTGTCAATTTGAGTTTGCAACAAGGAGACAAACAATTGTGAACAATTTTACTGAGCAGATGCATCGGTTACCTTCTTCGCAATCCTTCCCGAAAATACTCCTCGAACGGAAACAACGGGAGCATTGCGTCCAACGCCAGTCACCACTCAAGAAATAACCACAACAACAATCCTCTTTTAGATACTCCTCTGACTTCGAGTAACCCTCGGACAGCACAACTCGGGAATTATGAACAACAACACTCAAGTTTACTTAACGTTACCCAGTAACAGTTCCGTGGAGGTGTTTCCCAAAAACAATTTGTGCTGTTACCTGGCCAATTTACATCAGGCCATTCAATTAAATACCAAAACCAATTGGGAACTGGCTTTGGTAGAAATCATTCATCCAACACAAATCTAAAACATCGCTGAAATGCAAAGTACTTTTGATCTCGAAATCATGAACGAATTATTAAAAATAAATGAAATTGGGTTTTCAGGTATCAAAGATACAGCAGACCTATTTAAAATTTTAGGTGGAGAGACAAAAAAATGACCCCGAATTTCAAGCTGAAGATCAACAGCAATATGGAAGTTTACAAGGTTTTTCATTCCCATGTAGAACTGAACGAAGGCTCAATTTGATCTTTGTGTACTCCGAGGTAGTGGAGTACAACATGGTGAGACACACTTCCATACCGTTACTGTGTTGAATACTGACCAGGAAGGTGGAAACACCTCACTATTTAGTATTTACACATCAGTTCGTCATTGTCAACATTTCTATAAAAGAAGATTTAGGACAAAATATTATATTCACCAAAGGAAAAGTCACTGTGAAACTCCATTTTCAAAAATGATTCTCCAATGACTGTTAAAATAGGCCTTTTGTTCATTGGCTCCTGTGTTGAAACCGACGATGACTCGAGGATAGCACAACTTGAAAGATGCAGCATTCATGCAAAGCAAATAAATTTTCCAAAATCATCAACAAACAAAACCCCAAAGAAGCTTTCTTGCGAACAATCAAAAATGTCTTGCTTCAAACGGGTAAAGACATTTTTGTCTGGCAAGAAATGCCTATAAATGCCGTGGACAGTGTTGAGTCATGTATTCCAACTTCCTTAACGCCACAGCATGGACAATGCAGAAAGAGACGACGAAAACACTCCTGTAGTGGACATCACACTCATAAAGGTAGAAAGGCTAATTAAATAAGAACGGTGCGAGACTTAGACATATTTTACTATTAAACATAAATAACAAAGAAAAAGAAAGAAAATGATGCACCGAGTCTTGTGCCTGTTCCAAAACGGAACTGGATGTTTGCAATGCCACATACTATGACAGATTGAGCTCCCACCAAGCATGCAATCAAAGGACAACCTGAACAGTACAATGCCCTAACAGCAATTACTTGTATCTGAAAGTCAAAGTTCTAGATAAGACTGGAAATACAATAGACCGTGATGAAAACGTAGATCCCAGCAACAATGTCATGATTTCCTTGTTCAGTGGTGTGGATATGTACTTGAATAGCAAACTAGTCAGCAGCAGCTTGGACACTTACCCTTATTGTGCCTACCTGGACAATCTCTTGACGTACAGAACTGATGCCAAAAACACCCATCTGAATGTCTGCGTGTTATGGGATCTTGATGATGCGAAAATTTAAAATAATATCGGATGTCAATCATGTAGTTGAAGAGCGATGAATAAAATCAAAGATAGACACATTGTATAACTAATAGACATGTGGTTGCAAGAAAAGTATTTGCTGAACAGAATGGATGTCTGCCTGAGACTGAATTGAAGCAGTACTGCTTTCCATTTGATAGATAATGATTCTGATTACAAAACCAAAATCAAGGAAGCCAACTCTACGTGCGACGCATGGAAGTCATACCTAAAGTGGGAAACAACATCTGTCAACCTCTGAGCAGAACAACTGCCAAATATCTGATACGACGTGTGGAGCGAAAACTTTCACCATTCCCAGGTGGCAGTGATCAGTGATCGAAGATCATCTGTTAAAAGGACAGCTACCCAAACATTTAATCATTTGCAAGGTAAAGAATGAAGCCTTCAATGCAACCTACAAAAATAAATCATTTTAAATTTCAACACTTCAACATGTCCAAGATCGAAATAAGTTGCGATGGCAAAACATTGTGTATCCCACCCTTCGAACCTGACTTGAAGAACAAGAATTACTCGAGGTCATACATATCCCTGTACACATCCATGTGTTAGTTAGGGGCTAACACCGGTCACAGCATTACATTCGAAAATTATGCAGGAGGCTATGCCTTGTGGTCTTTTGATTTTACTCCAGACCAAGGCAGCAACGAGGGACATTTACACCCTATAAAATCCGGCCGAATTTGTGTGGAACGTCAGTTTCCAAAATCGCTGGATGAGAGGGTGAACGTGCTACTGCATGCCGAATTCAATAATACCATATAAATCAACAGTTTGAGAGAAGTCATTCTAGACTATTATAAGCAATGGAAGACATATCCTTCTTTGAATGGTGGAGAATCTATAGAAATGGAATTGTAGGATACTGTGGTATCAGATCAAAAAGGATCCCAAAGATAAAGACGAAGAGGACATGGTAATGAAGTCCTGACGGCTAGAACAAGAAGAACATTTAGTCTTTATTTCTGCCAAACATAAGATTGCTATGGAAATCACAAAGATCATCCTAGTCAAATTCAACACAATAAATGTCTGATGATGAGCCAAGAAGAAAAATTGGACGAGTATATGCACGAAACATGCAGTCTCATCTCAGGAGAAGCTGAGTTGCGCCAGTGGTATAAAGACTTGCGTGATCATTCCTCTCCTCCATCGATTGCTCGAGAGATCAATCACAATGAAGCTCTCTTGGCCCAGAGATAATTATTTTCAGACATTTTCAAGCACACAAAAAACAGTATTCAATTCATGACTTATCATTACTTGTGAGAAGAAAAAAATGGATACCTGGGAACTTTATTACCTTTTGAACCACCCTGACCCACACCTTGGACAAAAAACGCCCTGCATCAATACCATTGCACAATCATTAGGTAACAAGGAACACGATGCATTAGAATAAAGATACATCATACTGTCCCTAATGGACGACTCAATTAGGGACTGTGTCCACATATACACAAATAGATCAAAAACAGAACAGGAGCAGCTTTTGAAAGACAACATCATCAACTTTATGAAAAGAAATGCCCAGAAAACATCATTCAATAATGTGAAATTACAAGGCACAGATTCCATGGTGTGTGGACAATATTGTGTGTATTTACTTCATCAATGCAGTCTTAGATATTCTTTACAACATTTAGTGACTTATTTTGACTGTCTCTCTTCTAGAAATGATGACAAAGTAGATATAAATGGTTCTGTGACCATCATGGTTATCTGTAGTCCTTAGCTAGAAAATGTAGTGTACATCAATGGCCTAATGACTTCCATTCTTTGGAAATCTAGCACACTTCACAATGTTGTCAATCTTGTAAAAAATAATTTGTTTGTTGTAAAAATTGTTTGTTAATTGTTGGTTGTTTTGTTGTTAGCTGTTTGAATTAAAAATGTTGTATTCTAAACAAATGTGTCTTTTGTTTTAAATTGTTGTCAATATCCTTAATCTTTGACTTCTCTCTATATCCCTCACCCTACACCTACAAGCAACTATCATAACGTTCCAACAGAACAAAAACTGAAAGGATGTTTTCTATCGTGTCCACGCTTGAACCATATAAAGTGAAACAATCTCCAGTCTGAACATCCATTGTTGTTGTTGTTGTTGTTGTTGTAGTGTTTAAAGCACACAATAGGCTATATATGGTGGCCAGTATTATTGGTGGATCACTGCCATCTCACCTCTATCTGCGTGGGTTCGAGTCTGATTCTGCCAATGTGGCTATGTGAGAAAGATTGCCAGTAGCTTCTCGCAGGTTGATGGTTCTTTCTGCAGTTTTTATGGGTTTTTCCTCCACCATTAATACTGGCTGCCATGTATAGCCTATCTTGTGCTGAAAAATGACGTTAAACACTAAACAAAGACTTTGTGACAAGTAGTGTTGTTCCGATTATCGATTATAATCGATCATCAGTTGGTTGAGCAAACCGATAAGATAATCGATTGTGAAACTCCATAATCGATTGTGTGTAAAGGGAGACAACTTTTTAGGTGCATGCAAAGCACAAAGGTTAGTAAAACTCCCAGCCCCTAAAGTTGACCTGAAATTTATTAAGCGCTTCACAATTACAAATAAAAAAAAGTCTTACGATTCATTATTACGAACAAATAGTCATTATTACATGTTCAAGTTGTTAAATTGTTGAGTTAATAAAGTTTAAACACTTTTTGTTGATTTGTTTAAGCTAAATTGCAACATCTTTTGTAGTATTTATAAACAATTACAAACAAGAAAATCATGTCCTTCTATACTTTAAATTATAGACACATCACATATGAACGAAAGAATTTCGGGAGATTGTAGCAGTATTTCAGTTACATATGACTGATCAGCCATAAAAAGTTGCATTCATTTAGCAAAGTTGTAGAACAAAAGTAACACAATGTATTTTTGTAATATTATTGTCAGGTTAAAGTATACATGTCATTAAAATAGATTACTCCTGTATATTTATAAACATATTGAATTCTTGGTCAAAGATATAACTGTGTAACAAAAATTAAAATTTGCTCTTAGTAACCGATTATAATCGATGATCAGTTGGTTAAGGGGAACCGATTATCTATTATGAATTTCTGACCGATTCCCATCACTAGTCACAAGTCAAGTAACCAGCCTGAAAGTAGCCAAGGATCTAGTGAGAAGGATGATTGAGGAGGAAGTGGAGAAATTAAGTGGAATCAATGAACCAAAATATGTGAGTGGAAATCCTTGAAGGAGGCACTTGATGGTGTCATCAAAGTCAAGTGTTTTTTTTACAGAACAAATTGAGAATTTCACAGAGTGGCCTTTTGCAATGTTGGGGTTACAGCAGATATGATAAGAATCATACTGAAAGAGGAGGTGAATAAGACAACAGAAAGACTGGATGAAAGTGCAAGAGAAATTTATATCTATGGAACATCCTGAATGGATGCCAAAGAAGGAAAAGAAGAAGAAAGGAAGGAATAATTGAGAAAGTGAGGAGATGGTGGAAGAACTGGAGAAAATAGAACCCAAAAGCCATTGATTGGGGCCAATCATATGCCCTTAAAAGATATTTATTATCTTTGCGACATATGTGTATCTTTGTTTGTTTGTTTGTTTACCCTTCCCGCCAAACTTTGTTTTTTTTGGTATAGTTTATGAACCAGCTGAACCTGCACCCCACCACTCCCTGAACTAGCTGAACAAACATGCAAATTTGCACACAACTGGGAAAAATAGTCAACAATGGTCTACAGTAATTACAAACTTGCCAGGGTTGATTGCCTTCTAGTAGCAGAGGGATGGAGCCAAGAGACTCCACTGTAGAATCTGGTATAATCTTGGTGAGCCAAATTAAATATCTGTCATATATATTTCTAATAGCTGAAGGGTAGAGACTTGTCAACAGAAAAATCTGGTAAACTCCTTTTCAGTCCAATGAAGATATTTTGTGATTAAGTGCCCCAATGGATGTGGTGTATAGCTAGCCTAGACTCTTGTCAACTGTAGAATCTGGAAAACCTGCCTCTTGAAAGACCACTTCTGTGAGGGACAACCTGTCTTGAGAGACCTGATACTCAATTCACAGATTTACTAATCATACAGTATTATGACCTGTTATGACAGACCACCTTTCTTGAAAGAATATTATCTTTTAGCAAATGTGGTGGTCTTTCAAGACTGTTCTACTGCATTAGCTTGTCCACTAAGATGCAGTATCTCAGTTGGTTGAGCACTGAACTCAATATCCAAGGGTTGTGAGTTCAATACTTGCCCAGGCTGCCTGATTATGTCTTTGGAAAATGCACTTAGCTCCCATATTTTTGGCATGAAATAGCCAATAATGTGTTTAAAGTTTGCCAGAGTTAACTGCCTACAGTAGTGAGGGGAGAAGCCATATAACCTGTCAGTTGTAGAATTAGGTATGATCTTTTTCAGCCCAATAAGTAATTTGACTTTTGTTTCACTGAGTCACTGATTTGGTTACAAATTGTAAACATGATAGCTTTGATTTAATTTTTATAACCTATCTGACATCTGAGTGAAGTACAATCTGACTCGAAATGTTAACACTGCTGTTTATTGCTCCCTAATTGGATTGCTTTTGATTTTATCTGTTTAGCTGAGGGTGTAAACACTGTCTGGTGTTATGTAAAGAAGACCATGGATTAATTCTCATATCCTAAATTACCTTTGATAATGTTCCATATGAATACTGATATAAATATTTGTGAGTTCTCTAATAATATTCAAAATTTTCTGACTCAAACCCATCCGAAAATATACCATACATTGATGCCATGACATAATTTAGAAGGATGTCAAATAAAATAAAAGTTATAATTTCAATTCTGGTCTTTTAATTCATATAACAATGACAAATATCTACTAATTTTGCTTCCATTTAAAGAAAATAAACATATGAAATATTGACTATGGTTACCAATGATGACTGCAAAGTAGTGGCCATCACACCCCTGTCCATCCTGGTTTATGCTTGGTCAGTGTGGGCATGTGAGAAAGTTGCCAGTAGTTTCTGTGGTTTGGTGGTTCTTACCAGGGTTTCCCTGGTTCTTCCTTCCACCAGAGTTATACTGGTCACCATGTATAGCCTATCTTGTGCTGAAAAATGGTGTTAATCCCCAAAACAACAACCACAGCATCATGGTTTTAAGAATAATGGTCTATGAAATACTGGAGAATTTCAACTTTTAATTATTTTTTAGTTTTACATAGATCAGGGCATAAAAAAATCCAAACTCACACATGTTTGGTATGAATTTCTTGCACTACTTTTAGCTAAAGTAGAGTCAATCCACAGAAAAGGACAGGAAATGTACTCTGTCACTAACTGTCCATAAAATAAGTACACTTTCACTAACTGTCCATAAAATATGTACACTGTCACTAACTGTCCATAAAATAAGTACATTGTCACTAACTGTCCATAAAATAAGTACCTTGTCAACTGTCCATAAAATAAGTACAGTCTACTGTCCATAAAATAAGTACACTGTCACTAACTGCCCATAGATCAGGTACACTGTCACAAACTGTCCATAAAAAAGAACCTTGTCACTAACTGTCCATAAAAAAGAATTTTGTCACTAACCGTCCATAAAATAAGTACACTGTGACCAATTGTCCACAAAATAATTACAGTCACAAACTGTCCATAAAATAAGTACAGTGTCACTAACTGTCCATAAAATAAGTACACTGTCACTAAGTGTCCACAAAATAAGTACACTGTCACAAACTGTCCATAAAATAAGTACATTGTCACTAACTGTCCATAAAATAAGTACACTGTCACTAACTGTCCATAAATTAAATACACTGTCACTAACTGTCCACAAAATAAGTACACTGTCACAAACTCCATAAAATAAGTACATTGTCACTAACTGTCCATAAAATAAGTACATTGTCACTAACTGTCCATACAATAAATACACAATTACTAACTGTCCACAAAATAAGTACACTGTCACAAACTGTCCACAAAATAAGTACACTGAAAATAACTGGCATACTCTGTGTACAGACTACATATTGCAGTCATAGTATGACTATTTTAAACTAAGCAAACCTCTTTATACTGATCACCTCTAAAAAAATAAAATCATGGTTCCCATTTGTGTTTGGTTTATCATAAATAAAGAAAAAGAAACATCAAAATTTCTAAAGTTTGTTAGCTATTTTTGATAGTCCTGTGTTGCAATGATTAATTCCAAAAAGACAGTTTTTGATGATAGTTCTTTTGAAATTTCGATTTTAGATTTGGTAGCTAATTAAATATTATAAGTGAGACATGGTGGTCACAAAATTCAGATTTGATACATGTAGTTCAATTTGTCATTTTCAAACTGTAATAAAACTTGCATAATTTCAGTTAAGAACTGAACATTTAAAGGGGGAGGGGTGCAGAAAAAAATTCCAGCTCTCAAATATCTTGAATAAATATGTTCTTGCTTTGATTTAGTACAAGAAAAAAAAACTATTAATCATTGCATTACTTGAACTAAATTAATTATCTTGAGGGGAAAGAAAAAAATATCTCAACTCAAAAGAAAATCCCAAGTCCCCAGTTTTCAGAAAATAAAATGGTCCATCCCTCTTGGTGTCTCAGTAGATTATAATGTATGCAATTAGCTGACCAATCCACTCTGAAGACCATGCCCATTCATGACAAAATGTTAGCTTTATCTTACTCAAAAACAAGTCTGTCAAAGGGATGGATACTCTACTGGATCAAAAGAATTTCCAGAAATTCAAGATAAGACCATTTCTTCTTTAAGCTGCCGAGTGTTGAAATCATCTCCGATATTCTTCAGTTTCAAATCAGCTGTTGCTAGGTCAGTACCATTTTCATTTAGGACCAAGTAGACATCATAGGAAGTTTAGGTAGTGACAGCAAGATTTTCTACCCAGCCATAGTACATGTACTATAACAAATATATTGATGAAAACTCCATTGGGAGGAATAGAGATAACAATATTTCAAGACGTGGGTCAGTCTGCATCATTTTTAGTAGGATACTCTAGACACCATAATAACTCCAGCAAAACAAGCTCATCTCAAAACTGCTTTCTCTTTGAGAGAAGGGACAATTTATTAAGATTTTCAATACTGGACATCAGATCAGCACCACATCAATTTAGAACCAACAGGACATTGTAACAAGCGTTTTGGAAAAAGGTCTATGTGGACAAGTCTTTCCATTTTGAAGGAGTAACAAGATAGCTGTCATGGTGGCCATATTGGATATCAGTTTCACACTAATTTTGATATATTAGCAACCAGACATCATAAAAAGCCTTCTGGTGAAATCAAACTTGGTATGACCGGCCATCTAGTAGAAGTAACAATGATAAGGTTTTCAAGAGGGCCATCACATAATGAAGATTAGACCGGTACCATTTTCATTCTATGACCAACAATACATCAATAAAGCAGTAAAACCCTCTGTTAATGTGACCATGGTGATAAAATTTACAAGATGGCCATTGTGTCAGTCATACTGTATGGAATCGCATCAGAATTAATATTTCCAGTTCAGTACCCACAAATGAAGTTCTAGTCCATTTGTAGAACATTTTTTCCACTCTCAATTTGGCGGTAATAGAATATTATGGTTTTTTGGTAGGGATTTAAAGGTAATTGTTTATTCTTGAGAATGGTTGTCTGTGTGCATTTTGGTGACAGTGCACAGTAAGTAATGAGAACTTGGTGATGATCCAGAAGTGAAATCTGTGTTCTGTTTACATGCTGCTCTGTTTACGAAGCAGCCTCACAAAAAAAATGCAAGTGAACCTTTGACAAGAACTTCACCGTGAAGTAATCTTTGGAGGTATTTTAGATTAACATATGATTTGTATTGATTGTAGCACTGTGACAGGTCACACTGAGAAAAAAATGTAGAGAGCATAAAGTAAAATTAATTGTGGTGCATTGTCTGTATGTCTGAGTGGCACCATTTTAATTTAGGACCAACCTGACAACATAACAAGTATTTAGTATTTTTTATTATACAACATTCTCAAGCAGGCCACTGTGGTGGTTAAACAAATGTGTGGGCAGTATCATTTTCATTCAGGACAACCTAAACATCACATCAAGAAGTCTTCTGTGAAAACTCCATGTCAATAAATTTACATGTAGGCAAAGTAGTGGCAACAAGATTTTCAAGAATCTGTTATGGCAGCCATGCTGACCTCTGATAGGTACCATTATCATACAGGACTAAGTTGATATCATGAGAAGCATTTGAGTGAAACCCCCTATTGATATGACAATCCATCTGATATATTAGACATAAATTTGCATATTAGACAACAATATTAGGCATACATTTGCATATTACACTTAAATTTACCACCATTTCAATTTGGAAACTAACATACATCATATGAAGTCCTCTGTTGAAATCCCCATATCAATTTGCCTTTCTTTTCTCGAAGTGTAGCAATAACAAGGTTTTAAGATGGCTGCAGTGGTGGCCATATTGGATGTCAGATCAGGGTAATTTTCATTTGTGACGTAAAAGAGCATTGGAAGAATAGTTTCCATGCAATCCTCCAAACAGTTTGAGGAGTAGCAATAACCATCTTGTGCTCATGGAGTTCTTATTGTATATGACCAGTTGAGATCACAATGCCTTATTATGCAACACATCACCGAGTATAATCACTTACTAATAGTTCTAGCATCAACATTCTTATCCTCACTAACAACATCAACATTAGTCCAAACGACTGAATGGAATATAACGGGAAGGGGGGAGGAAGAGAGAGATTTTCACATACTATGACGTAAACAAATGGGTTGGACCACAAGACTAGGACGTTTAATCAATAAAGTACGGCAAAATCTCTGAAAACATGAAACCTATAAATCTCTGAAAACATGAAATCGATAAAGTGATTTCATGTTTTCAGAGATTTTGTCGTACTTTATTGATAAAACGTCAGACTCTTGTGGTTGGACGTCGGTTGACAATGTTTTCTCAGTGATATACATACACAGCAGAAATTGCCATTTATATCCAGTCCCGGATTACCCATTAGGCAGAGTAGGCAACTGCCTATGGGCCCCGCGACTTTTATGGGCCCCCATGAGACCGTGTCTTTGGGTCTGGGGCCCCAAAAGTTTGACTGCCTATGGGCCTCCACGGTGCTTAATCCGGCGCTGGTTATATCAAAATAAATAGTTGCCATCATCTCAAAATCGAACAACCGTGGAAATAAATCCTGAATCCGTCCATACTAAAGACAATTTTCCAACAACTAATATAATATAAACAATAAAGCAGTAATCAGTAGACCAGGTTTGTAATACCTTTACCTTTTTTTTTTTTTTATCTCAACACGTTGCATACCTACCGGTGAAAGGTTAAGATCCAAATAGTTCATCTTCCGCTCGCTTGGCCATATCCTTGAAGAAATTTCTCTTCCTTTTCAAATAATTCATTCTAAAAGCTTTCAGTTTGTAACCGACATATACACCAGCAATAAATGCTATTCCTGCCACAACAATAAGTTCCGTAGACCTATTCAATGACATGTTGTACGAAAATAGGTAACAGTTCTTGTTTCATTTGCCATTGGATTCACCCACTGGAATAACGTACGCAAAGTGGTATTTCACATGATCAATTCCTGCAGTGAAATTAAACCGTTTCATTATTATAATATTAATTTTTCGCTGATAATAACATTGTTAGTGGTAGTAAATGTGTACCAGCAGAAAAAAAATATCGTTCCTGGTGGCTTTAAGTTTATCAATGATGCACATTCAATAATAATAATGAGGACTTTGTATAGCGCCTAATCTTTAAAAGCATTAAGCGCTTTACACCATCAATAATGATATGACTACACCACAGAACAACAAATGACAAAAACAATGAAATTGGAAAACATAAAAATATGCTGAACATATATAAGATACAAAAACATGATTAGGTCTCTAAGTTTGTCCCTGAAGTCGAAACAGGTGAGTCTTGAGAGCACTCTTAAAAGAGACCACTGTGTCTTTGTGTCTAATTTCAATGGGCAATTTGTTTCACGCCGCCGGGCCCTGGTATGCAAACGAACGTTGTCCATATGCCTTTGTTTTCACCTTGGGAACAATGAGTATACGATTATCTGAAGAAGAGCGTACAGAGCAGTGGTGAGGTGTGCTCTGATCGAGGTACTCTAAAGATAATCCGTGCAGCTGTGTTTTGAACTTTTTGAAGTTTCTGGAGTAAATATTGTGATGAACCAGACAGAATTGAGTTACAATAGTCCAGTCTTGAAAGTACTAATGAACACACAAGTGTTTTCGTGGCATCAACTGAAAGATATTTACGAATGGAACTGATGCGTCTCAATTCAAGATATGCAGCCCTGCAGATGTTCATGACATGTTGGTGAAATGGGAGAGTACTGTCTAGAGTAACACCTAGATTCCGTACTGACTGCGAGAATTTAATGTTGGTGTTGCTGTTATTTATTGTCTGAGGTAAAGGATGTGAATGAGAAAGTCTTTGCGTTGTGATCAGAATAGCCTGTTTTATCATCATTCATCTGCAGCTTGTTACATGTCATCCATGATTTCACATCCGAAATGCACTTCTCTACTCTATGGATGATAGCATCAACTTCAGTTGGTTGGCTAGACTTGTATATTTGGGTGTCATCAGCGTACAATTGGTGCGACACTGGGTGATGATCTATGACACTTGAGAGCGGCTGAGTGTACAGAATGAAGAGAACAGATCCCTGTGGAACACCACAACATGCATCAATTGGGCTGGAGTGTATTCCATTTGCAGATATAATTTGTGTCCTGTTGACTAAGTAGGACTTGAACCACTGTAAGGCTATATTCTGAATGCAAAATACATGCTAGAGACGGTGAAATAATATATCATGGTCTATTGTGTCAAATGCTGCATATAAATCCAGGAGAGTAAGGACTGTAATCTTTCCACTATCCAAAGCTGAGAGAATGTCACTAAATACTTTCAGAAGAGTAGTTTCCGTAATGTGGCAAGGGCGATATGCAGACTGTACATTGCTAAAAAGACTGTTTGAATTCAAATGAGATAAAAGTTGAGTTAGAACAACCTTTTCTAAGATTTTTTATATGAAAGGGAGATTAGAAACTGGGCGATAGTTCTTTAAATCATTATGGTCCAGTGTTGGTTTCTTCAGCAGTGGCTTTACGATGGCAGTTTTGAAAAATGATGGGAATTCCCCCGATGAGAGATATTAATAACATCAGTTAGTGAAGGCAATATTGGTTCTAAGCACTCAAGCAGCAGTGATGTTGGAATTGGATCAAGTTCACAAGACGTTGGTGCACTTTTCATCACGATTGTCCGCACTAAATCAATAGAAACAGGTTCAAATGCTCCTAACGGTTGTCGCTGAAATTCTGCATCATAACTGTATGGTGACGAATCAGTTGAAATTGTGCTGTCAAGCGAATCTCTAAATGGTTTGAACTTTGTCATTGAAGAAATTTGCAAATTGGTCTGGTAGGTCTAGTGGAGAGAAGGTCGATGAAAGTGGTGTACATTTGTTCCTTGACATTAGTTTGTTAGTTATCTCGAAGAGCTCTTTGCAGCTGGAACTCGCCGTGATCTTAGTACTGTAGTTGGATGATTCTGGCTAAATGGACTATGTTTGTGATGTTCTTTCTTAGCAGCTTCGTAGATTTGTTTATGAATAGTGAGTCTGGTGGAAAGCCAAAGCCTCTCTGCTTTTCGGCGATGTCTTTTAGCAGTGCGAAGCTGGTCTCTAACACAGCTATACCAAGGAGAACTCTTTTTATTATTGATACTCTGCATTTGGTGGCTGGGGCATGTTTTTCAAGCAATGAACGCAGGCAGTTATCCAGTTGTTCTGCTGTTGGATGTAAGAAAGTTGTTAGGTTTTCTTGGATATCATGCATGAATTTTGTTCTATTTATCATACGGAGGTTTCTCTTCGTAGCAAATAGAGGTGGAGGGTTAGGGACTGATACGTCGAGATGGCATACAATGCAGAGGTGATCCGATGCAAGTTCGTGGGATACAAGGGTGGATTGCAGAATATTATCATCAGGTCTATAAAGAAACCAGTCTAAAATGTGACCAAGTTCATGGGTAGGTTGGTTAACTGACTGTTTAAGATTGAAAAGATGAATGGAATCTAGGAGTTTTGACGTGTTTGGTTAACCAGGACAGTCAAAGTGAAAGTTGAAATCTCCAAGAATAATTAGGTTGCCACCTATCGAATTTCCATACTCTAGAAGATTTGGAAACTGCTCCAAAAAGAGAGATTCAGTCAGCTTGTTTCTTCTACTAGGAGGAGGACGGTAGAGACAAAAAATGGACTGACCTTTGTTCCAGTGTGAGCGTTGTTTGGACTAGTTCAAACGATGTGTGGCAGAAGTTGAAGGTTGTGTTGTACTTAAGGCATTTGACCATGGAATTCTTTGTAATTACAGCAATTCCACCTCCGCGAGAGTTGCGGGGGGGGGGGGGGGGAACGACTTGATGGAGTAATCGCTGGGTGTTAAATCCGCATACTTACATGCATCACCTGCCGAATTTAGCCAAGTTTCTGTCAGGAAGAAGACGTCAATATTCTGGTCGTTGATAAAATTAACAATTTCTGTGCGCGTTTCCGGCGATCCTACTGATTGAGCGTTGAATAATGCAATACGTAGTGGTATCCCTGGGACAGTTGACACAATGGTTAACGATTTAAGAGGAATTTGAACCAGGTTATTGAAATTAACGGCAGAATTTTTAAGTTTATCCGTTACGGGAAAAAGGGAGATAACTGGAATCATTTTTCCTGTTCTACGCCGGCCGGCTTTGAAAGAACGTTTCTTTTCTCGCTTCCGTTTACATTTACATTCAAGACCCAGGGAAAAATAATGCAATTGTAATAATAATAGAAAGTTTGCAAGATCTGTTACAATTTATAAGTTTCAGTTTTGTCCGTCACCTCGACCGGGATATAGGAAGTCTGGTTCTCTGCTTAGTATGCTCCCATACGTTGCACTCCGCTACTACTAGTATAGCGGAGTGCAATGCATGGGAGCATACTAAGTAGGGAACCAGACTAGGGTATATGCAGCCCACAAAAGATCGCCAGAGGCTTCTGTTCTTTGCCATCGCATCAAGATGACTCCAGGTGTGACCCATCTTAGTGATGTCCACCTCAAGGTCGCGTCGCCATGTGTTTCTCGGTCGTTCCTTTCTCCTCTTGCCTTGAGGGTTCCACCTCAATGCCTGTCTGCTAATGTTGGTTGGCGGCTTACCTAGGGTGTGTCCTATCCAACCCCACCTTATCTTCTTGATCTCATCCTCTACCGGAAGCTCGGAGGCTCTCTGCCACATGCTGTTGTTGCTGATGGTGTCTGGGCAGCGAATCTGGAGAATTATTCTTAGGCAGCTGTTGATGAAGGTCTGAACTCTCTTTACTGTGGACTTGGTGGTTCTCCAGGTCTCTGCTCCATATAGTAGGACTGACTTCAAGTTGGAGTTGAACAATCTGATCTTGGTAGTCAAGGAAATTTGCTTGGAGCTCCAGATGTTCTTGAGCTGTATGAAAGCTGCTCTAACCTTACCCTGACATCTGCTTCTGTACCACCCTGCTGGTTGATAATGCTGCCTAGGTACGTGAAGGATTCCATCTCTTCCAGGAGAATTCCCGGCAGTGTGACTGGGTTGTTACTGATAGTGTTGATCTTGAGGATCTTGGTCTTGTCTTTATGGATGTTGAGGCCAACCTGTTCAGATGTGGCTGTCAGTATGTCGGTCTTGTCCTGCATTTGCTGCTGGCTGCGGGACAAGAGCGCTAGGTCATCGGCAAAATGCAGATACTTAAGTTGACTCCACAATGTCCACTGGATCCCATTTCTCCGCCCACTGGTGGTCGTCGTCAATATCTAGCCGATGACGAGAAGGAAGACAAATTGTGACAGCAATCATCCTTGCCTGACGACAGTCCTCACTAGGAAGGTGTCTGTGTGCTATCCTTTATGAATGACTCTGCAGGACATTCCGTTGTAAGTGTTCTTGATGAGGTTCACTAGCATGGTTGGAATGCCATAGCGGCGAAGAAGTTTCCAGAGTCTCTCGGTGCATGCTGTCAAATGCCATCTCATAATCGACATAGTTGATACACAGCAAAGAATTCCAGTCCAACGATTGATAGACTATGATGCGAAGATCTGTTTTGCCGGAAGCCCGCATGCTCATCTTGTAACTGGGGGTAGACGGCCTTCTTCATCCTCTCCAAGAGGACCCGCTTGAAGACTTTTCCTGATACTGACAACAGTGTGATTCCTCTATAGTTGGAGAAGTTGCTGAGGTCGCCTTTCTTTGGGATCTTGATAAGGTGTCCCTTCTTCCAGTCAGTATTTCTTCTTCCTCCCATATCTTCACAAAGTGAGGGTATATTATTTCCACTGAAGTCTCTAGGTCTTCTCTGAGGGCTTCTACTGGGATGTCATCAGGTCCGTCAGCCTTGCCGTTCTTCAGTTATGTGATGGCTTTCCTGATCTCATCGCTGGTGAGATTGTCACAGCTTATGGTGAGATCTGCGTTGGCTGGGTGGATTTCTGGGGGATTTGGTGATGCTGGCCTGTTCAACAGTTTTTCAAAATGTTTTACCCATCTATTCATTTGGTGTTCTGTGCTTGGTATGGTCTTTCCCTGCTTGTCCTTTACGGGTCTCTGTTTTGCTGTACATGCAGGACATCTTCTTGGTGATGTCGTAAAGCTTCTTCATGTTTCCACTTCTTCTGCCTCTGCTGCCAGTCCTTCACTATAGTTTCTCTCGTCTATCTTTTCTGTGGGCGTAAGTGTATTCTTTTTGTACCTTTACTTTTTTAGTTTTCGTTGTACTGCTATTTACTGCTGATTTTTTTTCTGTTTACCCTCCTGGATTTTGCGCAATATTTTGGCTGAAATCCATTCTTACTGCTAGTGCTTCATGGGGCCTAGTACTTCTTGGCATGTTGATTTTACTGCCTCCTTAACTTTCTACCATCTGTTGTTCATGCTGTTTATCTCGTCTTCAAACAGCTCTTGTAGCATTTGGTACTTGCTGTTAAGATTTAGTCTGTATTTTGCTTTAGTATTTGCATCTTTCAACAGGCCGATGTTATACCTTGTTTTCTTCTCTTTTGTGCCAATCCAGTTCTTCTTCAGCTTATGTTTCAGCCTTGCAACAACTAAGTGGTGGTCAGATGCCACATCTGCTCTACTCCTCACCCTCACATCTTGCTGGGATCTTCTGAAGTTCTTGGCTGTGCAGATGCGGTCAATCTGATTTTCTATTACATGGTCTGGTGATATCCATGTGTTCTTGTGTGTTCTCTTGTGAGGAAAGATGGTTCCCCCGATAACCAGGTCGTTCAGTGCACAAAGGTCTGCGAATCTCTCTCCATTTTCGTTCATCTCCCCTAGGCCATGGATCCCCATGACTTGTTCATACCCTGTGTTGTCTGACCCAACTTTGGCATTGAAGTCGCCCACATTTTTGTTCATCTCCCCTAGGCCATGGATCCCCATGACTTGTTCATACCCTGTGTTGTCTGACCCAACTTTGGCACTGAAGTCACCCATGAGGATGTTGATGTCTTTGTCTGGGAAATTCTCTATAATGTTCTGTAGTCTGTTGTAAAACTGGTCATTATCTTTTTCTTCGCCGTCATTTGTCGGTGCATAGTACTGGATGAAGTTCATCTTTATTTTCTTCTTCTTGGTCCTAAATGTTGCAGTGAGGATTCTGGGCCCATGTGGTTCCCATCCCATCAGTGCCTTATATGCTTGCTTCGATGGCATGAGCCATACCCCTTGTGAATGAGGCGCATTTTCTTCCTCATGTCCTGAATACAGTAACATCTCTCCTGAGTGGACCAATGTAGCATTCATGATTACAGGTCCATGACATAGGAAATTTGTAAGATGATGGTTCATTTTAATTGAGGATTGATAACTAGAGTTCAATTTTCAGATAATTGATGTAAAACAAAATGGCATCTTCTAATTATCTAATAAATGTCAAAAAAAAATAAGTTTATCAATAATATCCTAAATTTCTTCCATTAGCTATATAATCAAGATGCAACTTTTCTTATTTTTTGTTTAAAAATTGGGTCGTAAATATGGAGGAAGATTTAAAGAAATAAAAAACGTAATGGGACTAAACTTAATAAACTGAACACAGTATAAATTAACCATAAAAAACGAGTATGTAAAGTACTTTTATTGTGCTAAATAATTTCACAAATAACTTACTTCATAAACTAGCAGTATCTAATACTTCTTGCAATGTTGTTTTGCGACTACCATAAAAACAAACCATATAATGATACTACCAGTGCTCGTTAAGTATGAGCATATACAGCAATTCACCTACAAACCATAAAACACAAGATTTTTGCAAGCATACAAATTCTGGTTATTTAGCAAACATCACCAATTTTGTAAAAATATTTTTCCTAGGAAAGGTTATCATCCAAGATAAAAAACATGTAGAATATTGTTTTGCCAAGCAAATAACAATATTTGCCAAATGAACACCACATTTCTTAAATAATATGCTGACAATGCCTTAAAGAAGAAAAATAATAGTTAAGATTGGTTTAAACAAGAACATGTGGTACAAAGATGGGCTTACAATTGAGGAATTTTAACAAGCGCCAAAAATTAAACTTCAATATAACAATATACATTTGCTGGCTCATTCATTAAGAAATGTATAACATAAAGATGCTCTAAACAATAGACAGTGTCATTTGCAATACAATGTGTAGGGTACCAACATTCTTACCGAGAAACAAAATGAAAGTGAGCACTGCAATAAAAATAGCATACTAAGTGTTTTATGTTGTCATCATCACAACAAACTATGTTGTTGTTGTTGCTGTAGGGTTTAACGCCATTTTCAGCACATGATAGGCTATACATGGCGACCAATATTAGTGGTGGAGGAAGAACTGGGGAAAACCCCAGGAAAGAACCACGACCCATGAGAAGCTACTGGCAAGCTTTCTCACATAACTATATTAGCCGAGACTCGAACACAACAAACTATAAGACTAAAGATCCCAAATACAAAAATATCAGTGGAAACACTAGGGTCAATTTCCTCAAACCTTGATTGAAAGTACAATAATGTAGTTTGCAAAATAAAGAAACTTATACCAACTATAATAGGGTGAATTCAAAGTAATTTGTTCAAGACCGATTTCTCCCCCGTTTTGGTATTGTATACTTTTTATGAATTGTTAAATGTAAAACAAAAATTAACGTTGTTGTAGGGTTTCATGCCATTTTTCAGCACACTATAGGCTATACATGGCGGCCAGTACTATTGGTGGCTGAAGAACCCAGGAAAACACACGGAAAGAACCACAGACTCACGAAAAGCTACTGGCAAGCTTTCTCACATACCCAAATTAGCAGAATCTTAGACTTGAACCCACACAGACAGAGGTGAGATGGCAGTGATTAGTAACGGAGAGTGCTTTAGACCACTCTGTTTAACATTAAGTTATCAAATCTTTAAATTCCCTTTTCTACTCAATGTATTGAGAACAGCAATTACAACATACTAAATGGAAAAGATGGAAGAACATGGAGTAGAGTCAAAGATATTAAACATGATGTTATTGTAGGAATGCATGAAAATGCCTATATTGCTCCAAACAGAAACTTATCCTTAAAATAGTATTACAACATAAAGTAATCTTGGAGAGAACATTTGACAACTTACCACTTAAAATCTTTTTTTTTTTTTTAGGGAAAGTATGCTGTACTGCTTTAAGTACTGCCACTAACATCAGGGGAGGTAACCACTGTTTGATCTACTTTCTTCTCCTATGATCAGACTGACACGTGCTTGATTATCCTTTCAGGACAAAGATTTTCACATTGATTGTTATGATGCAAATGTACCGTGTTTAAAGAAAACAATTCAGCTGAGCCCTGGCAATTAGTTTGACTTCTGTTTAAAACGGAATAAACTGGAAACAAAGTCATATTTGAAATATGGATTGCCATCAGGTGCTAAGTTCAAGGTTAACTATGTAATTGTAATTTATGAATGATCATATAAAATTTGTCTGAATAAACAAACAATGTGTAGATACATCAAGTATGATAATTAAGAAACTGCCACCTTATGAAAGAAATGTGTCAATATGAAATGATGATACAGTTCATACAATTATTATACATGCATACATTTATTTCCAACAAGATTTACATCAATCCAGACAGGCACTACCATGTTAAATACACTTTACAAATGAATCTTCAACATACACATGCTTTATTTTCAGTCCTGTACATATTATATCAATTTGTTTTCAATCAACTTTAATACCAATTACTTTTTTCAAATTATTCATTAATAAATATCAACAGAAAAAGAAAAACAAACCGGAAAATATTCTGTATCTATCAAGAAGTTCAAGTACATGTCTGAGCTTGGAACATGAAGAAATACAAAATGTCAAAGCTTGAAACTATACTTATCTATTAGCAGTCAAATAAAACAGCTCTCTACAAATGATGACCAATATATTATACAGCCAACATCTAAAATGTACAAACAAAAAGTCGATAACACTCCTTTGATAAAATCAGCTGCAAGTCAACATCCAAACTATTGGTTCAGTGGTTAGTGTGCCAAACTCCAGTCTGAAAAAGGGCGTGGTTTCAAATTCTACCATCAGACCAATCAGCTACCTTGTTATGTCCATGGACAAGGCACTTTACTCCAATTGTATTTGCACTAAATCACCTATTTTAAAGCTCTAAACAAAACCAAATCATCCAAACTATCCATTTCTGCAAACTTTACTTTTAATTATGGACAACTAATGAAAATTATGTCAGATGTTATGAAACGTATTGAATAATGCCGGGGGGGATGGTGGCAGTATTTTTTCTCTAGACTATACTGTGTAATAACAAGATTTTAAAACAGATGTCTCCATGATATATACAAACATTACTTCACAAATACTTTAGTTTTGCATTTTAGACAAACAAAAATATCATAACCACTACTGTTTGTATCTGTAACTCAAAATCTCTCTAAATCCTGCTGATATTTCGCAGTTCTAACTTATCTTCTCAAAAATAATGCTTAAATAGTACAATAAAGACCTTCTAAATATGAAATAACCCACATCAGAGTTTGGATAATATGAACAGGGCAATTCAAAATATAATCCAACTTATTATGACACTTGTGCTATGTACAGTAGCCAATTAGCATTGCATCACATCTTAATAGTTATTCCTCAGTCTTAATCACTTAGTGGTCAAGAAAACACAGGACAAACATGATTGAAAACAATTGCCCTGATCTTTCAGTTGATATGCGACACAGATACTGCTAATACATGCGTACAAGTCCAAATTCAAACAACAAACACCCTAGAATGCCATCAGAGAATGTACTGGCAGATCAGGGTTTATGTTCATTCTACTAATTACAAACAACACAGACCCAAATCTGCTGGCACATCTGGATCTGTGCAGTTTGTAGTTGAACTTGACTTACTAGTAAATATAGTCAGTACCAGATATAGGCATGTCCCCTGAAGGATGAACTTCAATCCAAGTGAATACTCTGCTAGTCTCCACTGACAGTGGCACATATTCCAGTTGAGTGCATGAACATCCACCATGTGCAATGAAAGCTTTTTGATCTACACTTGAAAAATACCGATTATTTACTTTTATATACTTTATATTATAAAAATTTTACATAACATTAAAACCTTTACCTTTCATATTTTAATTTTTTGCAATTCATACTTATTTATTTCTTCCTTTTTATATTTTTAGAACTTAACTTTTCACAAAAAGACATCAAACACCAATACATACATACTAAAGTCAAAATGGTTAAAGATTTCCAATTGATGAATTAAGAAAAAAAAACCCACTACCCTGAATGTTCATAATTACACAAAAATGTAAACTTTTTTTGTACAAGCTGCTCCAGATTAGTCTTGAGCATTGCATTAATTGTTAAATCTGTTAATTCTGAGACAAATGATAATTCTTTATAAGTTTTTCAAGTTCAATTTTATTCACATTATAGTGAGAGCTGTTGCCAGACACAGTTAAATCCGTTTTTACTGTGATCATTAAACTTCTGACACATTTAAAACAAAATGGATATATATACAAGTTTATAAACTCAAAATCTAGTGTTGGGGCATCAACCTCGCACATTATCCAATGGTTCTTTATAAAATCACTCCAACATTTTTCCTGCTGCCATTGTTCTTGCAAAATCTGATGAAGACTTGAAGTTATCTATTCTATCAGCTTCTTAGCCTTGAAATATCGTCGGAGGTAGAGCACCTGCCAAGTTGCCAGACCCAGCAAACATAGCATAGAAAATATACTGAAGTACATCACTCTCGAATGGGTCGATTCTGAAAAGGAAATAACAAGAATAAGGAGATATTTAACAACAGCATCCTTTGATTTTAGTAAGACAATTCAAAATGAATTAAAATGAAACCAAACAATTCCTAAATTGATTTTGACAGTAAAGCCTGCTCAAAAGATCTTAAGCAATTTTCTGTCTTGATGAAGGTAATACACATCAGTGCTAAATTATAGACTATCACATTTAACAACACGAACAGGTATATTTTAATCTGAACTTTAGCCTTTAAATTTTAAGCTGAAACCCTTTATAAATTCTTCTACACCATAAGGGCGATATTGAAATCAATTGCAGTGAATATTACAAACCATGACAATGTGAAGTATAGATGTTGGATAAAATAGTGATACAGGTACAACCAGGAAATTACTTTTCTTTGCTACACTTCATAAATCATTTTGATTTACTGTATGAACCAAGACCAAGATCTGCATTTGCATAATTTGCCAAGATATTTGGGAATATGCAGCTTTCTAGTAGTCATCATACCCTTCTGTCAGTGCATTATATGACAGAATATTAGTGTTGATGTTGTTTGACTTTACTTCTATGCAATTATGTATATTAAGTACACTATTTTGAATCAACTCACTCTTAAATATTTTCTACCATCAAAAATTTGAATTTTCACCAGTATAACTAGTGTCAGATATGCAGACTATCTGCTTTGATCTGGACTTTTAAATAACATGTAACCAATATAACACAGATGATCAAGAACACTGATGTAAAATGCCCCACACAATATATCAACTTTCAAGGCCTGAAGGGAAGAAAAAAAGTTGTAATGTTATCAAGGAAATATGGATGCATAGTATTGTAAAATAACACACAAATCACGATGGGCTACAATGGAAGATATAAAACAGGCATTTTAAAGTTTTATTTTTCCAAGGAAGTACCAGTACACCAATCCTTAGTAATCTATATCACACACCATTGGTATCTCTCATTTCTTCTTCCCGAGACTTCATGTATATAAAGTCATCAACTATTGACTTGGAAAGGTCTTCTAATCGTCTCAACTCCACTTCAAGTGGCTTCAATTTCTCAGCCTTGGCGAGCTGAAAACAAAATGAAAGATTTACTATGAAAATTGCTGCCACAGTATGGCAATCAAATTATTATTGCCTGGAAAAGAAATATGTTACATGTTGCAAAGTTTGCAAGAGTTCTGCATGAAGCATTACAAATTTAAATTTAAGAAAAAGACTGATCTAAGTATCACAATAAATTCCATTCTGATCAACCAATGCAGCTCCATGACTAGTAATATGTGGGTCCAAAAGGCTGGTAATGAAGCATAAATATGCATACTTATATTTGGCAAATGATCTTCATACTTCAGACATTCTATACTATTTAATAACGACATAAATTCTCCAAAAGGCTAATGTGAGCACACACATGCACATACCTACACAGATGGCATGATTAAATGGTTCCACTTTGTCCTTCAGAATGTTGGGACATCAATTACTCTGTTGGTTTTATAATGTCCATTTCAAACATTATCAAGTACATAAAATTGTCATATTTTTTACCTTAATTGTTTGTAAACAGACCTTTTGTAAATTAGAAATTTGCATGCAGAATTCATTGAAAACTATTACCACACAAAAAAATAATTAAAAGTGCAAAAGAAAATTACATGCAATAATATAATTTCTTTTTCGATATAAAAACTTTTCAGAATTAACCAGAACCCAAGGAGAAGCGGCATCTGTTATTTTTAAATCCTTGTGTTATTCTAGTGCCATGTTCCTTTTGGTCCAAGTTTCTTCTGACCTTTCCAATGCCTACTGAAAACATGGGGAGTGTTATTATGTGACTTTGTATCATACCTCACTATGCAATGCAGCCTATATTAACCAGATCTTGTGGCCTAAGTAATCAAACATAATCAAATTATCAGCAGCTTTTTGTACCAAAGAACAGTTTGACCACTGTAGTGATATCAAGAAAACTGTAGGCCATGATATTACAGATCATGTCCTAAATAGTCAAGTTAGTGGTCCATTTGGTAAACACTGTGAACTGGGATATTAAAGATGTTGATTTTTCCCTTTGATTTCAGTTCAGGCTAGCAGGGTTAGTAGATGGTTATATAAATTTTCTATCCCCAGAGAACAGTGACTACTGTATGCTATGTAGTGTGGAGAATAAATGTTCTTAATCAATCTGAAAGCAGGGGATTATCAGCTTTTGAATCTTTCATGCCAACATGTCTCAGGGATTTGACTTATTTTGAAAATTGAGAATCATAGAATCTTGGCTTAAAAGATCATCAAGAGTCACAAACCAATTCACAGTGTTCATGTCCCAGTCGAAGTGTTCCAAGCCATTCTTTTTCCAATGTAATTAACATCTTTAATAAAATGTAACAATATAGATTTTTAATGATTATCGGTAGGAAAGGAGTTTGTGTCTGCATTATAGAAGCAAAAAAAAATAAGCATCAAAGAAAACTGAACTGCACTTGTGATATCTGTGACCAGAGCCAATTTCTGTTTGGTTTCATTGTGGGTTAATATTAATTCTTCTGCACATGATATGTTATACATGGTTGCTCTTATATTTGATCACGGAAAAAACACCAGAAAAAATAATAAGTTACACACAGGAAGCTACTGGCAAGCTTTCTCATCTACCCACATTGGTCTAGCCAAAGACTTTAACCCATGCAGACAGAGGTTTTAATGTATTTAATTGGTAAAACAGAGCACCTGAGACTAATCGCCAACACCCCCCCCCCAATTCTGTTACGAAAGAGTGATGTCTTGATTAAATATGCATGTATGGTATGCATCTTGCATACAGAAAACTGCAAATAAGTACTTCCATTAATGAAAGAGTTCATCGTTCTGCACTCCACACACCAGGAACAAACAGTACTTATATCTCGGAACGTTCTTTTTAACCCAAGGGAATTTGTCTACCCTATTTGACTTCCAATGTCCTTTCTTGGGCCTGTGAAAATGACTGACCTTGTCAGCCTCATTCTAAAGTTGCATATAAGACATCTCTTACATCTCAGTTGAGCTAGTTGCTGGGCATTATAAAAAGTATCTTATAGCCGGAAATACACTGCACTATGTGAATTTAACTGATCATGTTTAGCTGATTGCTGGCATTCAATTCATTTAGGCCCAATGCCAACAGGTTTAATTTTTATGACCAAAACAAAACCCATTGCGCAATATTAAATAAAAGGTAAATTTACTACTTTCTCAATGAAATACAAAACAAAGAATTCAATAAAGATGCTGGCAAAAAGTGACTTCAATAAAGATGGCTGTTTATACATTATCTAATCTACCAGAAGCAATATAACTTCCAACAGTGTTTGACAATCCCCTGCCACAACAATGAGGAATTAAGTAATGTGATTAGTGTCTTATTATACATTTGTTTTGACATCATACCCACAGATGAGGATACTAAATGGGAGCAATCAACTGATCATTGTTTGAAACAGTGTCAATGTGCACACAAAGCCTTTTATGTTACAGGAACCCAAGCAAAATATGCTGTAACCTAAAGCATGTGCATGTCCATGTAGCTGCTGCATCAGGGACCCAGGTCCTCAGGGCAAAGGAAACCCTTTTTATAAATGCATGATGCAACATTCAGATTTTTCCCCCGCATACCATGAATTTTTGTTTTCCATGAGAGACATATGGTATATCAACAAACTCAAATCTTTCTCTGTAAATTAAACCTAGCAATCTGAATCAGGACAAAACACTGCAAGAGGAACAACCCTTATTAATTAGAAATAGGAAAAGAAACTTTTTCCATGGATAAAGGGATGTAACTTTCATGTGGATAAAATCTGCAGGAGAAAAAACTAAGGTATTTTGAAACATCAAGGTACTCATGTGAAGGGAATTCCCCAGACTTGCATGCAAGTATGTTGTTAACGAAATAACTGCAGATGCATGCTGGTTAAAAATTAGAAACACTGGCTCATTATATCAGTAGTATTTATCAGATTTTTCTGAAATTCAAATGATACATAGATTTATTATTATTACTCAAAGCTAACTTTTTACAAGTCAAAGACAATCTGATAGAAAACATTTAGCTCCGACATAAACATAAAAAAAGAAAGGAAGCTTATCAGTTGGATCTTGCTGAATTTTATTCTTTGGGTGACGGGTATGAAAAGTTCAACCCATATTTTTAACCCCAGTCCGCCATGTTTTATTCTGGAACAGTACCTAACAGCTTTTTTTCAAATTGTTCATAACAACTGAAACTGATGCTTACATCTTCATAGCTCTTTGCTTCTACTCCATGTTTCATTGTAATAGAAACTTCCCTTTCAGTACCTTGTCCACCTGAAAATGTAATGTTATAACAATTTTATCATACAGTTTATAAAATTACGAAATGCAACAAACTTAATTTATGCAGCAGAGATATATGTAACATTTTGTTGTAGAGAATATGTATCGTTTTTAATTAACTTTAAAAGTCACTTTCTGTTTTTTGTATTTACAGTTAAGTTTTCATATTTTTGTGATTCAGATAATTGGTAGGTACATAAGCTATTTCAAAGTCAACAAATTCCTATAAGAAATACAAAAGTAAAATCCATATGTATCACAATCTAATGTACAATGCTTCAGAGTCTACACAATTCATAAAAAGAAAGGTGCTAAAGAATCATTGTGACCAATTTTACCTGACACCATTTTGGACTCGAAGCAAACTTCAAACATGTCATATTCTTCAGTTGTGAAAGCAAACTTTCCTTTCTTTGCATCCTCTTTGTTATAGAGTATATGCCCTTTCGAATCAGTCACCTGTAAAAGAAATAGACAAAATGAAGACAAATCCAGTCACATGTTAAAAAGTTATGTTGCTGAGAGATCTAAGATCCTCAGGCAGTACAGGAAATCCTAGAGTTATGAGGCAAAAAAGTTTCTAGGGATACCAACAGAAGTGTTTGGGTTCATGGTGCTCAAGTATCTACAAGGTCAAAAGTGACATTATAAACCCATTCCCATTTTAACCCCATGGACCACTATGACCTAGGATTTCACGTATTGACCCCAGGGGCCACACCATAAAATAGGATTAATATTAGTCCAATGCCCCTAGGGACCACTCAATATATAAAATAGAGTGTGTGTGATTTGGATTTTAAAATAGCCTCAACAATATTTCAGTGATATCGCTACGATGTCTGCAGTGACAGTTTATAGTGATTTCTAGCTAAGAAAAGGTTAACAGATGAGCATGATGGTTTTGGGATTTGGGTCTATCCACTTTGGAACCAAGGTAGGTCAACTACGCATATGTTTAAGGAGGATGATGGTGATTAAAGATGTCAGAATTTTAGGAAACTCTGACCAGGTAGTAAATAATTGTGATAAATGCTCTATTCAATCACTAATTCCTCTTTAAAAATGTAAGTGCTACTGATTTGTCCTTTTCCTGGTGCAACATGTAAAGTTGAACAAAATCCCTCTACTGCAACATTTTTAACACAGAATCTGTGACACATGGTTTCACATTCATGAAACCCATCTATTATTTTGGAACTGTTTCTTGTACAGTTAGAGTTACTATAAATAGAAAATAAGGAAATTAGAGGACTAATGATTAAACAGCAGCCAAGTCTCACAACAAAAGCCTCAAACTGCAATTTTCTCAGTCCAACTCACTCCCAATGTCTTTGATCTGAACTTGGAAACATTTAAATATTCTAAATGGTACCTGGTTAACCATTGTATTACCTAGGTTATTATCAATAGGTGAATACCCAAGTAATAGGGACTCTGTTGATGGCTTGTATTGTTGTGGTGGTGGGGTTAAATAAGTAAAAAGAAAAGCATGCAGACTAATTTTTGAACAAAGGTATTTGGAGAAAGGAGAACCTCAAAATGATGAATCTGCAGCTTCCTACAAAGCTGATGTTAAGGGTATGCGAATTTCCCCAGCAAGCTCCACCCCATTCAATAATGCCAGAGTATAATAATTTGAATTAATATGAAAATAGTAAATACCTTAATTACTTTTACATTTAAATTTATAAGAATAGTGCATGGTCTACCACATTTAAACAAATATCTTTTCATGCTAAATGTTGATGATGAAGACAATACTGAGCCCTCTGTAATGAGGTCCCTGCTTCACTTTTTTGGTTAAAAACCTACTTATATCTGACTTGTATTTGGTTCTCTTGTATTTAGATTACTGTAAAATGTCTATTGATTACTGTAAAATGTCTATTGATGCCAAATTAAAAACATGAGCTCATTGAGGAACTCCTACTCTTCCTTAGGAAATATAATTTACAAGAATTATTATTTTTTTAATTGTTTGCAACAATCTCTAATAATCTGAAGATCTATATAAAAAAAATTAGCTACTGTGGTGCACATACTGGCTGTCAGCTTTGCACTCTCTTCAATTTGGACAAATCAGACATATCTAGAACTCTTCTGGTAAAAATACATAACTTAATGATCATCCATTCAGGGCAAGTAGAGATAAACAAAAAGGATTATTTTCATTTTGGACCAACCAGACCATAGGATGAATGTCTGTCTATAGATGATCTATGTATGGGTGATGAATGTCTGTCTATAGATGATCTATGTATGGGCAAAATATTGCGTCTTCAAGGTTTAGACTCTGCTATATCAATCTGATATTTAAAACTTGACAAGAGTTTTAATTTTCATTTCTGTAATTTCAGGAAATAATTGCTGTACAAACATATTGAGAAATAGCTTTTGCTGAAACACATGCAGTTAATGTCACAAAAATCTACCTATATGTTGCAGAGGTAATTTGTGGATATGAAAAGCTTATACCAAAATAAATTCTGTGGTTCTTAATCGTTGTGAGCATAAATATAGAATAAAATGGTCACTAAAAAGTTTAAGTTAGCTGGTGTTAGTTAATTTCACTTTTAAAATCTACAGTTATGAAAAATGGTCAGTACTAAAATATGGTAGGTTGGGTTACCAGAACCAGTTTTCTTTGACTTTATAACCCAATTAAACTGCTGGCAAAAGAAAAATATAACGTTTGAAGTTTAAATATAAGCCAAAGCAAGATTTTGGAAGATATCATGCATACTAAACCATAAATTAAGAACACTAGAAGACAGGGTTTCATATTGATGACATCATTTATACTTTTAATTGCAAAATGTGGGGTCCAATCATTTTTCAGCTTTTCCTTGATGTACATTCCTGGTTCTAGTGTAAATTATAGGTCTAAATACAGTGGAACCCCGCTATAACGCGCCCCGCCATAACGCGAATTCGGATATAACGCGGTCATAGCATGGCTCCCGAAATTTCGTATATTCATTCACACATGGAGAAAAAAAATTTGGAGAAAAGTAAAAAAAAACAAAACAAGAAATTAACTTCATTTTGGGCATGAGATTAGTTGTGACTTTTAAAATAATATGATCGTGGCATGGTTCCTGGAATTTGAAATTCATTTACGTGTATTTTTATTGGACCGTGAAAATATTTGTTTAACGTACGAGAAATAGTGTGTAAAACGTTTATTATAATTTGGTGGAAGAATTCGCGTATGACTTTTAATAATAAACGATCGTAACTTAACAATTTATTCAGGTTCTTTAAGTGATTTTGGAGAAGTGATCGTGTATGAATTCTAAAATAATACGATATATATAACGTACGAGAAATAGTGTGTACAACGCTTGGCTTCTGAAATTTATCAATTTGAACAGGTTGTGGTGAAGCTCCGTATTCTACTCTAGAAGAGGAAACTGGTTTCATTAGGTTTTTGAATTGTTAAGCCGAAGTAAACATTATCGGAAGTGTTACTTATTACGGACCCATGAGTAAAGCCAGTAAATCGTCTTTGTGATTGTCTTCCATGAATTCTGTATACAGTCGTTGCTCAAACAATAGCCGACATGGGCTTCTTATTTAACTGCAATCACAGCCAAGCAGCAGACAAAGCTGTGGTTGATACAAGAGTCGCACAATTTAATAAACATCAAAGGACGAAAGCCGCCAACATGTATGCTGTGCTTGGCGGTGTGATCAAACAACAAACAGTTGAAAGTAAATAATATCCATTTTGTTATCTGTAAATTAAAAGGGTATGAAATTGTACATCCGTTCAGCTTAATTTTGTTTTATATAAAAAGTGATTCGTAACCATTGCAGGCCTTCATTACTTAGTTATCGAGCTTTATCTGTGTACGTTGTTTGCTTACATAAAAAAAATATTTTACTATTATGGAAAAGCAAGTTCAAAAACCCAAGTCGTTATCTGCTAAAGAGTAACTGTATGCCCTAGAGCAAAGAAGCAAACGTCATTGGATATATTTTTCAAGAAATGATGAAATTTAAATTTGGAACCACGCTGACTTTGTACTTTGCGCAACGATTAATTTAGGAGTTTTCACATGTTTCTTTTGATGTTCACAAAATCTGAAATAAAAGTTATTTGCACGCTGAAATCATGCGTTGATTGTCAATTATTCTTGCAGTTGTCGCATATGATAAAATTTTAGCGGTATGAAATTTGTACAGACACCGTATGTAGACCCGGGAATAGCTGCATGCAATGACCGTACGATATCAGACGGCAAGTAAATGGTTTCAATATTTTGTTCATCCTATATTTTACACGAAGAATTCAGACTATTACAAAATTATTGAATATTTTAAATCTGTACGATTTTCAATGAAATTACATCCATTATGGATGAACTGCATGCCACGACGGCACGGTAGCATACGATGTTGATACACTTTTCATGATATAGCGATAGTCTGGTATTATTGGTCAATCTGTATTATCGTTCAAACAAATAAAAATTAGTAAATGTTTTTAATGCACAGTAATAACCTATAAATATATTAGCCATCGATTATTTTGAATATATCTTAATTAATGCATTCCAGTTAATATTCATCTGATGATAAGCCGACTTTTGATCATTGTACATGTATACACGTATATGTTCTCGGAAAAAAGTTAAATATTGTAAAACCCCGCATTAACGCGACCCCGCTTTTAACGCGATCCGATTTTATGGACCCCGATCATCGCATTATAGCGGGGTTCCACTGTAATGCATTTAACATTTTGCAAATGAACATCAGCATGAAGCACTTATTACATTTGCATGCATGTGATTTAAAATTGTAATCTAGCTTTAACAATTTTTCACTCGCACTGAAGCTCTTAGAGCTTCTAAAGATTAGGCACGATACAAAGTCCTCATTATTATTATTATTATTATTATTATTATTATTATTATTATCACTACAATGTGTCTGCAGTTTATAGTGATGTCTAACACTGGGGCATCATGCCATATACATGTAGCATTGTCTCACCCAGTCACATTATCCAGACACCAGGTAAAGCCTGTTATAACAATTAACTCAATGATGAACAACAAGAGAAGCAGCTGTGAACATTCTTTTCAGGTGTTGTATTCTCTAAATTCAATTAAGGCTAAGCATAAATCCTGATGCCCTGAATTTGTCGATGGTAACAGCCATACTGCACAATGTCTTTCTCGTTCCTATAACTGTCCCTTTTTTTCAGTATAAAATGTGTCATGTACTTAATATATTTGTGTCAAGTTGTAATAGTTCTTTTCTAAAGAAACCTGCAAAAAATATAAAGACAAATCTTTAATAAAGGATTAACTCCCCAAATTATAGACATTTATTGAGTTATTCACAGCTTATGAAAGAGAAAAGATAGACTCAGCCATGCAAATATGGTGATTGTATTAGTAATTTTGAAATATATATATAAACAAGATAACATTGTAAGAGGGTGAAGCTAGACATAAATGTTTATGGAGAAGTGACCTCCCTTTGGACAAGATGTGTGCGTGTTTGTATCAGATTTATATGCAGTGTATACATACCAAATATGTGAAATGTTTCACTGTAGAGATATTATGCTATGTATTTGGCTATATGAATTCAAGCGATCACAACACAGTAGTTCTCCACAGGATTTTTAATGATGCAGTACCCAGGACATCTTCCTAAAAATGCAGTTCTAATAATGATACTTTTTTCCCCTTGCAATGCGTTAGAACATTATGAATATACTGTTGTGTAACCAATATATGCCATCAGATTACTAATGCCAATTCATTGTGAAATATATAGTATTATAATACAAGCATGAAAAACTAAGCCAGCTGATTCATTACCTGTGATAATTGTGATTATATGTAAATTCTGACTAAAACATTATGGCTTTAATTTTAGGCAGTAAGAATAATAACTCGACCCTCAAAACTGAAAATTTATAATGTATGGTCCTTTCAAATGCTTCTATCAAAAACAGTATTGAAGGCGTCCAAAAAAGACCATTACATCTGCATCAAAACCATTACAGGAATAGAAGACATTACTTCTGCATGAATCAAATTCGTCATTTAGTTTCAATACAAAACGGGGTAAATATAGACAAATCACATATCACTATTAAATGAATATATTTACCACTAAATGTGTTTTTTGGCCAGGTGCGTCTGACAATTCGAATTCACCGGTTACCAAAACGTCTTTGTGAATTTCCTCCTTCAAACATTTCTTTTGGTTTGGAGAAAGATGAAACATCAAAGCGTCAATATTAAGCATACAAATACTACATAAAATACAAATTATATGTATTATATCCATCCTTGTTAAATGTCTTTCAAGATTAGTTATCAGAGACAGAATCGGCAAAACATACGACGCATCCGTGCACGTTTGCTAACGTGGCATTCGTAAATTTCCGTTATTTTCCGAACACCTATTTCCGTTTCCGCAAAAGCAGGTGCGTGCTAAAGGAACGAACTGGTTCTCGAGCATTTTCCTGATTATAATTTTGATTATATATGTGCAAACTGAACATTTAAACACAAAACATATTTTTGTTTACTACCCATTAATTTTCTCTAAAGTTTAGCTTATAATTTGCTCTTAAGAACTAAATATGGGGACCCAGACTGGTCCTGAGGAAAACGGTCAAGGCCATTACCCATAAGGATCAAAGACACTTAACATATATACAGAATGTTCACAAGTTTGGTTAGGCTTGCGAAGAGTGGAAAGTAAATCAGATTAATTTAATTTTCTCGGGTTTGTTTTGGTCAAAATTATTAAGCAAAATTATTTCCTGTCGCTATGTAAATCTTTGTAAACTATAACAGAAGCATGCGTACAGAAGAGAAAAAAAAACACCAACTTTATAATCTTAGTGAACCAGAGGCTTGATTTTCTGTATCACTTAAATGATATGATTTTATGTCTACACAAGGGTCTAGCTGGAAAACCTTCGTCTTTTGTATGTTTGTTTGTTTTTTCGGTTATTAATTTTGTTTTCTTTGGGGGGGGGGTGTATTTTGTTGGTTTTTTTTTTTTTTTGCTTTTTTGTAACTGATTTACTTCGTAGAGGACTTCAACGCTTAACACATTTTAGAACAATAAAGATACAGATATAAATGCATTCATGATCTCAATTGTATGTTAAAATTCAAAGATGAATATTTGTTTCACTACACTACCATTGCACTGGCAAAGAATTGTAATTATATTTATTTCTCAGGGTCACAGTTGAGAATGATGATGGTGAACATGCATGTGACATGCAAAATATTTCCAGTCAGTATACTAATCTGAAGCACAGGGGCTCATAATGTTGTTTACAATTTATCTTTCATAAATGTCAGGGCTTGAATTTAACACAAATTTCTTGGTAGCCAGAAGGATTAGTGTACTGAGAAATCTACTAGTCCTGCCAAACATTTACTAGTCCTGTCCATAAAACTATGTCACACACTTGTATTGAGATTAGCAACAATTTTCTTTCATAAATAGCATTATCATAAGATATGCAGAGGTACAGAAGTATAAATCCTACTTCAAATCATCAATCAGTCAATTAACATTTCTTGTTTCTCAAGACAATCTGGATCCAATTACAGAAAGGGATCTGTCATTTTTCGTGGTACCTGGTCGTTCTGTACCCAAGTCATTTCATACCCAGTGGAAATTGGTCGCTTCGTACCCAAGGTGCTGGTCGTTTCATACCCAAGGTGCTGGTCATTTCGTACCCAAGCTGCTGGTCGTTTCGTACCCAAGGTGCTTGTCGTTTCATTTACGAAAATTTAAGTTAATTAGAATTTAAACAAATATTCACATTGCCAGTAAGAAGGAAAAAAAAACAACCGTTGGCGAGGTTTAAATAACCAAATAATTCCATTATTTCTATATAGTTCCAATTAACAATTACTTGTCATATTTCTTGGTATTATTTAGTAATGACTAATGTGTCCGATAAATTACAAATGGTTATCCCCTCAAAACAACTATACATTTTGCGATCTTTTGATAATGGAGCTGAATGCAGATACATTAGTGTTGTTTGTAAAGTTTCTCTTCTCCTACACCTAATACTGGTGTTAATTTCAACTTTTGTTGCCTGCTTTTAAAAGTTTTAAACGTATATTATACGGGCAATCAAGCCATTGGGGGGGGGGGGGAAGACAGCAGATCACATTGGCATACTTGTGCACATTTTTGCTCACGTTTGTGATCCTCCACATAAATAAGAGAGGGGGAAAGAGAGATTCAATTTGTCTCTGCATTTTACATATATTTACTTTGTTGTTTTAAAGCAGATTTAATTTTTTAAATAATCAAATATATGTATGCATACATTGTTTGAGCCGCTGCCAGTATTGAAACGTTTTCAATACAGCACCCTATGTAATATGGCATATATTTTTACCAGATTAGAACAGTAAAAATTACCATCCAAAGAATGACTGAAGGAGATGTCTCAGTAAGACGAAAGAATAGCTTGAAAAGGTTTCTTAAAGAACAAAAGACTAACAACATTATTCCGAAATGTACATTCTAGAGTTTTATTACATGCATACATGAAGAGCAGGGACAATTTGTAACAACATATGCGGCCATGAGAACAAATGAATGAGTTTGCTATTTGATTCTTTTTGGCTTGATGATAAATTGAATTCGTTGTCTATAACTCCAAGTTTGCCATATGCTCTTTATACTAAAGTATATGTGCCTGAGAAAACAAATTTTAAATTCCGAAGATAAAGTTAAATTATTTCAAAATAAAAATATATTATTATTATTATTATTATTATTATTATTATTATTATTTAAATGTATATCTATCACAAAGGGAAAAAAGCAACATAGAAAATATGTATGAAATATCTTTTTATGATGGTTTTGTTACATTTGAAATGACTATGGCATTGGGTATGAAACGACCAGCACCTTGGGTACGAAATGACCAGCACCATGGGTATGAAATGACCATTGTTTTTGGGTACGAAACGACTCGTTTGGGTACGAATCTACTTGGGTACGGAACGACCATGAGCCATTTTTCGTCCTCCACCTGCACCCTGTGTCAATATGGGGTTTGTTCTGGTCTCCTTACCCATCTCACTGAAACATTCCACAAACGTATTGCTGGTGACGGATCATATGTTGGAATGTCATTTGTATGGAAGATTATTAAGAGTAGGTCGGACAGAATCCAAGGTCTCAAAGAAGATCTCCAGTCACTCTTCACCATTTTCATCTTTGATTCAATTTTAAAGTTTGAACAACCCGCAACAAAACTAGATGTCTTCTCTGTGTTTGTTTTTGTGAATTCCATACACCAGTTACACTGCATAACTTTCTTGTTCTCATCATAATTCAGCCATTCCCTGTCTTTTGTCCATGTCTTCTGAAACGTTCGATTTTTGCTTTTCCATATCATAATAATTATTCCTCTCTTTTATTTCATTTTCATTCAACTTTTGTTTTTCTGGAAGCTGAACACCTTCTTTAAAACGCCACATTTTGCCTGTCTTATAAGGCATGAATTGTGCCTTTTTTTTTTTAAATGCAAGATGTTACTAAATCGAATTATTTCAAGTAAGAAAAGGAATGGCAGTGTCCTTTATATAAGAAAGTCAGAGCAAGACACACATTTCAAAACACATGCTTTTGGCCCCGCCGCCCCCCCCCTCCCCCTAGTAAATGGCCTCTCCCTAATAGTCTTGACTTCTGCAGGATCAAAGCAGTGGCTATTGTAAACACTGTTATAAAATATTAACATCAAAAGATAATGTTGGTTTCACGTTGGAAAATGTGTGTTCCCATCAAACGAAACCATCTGACTGCGCATTGCATTCAACAGCTCCAATTACGGTCTCGTCATTAATAGCTTAAGTTTAGTAAGTGTTCCTAATTAATTGGACCTCAATGTATTGTTGAAATTAATAATTAGCGGAAATTTTTCAAATCTTAGATGTCCATGCTGAGAGATTTTAATTCCCAACAAATATACGGCATTCTGCTTGGATATCTCCACGTGTATTCAATTATTTGTTCAGTCTTGTATGGGAAAAATATTTTTAAAAAACAATTTTTATTGTCATAGAAAAAGTAGTTGTATGGAAATTATGTGTCAGTAATGTGATCATAATAAATTGATCTAATTCTTATAATTATTTCGATGCAAACGTAAATTATGCAGTTCCCTGTTTGTGAATGTTTATCGCGTTTGACTAGCAAGCAAAAAAAAATAGGAAACAAACAAGCGAGCGTGCAAACTAATTTCTTTGAATAGTTGATACCATGTGTTATAGTTTGGTAATGTGGTCGTTTGAATAAAGTGTGATACCAGGTTATTTTTCATTTAATTCGCTGTCAGATTAATTAGGATGTCAATTAACCAGCTTCTGTTATTTGTTAATGACTGGACCGTGATTGGCGCTGTTAAGTGAAATGAACAAAATCAGATGGCTTCTTGTAATAGAAACATATTTCTGAGGCAGAAATTGACTTCATCTTCTCATGCTAATATTTTATGATTGAGTTTACAATGGTCACTGTGTTGATTCAACAGAATATATGCTGAAGTCACGTCTTTATTAGGGTATTGAGTAAACAAACGCTGACTGTTGATAAACAAAACTTACTAGCCCATCGGACTAATAACATGATAGTTACTAGTCCGATAGGAAATCTACTAGCCTTGGGCTAGCGGACTACCGCTAATTTCGAGCCCTGCATGTACTGTATAATAATTACAATGGAGTTCACTTCTCTCCTTTCTCACATGACCCATTTAAGAATAAACGCTGTTATTTCAAGCTATATTTCACTCATTGTACTTACTTTGATGTTTAGCTCAGGCATTCAACTATGTATCCTATCCAGAGTTTTCCATGCTGCCGCTCCACATGGCCCAGATTGTACCCACTTGGTATGCAAGTACAACCTGCTGAATGGGAGACTGTCCTCTCATTGGGTAAAATAAATGTGTTCCATTCTTGCATACCAACATTTGATTTTTATCCCAGTTTTGACACTAAGGAGATTTTTGACTCCGTCATGGACCCCTAAGGGATACACTGTATTGTAAGTTTCAGAAGCTTTTGTTTTTGTCTTACCAGTGGATCATCATTATAAGTGTCATTTCAAACGTCTTTCCCAGTATACTTAAATATATTTTCAAATAAGCTTTGTTCTGTCAGTGTGTGTTATTTAATCATTCCCTTGAAAATACCAAGTCTCCCACCATTTTTACCATTATTATCATGCTGTTAACGACTCTATGGTCTTAAATGAAAGCAATGAGTGAGAAGCAACATGCATTGTACAGTTTAACAAAAAATTTATTTCACTAGATTATAATGTGAAAAATTTAAAAAAAGAACTTGACAGATTGCAAATTAAATACCAAATAATCCTAGAATTACAGACAAAGGGCCAAATGATAAAAGTTCTGAATAAAGTTTAGTGGATACGCAAATTAAATTTATGTGCCTGGGGTGGCCCATATTGTGATGATGTTTTGACAGTAAATTGTTGAATTGCACTAATACAATCCAAGAATAAATCCTTATTTGAAATTTCACTTTAGATCAAATCTCCATTTCTAAGAGAATTTTTTTTGAGCACTTTTATTTCCAGAGAAAAATTGCTTTAATTAAATAATTTGAATAAATAAGTTCTAGCCCAAATGAACTACTGGACACAACAATAATACAACTGACTCTGCTCAAGATCTTATAGCACAGATCAATTATTTCTAGAAGAAAAAAACAATAGTATACAGTCCTCTACTTGACCAAAGGTCACTAGTAGCATATAATGTGGTAAACACAATGGCCTTGCCCAAGATAATAATCCTAATAAAAAACACATTCTCATAACAAGGTATTGGCTATGTAATAGTTGTTTACAGAGTTTTAAAAATATGATTTAGGTCATGGTTGAAAATAAATCTAATTTTGGACTTCCGGTAGATCAAATCCAACATAAAATGTACCATAGCATATAATAAAATAAATTTTAAATAATAAACAATCATAACTAACAAAATAAGTCAAAATTAAATATACATAACTATACTTTGACCAGGTAATAGTCATCCCTTTCTCTCTTTATTGTGAGAATAACAGTAGTTTGTGGAGACAGTTCAAGTTTTTTATAGGTGTTCACGACGTGTAAATTTCTGCAGGAAAATGTTTTAAATTAAAAAAACAGTTTAGAAAATAATGAATAGATAATGTAAAAATTATTTTGTTTAATACTAATGTTTATTGTCTCCAGGCCAAATAACTAAGTACAGACATTTGTGAAACTTGTAAAGAATCTTTCTTCCTAGGGAACATACAAAACAAATGTACAATACATGTTTATGAAATTGTTTCACAAAGCACATGTAAGACACAGATGATGAAATTTTTTGCAACAGTGCCAGTTCCACCACAAATTGAAAACTTATTCAAAACTTGGGCTAAATAATGCATTGTAAAGCTTAGTTGATTTACTGCATTTGTTTAGTTTTTAAAACAGAATAGTGCATCAGCCTTTTATCTGTTTCTGTATCTTAATTATTTTCTTTTAAAATCATCAAGAGTATCCATTATAAAGGCATGAATTCAGAACTGAAAATTTTGTTTTCAAGTGCCTATAATAAATTTTAAAAGTTATATATTGCAATTTTAATTATTCCATTAAAAACTATTTTGTGCATCTCATTTGTAATTCCATGATTAAAGAGTATTTGCAATACCAAATGTTCACCAATTAAATCTGTTTAATGTTATTCTTTTAAAACTAATTTTAGAATGTGATAAAACTTTGTTTTAAGCTTGCTTGTACAGAGATCCATCAAACTTGTATTCTTTCAGACTAGTCATGGTGATCTGTGAGAGCATGTCTGGTACCGGTCATAAAGTACTGAAAATTCGAGCAAAGCTAGGAGATAAATTGGAATTTATTCGCTGGGATCCATGGGGTAAGATTTTCTTCAAATTTGTTTCTGCTATATGGATAAGTGTAGAATACAGAGGTTGTGCCATTTTTTGGAGCCATACAAGCATACCATGTTATATGCAAAGTCAGCCCATACTCTGGTATATTACCGTATTTTCCAGCCTGTAAGTCAATACTTTTTGACTTGAATGTCAAGTTCTTGTCTTGTACTCTGAATCAGCTTATATATGGATTGTGTCATTGAAAGTTTATATAAGTTACGTTGATAACTATAGGTAATACAATGAACTACAACATGGATGTGCTTTAAATTATAATAAAACAAGCATGGACTGTTGTTTCAGCTGTGTCAATTGATAACAGAATATTGCAGTGATTTGTTCAGAAGTAAAGTCACAAGCATGTTAGCATCGGTAATGCAATTTCATGATTGCCGTTAATATGGAATATCATACAACATTACCATTACTAGTGTAAAATATGAAGCCAAGATATTGACCTGGCCTCGTCTTATACTCCAAATTGACTTATATATGTACGAAGGATGGAGAATTTACAAAATTGGTGAATTTGACTTGTACTACGAATCGACTTGTAGGCTGTTATGTCAGCTATACAGAGCAGTGAGAGACCGCTATTTAATACAGCTGTTTGCTGGTAATATAATGCTTACTGATTCTGTACTGTTACTGTATTACATTGTATGCAAAGGTGTGACAAGTTGAATCAATACTTTTTTTGTGTCCCAATTAGGTCTTCATTTTGTGTGAAATTGTTAGAATGTGATTATAACAGGCCTAGTTTCAGAATCTTAATAGTCACAGTGAGCCCTTTACGAAAAGAGTCATTTAAGACAAAATGTCCAGGTTAAATCCATCTGGTACATGTGGTGTCAAATGTAATAGTCATCTGCCTTCACCTTCATAATATAACAGAAAAAGTGCAAAAATTTCAGCAGCATTTGTCATTGAACTGTACTTAGCAACACCCAACTCAGCAAAAGTATAGCATGGTCAATTGAGTGTGTTTTTATGTTTGATCAGATGGTTATTGACCATTTTAATAAGATTCTTAATTTTACATCCAGGAGTTGTCAAGGTATAAATAACCACAATAGTATCAAATTTTCATGATTTCATTCATTCTTGTTCTTCTGGGGTGAGTTATGTCCACTCACATATTTGCTTCTGCTTAATTGTTAGACCTTTTGTTTTTGCCTTGAGCAGTTTTGGGACTTTTTCTTCAGTGGTTGCAGAACATTCATTTGTTGACTGGTGGTATTGTCATGGATACACATTATTCCATAATGATTTAAACTTTCTTGCATGTTTTGCAGCATTATGGATTCTAGTGTTTCCTACTAAACAGAAAATAACTTTTTCATGGTTTTGCTTTTGAAAGTGTTCAGCAGTACTAATTGATGATGCAATTGTTATTGCATTCACCTAGCTTAGCCTTGATATCGACCAAATGACCTGGGGTCATATAAATAAAAGAATATATTCATAGAAGGGTCTACATTGTCTTCTATAATAGATAAAGCAGTAGGTGCTTTTATTGTTGTAGAAAAAAGTGAAGAAGACAGTTTAAGCCATTTTTTATACTAGCCACTTCCAATCATTTTACCCTCTTCTGGGAGTTTGCTAGAGTACTTTTGAATTCTTAGATGTACCACAAAATCATAATTGGCATTTCCACATTAGTTTTGTATGTTTTTCAAGGCAACTCCATCATTATCACAGGTATGTTGTGACAATTTTTGCTTGATGGTTTTCTACATGTTCTCCTGGGTTTTTAATACACTTGCCAGACCTGGTGTTGTCTATCCATATATGTTTCCTATTGCATTTCTGCACAATAACTCAAGTTCTCCACAATCTACCACTACCAAACATTGTAAGTAGCTTTCTTTTGGAGCAAGAAAGAAACCTATTGATTTCAGGCTCAAAAGAACCAAGGTCAAGGTCATGCAAACTGGAAGTATGAAAACTGTTTTCACACAATAAAGTTACTTGTATAGCAGATACCTATTTAAGGCCAACAGTCAATGCCACAGGAACAGGAAGAAGGAAAATAATTTTAATAACACTACTTAACTTCAGTTCCACTTGCCACAGATGGCATGCATTTGAGACAAGAAAGACACCTGTTGATTTGGTGGTTTATATGTACAATAACAAGGTCAGATGGACTTAAGACAAAAAAGTTATTTTTTAGTCTTGTATCACCACAAATCATGACCAGATGTTTTCAATGGTTTGTATTTGAGACCAAAAAATGCCACCTATCTATTTGGGGGTAAAATATTTCAAAGGTCAAGGTCACCACTTTTGACTTGTTGAAATTGGTCAGGAAACCAGACTATAGAGTGGGTATTTCAAATGCTTTAATATACCGATGTTATTAATGCAAAACACATGATCAGTTAAGCTTTTGCTTTTTAGGTTATAGCAGTCTGTAAATGTTTGTCCAGCTTATGAAAATAAATTGAAGGTGAAGAAGATGGTCAGCTTTCTAAAACTTGGAAAAAAGCAGGAATGGCTATAAGTGCATTCCTTAGATATCATTGACACATGGTTTTATATATATATATATATACACACAAAGTTTGATATGGTACAGAATTTTGTTTAAACAAGTTTCTACAAATGATCCATACATGCATTATGGATAAATCTGTACATGGCAGAGGACCAATCCTATAGCATACAATTCTGGGACAATCATGTGTCAGCTTGAGCATTGCTTATATCTAGAGAGAAGATTGCCACATCATTGAGTTTTAGAAAATGGATTTTTGTTTTAATCGAGAGAGCTAGCATAAAGTAATTTACAGGTCATTAAGGCTTATTTTTTTTTTTTAAGGTTTAAGGCTATTTCTTTGTTCAAGTTAGGCTATACATGGTTGCCAGTATAACTGTTGGAGATTGGACTTGGTAAAATCCTGGTATGAACCACCAATACTGGCAGCTTTCTCAAATACCCACATTGGCCAAGCATGAGACTTGAACCAATGTGGACAGAGGTTAGATGAGTGATTGTTAAAGGTGAACACTTTATACCACTTGGCTTCCCATGGCCCCATTAAGGCTTATATGTACTTTATGAATGTTTTAGTTGAACATAAAGATTGTACCTCTATACTAGTGTCAGATGGCAATGCTGAATTTTTCAAGCACATTTTCTACATTGACAATTTTCCACCCATTCTTCCTCACTGAAAATGGGTCTGAATTGAGGAAAAATATTGACTGCCTTTCTGAGGTCTACCTAGAGTTGGAGGGTCTGTATCACATGTAGGGATGAGGTGGGGGGGGGGGTCATGAAGTGCTATCCTTCTGTATCTGTTCGTTTATTTGTCTGTCACACTTTGGTTACATTTTTCATCTAGATCATTTCAGGAACTGGTGGGGCAGAAGAATATCAGGCACATATGATCATCATGTTTAGAAAGTATCATTGTTATAGCATGCCATTTAAAATTCAATCTACAACATTTTGAAATCCATCTTTATTTTATTTTCAGTGCAAGAAAAGGTTCTTTATAAAGAAGTGAAAAAGAAGAGAACTATTAGGTGATTGCAATGGACAGTTTCAAATATGCAGATTGAAAAAGTTTACTTTTGCTTTCATAAATTTGTCAAGATCATGTTAATTTTGCAAATGTGTCAACAATATTTTAATTATGCCTGAACAGAAAACTTCAAGCAAGTATGGAGCTGATTTTTCACCCTGTGACAGAACATGTGTCTCTGTGTGTGTGTGTATATTCTGAATCAGAACCTTAATTTTTGTATTGTGGTGGATTAAATTCTCATAAAAGCATCTTGTTGTCTTTGCAAAAAATATCCAAGTTGTACAGTTGCTCTTTTATTTGTACATTTCCTCTCTGCTGATAGTGTTGCTTCTTAAAAGCAATGGAATATTATAACCTGTACAGTAAACATCAGTTATCCTCAAAACAAAGGGATCTTAGATTTTGTCACACATTCAAGCAATATTTTTACAGAACACGGAATAATACCATTTACTAATAGCCAGAGGATGTCAAGTGATTATATTGTCTGTGCCAGGCTAATATTCGATACATGGGTAAAGTACTCACTAACCCCATGCTCTGGCAGTTTGTAACGCCCTTGTGATTTTAAATACAACAATCAGCAAAGGAAAAAATGCACATAGCTTAGTAATTTTACCAAATTTTTTAAATATAATTTCTAACCTGATTATTGCCAGGAGGTCCATAACAATGCATTTGCATATCAATGAAGGTTTTTAAAAGTTTTCATGGGTACAAATAGGGAGGGGGGGTATGCATATAGCAAATAACGAAGCAGACCCGGTTCCATAGTAAAGTGTTTGAGCAAGAATGTACAGGTAAAAAGTACCAAAATGTTGACAGTCCAAAACTTTAATTAGAATAGAGCTAGAATCAGAAATTTCTGACTTTTCCTAACTTCAGTCCTGATACTAAACTGCAAAATTTACATTATGTAACTGAATTTTTAGTATCACATCAGATTTTGGGATTTAAAAATGAGGTTATTGCTCAAAATGTTTTTAGACCACAGAGCCTGGACAAAATGATGGTACACACTGGATTCTTTATTTAGAAATAGTCACAAGCCATCTGGGTGGTGTTTTCTTATTAAAATACAATTAAGTACTAAATATTAAGAAAATTGTATAATGTTATACAACCCACAAGAAAATGGTTCCCTGGCAGCATGTCACTAAATCAGAGGGATCAACAATACATTTCAGGTTTCACCAGTGCATTTAATAAGGCCATATAACTTTTATTATTTTAGTCCCAAAGACATTGAAGGTTTTTTTTTACCTCCTGACCTCATAATAAATATGATTCTTTCTTACTCCATGTTTAAGCCATCTATGAAATTGGTAACTGTAGATGGAGAACTTCATTTACTGTGCAGAAACCATTTCTCTTCCTTCAGTCTTTGTACTAATCAAGTTTTTCATACCCCAAGTGCAAACCATTCAAATAGTCTAGTAACTGAAGATGGTGGAAAACTCGTTAAAATGCAAACAATGAAATTGGTAACAGATGAGGAGATGGATGGATTTAAAAGGTTTTGATCTGTTGTATGCTTCCTGCATACTATGTGGAGACGAGGTATAATATCCATGTCATCAAATCCACAGAAATTTCAGATTTTTTAACCACTACAAAAGTACTGTAGTAAAAATAATTGTCACCAATTTGTTTAAAACCCATGAATAATCACAATGGATGCTGCATAATTTTCTCCACCAACAAAATCTCCATTTCCACCAAACAAACTTGGCCAGTTAACACCTATACCATATATGTAAAGTATCATTACCATGATTAAATTAAAAGAAGAAATAAAACAAAATACACAAAACGCAGTATATAAGCTCCCCAAAAACTAATTCAGAATAAATATTTTATTCAGTAAACAGTGTAGCATGTCTTAACACTTAAATGAATGGAAATTAGGTGGGATATAAAATGTAGGAAAACAGCTGCCACATACATGTATGGTAACGTTTTACTGCATATTTGAACTGATTTGATTAAAGTCAGATCTTAATTTCACATAAGACAGTGATGACTTGATTTAGATTGTGATCTGGAAAATACATTTACACATTTCATCAGCACAATCAGGTGTCGGGCAATCATATTCTTTTATTAACACTGATTATGTAGATAAAAGATCTATGAATTGATTGTTGCATTTTGTGGTCACTTACTCGACCTTCTGCCTATTTTCGTAATTCGTACGTTTGACACTTTTCTCAGGATTTAAAATATGTAATGGTATGTCTGGAACAGTTTCAACTTTTAGTCTAGGCCTAACATTTGCGTATTCTAGAGCTATTTTTCAGGATCCCTCTCGTAACATTCCATTGAGAAATGTAATGAGCACGGAGTGCTGTATGGTGTTGCATTAAAATCGACTCACTTGTAATAATGTATCCATTTATTATTCTTGTTCAGGGGTCTTGAGAGAGAGATATTTTCTTTATTGTGTTGCTGTATACATATGTATTTGCGCATTCCTTTCCCCTGTATTAATTGTATACTGTTTGAGTAGTTAGAAATTACTAAGCACTGCATCATGATCAGTGTAACTAAATACAAAACACTTAGCTAAGATGGATTCATAAGTGATGTTATCAGTTATCTTCTTGTCCAGTGACCTAATTACCTACACGATGTAGGCGATACCTGATACAAGAGGGAGATAACTAAGTTACAAAACGGGTCTTTTGAAAGAACAGATCTATGCACCATGTCTTTAAATCCCAAAACAATACAGGTAAAACTCAATGCAAAAGTTTAAATTAGTGCCACCAAGTGATATCAAGGGTAGCTATATGTTAATAGACTTGAAAGACAAAATTTAATTGTATTTCTGGATTGCTGGAGGTAAGCTTATTTGGAGCATTAATGTCACGAGGAAAGGTATTCAAAAGGACACAAGAGTCCCTAGAAGGGACTGATGCATTACTAATGAGAGTTTACACAAATTTAAGACAAGACTATTTTATTAGGGTTTTTTTTCTTCACTGTTGAACAATATTGGACATCCGTTTGATAGTTTTCATTTAGGAAGGGTCCGTAGCAGGCCTTGAAAACCTTGAAAAATGGAATTTGTCCCTCAAGACCTTGAAAACTCGAATTATTTTTGGGTACCTTGAAAAGCCTCGATTTTCTTGAATTGATAAATATTTTTCGTTTTACAGATTTCAGTTTTTAAAAAAACTTATTTAAAAAAATAAAAATAAACCCGATCTTTCGCTATGTTTGTTCCAGATCGGAAATTTCCACAACATGCCACTGCACAGTCATATGTTTTGAACTTCCAGTTGTTTGAAGCGCGGATGTAGTCGCAATTTAAATTTGGATCATTTGTACACTTTGAAATGGGGGGCTGCCAATTCCATCTTCAGTGGCTAGACAAAAACAATATAAATTCTGGATAATGCGATCTTTCTCGGACAACTATGCAAAATGCAAATTATGTCAGAAAGCTGTTGATTTGCGTGCTATGGGAGAGAGTGCTTTACGATCTCCTGCAGCTGGAAAAAAAAAACACCAATCTCGTGTCACAGGAGTCTGATGTTTTATCAATAAAGTGCGGCGAAATCTCTGACAACATGAATTCCCCTTATCAGTAGTATAAATAATTTATATTACCGATAAATGATAATATTTATATTACCGATAAGGGAAATTAATGTTGTCAAGAGATTTCGCCATACTTTATTGAAAAAACGTCAAGACTCGTGTGTCTCTGTAATAGCTTGAAAACCAGGTTGATAACAAGCTACAAGAATGAAAAAATTCACTATAAAATATTGTGGACTTTGTAAATAGTGTAGTGTAGACTGTAAATAAAACATTATTCAGTGACTGTACAGATGTGGGATGTGTAATATAATTGGAATAAAATCAGTGATCATAATCTTGACTGTCTTTTGCAAGAAATATTTCTCGTATGAAGTATGGTAAGTATTAACTTATTTATTTTTCATTTCTGTATCCTTTAAAATTAACGTAATAATGCACCTTGAAAACCACGATTTTGAACCTTGAAAAACCCTTTAAATTTCTGGACATTTTTTTGCTACTAATCCAGTTAAGGACTAAGTGGATATAAACTCTTGGATAAATCCCATATCATAATGATCATCCATGCAGGGCAAGTAGTGACAACAAAATTTTATGACAGTTGTCATGGCAGCCATATTGGATGTACAGCTGGAGCCATTTTCATTTATAACCAACTTGAAATCATAAGAAAGCAAATTTGTTAGATAAATACTTTTTTTTCTTCTGAATTCTTTTCCATTTGTTACTGAAAAGCTAATATCTAACACAATGAGTGATACTGAAACACACTGAAACCCATAACATTTTCATATGGTGGGTAGAGGTGGGGGGCACTTCAAAGACCAATAGCTTAACACAGCTGAAGGGTGCAGAAGTGCCCACAAAAAAAATAGTATACAGTTCACTGTTTGTATTTTTAAAAAAATGGTCTAGCTGTTGTGGAACATGATCATTGGGTTATAGAATAAGTATGACAAAATACACAATGAAAAAAATGGAATACAATATTAGTAAAATAAGCAGTTGAAATTATTTATTTTAGTCTTTAAATTTTTCATTGAAAAAATTATGTGACCCAGGACTTGTGTCGTATGCCTATGGGCGTGTTCGTCATGAGTGAGTGAGCGAGGGAGTGATTGATAGCGATGCAGGATTCCCTGGCTTCACGAGTATTAACATCAACTCCCCGCTACACTAACAAGATCTGGCATTCTTACTCTGGTTCGTGAACAGACAACATCTAAGCAGAAATATTAGTGAATAGTTAAAGCACTTTTCTTTCACTTGCGTGAAAGACAAGACATTGAATATAATTAGAAATAATTATACTCTTTGAGTCTGATAAGGTATTATTTGTATTGTTTCTGATAAAATTATAAATGTTAGCGCGTGGGTTGTTTTTTGTGTATTGTATTGATGTCGGTTATATAATGTATTGTATTTGTCGATGTATATCAAGTATATGCTTTGTATTGTTTTAGGGTTACCTCGTATTATTTCATCTGTGATAAATCCCATAACCAAGCGAGTGCTGTCATTTCATCCCGAAATAAGACCAGGCCCACACTTAGATTCAACATTTAGTTGCACAACAGAAAATACAATTTTCAAAACTGATGATAATTTTATGAAATGTGCCCTTTTGAGAAAGTAAGCAATCATCAAATGCAAATGGAAACTATCACATTTCCAATGTTCACTTTAATGCAAAATAAACAAAGTATGCAATGGAAATTATTCATTTTATTTATAAGTGTTTTGTTTAAGGAAGATTAACAGTTGAATTTCATCATCTGATGCATATTCTAAGTGTTATGCACAATATAGAAACATAAGCATAAATGAAGGTTCATAACTGACCTACTTAAAAAAATGCTAGTCAGCATTGCTTAATTGTAATTTTTTTTTATTTATGTTTTTGTTGCTATTGTTGTTGACTTGCTAAGAAATTGTGCATTCACTAATTTATTATTCCCAAAATATCTTTTATTACATTTCTTTTAAAAATTCAGTTTAAAAGATCTACACAGGTTTTACATGTACACTTTAATATATGATTGTATCCATTTGTCTTAACAATTATCCATTAATTTAGTTACGGCATTTAATTGGAAGATTGCCCATGGTGAGAAATACAATTTCATTCACTTTGTTCTGTTATGCAATTAGTGACAATGTTGACCACAAGTCATACCATCACTTATGCTACCATTAACACGATATGGGAATGTATTTTGAAGAGAAATTTTGTGTAAATATATTTCTCCAAGAATACTGATCTTACCGCTTTATTAGTAAATCCTCCCATACCTACCCACAAATGCAATCATCCTCAGTGATGAATCAATGGGCTAATACTAGTACCACATTTTTATGGGTAAGGGGAGATAATAGGTAAGAAGTTTTTCTATTTGTCCTTATCATACATAGACAAGAAAGATGTAATTGTTTCGTCTTTCTGGAATTGCTGGATGAGAGACATCAAACAGTTTTAATTTATTCCTAATGTTAATATGATTGGACACATAATTTCACAAAAACGTAATTTTTTACTCTAACAAATTTGCTTTCTCCACTAATGTCTGCATCTTTCAACCTGCTCTGTTTCTTTCAGTCTGGCATTTTCTGTCTGGATCTCTAGCATGCTGACTGATAAACTTACAAATTTGTCTCTTAATTTCATATTTTTACATTCCCCAAAATTCCTTCCATGGAATCTTGCAGAATCAAATTGGTTAGTTTTTCTTGTAAATGTTCTTTTGCTATCATTTCATCAATGTGACCTACATGAATAATATACTTCAGCTTTGCACATAGTGTTTGGTATGTCGTTAAAGTTTTACAAATTCAGGCAAAGTTTAAATTGTACTGTCTTAGATTGATTTTTAGTATTTTATAAGAGTTACATTACAGTGGGACCCCGCTATAACACCCCCCGTTATAACACGAATTCGGATATAACACGGCCATGGCATGGCTCCCGAAATTTCAGGTAATTTATTACAGGTATTTTTCTCAAAGACCAAAAAAAAAATAATTTAAGTATGAAAAATAAAATACGTCAAGAGTTTAATTATCATTCTCATACTCGTCTAAAAAGTGCGAGAAAAAAAACGTGCAAAAAATGTATTATCATTTTGGGGAGGAAATCAAACACAAAATCGAATATAAAATAACCGTTGTATGGCTCCTAAAATTTAAAAAATGAACAAATTTCTTCTAGTTTCGTGCCTGTTAGAGGTTAAGATTCGGCAAATGTAGTTTTGTGAGAAAGCTTGCCAGTAGCTTCTCATGGGTCGGTGGTTCTTTCCGGGGTTTGTCCGGTTTCTTCCTCTACCATTAATACTGGCCGCCATGTATAGCCTATATTGTGCTAAAAATGGCGTTAAACCATAAAAAAAACAAAAACTAGTTTCGTGCCAGAATAAACATTGGAAATACGAACCAATTGCTGGGCCTACTGAGAACTTTGATCTTTGTTTATTGTTGAAAAATTACATCTCATAGGTGTCAATATTATTATTACTGATCCCTGAGCAATGAAGCCATCGTGTCTACTTTGTGTCTGTCTTGAATGCATTCCGAATACAATCGTTGTTCTAATAATCTCCGATATACATGTATGTTCTCTTAATTTCATACACAGCTAAGCAACAGCCAATGCGGGGGTTGACATAAGATTCTCACCAGAATGTATAAATCAATTAATTTAAGTACATTGTTTATCATCAAAGTGAACTGCCGAGCTAAACTTATTCAAATCCCAGGGAAACGATTTATACAGCATCAAAGAAACAAAAGCCGCCAACATCTTTGCGTGGCTTGGCGGTGTTGTTTTATGCAATCTGTTGACTAGTAAATTTGAATTCTGCAACTGAGAACTATAATTGACTTTGCCAAGAGCAAACGTGACATTAGCAGAAAGCAGCTAAAAATCACAAAAATAATAACTATTGACAGATGAGAAATGTAATGGTATAAAATGTATACGACACAGCGGTCTTGGAAATGCTTAATTGCGCGTATTTGAACGCAAAAATTTGATCTGGGACACATAAATCACTCCATGCAGGAGTCCTCCGTACGCATGCAAATAGCTGGGCGACAAACGTTAGTGTTGATTACTTTATCATTTTAACTGTGCCGATATTTACAGTGACATAATTCAGTGGTTAAAATACAGCCAGTTCTGCCTGCTGTATTTATTAGAGTACATCAAAAGAACATGACGCAATAGCCTTAGCGGCAAGTTCAAAGGACTTTGACTAGCAGCTTGGGTGGGAAAATGTGCTGAAATTTACAATGACTGAATTCAGAGACAGAAAGATCCTGAGATGTACATGTAGTTATTATAAGAATACACTTTAGCTTCCATTATTTAATCTACGGACACGTACTATTTCATCATTCATTACGTACACCGGTTACGTAATTTTTTTTATTTTCTTTTCATTGAATTCAGTCACATAATGATCTGAGACAAAATTATTGAATATTTTACATCCGTGTGTGGATATTTTCGATGGAAATATTTGTATTATGGATTCAATGTATGTTACAAGATTTGCTGGTGAGTACACGGTGTTGATACTCTTTTCATGCAATAGATAATACATATATATATAAATTAGACACGTATGTAAAGATGCATGGTTCTCTGAATAAAGTAATATATTATATCTGCAATTTCTGTTACCACATCAAATGTTTTTCTCATTTAATATATATTGATCAAAAGTGGTAATTGTGCCATGCATTTACACACCTGTCTTTATGTACCCACCCACCCCAAATTAAATCCGAAAATATATTGGTATTGTACATGGTTGCTTATAACACGGTTCGGTTCATAACACGGTCGGATTCTATGGCTCCCAACTACCGTGTTATAGCGGGGTGCCACTGTATTAAACATTGTCACAAACACAATGGAATAAACCACAATAAATTGCTCAAGATGAGTCAATGAATTTTACATGTGAGATTCATCACTAATGGCAAAAAATCTTTAAAATTTGTTCAATCCAAAATCAATAATGGCACCATTACTATAAATAGAAAAATTTTAAATAATTTTGAAAAATGATTTAAGAGAACTGGACTAAATTTGACAGAAAGCATTCTGACATAGATGACTTGGAAGTTTGCACAAATAAACCATCATCAAATATAGTCATCTTTACTAAGAGCAGAAAAGCCTTTAAAACACTATCCTTGAAAACCAATGAACCAAATTTTACAACATTTAACAGCATCCTCGATGAAGGTCATTAGGCCAATCTGTAATATGAATGCCATTACTAAAAACTGTACACTGTTTAATAACTTCTAAATGACACTTAACTGAACTTCACCAAATTTGCCAGTGTTCTAGTTTAAATGCTTTTCATATTTACAGAAATACTGCTGCTTTTACTAAAAGCAGAAAAAAAAACTTTTATGAAAATAACTGCTTGGCAGAAATTAAGTAACTTGGAATATTAATGTGACAGCAAATATGGATGAAGATGTAAAGGCTAGGGAAAGCATGGAATAGTTGTTTTTATAACTTTATGCAATCAACCGCATTGGAACCAATTTTTTCAGAAAGCATCCAACTTACCCGGCGTAATGCAAATTATTGTAAATTATGTGAATTTTTCAAAGCACTTGGGTAATGTCCCTTTCGGGATTGTGGGCAACTGATTCCACATCAAACTTTATCCAAGTTACCTCTACAAATTAATGAAAACACCATCAAAAGATGGCCTGACAACAGTCATGCCTACAGTACCTTGCATCAAATTGCTCCAAATGTGGTGTAAAAATTACTCCAGCGTGTATAAGAATTTCCACTGTATAGGACTTTCCATCTGAAACAAATTGTATTTCTTTCCAAAACTAAAACTAAAAAGTACATTCCAAAGTTCCCTCAGATTTAGAAAATATTTATCAATTTAAATTTATTCTTCACAAAATAATGTCATTTATTATCTAAATAGAGATAATTATCACCTAATGTATCTTATTGATCTGTTTGCGCTCTCTTTGATAATAGATGGATTAAAACAAATATAGGATGTTTCAAACTTATCTGCTTATATGTTAGTGAGTGCTGTGTTAGTTAACATTTTAATCAAGAAAAAACTTTTCTTGCTAAGAACATTTTTTTTTAATTAAAAAAATTCTTTCTAAGCAATGTCATTTTATTACAATATCAGTTTAAGTAATTAAAGTAATGCGGTTCATAATTACATGGAATACCTTCTGTAGGCACCATTAGTAAACCACAATAACACTGAAGAGTGGATCATGACTCGATGCTGGTAAAATTGGTATAAATGTATTTTCAAATAGGCCATGTAACAATTAATTGTCTTAAGTCTCCTTGCCTCAGTCTTTTAAGAATAAACTTATCAACATACAAACAGCTATATTTACACATAAATTTGTATTATTACTGCATGAGGCGTGGAATAACAGTGAATGGCACCACAGGACTCGTGAGTTCAAGTTCTAATGCTGTTGCATGGCAGTTGGCTGCCCCTTCTGAATGACCCAGGGATTCTAACACCAAACCAAGATAGAACCTGAAAGAGAAAATTTACCAGAATTAGTGAAGTCTGTGTCTTTAGGCATGTAACTTTGAAGTTTTATGTCAAATAGTCATGATGTCCTAATGTTTCAAAAATATATTCAAAATATATATTGTAAACCACAAAATGTTTTGTTAATTATGAAGACAGAAACATATATGACATTGGCTTACTGTCAAAACTAAACAGTTGACATCAGAAAATGTCCTTAACAGCATGTACAAGTCTATCTGCTCACTTGATGCTACTGCATCTTTTGTGTTACATGGTACTAGCAAAAAGTCCATCTCAAATGGCAGTCACTGTTGTCAAACCCAACAATAAACTGAATAATTCTTTTCATCTTAACATTTTCACAGCAAAAAGCACTTTGCTAAACTTCTAAAAATCTGATGCTCACTAACCATTGAGATTTACAGTTGTAACAAGACCCAGTGAAAAGCACTTTGCTTACTAAACTTCTAAAAATCTGATGCTCACTAACCATTGAGATTTACAGTTATAACAAGACCCTGGGCAACAAGTATATGGTATTAAAGAGGTCATGGACAAGAAATGTACAGTATTTATGAGGCCACGATAGAAGTTCAGCAAGAAATAACTGCATTCTGACCGGTTGTTGTTCCAAACCAGGGATTTCTGATGATATTCTGTGATTAAATGAAAGTATTTTGTATAGTTTTCATGTGTGTGTGTGTGTGTTTTTTTTTTACCAGCATTGATGAGATGTTGGTTCCATGTTGACTGCATCCCTCAGCATCTTTTCAGCTAATTTATCATTGTCAAGCTCGTGAAGAACCATTCCCTATAAATATAACAAAATACAGACCAAAACGTGTTGCTAACAAAAACTATGAAAAGATTAACCCTCTAAACATAATGACATTGGAGTTTAAATGCTTTGTCCATATGACATGGATTTCCTCACCAAACCTGATGAAATTTAAAGGGAATATTTGGGGTAAAAAAATATAATAATCAAAATTTAACCCATTTTATTTTTTTAATGTGAAGCCTCCTATTAAATAAAAAATTCAATTCATGATGTCCTTCATCTTCACAAGTTATTGACTAGAAATTAAATTTGTAACAAATATGACAAGACAATGGACCGACAAGGTAAGTCTATATGCCATTCCATAAATAAAGTGGGGGGAAGGGCAAAATAAATTCATCTTTTCTATACACCATAAAAAATTCAATATCCAGGTGATCAATTTAAAAGCTAAAAGCTTATTATATGCTTTATACCCTCAGCAAGCTTTTATCAATTGTTGAAAGTAGAGGATGAACAGATATGTACTCTTATTAATAGGACCACCAAAACAGAATGAACAACAACAACAAAAAATGACCACCAAAAATTAGAATGAACAACAAAATTAAATGAACTGACTTTCCAATAAGATACATTCATCAATCTATCTCTACACAATAAAGAAGTACATGTAGGTGTTTATGTTTACACTGGAATATGATCTAACTCAAGTGTTGAGTATGGATTGTGCCTAACGCAGAGCTACTTAAAACATTACCAGTTCCCATGTTTTGAAAGCACAGTTTGGACTTGATTTAAAATTAATCCATGAAGAAAATCTGAGATCATCCATAAATGACTCTTTGATTTGATGCTCTCATGAGTTCATTGTGACTAGGTCAAGTTGTTATTGTGCAGACATGCAAATAACCAAGTTTCAAGTTTTTCAATGTATTTTAAAGCTACTTAATGGGGATACTTGCAGATGAAATTAAGACTATTGGTAAATTTTATAGTGCTAGCCAAACAATGCAAGACAATGACAGTTACGATGGGGTGTGTAGTGGATCTCCCACCCACCCCAACATCAAACTATCAAGGTCGGCATTTTACACTGTAGGACTGTGTATCCAATTGTTATAATGTTGGTCTTTGAACAACTCTTCCTCCCAATTCCCACATCTATTTACCTCTAATTTTAAATTAATTTGTAATTGAAGTGAATGTTCTGTATCCCCAATGTTCTTGACAGATTTTGAGTTTGCCAGCTTTTATTTTTCAAATCTACTCAATGAAGGAATTATTATTATTCAGAAAAACAGCAACAATGTATTATTTGATTCTTTCAAATCAATTTATTCAATTTTTTTAAAATATAAGCCCACCATTTTTATTTTTTTAAAGGCATGTAGGGTTTTTGCCTTCTAGTTCAGTGTTTACTTAGTTACTTTGTACATGACTCTTAAGAAGTTAGTATCAAGTAGTTCTCCATACAGTTTATACAAAAATAAACACAACTGGGTCTGATCACATGATTAAGTTTTGACCAGTGGAAATATTCCCTTTATTTTGTCAACTAATGCAACTGCAATTATAAAATTTTGAACATGGAAGTTTATTCAGGAATTGGAGCTATGTGTATTGCTTGATGTTGAGAGCATTCACAGCAAACAATTTCTTGGAGATAAATTAAGGTATGTAAACAATGCCTTGTCCTTTCTTGGTTCACTTTTCATTTTCATGATTTTTTAGACAATCTCTATAAGGAAATAATGTGGCCGAATTAACTAACTACTGTGAATTTACCAAGTAACTGTCTACTAACTGAAAGATGAAAGACAATGCATTGACCTGAAAACTCAAACATGACAACTGAAATTCTCCTTATTATGTAGATATTCTTACCAAGTGTTGGAGGCTGCTTGTGTGACTTGGGTTAATAGATATGGCATTTTCATAACATGCTTTGGCCTCCTGGTATTTCTGTTTATGTTCATGAACCCTACCCCTCTGAAAGTAGACAAATACAATGCATTAATATTAGCAAAACTTCACACAGACAGACACACACACACACACACACACACACACACACACACACACACACACACAAAGACTAAACTTTTTTATCTCTTTTTCATTCCTTTTGAATAATCTTAAATTCAGAATAATGACAAAACACTTATACTGCTCCATCTTCATGGATACTTTTGTTTTTTTATGAATTCAAATGGATCATTCTGATGGCAAAGGATGATATTGTACAGAAATAACTGTTTTAGTAAATTATATTTTCATAGGAATACTTACGTGAACACAATACTGTTATGGAACAAATTCCAAAATCTAATGGCTGCTCCTTTATCAAAACCATGCCTAGTTTTTTGCCTGGACAATACAAAACTACTTCACTGGATTCATTGTTGGGTTGAGCAGATTTAATGTCCTTGCAGTTTTCTTACATGTGGCAATAAAACACTCTTTACCTGGGTGCAATATAAGGCAGGTGTGGTGTAGTTTCATACCAAAGACACTACAGCAATATCTTCCAGGGTGTAAAAACACTATTTCCCAGAGTACAATATAAGGTAGGCTTGGCGCATCTCAACGCAGTTTCTTACCAGAGACAATACAGAACTATTTCAATGGGTGCAATGTCGGACAGGAAGAGTGTATCTTCATGCAGTTTCTTATTTTAGACAATTCAGCACAATTTCACAAGTGCAATATAAGGCAGGTGCGAGGGCATATTATTGTTATAGAACAAACTCCAATACCTCTCAAATTAAGCCCTCCAGAAAGGGCAACAATTGTCATCTTTCTCATCTACACACATACATACACAAAAATATATATTGTAGGAAAGAACTTGTGCAACTTTTACCTACCCTTACTACCACTATCAACTGGATGTTTCCCCAGTTTAAGCTAAGCAGTACAACAAAGAGGATGCATATCTGAAGGATGGGTTTAATAGTACTGTGATGAGGTAGGTGGTTCTTGGTGAAACGTAATTTACTGAGAAGACATTAGCTATTTCTACTAAAAACATTTCCCAATTGCATTAATGTTATGAGAATAGGCAATACAAAAAATGGATGGAGTCTCAAATGAAGGATAAACCGCTATCCTAACATCAGGACAGCATGGCCATTGATAACATAAGAAGTGATGACAATTCTCAGTACAGGTGAGATACATATTGTGTGTCCTCACAAATTTTAAATATCTTGCAATTTCATCATAAAAAAAATATATTTACTTACGATGTAACAAAAATTAATATCTACTAACACCATAAACAAAAATTTATATCTACTTACACGTAACAAAAATTTATATCTACTTACACGTAACAAAAATTTATATCTACTTACAATGTAGGCCACTTGATGTGACAGTGGGAAAAGAGTTGCAGTTTCAGATACACATGCTTCTGCTTCTTCCATCTTGTCCAGACTCAAATATAGTTCAGCTGTAAGAAAATGGCCAAACAGTAATATTAAAAATAATAATTCAACTGGTGATTCATAAAGTAAATATATATACTGATCCCATCCTTTTATCAGTTGCATTAGTTACAGCTAGAAACAGAACATCCCAAGGTCAACCTCCTGTACATTATTGGTTATCTTTTTATGTCAAGTTCAGTTGGGGTTTCTTTGCACCTTGTATAAATATAACTGGAATCATTCTCTGAAATTATGAAACTGTATCAGGGAAGCATGATAATTTATATTTACAAAGGCTGCTTGAGAAAAGATGACTGTTGTGATTATTGAATATATATAACAGATCAGAAATCCAAGCTATGTAGAGAAAACATCAATGAAATGTGAATCTGTTTAACGAAAATAAACATCAAGTTTTTGGGTTGATATATCCATATAGTTGGGTTTAACAGCACATCTACACAATCCTGGCTATAGAATGCAGAGTACAAACAGGTTTAAAAAAGGCATACAAAACAGACACAATGTCATAAAGATAAATTATTTCAATAAGAGTCCATTTTTGAAATAATCTCCTATCATTTACGAAGTTTAAGACCTCAGCTCAAACATCATTACACGATTCATCCCAGGACACAATGATGGTCTCCATTTGTCGCCTCTCATTTCACGCTGGATGGTACATGAAGCATAATCTAGACCTCAAGCAGATATGGGAGCTTCTGTGGTTGAACATCCAAAGGGACAGTGGTTTTACTATCAGAGTAAAACAGTACAATGTAAGACAGACAGGAAGCATTTACATACAGTTTCTTACCTGTGACAGTAAAGTACCATTTCACAGGTGCAATGTAAGACCGTCTGTGCATTTTCATGCAGTTTGTTACCTGGGAAAATACAGCACAGGGAAGGTAGGGTGCAAATCCATGAAGTTTCTTACCTGAACAATCCTAGATGTAACATAGGCAAAGTGAAGCTCCATGCAGTTTCTCACCTGAACAATCCTGGATGTAGCATTTTGGGATGCATTTTTGGATATATAAAAAACTAATTTTATTTGTTAAGGTAGAAAGTAATTAAATCTCATTAATGAGAATAATAATTGTAACATATAGATCTCCAATCTCATCTGTTGTGTAAGAAGAAAGTCACATGAATTTATTTTGTATATTACTGTAATATACATGAAATGATGAACTACTGTCCAAAAGAGTGAGTTTTACTGCTCACACACATACAGAATGAGGAGTAAACACATTGAATGTTACCTCAAGATTATTCATTAAACCTGAGCTTCTGTCATTTGAAGACCACTTCAGTGGCCTAGTGGTTAGAATGTCTGTCCTGGATGCAGGTAATCACAGGTTCGACCCCAGCCCGAGTCATACCAAAGACTTATAAAAATGGTACTAATAACTTCCTTGGCAGGCGCTCAGCATTAAGAGGTTATTGTTAGGACTTGTCGGCCTGGTGTCAGGATAATGTGACTGGGCAGTACATAATGCTACATGTCTGAGGCATTGATGCAATACATCAATATAAACTGCAGACATCATAGCGATATGATTTAATGATTTTTAAAGATATGTTGAAAATCTAAATCTCAAACACACACACTGTCATTTGGTGATTTCAACAGCAGCAATCTGACCCATCCTGTTCATCATCAAAACCTTTCAAACTTTTACTTTTAAATTACCAGGTCAACAGCTGCACTGATATCATCATCATCATCATTAAAGTCAGTCAGATCTGGCTGAACTCCAAATCAATAACATTTTGGTCAGAAAAACAGTTTAAAATGTCAATTTCACCTCTGCATAGTTTCTTACCTGGACAATACAAAACTACTTCACTGGGTTCATTGTTGGGTGAGCAGATTTCATGTCCTTGCAGTTTCTTACACGAGGCAGTACAACAATATTTCTCAGGGTGCAAGATCACCATTTTCCAGGGTGCATTATAAGGCAGGTGTGGTGCATCTCCATGCAGTTCCTAACCAAGGACAATACAGCAATATCTTCCAGGGTGCAAGAACACTATTTCCCAGGGTACAATATAAGGTAGGTATGGTGCATCTCAACACAGTTTCTTACCTGGGACAATACATAACTATTTCAAAGGGTGCAATGTCAGACAGGATGAGTATCTTCATGCAGTTTCTTTTTTTTTTAGACAATTCACAGGTGCAATGTAAGGCAGGTAGGATCATTTCCAAGGAATTTCTGACCCTGCGTAATATATAACTATTTCAAAGGAATAGTTATAATTTCACAATGGCATCAAAATTTCTGACAGATCATAAACTTTACTACTACAAATACTGATATTCAAGCAATCAGAAAATGTGTTATATTCGATGGTGTTAAAATGTACTTTATATAAGTCCCGTTAATTTTAAATACTACTTACCTAGATAGAGCCAGATCTGATTTAGGAGTCGCCATGTTCGCTGTGCCTCAGGCTGTGATTGGATTAAGCCATTTCCTGATGATGCCACTTCTGACAGGTTTTTTTCCATACGTGATGCAGCGATAGACTCTGCTCTCATAGAACCTAAAGCCAATGTAGAACACACAATAAAAGTTATACTGGTCCTACACATCCTTTTTCAAAATATAATGATACTGAATACAATACATAATGGTAAAACAAATTAAATGGAAGTAAAGGTCTCAGAATGTTAAAACAATAAATAAATAAGAATTCTAACATGAGCATGGCTGCACATGCTGATTTGAATTGTACCATTTTGATAAGTTGTCTTAATGGATATTTTTTTTATTTTTTTAGTTTATTTATTTATTTCTGAAACTCCACTTTCTTCTCTCCCCATTTTCTCAACTTTCTACACAATGTTGGACAAAATTTAATTAACATTTTCTCAATTTAACTTTTCTTTGTGTTATCCTAATTTTTCACCTACTCCCTCTTTATCCTCCTCCTGTTTAACCAATAAATTCTTCAATTTGACTATTAATTGATTTAGATTTTTGTCATTAAAATTTAAATATCACCCCCCATTTATTAATATATATTTACAATTTTCATATAAAAATCGAGATCAACATTATGTAATTTGGCTTTCACTCTAATCTTTTTAGCTTGAAGGTGTACAGAAGTCATTATAGTAAATTACAAATAAACACCTCATAATTTTTCCAATTACAAATTTACAAAATAAAATGTTAGAACTAAGAAAATAGCACATATGTGACGTTTTTGTAGTTTTCATATAAATACATTTTGGAGGTAATGTATAACTGATTTATTTGGATGTATAACTAATTTATTAGTTGGTAGTTTAACTGATCCATTTATCTGGTACTGCCACTTATTTGAGTAGTGCAGATGATATATTTATTTGGTTATGTAACTCAGATCTGCCAACCCTAACAAGACCTTCTCAGCTATGCAGTTAACAGTTATAACTTATACAAGACCTGAGAGAGATTCAGCAATGGCAAACATTTTGTTCAAGACAAAGGTTTGTGAAACATACTAGGGTTTTAATTACATCCAGTGCTGTTTTAGAAACTGCTGTTCCAAACCCTATGGAACTCAAAGGCTTTCTGCTAATTCTCTTAACTTGATGTAATCTTTGGTGTTTTGTTTTTCGATTGGCAATGATAATTATTTATCACATCATGAGACATTCTTAAATCACCATGACATGATGTCCAATAAATGCAACTGTTCTGTTTCCTGCTTTCTTTCCAAAGAATATGAATATTCTTTTGTGTACTTGTGCTGTTTCAACTTTTTATGAGGTTTAGTGTTCCTTTTGTCTTCAACATATTTTCATTTGTTGGTTGCCATTTTTAGAAAAATGCTATAAGCATTGGCTTGATCATGCAGGTGTTTTGCATGAAAAATATGAGTATTTTAAAGCATCTGATGTACTATTGTACAGTTAGTCTGGTTCCCTGATCAACTCCACCGAATCCAATCAAAAATCTAGATTACTATTAAAAATCACATAAATATGATCATATTTTTGTCATTATTACTACTATTCCATATGTCCATACTTTAAGAGTCATTTCAGTAAGACTTGTAGTCAAATCATTAGCATTGGCATGTATGTAATAGACATTTGTTTGGTGATTAAACATGGAAAAAATAATGATCTAACAAGTTCCAGTTTCTGAGAAAAGACTTGCCCAGAAACCAAACTCTCAGGATTTTCCTTCAAGCTCAAAAACATCTTTGATTTAGCACTTGATACTTAATTTCATTTTAGTGGTGGTACTTGTGCTAAATATAACCCCTTCCTTAAATTTTGTCCATACGATGCCCTTTCAAAACAAAATTCATCAAATGGCCAATGCTGAAGATAAAACTACTTCAAAATTTGCCTGAAAAAAATGAAAATTTATTTTGATGCTTAAATGTTTTAAGACACTTTGTACACTCTCTTTTTTATGGTCTGAATATTTTTCTGATGTATTTCTGCAGACTGGCAGACATGAAGTTATATATCAATATTACATGTGCTGCTTTTGAGTGGGCAAGTCTATATTACCTAAAAATTTGACAAAAGTGGGCATATTTTGCTCAAATGGCTTGCATTGGCAAAAAGCTAAATATAACCATAACCACGATGGTGGTCTGTGTCTAAACACATTCATGCATCAATAATTGCCACCAAAGTTTGTCATAATTTGTAAACGTGCATCCCTTGCATGATTCATATTCCCCTAACTTGTATTTTTCCTCAACTGATCATACAAAAAAAAAGGATTCAATGGATAACTCATATGGGCCAAGTTTCTTGTTAGAACTTGCCTGTCTCCCTGTCTGTCAGCTCTGTTAACAACAAGTTTGCCTGACTCTTCTTGTCAAATGTAGACCTGTCAGTGGCCTCCGAGACCTTCATGGGATGTAATATCAATGACAGGGACTTCCTGGAGGGACAAATTGTAAACAGATAGCTGCATGTATTGGCAAATAATTCATCATTTATGGCAATTAAGTAACACAAAAGAAAAGAACAAAACTGTGAAGAAAAATAATTTTATTTGACCTGAACCTCATCCAAAATGTTAGGAAAATTATATGGACATAGCACATAGAACCTTTCTTGAAAAGCCACCCCTTCTGTCAAAAATAATGGTCTCTCCAGACAGGTGGTCTCTCATAACAGGTCATAACACTATATAATCAATAAAACAGTGCATTGAGATTCTGGTCTCCCAAAAACTGTATATTACTTAATGAGAATGATCAAAATTAGCTCAAAATCTTTTGTAAGTGTTTTAAACATGGCTATTCTTGTTGGGTGCGCAGAATAACTTAAGCAGAAGATTTCAGTGAGTGATGGGAGGGATGGGAAATGGCCCTAAACATGGGAGAAAACTTTTCCCATGAGGGAGATTCACATGTATGCCTGTGCCAGATTTGGTTGAAATACATACATCTCGCAATTTCAGAAGAAGCTGAATATAACACTTGTTGACATAACCTGAACCATTATTTCTATTTTTGGTAATGATGGCCATATTTGATTGTGGATTGACATCTATCATACAAATCAGAAAGGTCTTCATGCACATTTGCTATCAAATTTGATCCAAATGTTTTGAGTGGTTCTGGAGAAGAAACTGCTTCAGGGTTGATATATTTTGAATATTATGACCATATCTGATGGTGGATGATCAGTATCTGTATAAAATTAAAAGGCATTAATGTCTTTATGCTCCATGCAAACAATGCATCAAGAACCATACATTAAGTTCACAGCCAGGTGAGCTTACAATAAACCACTCTTTTGTCAGGCTTACCTTTTATTTAGCTATAAAAGACAAACATTAAAGTAAAGTAAAACTTTACCAATAAACTTAATTTAAAAAGATAACACTGAGTTTTATCTAGAGTGTGGCTGGATTGATACAAATATGTTAATAAATACTGAGGGCAAAGTGACTGCCTTTAGCAAGTTTCCAAAGCAAACTCAGTTAATTTTCTCCAGGAATTCGACAATGTGGGGTAATTAACTCAATGGCCATTTTGGTTGGGAGCATGTTTATTATTAAAATGGGGGGGGGGGTTGATGTGAGAGCTGGAGGAGTATACCTCTAAAATAACACATATGTGGAATAAATAACTTAAATGAAACAATATAAAACAGTTGTTTATCTTCATTACTGGCACAGTGGCAGTAATCATGTGTTATGACAATGACACATTGTCAAATGCATTAGAACTGCCTATAACAACAAAGAAATTACCAATTTCAAGAAAACTACAAGACTGCCATAATACAACCTCCTCATGTGCAGTTGGTAAAATGCTTTTAATAAATAAATAATGAAATGAAAGCATCTCCTTGCTAAATTGTAATGAGTCACTTAGTAAGTGCTTGATTATGGTTGCTGATCTAAAAGTTAAGCACTTGTATGATATGATTGAGCTTTGATATTATTAATATTACTGGTTTTATGATCAAAGCAAAATAACTGTGATTTTTGAGTGCTTGTTCAGCTTTAAAGAGGGAAGACATCCTTAAAGTCAGGGGAATTCATGCAAAATTGAATCTTGAAGAAAATCCTGCAGGCCTGAGAATAAGTTATTTTTCTTCAAGAAGGTGACTTAATGACCAAACAAATACATAACACCTAGCTAACAGACCTGTTCGATCTAGTTCGACACTAAAAGTCTGTGTGCCTTAGAATGAAAGTAAAGTTAATATCATGTTGCTTTTATCTTTTAGTGATGTCATTGTCTTCATATCTGGTCTTCATGTAAACTGAATACAGCAGTCAACTTGCACATTTGTTTTGGAAACAAAGGAATAACTAAAATCAAAACCCACTTGAAAACTTTGCTGATGTTAAAATTATGTCAATGAATGTTATAAAGATAATACAAATCAACTTTTGCAAAGTTAGATCAGGCATTTGCAACTTTCTCCAGGAGGGTTGGACAGATAAACAATTTTTGAAGCTACATCCTTTAATACAAATAGCAACTAAAACCAGGTGGGTCATCGTTTGCATATGGCTGGCTTTGATCCTAATTTGCTGTGATACAAAATGTACTTTATTTCTATAGCTGAGACACAATGTGCTGGCACTGGAGTGTATGTACTTTATATGCATAGCTGTGACACAACATGCTGGCACATGAATGTATTTGCTTTTACATGCATGTCTGTACTTTATGCACATAGCTGTGACACATTATGTCTGTACTTTATATGCATAGCTGTGACACATGTGCTGGCACAAGAGTGTCTTTACTTTATGTGCATAGTTGTGACATGTGTGCTGGCACATCAATGTCTTTGCTTTTACACGTGTCTGTACTTTATATGCATAGCTGTGACACATGTACTGGCACATGCATGTTTGTACTTTATGTGCAGAGCTGTGACACTGTGTCTGTACTTTATATGCATAGCTGTGACACATGTCCTGACACATGCATGTCTGTACTTTATGTGCATAGCTGTGACATGTGCTGGCACATGCATGTCTATACTTTATGTGCAGAGTTGTGACACTGTGTCTGTATTTTATATGCACAGCTGTGACATGTGCTGGCACATGCATGTCTGTACTTTATGTGCATAGTTGTGACACATTGTGTCTGTACTTCATATGCATAGCTGTGACACATGTGCTGGCACAAGAGTGTCTTTACTTTATGTGCATAGTTGTGACATGCTGGCACATCAATGTCTTTGCTTTTACACAAGTGTATGTACTTTATATGCATAGCTGTGACACATATGCTGGCACATGCATGTCTGTACTTTATGTGCAGAGTTGTGACACTGTGTCTGTATTTTATATGCATAGCTGTGACACATGTCCTGACACGTGCATGTCTGTACTTTATGTGCATAGCTGTGACACATTGTCTGTACTTTATATGCATAAGATCATTATCTGAATACGAATAGCATAGACCTTGATATGTGGATACAAACTATGACAATAGGTCTGCATTCATTCTATTTTTCATTAATCACACTTAATAACAAAACCCAAATCAGTAACTTACTCATCCGAGTCTATTTCCTGAAAGTCTTTCCAGATTTTCAGCATCCTTTTACATGTGTTCAGAGCCTCTTCTGGGCAGTACACTATCTCCTCCAGCTTAGCCTTGGTCAACAATAAGCTGAATAAACAAAGAACTGTTTTGAATATTCCAATAAAGACTGACTTGCTTTCAATGCATGCAACAGTTGTTACTTACAAATATTTCAAAACACTGACTGGCAGCCCTTCACAAAACTGTCACATATTACATCACTTATCATCTTGCCTGGATTATGGACGTTTCGCCCCATGGACGTTTCGGCCCAAGACATTTCGCCCCACTTCAATGGACATTTCGCCCCACTTCAATGGACATTTTGCCCCACATGGTTAATGGACGTTTCGCCCCATGGACGTTTCGGCCCACATCAATGGAAATATCGGACATTTATATAAATTCACAACCATTACAAAATGGTCAAAAATATAATGTAATGAGAGAAATGACACACACCAGCAAGCATAAAAATAAAAAAAAAATCCCAAATTCTGTCTCAGTATAATGGTAATGCAAGAAACGACACACATCTGCAAGCATACAACAGCAAAAATCCCCAATTAAATTTAATATAATAAAACAATGACAAATTATCATTGTACTGATTGTATCCAAAAAGAAAATATAATAATAAAACATGGGTAATTTGACTTAGTGGCTGTCCCTACACGGAAAACTGACTTTTTTTTTGTTCAAAAATATTTTATAAAGTAAACAAACGACATACGTTTGGCGAAAACATACACATATAAAACAACTTTTTTATAAGTAGGGGTGCATTTGTCTGGTGCCATAAGGAAAAAATGTTCTGGCGTTCACTATTGCTCACAGCAAGTGTTAATAGGACTTAATTTCAGCCAGGTAACTTCTTTGATCTTCATAGTTAAATAATGTACTAAATGTGGTATCAAGGTAATTAAGCTGCTGCCAGGGTTTTGAGTAAGTCGTGTTAGCTTTTATGAAAAGGAAATTACAATTTAGCACATATGTTATGGCGTTCACTAATAACTAAAATAATGACATATAAATAAACGTTTGATCTTAGTATATAAAAATCTGAGTTGTAGGATAAAAATTAGGATTTTTTAAGTGCATTGTCCAACAGATAGTTTGTTATAGAAGCTCGTGCATGTGTTTGCATGGAGATTTATCAGTGGCTCTATAAATTGCAGTATTTCCTTTCCTTGGTACTAGTTGTTTTAAAATCACGTAAATCAATAGATCGAACCATGTCTTCGTGCATTTACTGCAGAAAACCAGTTACACGTCGCCAGCAAGCCATAGATTGCGATATTTGCGGCCTATGGCAGCACAGAGCATGTGGAAATACTGGTAAGTTTATTTATTTATTTCTACATCACAGATCATTCCGTAATTGAACGGGCATAACAAAATAAATACATTTTTTAAATAATAATTGTATGTATCTAGTGACCTTTTCTCGCATGTTATGGTTCGTGTTTCAGTATATCCAAATGTCTTTCAAAATAAATGTTATCATAAGACAAATATAATTAACTAACTGATACTACGAAATGGTTTTTATTTACAGGTTTATCAAGCTACAAGTATTCTTAGACGTAAAAAGATATCTTTTCAGTTTATGTGTGACCTGTGCAGTTCTAAACCTGAGGTAAGATTTCAATACAAACGAAATATTTTAAAAATAAAGACATGCTACAGTAGCTGATTCCCATTCGCATTCGATGTATTTAAGCTACGGTTAAATAAAAATTGCCAACAAAACGTGGAACGCTGCCTACTTTCTCCCTATCACAAATGCTGGTAGATTAGTAAAAATAATGTTTCTTGTATCAAATATTTAGTTGTTTTTTCTTGGGCTACACGTTTTAACATTAATACTGTTTACAGGCAGATGGCTACGATGTCGAAATGGACTTAGGCAGCATACCAAATACATCAGCCAGATTTGAAATGTATACCGGTACAGCACGGGGGCCGATGGAGAGCACGAGAAATTCGACGTCGATTTCTATCAATAAAGATGATATTTCGACAAGGTGAATGCTATTTTATTTATTAAAATCGTACGGGTGCTTGCATACATCTTTATGTGTAAATACCATATTCGGTATAGTCCAACTTGTTTTTTTTTAATATATAATTTGATTATATGTTTTCAACATTTTCTGACGAGTTAATACATATTTCTAATTACAGGCTGGATAGAAATCAACAAGTGAACGAGTTTACGGTCAACAATGATGATGCATCAACATTTGCAGCCGACATCTCTTCATTTGACGTTGAGCGCCTACACAGATCTTTGACACCAGAAGAAGAAGCGTAAGTTTAAAAGCGAAGCGGAGCGGACAAGAAAGCGCAGAAATTCGAAACAATTTATTTCAGTAATATTGATGTACATAACTAATTTTTGTGTTTGTAAAATATTCTTTTTTTTTTTTTTTTTTTTTTTTTGATAATCACAATTTTTCTCCTTTCCTCAGGTCAGTTAGGAATGAAACTGTTTATGGAGAAGTGGCAGTGCCAGTGGATTCTGAGGATAGTATAACCTTTGAAGTAGTAGCTTCAGGATCCACTCGAGGAAAAAGGAAATTAATATATAGTGCTGGATATAGTTTTGTTGTTAAGCCTGAGCTAAAGAATGGAACCATCGAATGGCGTCGTAGCGTGCGTGGGAAGAATACGCAATGCCCTGCAACCGTGCGACAGACAGAAGCCGACTTTTTGCCAAGTCATCAGAGCCATAGCCACACTGCCACTCCTGGGTTGTTAGCAGCCGTTAAAATCAAAACCGATGTATTTTGCAGAACATGATTAATCTGTATAAATACTTGGTCTATTCTATCAATATATTATTAACAGTATATGTTGGTCAAATTTTAATCAATTTACTTATAATTAATTTATGCTAAATCCAGAAATATCGCTTTATTGTCTACATTAAACGAGATTATGTTGATCTTCGTCTTCCAATCGTTCTGCTACATTAACTATGCAGTATTGAAAAGTTATACTGTGCCAATAATGACAAAATTTCGTCACTCATATATCCATACAAATATCTGTCCATACATACATACATACATACATACATACATACATACATACATACATACATACATACATACATATACTATATAAGGTTTTGTTTTCATTTAGGCCAAGTTATTAGGGGAAGATAATTTGTTTGAAACAGCCCATGCACTGGTTAATGAGGCTATAGAAGTTCATGGAGAACCATTACAATCTGAGGCATCCAGGGTAGCTGAGACGAACCTAGTGAGAATGGTCAACCGGACCAGGTCCGCAACCAGACCAGAAGATCCCAGAGATCTTACGTTTACTGTAAGTGAATGATTTCTTTCTGTATAAAATCTGTGGTTGCATTGTATTTAAACATTTTTTTCTCTATATATATTAATTCGTACTCTACGTGTTATTTATTTCTATTTATAACATTCTGCCAAGTATTATCGAGCATTCTCTTAAAGAACCGTTCTGTTTCTTTTATCTTTATAACTCTCTCTCTCTCTCTCTCTCTCTCTCTCTCTCTCTCTCTCTCTCTCTATCTATATATATATATATATATATATATATATATATATATATATATATATATATATTCCAGCTTGACGACGGATTTCTTAACACGACCATCAGTGAAACGTTCTTTAGATTTGATGTCGTCGTTGGCAGGAAGCGTCACCTGATCTTTGCCACTAACAAACAGCTGGAGCTTCTCGGAATGTCCAAAACATGGTATATTGATGGCACATTCAAATTAGTAAAGAAGCCATTTTATCAACTGCTATCTATACATGGATGTATGAGATCAGGTGTTGACTTGAAGCAGATACCGCTGTGTTTTTGCATCATGTCGGGAAAGAAGACGAGACATTACAAAAAGGTGTGTGTGTGTACTGAGGATGAGAGAAGATTATGATAATTACTTTAATAAATTAATGTGTAAAATAACGAACAGTATTTTATCACATAAAATATATTTTCAATTTATTTATCCTAAATATACACGTCCAGATCAAAAAGCGATTTAGAAAATCGGTTATCAAATTAATTATTGTACAAGCAAATAAAAGACACTAAACTACACTGAATTTCAGTATGTCCATGAATAGTTTTACTTTTTCCCTTCCATTTTCAGGTTTTTCAGTCAATCAAGGACCTGTTGCCTGAATCGAAAGTAACTTCTTTGTTGTTGACTTCGAAAAGGGTCTTTGGCAAGGGATCAGAGCAGTTGTCTAATGTTGTAGAGCGCTTAGAGCTTCTAAAGATTAGGGGCTCTATAAAGTCCTCATTATTATTATTATTATTATTATTATTATTATTATTATTATTGTATTTCAATTTCTTATTTTAGTAGCAGATGTTTTACTTAAATGCATTTTTTTAAAAATCATGGATAGTTACTGTTTAGAAGTATACTTTTGCACATCACAATTTGACACTTCTAACCTGTATTGAAGTGTAATTTTGACTAGTTATGTGTGTTGATTTAAAAATACAAATACATGCCTCATATTTCAAAAAAAAAAATCTCAGAAACCATTTTTATATCTCGTTATTGTTAATTAAAATGAACATTCCTCGCCCCCCGTGTTTCTCCTTGTTCGCGATATGTCGGGCTATTATGTGCACAGCTTTGAAAAGATGTCATGAAGAACCTTTGGGATATAGAAATGAAGTACATTAATTTGGACTGTTTCTGTCAGCAGTTCAGTCGAGTAATTAGATCAGATTTATAGCTAGTTTTAAAAAATCCAAAGTAACAATGCCAATAAATGGCAAGAGATGAAAAGCAAATTAAACCGATCTTGAAAAAAATTACGCTCGCTGATTGGGTAAACGAACAGTATGATTGATAAGTGGCGATATGCCAATTTCCTACAAACGGTAAAAAAATGGTTTTCATCAGCTTGTGTAACAGCGAAAATAAAACTTGAGTAACAGCGAAAATAAAAAGTACTGCCGTATAGAAATTGATCACTGTAAACGATAGATTAATTTCTGATCAATATTATTAGATAAATGAAGAAAAAAGGGAAAATATTGTCTGATATAACGGCATGCTGAATGTAATTGAAATCTAAGAATTTAATAATTTAAATCTTAACGGTAGGCCCCTAAAGTAAAATGAAGACAATAGTGTAATGGTAGTGAATTTTTAGAAATGTCCGATATTTCCATTGATGTGGGCCGAAACGTCCATGGGGCGAAACGTCCATGGGGCGAAACGTCCATTAACCATGTGGGGCGAAATGTCCATTGAAGTGGGGCGAAATGTCCATTGAAGTGGGGCGAAATGTCTTGGGCCGAAACGTCCATGGGGCGAAATGTCCAGGTACCATCTTGCCTGTATCCCTAATGCTTAACAACAAAACATGATGGAACTCACTTGGTGATCCAGTAATTAACTCTCTTCTAATCACAGTAACACCAGATTCCTCTGACAGAAATCAAGGTGTACAGACGTCATTATAGTAAGTTTCAAATAAACACCAAAGCAGGAACTGCTATCTTCAGTACACACTGGAGTAAAGGTGTTAACATGTTGTGAATTACATGAAGAAATAGTATTCTACAGGTTAGAAAAAACTAATTTGCCCCCCCCCCTCCTTGCACTGAGACTCTCCACAGTTATTATATATATATATATATATATATATATATATATATATATATATATATATATATATACATCTATAACATAACATCTATAATATGACTACACTACATAAAAATAAATAACAAAAACCATGAAATTGGAAAACATAAAAACATGCTGAAAACATATAAAGATACAAAACATTATTAGGTCTCTAAGTTTGTTCCAGCAGTCAAAAAAGGTAAGTTTTGAGAGCACTCTTAAAAGGGAACACTGTGTCTTTGTGTCTAATTTTAATGGGCAATTCATTCCACATCACTGGGCCCTGGTATGCAAAAGAACGTTGTCCATATGACTTAGTTTTCGGAGCAAAAGTATCTTGCTGGTGTATACACATGGGTGAGGCTGGATAGATATGTTGGACTAGAGTCTGTCAGTGAAACATAGCACAGAGAACAAATTTTGTGTTTGATTCTGTATTGAATTGATAGCCAGTGTAGGGTACAGAGCAGTGGTGAGGTGTGCTCTGATCGAGATACTCTAAAGATGATCCAAACAGCTGTGTTTTGAACTTTTTGAAGTTTCTCAATTAGACAATGTGATATATAACAGCTTAACAAATATGATATTAATCATTAGGTACAAATAGTTCAGTGATATCAAAACTCAATTTGCACCTTTTGATGTGGGTTGAATCTCAAGTTCCAACACGCTAAGATCAAGTCAGGCAACCATTACTTGTTGACCATATTGTATAACGTCCACAAGATTCCAAGAGGGAATTCCTCTGAGAAATATTAAAACTAAAACAATAATAAAGGTTTTGATAAAGCTTTTTAGTTTTACTTAATTTGGCCTTTCCAAATCTGTCTAATCTGATCAAGGATCAAATGTTATGCCTAGATTTTCCAGCAAGTTGTGTATGAATTAGGCATACTGCAATTCAAGTCTTCTGCCTATCACAATGAAAGGCAATGGGCTTTAGAAAGACTTTTATCAAATGATTTAATCATATTGTTTTGAGCCCAGAAGAGATTGAAACAAAGGTGTTCATTTACTGTTGTTTGCTGATAGGGAATCAGTTCAAGACTCTTTAGGATTTAGTTCCTTCAAACTAGTTTTTGGACATAATATCCACAGGCCATTGTTAAAAAAGAAACTTCCTGCAAATAAGATACAGAAATTTTCTTGATTAAGTTTCTAATTTTAAATGTAAGTTGTCAAAGACTTGTGAGGTTACATGAATAAACTGCAATCTACTCAGTCAAAAGTGAAGTTAAGGCATGATAACAATACAAAGGAAAGGAGTTTTCGGCCTGGTGATAGAGTTCTGGCTTACTTGCCAAACCTCAAAATCCACTTCAGGCAAGGTACATTGTGTTATAGTCCTTATCTGGTTCAGAAGAAAGTGATTTAAACTGTATCGTCAAAACACCTTGTAGGTGAAAACATAAACAACTTTGATATAAAAATATCTTAAAGGAGTATGTTGTATAAGAAAGCCAGGTTAATCATACAACCATTACAACTGTACCTGTCCCACACACTGAGGATTTAAGTGATAGGATGCAATCCAAGGACTTTGGTTAACCAATCTTCAGAATTTAGAAATTAGGAATAATATGAACAGAAGCTTTCGCATCTGCAGCAACAAGAAAAGAATGGATCAAAACTGCTGTTACCTGAATATGACCACTTGATTCCAGATGTTCCTACACATGACCCAATAAATTATACCATGACAATGGAACTGTTACAGTAGATTCCACACCTGTGAAATAGCATACACGCAGGATGATACATCACAAACAGGAGTGTTTGAAAAAAGAATTCCATATTGGCTGGAGAATGATGTCATAGAACCAAGTAAAAGTGACTGGAGTTCACCATGTATACTTGTACCAAAACTAGGTAATATTTTCTGCACAGAACATAGAAAGGTGAACATTGTGACCAGAACAGATTAATTTCCATTGATAAGAATTGATCAAAGCATTGTCAAAATTGGAAATGCAAAAGATATCACCAAATTTGACCTTTTGAAAGGATTCATGCAACGTCCACTGACAGAATGGGCAATGGAAATGTTGGCACTCATGACTCTTGATGGACTTTATCAGTATAAAGTGATGCCTTTTGGGATGAAAGGTTCCCTTGTACTTTTCCAAGTTTAATGAACATAAATACATCTGACCTAGATAACTGTGTTGCTTACATTGATAATGTCATCATCTACAATGAATTTTTGGAAAGATAACTAAAAGACAATTTGGAAATTCTATGACAGACTCACTGAAGCAAATCTGACAAATAATTTATCCAAAAGTGAGTTTTGCAGTGCTTGTGTTTCATTTCTAGGACATATTGTTAAACCTAGAGATGCTAAAGTCAAGGCTATCTCTGAATTACCTGTGCCTATCAGTATAGAGATGATAAAGTCAAGGCTCTCTCTGAATTACCTGTGCCTATCAGTATAGAGATGCTAAAGTCAAGGCTATCTCTGAATTACCTGTGCCTATCAGTATAGAGATGATAAAGTCAAAGCTATCTCTGAATTACCTGTGCCTATCAGTATAGAGATGATAAAGTCAAGGCTATCTCTGAATTACCTGTGCCTATCAGTATAGTGATGATAAAGTTAAGGCTCTCTCTGAATTACCTGTGCCTATCAGTATAGAGATGCTAAAGTCAAGGCTATCTCTGAATTACCTGTGCCTATCAGTATAGAGATGATAAAGTCAAGGCTATCTCTGAATTACCTGTGCCTATCAGTATAGAGATGATAAAGTCAAGGCTATCTCTGAATTACCTGTGCCTATCAGTATAGAGCAACTAATGCATTTTTGGGCTGGATTTAAAGTGTCTGTTGATACACGGGATGAGAAAAAAATGGTGTAGATCATTCAGCGTGCCAATTTTCTAAGAGATTAAATAAGCACCTGAGAAATTATTCCATAATCAAAAAGGAAGGTATGGCTTTGATGACACTGTGAAGTGTACATTAATTCAACTACTTCTCATTAACAAGTCAAAAAGCAAAACTCTTGAGTTTATTTGTGACAAAGATGTTGCAGGAATACAATACTTACATCAGGCATATCAAGGGAAAATACTAGTAGCACATGTATAGAAATGTAATACTGTTTCATCTATGCTTTGTGTCATTCATAAGATTTCATCTTATGTTATTTTTTTATCAAGTGAATATATAATTTCTAGTTAAAAAATAGCTGTAATGCATAAATCTTTCTTTTCTTTATGGTGTTATTTATATTTAATTTGCATTCTTTGTTAGTTTTTTTTAAACTGATTTATATTTCACTATATGGAACTGAAAATTGTATGCAGGACAATCAAGTTCTATTTGTGCTTGACATGAATCATCAATTTTTTTTCATTCTGAAAACAACTTATACATAGCAAATAATTTCCTACAAGACCTGAATCAAAGATGTTGTGTTTTCCACATTTTATATTCTAATTATATCTAAAATTTTATTTGGTAAACATTAGGAACATTCTAGCAGGTGATTTACCATTAAGTAATAGTTTGGATTTTTAAAATAGACAATGCTAATTATGACCCGAGGTCAAGTAAAGAACTATATAATTTTGTTTTTCTAGAAATTATTGATTCAGACTTCAAGATCGAAGTTGAATGAATTGATTTATTGTAGTGTCTGTTACATAATAAAGCAAGAAAATAGTTTCATAATGCTTTGGAACTATCTGGGTAATTGGTTTTTTAGATTCATACTGCATTACCTAGGGTAGTTCATATATATATTTTATTGTGACTTGGCAATACATACATCTCGTCATAGAACTCTTGCAGCAAGATACCCATAGATCACAATCTGCATACTATACTTTACCCCTAGCTGTATACAATTTTTTGTTTTTGTATTTATAGGAAACATATTGTCTTATGCGACACTGTGATCACATGGGTATTGTCAAAGCGTATCAATACTGTTACGACTTCCTACAGCCATAGGGTAAGGGATCAAATACAAGTCAATTTTTGCATACATATATATATATATAACCAACAATGAATCTGTTAGTACATGAATGGATGTGTAGGATAGGAATTTCAAATTCTGAAAAAGAACAAAGGATAGTGATATGAATTCACTCACATCGTGTTGTTTTCACTCAGTCCAAAATTCCATTGGTTACAATCCTATTACAGTGTCCAGATATTCGTTTGGGCTGGAATTTTATTCTCTAAAATTATTTATTCACTAGAAATACAGTGCTCATAAAAAAAAAACTTCATGGAAACTGGACACTGAAACTTGAATTTAAAGTGAAATTTCACATAAGGACATATTCTTGGATTGTATTATTGTGACCCAACAAAAGACTGTTGGCACATCACCACTACACAGTCTACCACAGGAACATGAACAGTTCTAACATTGGATTTAATTTGAATGTCAACGAACTTTTAATCAGAACTTTAGTCATCAGGACCTGTGTCTGTAAGTCCAAGATTATTTGGGATTTAGTTTGCAATACTTTACATTCCTTTATTTACTCTTTCACTTTGTAATATATATGGAAATTAATTGTTTCTGAATTTTACAAATCTTCTCACAAGTTTCTTATATTTGTTTTAAAACCAGAGAATCATAATAATAATTTGCTGTTGTAGGGTTTAACGCCATTTTTCAGCACACGATAGCTATACATGGCAGCCAGTATTATTGGTGGAGGAAGAACCCGGGAAAACCCCTGGAAAGAACCACCGACCCATGAGAAGCTACTGGCAAGCTTTCTCACATAACTACATTAACCGAATCTTAGACTCGAACCCACACAGACAGGTGAGATGGCAATGATCCGTAACGGAGAGCACTTTAGATCACTTGGCCACTCAGGACCCCTAATATTAATTTGTACAAATTTAAAGGATGTTCATGCCAGGATGATTTCTCAGAATTGTGAGGAAATTCTGTTAAGCAGTTTTTCTGAAGCTGTGTAAAGGTGTATCTTTTTTCGTAATAACAGCCATATTTATGGATAAGCAGGTTTTTAAAAAATATTTGCTAGGAAACAAATTTATAAGTGTTTTATTAAAGTGGCATGCATGATAACATTGAATTAACATTGAATGAAACCAGTGGTTCCCAAACATTTTAGAGCCAACACCCCTTTGGCTCAAGAAATGGACCCCCAACACCCCCATCTACATAAATTCCTATATTATATGAAGTAACATTTCATTTTAATTTAATCACATAGGCCTATTAGTATAGTCACATAGTGGTTACGAGGACAAGTAAGGAATGTAATAACTAATATACCGGGGAAATGAATGATTAACTGTTTTTAAACTCTGATGAGTAAAATACAAAAACACAATTATTCCAAATCAAATTTTAAAAACATATTGTTTTAATAATCATGAATTCTAATTGAAAGTCGGAAAGTAATGTAAGAAGCTACAATAGATTATATATTATATTAAATTCCTGGAACCCAAGTACTTAATCGATTCTTCATCTTAAGTTCCTAACAGTTCAGTAGTTGCTTAATTTGACGGATGGGCTTGATGACGTGGGATTATTGCCCCAATGTCCAGTTTAAAGTCAGTTAACCCGAGTCACAAATCACTAGAGTTAACAATCTGGAGTCGATTTCTTTGCTTGGATAGAAGGTGGGCGACCACACTAAAGCCACGTTCTGCCCAATACAATGATGGAAATGCAACAAGAAGCTTCTTAACCACAGACCATAATGCTAGCAAGTGGGTGGAAATGTCCTTCTGTAACCAAAACTCTTGGTACGATTTCTTACACTTAAAGTTTGATTTGATCTCAATGTCATTTTGTAGCTCAATTACTTCTTCCTCCATTACTCCAACTTGCTCAATATCTGAGAATGGATTTATCACCCAATCTGGAATTTCCAATGATAGAAGATCCTGATATCGCTCAGACATGTCTTTATTCAGCATATCCCAATGATCGCAATACACATGCAGATCATAATCTTGTATTTCTCCATTATCTTTCAGCTCAGACAGGGTTGGAAATTGATATTGGTCACGATGGCCCATATTGCACTGGAATAGAAGTAACTTTGACATAAATGTTGAGATAACAGACTTGGCTTAAATAAGAGTCATCTCATTTCCTTGCAACTGCAGATTAATCGCATTGAACTTTGAAAATGTTTCTGTTAAATAAGCAACATTGTGCTTAATTTGTTTGAGTTCCACACTGAGACAGGGTTCCCGGTCTTGAAAAAACTCAACAGTCTCAAAAAGGTCGTAAAAGCGCCTCAGGCAGTTGCCTTTGGAGAGCCAACGAACTTCAATATGAAATAACAAACATTTAAAATCTTCATCATTTTCAACACAGAGCTTGTGGAATAGTCGATCTTTGAAAGCGTGACCTTTAATCTTATTCACTGCAGTAATCACAGTTTGTAATGACTTGTGCAGGCAATCACTAAGGTTTTTGCAACCAGATGCTGGCGATGAATGACACAATGAATAGAAAATAAATTTGGCACCTTTTTTATCTGGAAATCAAGAAACCCACGGTTTCGACCAGTCATCGATGGTGTTCCATCAGTTGCACAACCGAGTATATTTGTCAGTGGAATTCCCTTTTCTGTGAAGAATTTATCAACTTCTTGATATATTGACTCCCATTTAGTGTCTGCTTCCAGCTCCCTTGCAAATAACAATTCATGAGCCAAACTTTCATATTTAATAAAGTGCACATAAGCTAGAAGCAGAGATTCATTCCATACATGCGAGGAAGTGGCGTAATCCAAATGGTAAAAAAGCGGAATCCACATATAACATGCTAAAATTTCAATAAACAACGATTATTTGCCCTGCTCATCCTTTACTGTTTCAAGTTTTCATATGTAGCACTTTTAGCTTTACACACATCGACTAGAAACCTTCTTAAGACGTTTCGCGCTAAATTTTAAAAAAAATTCGACACAGCCGGAAATAGATGTCACGTGATGATGTACTTTTTTTTTTGTTCTTAATATTTAGAGGATTCTGTTATATTTTGTTTCGGGGGTTTTCGGTTGCCTTTTTCTAATTTATCTGGGAAATTTTTGAAAGGGGATATTTTTGCTCAAATAAATGCATAGAGTAAACTAAAATATACTTTTTAAGCGCTAAAATATATTTAGACTGGTGCTGCAAGAAATATGAATTAGAATATGGAATCTGCGAGTAAATATTAAATTTGGAAAACCAGTCTGATATCTCCTCACTACGCATATAAATAAATATCAATAGAATTGAGGTCAACAGTAGAACCAGGTTAACTATAAATAGAACATGATACTATTACGAAAGTCCACGGTTTAGCATACTCTTATATTGTAGTTACGTAAAAGCCGTCTTTTCTAACATACGGTCTGTGGGATTAATGGAACTTTAATAATAACGAGAAAACAAATAATTTTTTTTGGGGGGGAGGTTGATGTATCGAAAAAGCGTAATCCATATACGTTTAAGCGTAACACATAATTTAGTGACAAAAAGCATAATGATTACGCCAAAAGCGTAATGGTTGGCATGTATGTCATTCCCTGGCATAGTTGATTCATCCAGTTGCAATGAAAACTCAGTTGACCTTAGTATGCTGCATAACATATCTTCCACATTGTCAGCCATTTCATCTATGTGTCTTCGTACTGAATTGTTGCTTAGAGGAATCGTCTTAATAACATCATGTGGAGACTTATGCAAAACAGTATTCAGAACTTCACAAATCACTGGTAGAATGAGTTCTTCGCCAATTGTGTGTGGCTTGCCAGCCTAAGGAGTCAACAGTGAAATGTTGTATGATGCACGCAAACCATCAGTGTTTTGTTGTGAAGTATTACAAAACATGCTTGACAACATTCATTGGCCTGTTTTGAAATTTATCGCGAAGTGATTCAAAGAAAGTTAAGTTTTTGTCTAACTTGTCAGGAGGTACTTTCTTCAAATGATCAATCAGTCTGGAAAACTTCATCACTTCATTAGAAAATACCTTTTCACAAACCAGACACATTGGCAGCTGCAAGTTCTTTGGTGATGGTATAAATCCATACTTCAGATAAGTTACATTGTATAGTCTACATTTCTTCTTTGCTTTTTCATTTGTCGCCATGGCCAATCGAAAACTGATGATAAAATATAACGACTGTAAAAATATTACAACATGCTAGCCTGGTATTGAGCCAGTCTACACTCTACACTCTGCAGCCCTGCATCACAGGAAGTACTACACCAGGATAATGATCTAGCGCGGATGATTCCATTACAGGGGTAGGACAGGTCAATACGGGTGCGCACAAAAGAGCATGGCTGATACAAGCGTGGGCTTATACTGGCTTTGATTTTAAAAAAGCGCGGTTAATTAATGATAGCGCTGGTTTATAACGGCGAGAAAAAAAAGCGTGTCAAATAGAAAAATAAATGATCAAAAGGGCGAGCATAGAAGCTGTATGACTGTGAGAGCAAAGACAAAATGAGATATTTCCACCAACAAGTTCACATTTTTCTCTTTTTACCCATACCGCCCCTTTGCATCGTAACGCCCCCCTGTCTCATACCGCCCCTTTATATAATCCCAACATCCCCAATGGGGCATTACTGCCCACTTTGGGAATCACTGAATTAAACTGTTGAATTATTAGTAAGGTCAATGAAAAGGTAAATTAATGAACTACAAGCACCCTGATCTGCCAGAGCCTTAGGTGACAACAGATCTGGGGTTATGCTTTTGCATAGTTGGGAACCTGTTGTACACAAGTTAATGAAGTATCTTGATCAAAAGTCACTTCTTGGTATCACAAGATCCTAAAGACAAAGACACAAACAAATCTTCATTAATGCAGCCATCTGTAATAAGAAGTTAACTTTGTGAGAAATGTTGGCTTGACAACACATCAGACAGTAATATACCTAAGATTATCTGGATACTCCTCTAGTGCTGCCTTGATAAGCTGCATGGCCTCTTCATAATTCTTTTGTGCACTTAACAGCAGGACCAGAAGGTGTAGGGAATGTATGTGTTCACTGTAGTACTTCAATGCCAGTCTAGTGTATTTGATAGCATCTTCAACCTATAATACAGGGTACACAGAACAGTTGTTATATGTCTCTGATTTTACAAAGGCACAATGTTCAAATGACCATGGTTACCTGAGGATAACTCAACAAGAAGCCCAAATGGAACTGAGATCTTCTACCTAGCAAATACTTATTTAAAAGCTAAATGCAAGAGAACTTGGCCAAAAAAATCTGGTTAGCATGCTTCTTTATGCCATTTAAAAGTTGTTATATTTCATTATGGATAGCAGACCAGTACTATTTGTGCTGACCTGGAAGGCTATATTTTAAGATGCCATGATATTTAGTAAATTCTGATCACCTGCTTTTCATGGAAGAAAAGAAACAGTTAAAGGTCTTTGGTGGAAAGTTGTTGCTGTTAGACTAGGTAACATTTGCAAAGATGAAACAAACATGGCAGACTATGCATATGATATTATTATTATTTGTGTATCATGAATGCTGGCAAAAACATCATTCTAACTTTTGTTTAAAAAGCAAATTTTGTAGTAAATTATGTTTCTCCGAGAATACTTACCCAATCACATTACTTTAGGGATATTAGCCTGCTACCTCGCGAATCCAGCCCTACCAAAAGACGAAAATTTGTCTTTCCTGTCTATGTCATATAGACAAAGGGCAACAACTCTTGCCCATTACCTCCCCTTGCCGCCCGTTAGGTGTCGCTTCTTTAGTTTTTAAGCTGAGCGATATATAAAACACGAGGATGCTCGCATGGCGGGGTGGTTGGGAGGGTTTCTTAGTAATGTGATTGGGTAAGTATTCTCGGAGAAACATAATTTACTACAAAATTTGCTTTCTCCTTTGAATACGTTCCCCAATCACATTACTTTAGGAGAATAAGTAATAGGAGGAGGGAATGCGGAGCATCCGACCTCCACACGGGTATCCTCTAGGGAATGATGGTTGGATTCCCCATGTGAATGATAACCCGGTCTCCTAATTTTCAATCAGCAACACAGCCCAGGGTCACGTGATATGTGACCCTTTTATACGGTTAAGAAGATAGATATTGAAATCTTCTTACCTACGAAAATTTATCTGGCGAATCCAGCGAAGCTAATAGGCTGTGCTGATTGTTGTACATGAGTCTGGTGGGCGTCTGGGCTGCCCAACACCGGACCTACTAGAATCAATGTTTGCCTCTGCGAGTACAAACTTGAAGATAAAACTGTAGAAGGTTGACTCTGCATGTCAGCCAACAGCTTCTATAAGGTGACTGATTTGCGAATTCTCAGAGTACGCCGAGCGTATAACCCACTACAGCCATGAAGCAAGGGCTTGAATGGTGATGTCTCATATCCCAGCTATCACCAGAAAAAAAAAGAGGTGCTTGTATGTGACCTGACTCACCTCTATGCATTGAAATGGTGCTAGAGTGCTCAAACAGGATCTTACATGGCTGTTGATCCTGACTTATCTATAAAGAAAGCGAGCTAATGACGACTCGTTGATCGCCAATGTATGGTAATCTATTTTGGACTACGAAGCCTGGCTGCGTCAAGAGGACCATCAAACCCTCTGATCGGAACGGAAGAGAGTTCGGGTCACTAGAAAGGACATGTAACTCGCTCACCCTGCATGCTGAAGCTAAGGCTATCAAGAAACCCAATTTGTATGATAGTAGCTTTAACTAATCGTGGGTTAAAGACTCAATACTGTCTGAATTGAGTCATGTTAAAACCCAGGACAGATTCCATTTGGAAACAGGGTGAGGGATATAAGTCGATTGAATTTTTTTTTTTTTTTTTTTTTTTTTTTTAAATGTCTAAAAGATCTGACAAATCTTTGTCATGGCTGATAGCACATGTACCAGAATGGCGGAATGTGTCTGATATCATGGAGCGGTAACATTTGAGAATAACTGGAGCCAGATGTTTCTCCTTGAAAAGCCAGAGAAAAGTTGGCCAGTTGAGGGATTGTGACACTCAGAGGAACAATGTGAATGATATGGTACCAGTCTCTGAAAACATGCCACTTGCCCTCGTAAACCTTCAGAGTAGAGGGCCTTCTTGCTCTCGAGATTCTCTCCGCAATCAAAGATTTAAATTGTTTGTCTTGCAAGGCTGTCTGGACAAGAGCCAAGCTTGAACAAAAAGACGGTCCGGACAGGGGTGGAACACCCCTGGCCGCGGTTGCTTGTGAATACTTGTGCTGACTGTAATCTTCCTGGGTAGATCTATCGCCTAGATTGAGTAGATCGGAGACCCAGTAGTTGTTCCATCTGAGAAGGGTAATCAGAACCATCTGACAATTCTGACCCCTTAACTTCTGGATTAATTCCAGTACCAAGACTGTGGGAGGGTAGGAGAATGACCACAACCCTTTCCAGGTGATTGATCGAGCATCCACGACCCAAGCTTCTGGGTCTGGAACCTGTGAGATGAAAGGTGGAGAATTTGCTATTCCACCTTGTTGCAAAGATCAATCATCGGACGTCTCCAAAGTGTGTCGATTGGAAGAAAGTCCGATTGATGGAGTGACCATTCTGTGTGTCTGAATTGTACATTGAGGTGGAGATTGTCGAACCAATGTAGAAACTGCCAGTTCAGATTGCACAGGTCTGGTGATTGGCGTCCCCTTGTTTTGAGGCAAGGCACCACCACAATGTTGTCTGACATAATGAGGGCAGTTTGTAATAAGAGTTGATCCTGCCCGAAATGAAAGGCATTGATGACAACCGTTATTTCTGAAAGGTTGATGTGGAAAGGGCTCGCCCCTGGCACCCACGTGCCGCTGACAGTATCTAAGTCCGGCAACAGGTGGGCACCCCAACCGTAGGTATTAGTGGCGGAACATACCGTTATCCCCTTGGGGTATCTCCAGAGTAATCCCTCTGGACAGCCTACAGGGGTTGTGCCATTGACTCAAGAATGATCGTATCTCTGGCGTGAGCATGACTGTTTTCTGGGATCGAAGGGACTTGAAAATGGCGCAATTATGCTAGCAAAGTCCTTTGTAAAGGGCGCCTAAAAGGACGGCTGAGAGGGATCAAGTCTGCTGCCGCATTGAATAATCCGAGGATCTGCAACTCTCTCGCTAAAATGCGCATCCTGCCGGAAACGGACTCTACGAGTGCAATTATCTGGATGATCGCAAACTCGAAGAAGCCTTACCAGATTCAGATCGGGAGAAACTCCACACCCAGATGGACCAAAATCCGGATTGGACAGATCAGACTTTATCCAGTTCACGAGAAAGCCTATATGACGTAAAGTGATATAAGATCGTTTCTGCCTTTGAGCAGAGTAGAACTTGACAGATGTTACTGGAGGATGTCGTCCAAATATACTGCCGACGCAATAGATGAAGTCGAGCGGAACAGGGTGACGACGTAATCCATAACCTTGGTACTAGCCCAAGGGCTTAAATTTAGGCCAAAAGGTATGACATGGAACTGATAAGCCTAGTCCCGACAAGCACAACGGAGAATGTCCGCAACTCGTGGGATAGGGACGTGAAATGTGCGTCGGTCATATCTAGCCAGCATATGATGGGGTTTAAGCGACGTGCCCTTCATACATGCGTCACGACGTATCAGGTCTAGGTTGGCAGAAGCAGTCAGCGCATTGGCCATGGAATGGTGAGCTGCCCTGTTAAGAACCCTAGCTAACCGGGCCGTCGAATCCCAAGCATGTTCATTGCCAGATTTATCAGCGATCCTGAAAATGGCTAGGGAGGCTAGATCTAACAGTGAAGACGTAGCGACTACATTTCGAACCAGCTTGGACTTGGCATTGAACACCGTTTAGTCCACTTTATAAGACAATGGAGCAGACATATGGACTGCTGCCATATTTTTATCCAGAGCCGGGACCTCAGTACTGAACGCACCGGAGTGAGTTTTGTACCATCGACCTGAAAACGACGCTGGTACTTGGCTTTCAGAAAAGAAAAACCTTAGCAATTCCTGGATCCCCTATGCGTGTCGACAGACGGTCATTAATTTCCTTAATTTTGTCGACTGGGGAAGGAGGCGGAAGGATAGAGTCTCTTCCCCCTCATCCAGATCGACCGACGCTCTAACCTTATAGTCGGTAATGGCAGCAGGAGGTGGAGGGCATTCTGAAGGGGCCAACACCTTATAAATTTCCTCCACTGCGGCTTTGAAGCTGAACTCAGTCCGTTCCATAGTTGGATCTGCATACCGCTGATTTGCCTGCGACTCATCGCACTCACTATGTACATAATCTTGCTCTGGTAAAGCATCCATATCGGGGTAATGCATACCAGGTGGCATAGATGACTCGATTCCATCATCTCTGATAAAGGCATTCACTCTCCCTTGTGGATGAGCTGTTAGCCTATGGACGGCCGGCAATGCCGAATGAATTGATTGGCATATGTTTGGCCTGAATGACTGCGACGGGCCGGCTATGACCGGCACCGACCGCTCGAATGGTCGGGTTGGATCGAGAGATTCCTCGCCAACTATCTGTGTCATGGTAGTGATATGTAACCGGTAGTACGGATTGACAGACGGAAACATCATTAGAATCTTCGTCAATCCGATTTGTGCGGATTGCGGTATGATAAAAGTCCCCGTGCTGGTACAGCGGTATAGTCGGATGGACTGGTATAAGACTAAAATCTCCATACGGTTGGACGACCGGTGCCTGTTGGGCTGGACGGCCGGAGCCGGATGAATGGTCAGTGCCGGCAAGTGTCGGCTGAAAGCTTGGCTGGACGACCGGTGCCATATGGGCTGAACGGTCATTGCCGGATCGCCCGGTGCCGGTTAGTGCCGGCGGGAAGGTCTGCTGGATGACCGGTGCCATATGGGCTGAACGGTCATTGCCGGATGGACGCCCGGTGCCGGATTTTGCCGACTGTAAGGTAATAACAATTACATAATGCTTATGTAGTGCGTCCAGCACTATGCGCCCATCTACCATTCGCTCAGAGGGAATGTTGGTTCTGGTACAGCTTGCATATCTGTACAGCATACAAGGTGACTTAGATGACGCAATTCTGTCATAATTGACACTTTCACTAAATCTCCCTTGTGGAGAAGCCGTGAACATATGGACGGCCGGCACTGCCGGCTGATTGAACTGGCGGATGGTCGGCCTGAAAGACCTGTTCTGGTAAAAGCTGTCATATCTGGGTAGCACATACCAAGTGGCATAGATAACTCAATTCCGTCACCTCTGAAAATATCACTAATTCTCCCTTGTTTTAAAATCACACCGTCACGTATTTGACATGACGGGAGGTGTACACCGGCAATACCGACTAATTTGTCTGGTATATGGTCAGCCAGAATGTCGGCGAAGGTCCGGCTATGACCGGCACCTGCCTCTCGAATGGTCTGATTGGAGGGAGATTCATCTATAACATTTCTCTCATGGTAGTGATATGTAACCAGTAGTGTAGATTGACTGACGGGTACATCACTATAATCTCCGTAAATCCGATGTACAGCCGGTGCAGGTTGATGCCGGCTGGAAGACCGGTGCCATTTGGGCTTAACGGTCGTTGCCGGATGGTCGGCCGGTGCCGGTTGATGCCGGCTGGAAGGTCGGCTGGACGACCGGTGCCATTTGGGCTGAACGGTCGCTGCCGGATGGACGGCCGGTGCAGGTTGATGCCGGCTGGAAGGTTGGCTGGACGACCGGTGCCATTTGGGCTGAACGGTCGTTGCCGGATGGACGGCCGGTGCCGGTTGATACCAGCTGGAAGGTCGGCTGGACGACCGGTGCCAATTGGGCTGAACGGTCGTTGCCAGATGGACGGCCGGTGCCTGTCGACGCAGGCTGGAAGGTCGGCTGGCCGGCCGGTGCCATTTGGGCTGAACGGCCGGTGCCTGTTGATGCAAGCTGGAAGGTCGGCTGGCCGTCCGGTGCCATTTGGGCTGAACGGACGGTGCCGGATGGACGGTTAATGCCGGTTTGCCTGCTGAAGTGCCGGCTGAACTGACGGTGTCGGCTGGACTGACAGCTGGAAGGCCGGCGAAAGTGCATATTAAAATGGATCCAATTGATCCAGCATAGACTCCATGCGTCCTGACTTACAGGCCCGAAAGCCATGTACGGATCTGCAGTGAAATTTACACCCACTGGGCAGCCTAAACCATGTCAACATAATTTCCTCCATTTCCACATTGCCAACACCCATTTTGCCATTCATGCCTTCGTTGTCGACTTTGCTTACTGAAACGACAAAAGAAGAGAACAAAGCACAAATTAAAAAATTCAGCATATTATTAATTCGATAATACTATAACCGTTATTAACGGAGTAGTCAAATTATTCCGTGCCATGTTAACTCTTAATGACAACACTAGTTATCGCCGTGAGCGTGTTGCAATGGTTCGTTCAAGACGAAGTCTACTGAAACGAAAAAGATGATAAACAAAGCAAAATTAGCAATTCAGCACGCTATTAAGTCGCTATTACCATAACCGTAACTAACGGAGGAAGTGAAATGATTTAGTGTCGCGTGAACTCATGACTTCAACATGAATTCCGCCAAAGCACAAATTAAAAATTCAGCATATTATTAATTCGATAATACTATAACCGTTATTAACGGAGTAGTCAAATTATTCCGTGCCATGTTAACTCTTAATGACCACACTAGTTATCGCCGTGAGCGTGTTGCAATAGGTCGTTCAAGACGAAGTCTACTGAAATGAAAAAGATGATAAACAAAGCACATTTAGCAATTCAACACGCTATTAAGTCGCTATTACCATAACCGTAACTAACGGAGGAAGCGAAATGATTTAGTGTCGCGTGAACTCGTGACTACAACACGAAATTCCGCCATTAATAGTCGCAACTGGTCGTTCAGAGATGAAGTCTACTGAAACGGAAAAGAAGATAAACAAAGCACAAATTAACAATTCAGTACGCTATTAAGTCGCTATTCCATAACCGTAACTAACGTAGGAAGCGAAATGATTAAGTGTTGCGTGAACTCGTGACTACAACACGAAGTCCGCCATTAAAGTCGCAAATTGGTCGTTCAAAGACTTTTTTGAAGTCTACTGAAACGTCAAAGAAGATAAATAAAGCACATATTATCAATGCAGCACGTTATTAGTCGCTAATATCGTAAACATTACATACGGAATAAGCGAAATTATTGAGTGCTACATGTATTACATGCTAGTACCGCCATAAGCGTGCTTTGACCACGTTGCAACCTGGTCCGAAGTCTAGAAAAGGTGACAAAGTCACTCAAATTGGAAAATATTGTAAAATAATGTATACGACCTGTTGAGGAATGATTATCCAACACAGTAATTCCAAATTTAACTTCGGATGGTCAGAATTTACACTAAGATGGCTTGGATTCATTGGAGGTCTAATTGTACGTGTTTACACACAACAAGCGAAGCTAAAAAACTAAAGAAGCGACACCGAACGGGCGACAAGGAGAGGTAATGGGCAAGAGTTATTGCCCTTTGTCTATATGACATAGACAGGAAAGACGAATTTTCGTCTTTTGGTAGGGCTGGATTCGCGAGGTAGCAGGCTAATATCCCTAAAGTAATGTGATTGGGGAACGTATTCAAAGGAGAAACATATCTCTGTGACCTTTACTATAGACAACAGAAAATAATATTTTTGCATGCACTACACAATACTGCACCCATGTTCTGAAATTAAAGACAACAGTTCTACACAATTATTTGATAACATAGTGAAAATCTTCAAACCCCAAAACTCCTGGAACAAATTTAACTTTCGCATTTGAGAGGTTTTTGTGTAGCTTAGGGTCTTTCAGATGTGACAAATATGTATCTTTATATTAAGTGCTTATGTGGCATGACAGAGATCGAATTTAATTATGAGAGTACATCAATGTATGTATATGCAAGATTGCACAAATTAAGAAAACTGGGCTTTTTAAAAAAAAATAATAATGAAAACTTAGCTGAACAACATCTGTTCCTTCTAAAAATCACATCCAGTCACTTTAGAAAATAAATTGTTCCATATCGAAAAATTTAGTTCAAGATTAATTAAAGAAACAAGAGACTTTCATAACTTTATTATAAGTCCATTAGAGTTATGAACAATAATCCATAAACCATATTTAAGTTGAACTAATTTATAATATTCCTATGCCTAATTCTTCTCCTTGTTTCTTCAGTGTATGTTTTGGCAGATTCATGCTCTTTGATCAAAGTTGATCCTGTAAGCATAGCTCAACCCTACCAGACAGCTGCTCATTCTGACATGCAATGACAGTCATGACTATTTAAATCCATGTATGTAATGATTTATTATCCTTTGAAAATCAACGGACTCATTCTGACTTTTAGAATATTGTTTTATCAGTCTCCATTGATCCTGCTCATTAGTCAAGCACTCTAAACAATAAGCCATCATGGCTCTTTATCCCCTTTGGAATTTCTTAGATATTACAAAAATACAACATATTCACATCTGGCTAGTCTCCTGGGTATTTCAACACCACTTTCTGTTGGGATAAAACAATTAAGGTCAGTGTTAATCTACTCAAAATAATACTGTCTCATTAGACCAATCTGCCAGATACAACAACCCATGCAAATCAAGTGTTGAGTATACTTTCATCACTACAGCTTCAAATCAGACCAATCAAAACTGTCACACAGGTCTCAGCTATGAATTTGCTGCATGCTGGATTCCACTGAAACTTTGATAAGGTGTTTCAGGATTCTCCACAGAATTAGTGATAAACTGGTAGAAATTATGATGGCATGATTTAAAACCATGCTTTGAGTTATTACATGCAAAATTGAAATTGCTCATATGCATTAAAATGGTGACTCCAAAAAAGCAATTCTAGTTTCTTTTTCACCCATTTGTTTGAGTTATTCTTGTTTGATCATCTTTGCCTGATACATGTCATCTTAGAATAAATTGAATGTTTTCATTTTTTAGATGTTCTGATCTAACGAACTGAACTTACCTGTCTGAGAATGGCAAGCTGTAGTGCTAGATGAAAGAGGGACAGGTAATCATTAGGATCCAGTGCATGGGCCCTGAAAGAAAGAAAATCTTGTAAGTGACTAATTATTTTAAATGTGTTTGAAGCTGTAGAGTTTTGCAACCACAATAATATCTTTGACTCCACTTACATTTCATTGGTACCAAAACATCTACTTTAAATGTAAGCTGACTATGGACTATATATATAACACAATAATGTCGTCAAGTACAACCTGAACATGGGACTCGGCATTGGAAATTGCCCCAGTACTCAGTAGATTTCTACATATTTAATGCAATAACATTGTCAAATACAAACAAAACATGGGATACCGCATTGAAAATTACCCAAGTAGTCAGTAGATTTCTAGATATTTGACAAGGTCTGATAGTAAAATTCACTGCAACGCAAGCTGGGGGTGGATTGGTGTCAAAAGTTACACCTGACAATAATATTTAACAGGAAATGACAATGTAGCTGATAGTGTGAACTATCAAGTAATATGCAGTACATAACTTAACCAGATAAAAAGCATTTCTATTTTTCTCTTAAACTTACTAGTCTGCATTACTGTGATTAGGCAATGCAGCCAACCATCTCGTATGCTGGTACAATGTGATACTCAACTAGAGCTGTCAAAATTTTAGAAAATTTCTAATGCGTACCTGTTGATCCTTATTATCAGTTATCTGGGTACCCAATCAAAGGGAAATTGTATTATAAATATATACAAACCTGATGTTAAGGCTGCATTATTTTATAAAAAGACGCTATTCAATACATACTTCATGTCATCAGCTGCAATTCATCCTCAATGTCTGAGGAAAAACAAATATGTTTCTGGTCAGCCGACAGCCACTTTCTTTTAATCAATTCTAGCAATTTCTTTCTCCCAAGGTTAAAAATAATCCAGAAAATGATATGTTCAATCACTTAGTACATTATATAAACTAATCATTATAAAAAAAAAAAATATGTTTTTAAAAAAACTACAAACTTCATCATCATCTTGTAAATCATAATGGTCTATATAGTAATAAAAAATATCATCTGACTCTGTTTCCTTGGCCTCAATGTCATATGTGGAGGCTTATTTTGAGAGAGAGCCTGAGCTCTCTAAGTAACACTTTCACCATACAGTTTGTGAAATCTATTAAAGGCTGCAACTGAACACACATCAGTTGTGTGCCAATAACAAATAACCAACCTCTGTTGCTTGTAGCATAATCAAAGGGTTATCATGTAGGAAAACAACCTATGGGATTAAGGTCAATTATTTACTGCAAGAAACATACTCTGCTTGAAGCTCAGTCAAAAGGGTTGTAAACTTGAAAACAAAGTGAGTACATGTACTGCCTTAACAAGCACTGGTTGAAAACTTGTATATGGTAAATGAGTACCTTATGGCTCATTTTTTTTGGGTTTTGGATTGGCATCTGTTAAGTCTCAAGAGACGATGGAAGTCGGCCCATGAGATATGTCCCGGTTGGTGATTGTGCAGAATCTGCTATGTAGCACAATACAAAAGTGGCTTGCAAGCTTGCTGCACTCGAAAGTTTAGTATGGCGTGTGCTGTAGCTGCTTCTTCTTCATCTTAGATCACTTTTCATCAGCTAGCAAGTGTAGCTTGTCCTCGCCGGCTTTCAAACCAGTGATCAGAGCGTGTTGGCAGCTAGACCTATCTAGAGCAAGCTCTTCGCAGGTGTTGACATCAATGCCATGGGTTTTAATGTCATGCTTGCAGACATCATTTAAGTGGATATGTGGTCGTTCAATTGACCTTTTGCCAGAGGCAAGTTCCAATTAGTTTTTGGGGATTCGTTTGTCATCCATCCGACATACATGGCCCAGCCATCTGATGAGACATTGGTGGAGGAGTGTGACCATGCTGGGAATCTTGGCACATTCATGCACTTCATTATTTGTTACTCGATCAGTCCAAGTGATCCCGAGTATGTGTCGGAGACATTGCATGTGTAAGACAATCAGTCTATTTTTTGTGAGGCATACAGGTTTCACTGGCATACAGGAGAGTGCTTAGCACACGGGCATGGTACACGGAGATCTTATAATTCAGGGTCAGCAATCAGCATATTGTTGTTCAACGCTCTCTGCGACAACCTGGAGAGAGTTGTTGATGCCTTTTCAATCTGCTTGTTGAGCTTAGCATCAAGTGATAGGTTGTTGGTGAAGGTAGAGCTGAGGTCCGTGAACTGACTGACTTCCAAAAGTTTGTAGTTGTTGATGATGATGCTTGGGAGGTCTGCATTCTAAGCCATCACATTTGCTTTCTTTAGGCTGATGGTCAGCCCAAACTCACCGCATACTTTAGCATAGTGGTTGCTTCATGCACTTTGCTCTTTGCCTTTAGTCATGCCGGGTTGAACAGTCTGCCATCAGATCGCGTTTGCAGGCAGATCCATTCTGTGGATGTCCCAAAGGAATACTTGAGCAGGACAGCGAAGATGATGCAGAAGAGCGTGGGGGCTAGGACGCAATCCTGTTTCACTCCACTGAGGATCCTGATGGGGTCCGATGTTGAGCAATCATACTGCACTGTGCTTTTTCATGTCATCGTGGGAGGACTGGATCATGCTTAGCAGCTTTGGAGGGAATCCAATCTTCACCAGATTGTGAAGAGTCCATCTCTGTTGACCAGATCAAACACCTTGGTAAGGTCTATAAAGACCAGGAAGAGGGATTTGTGTTGTTCTCTTCATTTCTCCTGCAGCTGCCTGATGGAGAAGATCATGTCGATTGTGGACCTCTCTGCAGAACTCGCACTGCAACTCTGGATACACTGTCAGTAAGCATCTGCAGTCTGTTCAGGATAACACGTGCGAAAACTTGGCCCACAATGCTGAGAAGGGATATGCTCTGTAGTTGTTGCAGTCACTTCTGTCACCATTGTTCTTGTATAGGGTTACGATGTTGGCGACTCTGATGTCCTGAGGCACTGCAAATTCATCGCAGCACTGGCAGCCACACTTGATGACTTCTGCTGGTATGCCATCCTTCCCTGGGGATTTATCTAAGGACAGTTTCTATAAGACCTTCTTTAGTTCAGCCGCAGTTGGTTTCTCATCCAGTTCAGCCATGAGCACAAGGTTTTCAATGGTGTTGAGGGCATCATTGGTCACGTGGTTTTCTCTGGAGTACAGTTCAGAATAGTACTCACCCAACACTCCATCTGATTGCCCTTGTTATGTATGGTCTTGCCTGTGGCAGTCTTCAGTAGTGCTATCACTTTCTTTGTGGGACCCATTGCTTTCTTTATGCCATTGTTCATGCCGCTGGTGTTTCCAATATCTGCTGCTGACTGGATCCTCTCACAGAGCTGAAGCCAGTATTCATTGACACACTGCCGTGCTAACCTCTGCACTTTGCTTCTGGTAGACCTGTATGCCTGTAGAGTCCTTTGGCAGGGGGATCATTTGCATTCCAGGTGAGCACTGCAACACTCTTCTATGACTGGCATCAGTGTGGTGGAAGTAGCCTCAAATCAGTCATTGTTCTTTGCTTCTGGTTTCAAGGCGCCAGAACTTGCCTGTCACCTCTACTCCAGTCCATTTAAACAGGTTCCACCAGGCTTAGTTAAGCCACTCATGAATGCCTGGAGCTAGATTTTGTTTTCAGAGGCTCTATCAGATGCAAGTCAAGAGGAGTGGGTGCTTATCTCCCATATCCACTCTAGCAATAACAACCCTTGGTACCTGGCTCATTTTAGTACCAAGGTAAAGACGAGGTAGGCACTCACTGACAGCTTTACACTTGATTGATCCTCATGACTATAACACAAGTACAGATACAGATATGAAGATGAGTATAGGATAATTAGTCTACTTGACCAGTCTGATTACACCAGTGTTGGCCTGACCATACAAATATATTTAGAGCAAACACTCCAATAATCTAGAAATCAATTTGTACCTCAACTGACTGTAGAATTCTGCAACCTGAAGGCCAGTGAGACCTCAATAAATTTAACATATTAACAGTTCAATTTTGACTCAATTATACATTTTTCTGTTATCTAGTGGAGGCATAAAATTCCAGGTTTTTTTTGTCCCCACCTGATCAATATCTGCAAAATTAGCTTTTCTCAGTCAAGAACAAATACTCTTATCCTGATATTTTTTGCAAGACCCTAGAAAATATCAACATCTCAATGAGAAACATCATAAAAAGATGCAAGAAATGTAAAGTTGGATAATCATCAACATTTCTGGATTAAATTTAATTTAATCATAAGATGACATGTATATCTCAAATTACTTAAATATTTATATAAATGTTAAATATTATGCAAATCTAAAATGATCACATCACAAGATGACATACAATCCAGTAATTACATTAACGAAGTACATGTGCATTAACAGTGCAAAACATGTCCCATCAGCAGATACTGTGCTAATTTCTACAGACAGACAGACAGACAGGACTAAATAAATGTCACTGCCTCATGCAAACTGGGGGTATAACCAATAAAATTGAAAATTAAAACATATCCATTACTTCTGGAATATTTCCCAACTTCAAACATTTCTCTCATTTGCAGTCAAGTGTCCTATTTCCAGTGTAAATGAATGACATTGAATAAAGTTTATTAGCATATCTGTGTGATTAATGTACTTGCCCTCCACTTGTCCCAAAATAAATTTACATAATGTAGGCCAGATAAATGAAACGAGTCTAAATCTTACTGGAAGAATAATGGCCCAGGCCAAATTACCATGTGCTGATTCTGGATGATTGTCTCCTTGAATGGATCTTTCCTGAATCAAAAAATGGAATGCCCCCCCCCCCCCAAAGATGCTCATCATTCTGAAGCCTGTTGTCATGCATTGTTGGATGAAACACCTTACACGATACATCTGAGCCATCCACAAAGTGTCCTAATGATATGATGTAACCCAGGGCTGATGGAGTGTAATGCAAGTGTGTGACCAAGAGCACATAGGTGACTACTTACTTAAGGAATGCATTCAGAGCTTTTGTATGCAAAGTTTGCCTGTCAGCCTTCAATTTCATCTCAACAGCCTTCAAGCTGTATCCAATGCCCAAAGCAACATAAGCCCGTGATGCCATGGGGTGGTCATCTCCTGCTTCCAGTGCCTTTTCTGCATACATAATGCCATCCTCGTACTACAAGAAAAGCATTATATTGGTCCATTTATCATTTAAGTTCTGCATTAGTCATTTCACCAATTCATACTGAGCAAAGAAATCTGTCATCTTTTAAAAGGAAGGCTATTGTCCAATAGTCAAGTATCACAGGACAATGTGTTGTTTTGTATAACTGACCCTTTGAAAAACAGAATGCTCTATCCTCCCTCATCCACAGATCTATTTCCTAAAATCTTGTGACTTCTGGCCACAAAAATGTTCGCATTCTTTGAAATAAGTATATACAGGATACTTTCTTTTCCTATGGTAATACTGAATATATTACAAAAGAACCCAATTTAATGTCATTTCTCTGCACCACAAGCTGATTTACATCCTGTGTTTTTGCAGGAAAAGTATTTTCTTCTTATTATATATCAAACTTGCTTCTAAACCAAAGCTTTAAAGATAAAATCCACCACACCATCCTTTGAATAAGTTCACCAAAAAATTTTAAATCACATTTACTCATTGATTAAAAAAGCACTCTGAGAAAGTAGAAGATTTTGGATAATCTAAAATGTTGCAACAAATTAATATTTGCCATTTGTAAATTATGTTACTATTGTTACTGACTGTAAATGCATATACAGATGAGTAATGCAGCATGCTAAATGGAAATAACTTCAGAAAGAAGCAAATGGTAGTGAATCAAATTCCTTAAGCAAATAAATAATTTTCATGTCTTAAAGGCAATGCCATTTGTATTTACACTTACACTCCTCTTCTGACAAACGTATACTCATTATTCCCATTTTGAATACAAAGACATATGGACAGTATTTTTTTGCATACCAGGGCTCTGCAATGTGGAACAAATTGCCCATTGAACTTACGACACAGAGTGATCTTAAAACTCATCTATTTTGACTGCAAGAACAAACTTAAAAGACCTAATAATGTTTCCCACCTTAAATATTTTTAGCATTTTTTTAATGTTTTCTAAGTTCATGGTGTTGGTTTTTTGTTGTAGCCATATTATATGTTATAAAGCACTTAGCGCATCTAAAGATTATGTGCTATACAAATTCCTGATTATTATTATTATTATTATTATTGTTATTATATTATTGTTATTATTAAAAATGCTCATTTCTCTTGATGCAGGTACAACCAAGTATCACATATGATGGGAAATCTGTTTTTCACATTAGACATGAACACACGTATACAGTGGAACCCCACTATAACGCGATAATTGGGGTCCAACTAAGCAGCTCTAATGCAAAATATATGGATGTCACTCATAACTAAACTCACCTCAGGTCTTGGTGATATGGCTAACATTAAAAATTTGATCAAAATCTGATCAGAAACAAGGCCCTCACAATGTCCACATGATTAGACATGATGGAAAAAAGTTCATACAATAAGCTACTTGGCCTTTGGCCATGTGATCTAAAAATATATCACCTTTTGCAGGTATTCAAAGCAAAGTTTGGCTGCTGTCAGAGGAACAATCACATTCTTTGGTCGGAGGAAACAGCATTCTTTCAAAACCAGAAGAGCTCTACTGTACTGGAAAAAGAAATTCAACTCAAATCAGTTCACCACATATTTTCTAATCTGCTAAATTTTTAAAAACTGCTAGACACTTTTCTTGCTCAAATAAAACCCATGTATTCAATTAATAGTTTCATTAGACTAGCACAACATGACAATTTAAGAATGATTGACTTAAATTACTCCTCCTAACTTATTCTGAATTTTGCTGATAGAGAAAACTAGAGTAAAGCAGTATAATAAGATAAGCAATGAGTCTCTTGGAAAATTACTGGAATGACTTGAAAATGGAAAGCATTCTGTCTAAAATGTCCTTGAGAAATGAAATTAATGTCAATTTAACTAAACATTTTATTACAGAGAAATGAAGTTTTTGCAGTACATTTTATTTTTCTGATAAATGTACCCTTTCACTTCACATAAACATTAGGATTTAACCTCTGCTAAACCTAAATCAAGCCCTTCTTGAAAACCAAACTAAATTTCCATATAACATACAGATGAAAGGAAGCAATTCTTACAGACCAACTGATGGCAGTCCACAGGTATTCTGGATGTAACCATTTTTAAAATTGAGCAAATACTCTAACATGATGCTCACATTATGGGTAAGGATGGGAGGGAATTTTAGAAATGTGATCAAGTAAGTATTATTGAAACATAATCTACTAAGAAAAACATTTTTTTCCATCAAATATATTACATGAGCCCATCAACATTATGAGAATAGAAAAGAGAAAATCCTCTACATGTGTTAATCTAAAGGAGCATGATTATTCAAATGAATGGGAGAATGTTTCCCTTACACACCTCAGACCTCACCATTAGAATAAATAAAATTCCAGCCCAAAATGAATAACTAGACAAAACAATAATACAATTGATTCTGCTAAGATCTTTAAACAATAGTTTGTAATTTCTAGAAAAACAAAATTTTATAGTCCTCAACCTGACCTCAGGTCACAATTAGCATTTTCTAATAACAAAACAATTACCTAATGGAGAGTTTCCTTCTGGGAGGTTCATCATGTTTACAAAATAAAATCATAGTTATAATTAAAAGTTTATTACTAAAATTATAATATAAAATGTAGTAAACAACAATAATTTCCAGAGACCAAGAAGTATTATTAAGCAAAGGTTTAGTCATTTTGTCCCCCTTATTTAAAGAGGCATGTCATTACAACCGAATTGTCCAACATTATCAGGACCATCTTTCATGGCTGTGTCCAACTCCAGTGCAGGAGGCGTTCAGAATGGCTGCATTCCGCCCTCTATGGTAATTCCCTGATGTGATTGTACAGAGATAAGGGTTTGCACTTTTGTGCTGCTTGCTATCATCCCCCCTGATGTGAACCTCTTATAGATGGGGAGTAGGTACTGGCTGCATGATGTAGTTTGAGAACAAAATAACACAGGAGTGCATCTCTTCTATTAAAATCCATGTTACAAGAAAAGTTAATAACATTATCTACTGGATGGTGAGCAGCCCTACTGACTGTCTTGGCGATACAGCATACTCAATCCGAGGCATGGTCACTTCTGGCATGTTTAGCTAGATGAAAGATCAACAGGGACATGAGGTGATGTAAGAAAGAAGTCAATACAAAATGCCTGTCTTTAATGTTCCATTGAACATTCGTCTGCCCACATTTTAATATAATGCAGTAAGCATAATGAAAGTGGAAATATCTTTGTTTGGGCTAAGTACATCTGTATTGGATTTTGCACCAGTCAAGAGAGAAGGTTGTGAGCAAATGAGTGACCAAAATCAAGGCTCTGCATTTATGTTATCAGGGCTGCAAATTTTATCTAAGAGGCCTGGTATTTTCCACAATCCTTGACAACTGTGATAAGATTTTAAATGATCGATTTTCCTGACTCAAGCAGGACTGTTTGTGGCTTGAGGACATTGTGAAAACAGCAAAATTCTATAAATGTTTCAAATATGGTCTTTAAAGTAAATTTCATCCATTCCATTGTTGGACTGAAATGTTCAGGCATATAAGTCTCATTGCCCAGTCGACAGGGTGATTGTCCTCCTCTTGTACAGGGATGTAAGTTCACAGTGCAATTCATAATCACACTCCCTGTTAGATATCAGTGGTGGCTGAATCATGTCCTGCATTGAACAAAGATTTGGCTATGGAAATTTTTTCAGCACAGCCAGACTGAGTTGGACAGCTTCAAATGTAATGCCAGTTCACTGTATAGCACTGGAATCGTTGTTCCAGCTTTGAAGACTGCTGGTGTTGTTGAGAGATGTTGTCTGCTGGCCAACTCGCCAATTTAAGATGCTAGTTGCATGACTGCTAAAACTATCATGGATTGTTTGGACAGATGGACCATGTGGTCAATAGCTGGGATTTCATAAAGCAGAAAAAATATACCAGTTGTGGACTGGTTAAGCTGGCAATAATGAATGGTAATCCCACATTCCCAGCTTCATCATTTCCAAATCAATGCATGGATAGGGAAAGAGATTTATATCAGCAGGATGCCCGATTATATTTTCATAAAATTTTCTTACATCTTTTACAATAAAACTTGCTGTAAAATCCAAACCAATAATATTCCATTACTTGATCGAAACTGCTTTCTGTGGCATCAATTGGATCTGAAGTGACAGCCACTGCCAGTGCTATGTTTGGTATCTTCGTGCGGTGAAGTAGAGATGGCATCTCAACTCCCCCCCCCCCCCCCGACCATAAAGCTCATTAAAACTTCCACTTAAATGTCATACTCCAACAAATCTGACAGAGCTCAGTGTTTGCTGTCTTTTGAGTTTTGTTTGAACTAGTTGTCTTCCTTCTGCAATGGACACACATTACATTTGAAAGCAATAGTTTAAACTTCTTATATCTGGGATACATGTGGTCACCTAACAGGAATAATGGGAAGTTAATATATAAAACTTACTTCCCTTCATTTGTATTTGTTTATTTTTTTAAAAATATTTATTTTGGTCTTTCAGTGAGAGCTTGATTTGGAAGTTGCAACACATAATGCTAATATACCTTATTTGCTTATGTTTAATGGTGTCCAATAGCACAGGCAAGGAGAATTAAAGCCACATAATGCACCAACAGATCCAATCTATATTGTTTGTTTTATACATTACAAACTCTTTCAATGTTTCATACTGGATTTCAATATGGATATTCAAACCATATTTTATAAAGAGCACACCCAAATTGAAACTAATTATGTGTTTTCTTTGCATATCAGACTTTATATATCCAAATTGTTTTGAATTTCATTAACATTATAATGGTTCTGCAATGCTATAATTTCAAGAGTGACAATGCTGAAGGAAGACAGTGAAGCAGAGACAATTATACTATTGCTTATTCGACGTGTCTCTACACCTTTTCAAACTCCTTCTCTCTGCCAACCTAGAATAAAACTATTCATGTGCACTTTTTCTTATGATCTTAAAGTGAGCAGTGCAGACACTGATCTGACAGTGCAATATATAATGATAGGTCCAGTTCTATGATATTCATAACTTGATGGGGGTTACACGAGGAGAAACTAAACAGACCAAAATTTCAAACAATGTACACAAACCTTTCTTGCGCATATAAGGGAGTTGGCAAACTGATACCATATGTGGAATTCTTTAAAGGAGAACTTCATGGCCCTTTCAAATGACTGAAAATAAGAGAGACAATATTGAAGGATGATGCATCATTTAAAAAAACAATACAGCATAGCTTGGTACTGTATTTAGCCAGTTACCATATTTTACTAATGATAATATAGCCATTTACCTTTTCCCCAATGATACACTAGCTTGAGGGTGATGTGCAGTAGTCTGTTACTGTATTTCTCCAAAGATAAGCTTGTGGGTGGGGAAGCATGTAACCATAATATTCCAATGATAAACTATGTTGTGGAGAAGCCTGTAACCATATTATACCAATGATAAACTTTGGTGTGGAGAAGCCTTTTATGATATTTCTCCAATGGTAAACTTTGGTGTGGGAAAATCTGTAACCATATTAATCAAACAATAACTCTGGTGTGGGGAAGCCTGTAGCCATACCATATTTCATGTCATTTTTCATACACAAAAAAATTATTATTAATTTCAGAATACGCAAAATTATATGTAAAATACATAATTATCATCTGGTGGAATGAAAATTAAAGGGATTGTACCTGAACAAGTTCTAAGGAACACATGCTACTCAACAACCTAATGGTACAAACGTACAAAGTAAACATATATTTTGTCTCATTCTGCTCTCAACACAAGAATCTAATTACAACAAAAATAAAAGTACTCAAAGATTTTTGTTGTTATTAGTGAACAAGAGAGAGAGGATTATGTCTCGATGTGCAAGCTTGTCTGCATTTAGAGATATGTAGCTGTTATGTTGTGTAATATTGGCAAATTGATTAAGATGAATGAACATGTATTAGTTATGAGTAGTATTTATTGGTAAATTGTACACAACGATATGAGACCACATTGTCAAGAAATTACATGCAACATGTATTTTTACAGCATCAATAATCTCATTATCAAATTGCAATAAAAAGAAAAGAACTTGAAACCATGTTTTAGTGCGTGTGATGCGTGCAGGTGTGTGTGTGAGAGCTGTGTGTAAAAGCAAGAGAGATGAAACAAAATTTTGTCAGTGTACAAGACCGTATTTATTCAAGGAAGTTTTTATTTGAAGCTTTTGCAAAGAGAAGAAAAAAAAGACTGTTACCTGATGATTGTGATAATTCTTATGTATTATGACCCTAGTATATTCCATTATCAATAAACACTACTAAATCAAAAATTCATTCTTGTTTTAATTATGATGTTCATTGTCACAATGACCACATGGCTATGCAGTGTTTTTACACCATATTAAACATTCTCAGCACTTTAATTATTCCAGTTCAAACCAGATTAATTGAAAGAATCGACAGAAGAGATCAAATCAGTGAGCCTGCCAGTAAAGAAATGAGGCTCTCTTTAGGGAAATGAAAATCTGTCAATGTGCTACTGAAACACTTGTCCATAGAGCAGATGCTATAAGGACAAGCAAGCAAACGCATTACTTGTTCTTTGAACTCACCAATAAAGATAATAGTGAGATATATCTAAGAATAGATTGCAATAAAATGTTAAAATGCTATATCGATGTCAAGCACTTAAAAGATAGTATATGTATATATTTATACAAATCGATTTAATGAAGTCTGTGACTTTTATATTTACGATAGAAAATGAAAAGGTCTTTATATTTTATATCTGTATGACTACAATGAAATAATAAGACTAGTTGACCATTGGTATGTGGTCTTCTCTTTAGCATATACTGAGATGTAATTTTTGTTGGATAAGAAAATATCAAAAGGTCTTCCAAACTCATTTTAAAATGCATGTGGTATTTTTGTTATGTTGACGGACTTGATAAGGAGAACTAATTAACGATAATGTTTAAAGGTATGGTCTGGGAAGTCTTTTTTCCATTTGTTAATGAACACCAGTAATGACAATAAAATAGGTTATACACATGGACACCTGCAGGTTTTTTGCAGGGGGGGGGGTCAGTCATGGCCAGGAAAATCTGAAATTTAGACCAATTGGGGAACAATCTGGGATTCAGGAATATGGAGTCCATGGTGATATTGTTTCAGAAGGCCATGTCAGAGTTTTAAAAGGGACTGTATTTCAGATGTTTTTTTATTTTTTTAATAGTAAACTTCCATTTTACATTTGAGTCATTTCACACAACATAATTTACAATGCTGAATGTAAGTTAATTAAAATGAAACATTATTTCATCATATCAGTGAATTCACTGTGTGATATCACCTACACACTTCCCACATGAAATTAACTCACCACCATTAACAGCAAATGAGATATACATTAACAGCAAATGAGGTATACATTAAGAGCAAATGAGGTATACATTAACAGCAAATGAGATATACATTAACAGCAAATGAGATATACATTAACAGCAAATGAGATATACATTAACAGCAAATGAGATAGATATACATTAACAGCAAATGAGATATATGATGATGCCAGTGAAAGTCAGATCTAATGACAGAAGTCAAAGGTCTATACAATTTTTTAATACAGAACTAAACACTTTGGGTGTTGTACTCTTATGCCCTCCAGTATGTCATAGTCAACAGGCACTGCTGTTTTTTATTCTACATACAAAAGCTTGTTTTTCCTCTTAGGAAACCTGAATCTGTTTTACATGGCAATTATTTCATGATATGTAAATGAGAATCACTTCATGTATATCTATCTACTGGGTGATATTTTAAGAATTATTATACTTTATGCACTTTATCTATCCTGAAAGAGACGGAGATAAAATTTTACATTCTCATCAGTGCTGTAGTAAGCCATGATGATTTAATACCATACTGATTCTTTCTAAAAGTTCATTGTATTCTGTTCCAATACTGGACTGGATGAAAAGAGCAAAAACAATTGAATACTCTAATTTATTTATCTGGTCAATTTTTCACAAAAAGAACGTTAGCAACATGTTTGCAAATCACATCCTTGTCAACATGTATTTTTACCTTCTGTGGTTCTGGTTATTATTTATTATAGTGTTAAATATAAAATCATTGGCATATAGCTGTGTTGCCCTCTTATAACAACATTGGATCATAACAAATATCTGTTCAAAGTTGTTACAATTGGTTGCATAAATGGCATCAAATAAATACCAGTTATTAGTAAAGTTACTTGATGCTGGCATCACATGGAGTTTGATAGTGGTAGGACAATGCAAGTGAGACATGATGCAAGCATTCAGATAAGTTACAAATAATGTATTACATACCTAAGCAACTATTTCGTGAAAAAAAACCTAGTTTTGATACTATACTTTTACTTTGATTCCATCGATTACTTAAATTGTACACTAAGTACAAACATTTCAGAACTGTTACATGACCATTGTTAAGTGACACGTTCCTTGACTGATAAATCTAAATCAGTTTCATGTGTGTGTCTGATACAAGAGTTCAGTACAGGAAGAGTATCCTTTATATGAGTTGCATAATAACAGGTGTACACTAAAATTTCAAATGAACCTCGCTGAAGACAGGAATATGAAGTGACTGTATACTGACCTCTGACAGCCTATCAAACTGAGCTCTTTTAACAAGAGCTATGGCAAGGAGATTATACACTGCTGTTGCATTTTGAAAGGTTATGTTTTGAGCTTGCTTGTGTTCTGCAGATCTATTCAATACAGCTTCTCTTGTTGCCTAGGTTGAAAGAAGAAAGCTAAATGTAAAAACATCAAAATCATACAGGATAAGATATCATTAATTTAGGGTTGCAAAATTCCCATATCCACAGCTCTAGAAAAGTTATGAATTCTGTTGGGCAAGTTAAATTTAAATGCTATATCATTATAAGTCTATATAAAATATAAGAAAAATAATTATAGAAATCTTAATTGTAGACAAGTGGAAAGTTATGAATTTGTAAGTTCTATAAAGTGGCAGTCATAATTATTTTGCTGCTGTTTCATTTCTCAAGCTCACAAGCATTATCCTTATCTTTATTGCTGATAAACAAATAACAATTTTGTATTAGTTATTCTCTTGTAAAATTGTGATCAAATTTTTAAAAAAGACCTCAAAATTAGGTTTAAAATCTTTGAACAAACATTAAAACAATTTAAAACTGCATTGTCAATGTTACACTAATAACGGTGACTTATGTTGGAGTGAAAATGATTTCAAGATAACTGCGCATAATGTTGTGAAGAGTTATACAATAAACATTTGTAACAATTAAACTGATTAAACCAACTCATTCAACTACATCACAAAATTAAATAATAGGTATCTATATCTTTATTAAATTAAATAATAGGTATCTATATAGTTATGTATGCTGACAAAAAACTTACTATAACTTCAGCAATTAACAAGAGAAGGAGTGCTTCTTCTGTTTCATTATCTGGGACAAACAAACTGAAAAAAATAAGACAAAGTTTGTAATAGAAACATCAGTTCCATTCTGATGCTGAATTGATAAGCTTGGGCCACATACTGACAATTACAGCAACTACACAATACACAATCAATACAATACACAATACACTATCAATACAATACCCAATACACTATCAATACAATACACAATACACTATCAATACAAAACACAATACACTATCAATACAACACACTATAAACTATCAATACAATACACAATACACTATCAATACAATACACAATACACTATCAATACAATACACAATACACTATCAATACAATACACAATCATTATAATACACAATACACTATTAATATCATTATCAGGTCTTGTCATCTTTAAAAGGATTATCAGTGGTAGTGGGATGCAGTTTTAGATAGGTCAACACACTGGTTATATTTCTAGTTTGCAGACAGACTTTGATTTATTCACTGTTCATATGTCATTTTCATCTTTAACTTGATAACAAAAATACTTTGGGCCCCAAGTTTGGAAAGTGTTAAATTTGTTATTTTCAAAATCAGAAAAAAAGTCATTGTAATTTCCCTTGTCAGTTGTTTTATTTCTTACTAGCCATATTATTTATGACTTTTACAAACTATAGTGAAAAGTAAACTGTAATTGACTGTATTGTTTTAAAATGATTCTTTTTGTATAAATATGGCTAAGTATTATTTTAAATTGATTCTTTGTCTTTTGCATCCATATGGCTAAATCTACTGATAAATCAACACATTGATGAATCATCTGACACCTAGTTCTGACGCTAGCACAGATGTATATTTTTGTAATTTAGAAGTAAAATTGATATATTGGTGAATACTTAATTCCCAGCATCTGACCAGGCATTCACATAACTTTTGAAGAAAACGTTTAGTTGGTGTTTCATAGCACATAAACACTATTAGATTATTTAGTGCTTAAGTAACATGCTCACTTTTACTCAGACTAGAATCTTTTAGCAATCAGTTCCCATCAAAGCAAAAGCCGTCAAACTTATTAGGTACAATTCATGTAAATGAAGTAGCCAAACGATGACATTTTCATGTCAGCAATAACTCTTTTAAATCTTGAAATGTCAAATAAATTCCTAGTCACAGCCTTGAACATTTTATGGATTCAAGGCCTATTAGTTTCCATTTTGTCTTTTTCTAAGTTGTCTATAAAAAGTCACCTGTATTGTAAAACATAAAACTTGCTATTGTTCACCTGCATTAATAGCTTGCCACTACTGATATGTATTCATAACTTGCCACTCTTCATCTGCATTCATAACTTGAAATTATTCATCTCCATTCATAACTTGCCACTCTGCATCTGCATTCATAACTTGCAACTATTCACTGCATTCATAACTTTCAAATATTCACTGCATTCATAAATTGAAACTATTCATCTGCATTCATAACTTGAAAATATTTATCTGTATGCATAACTTGTCACTATTTATCTGTATTCATAACTCGCCACTATTTATCTGTATGCATAACTTGCCACTATTTATCTGCATTCATAACTTGCCACTGTTTATCTGCATTCATAAATTGCAACTATTCATCTGTATTCATAACTTGCCACTATTTATCTGCATTCATAACTTGCCACTGTTTATCTGCATTCATAAATTGCCACTGTTTATCTGCATTCATAAATTGCAACTATTTATCTGTATTCATAACTTGCAACTATTCATCTGTATTCATAACTTGCCACTATTTATCTGCATTCATAACATGCCACTATTCATATGCTTTCATAACTTGCCACTATTCATCTGCATTCATAACTTCAAACTACTGTCTGCGATCATAACTTGCTATTATTAATCTGCATTCATACACACTGCAAATGAATATATACCATTGCTGACCTAACAGTATAAGCCTACAACGTGAAACTAAACAGAATTTTACAGCATCCCCCCCCAATGCATATGTGGATATTTACTTCACAATCAGTGCATTAAGTACTCACCCATCACCTGTGTATTTTCTTGGACTGGGATTTACTATGTCTCCTTTAATGCTAGGTGGTTTATATGTCTTCTCACAAACTCCTCGTAGAAGCACTTCCGCCAGCTGCCTGGCTAGAGTCTAAAGTTAAATGATCACATGGAAATAAAAACACGTAAATTTTAAAAAGTCATATTGTTTTAAATATCATTATATCTGCTTATATGCAAACACACAACCAGAAAAGCACACACTGAGACCTTTCATCTCATACTGTGTTGGTAGACCATGTAATGTTATTTGTTATACTATTTATTAAATACACGACATCAGTATAGTTAGGAAGGGGGAGAAAAGATTACCTGAAGGTATTTTTACAACAGAACTTAAACCCTAGTGAATGTATAACATAAACCAGCTGATGGTGTGTATCAGTTCTAATCCATTGTGGGATATCTGATTACTGTCAAATGATATTTCAAAGCTAATTAGATTAAGGCTTATACTAAATAAAACTCTTGAGAAAGTTAACATTAAAATGAAACGTGAACTGATTACTGCATTTCTAAACAAGCTAGATCAGCTTCATTTTTACAAGTTCAGTCACTCAGGTGGTTTTGAAAATTTTCCCGAAAGTGTGAAATATCTGCTTTGCTTTCTTCTGAGTCAGACAAAGTATTAGGGTTTAAAACAGTCACTCTGAGAGGCTCTGATTATGTGATAGGCATGGGAATTAAATTTCTCCTACTACGCTGTATCTCTTCTTCTCAGTTACTACTATGTATGAATATGTGTAGATGCCTCAGATTTAACAATGTGAAACCAGTGCTTTCTGGACATTTTTTTTGGACTACTTGTAATATACCTGAATCCATAATTTATCAAAAATTCTTTGAGTACTGCAGACCATTATCTGACACCAATACTTCTGGCATACTGTTCATGCAAAGACTGATTTGTAATGATTGACATTTTCTTTTGAACCTGTGCTTTTCAATTTATCAATTATTATGTATCATGAAAAATAATCAATCACCAAGAGCTATGTTTGAGTTTTCTATGCAATTTTGACAAGGCTTTACCAAGTGTTCAAGCAGAGTACTTAGTCCTTGGTGCGTTCTACATTAAACCATGCCTTGGTGACCATAGTGAATTCTCTCTAGGATTTCTTTTTTTAATGATTCTAATACAACCAACCATGTATCTTTCATTAAGAGACCATTTTAAACAGTAAATTTGTCTCTACCTACCCAGTATAATTGAAATTTTCCATCAATAGCAGGTTTCTCTGGCCACCTCTTTTCACAGAATTATACAAGTTGTTTGCCAATCGAATAATTTTGATATTCAAACTTTATTTGTTCAAGTGGAGTTTTTGATACATACAAACTGCGAACTATGAAATCAAAATAGGCACTATTTGTGGCATTATTAAGAGTGATAAGTTAAAGTTGCTCTGGATATGATATGACTCAAATCTTTTCTCATTTTATGTGATTTGATCCAGATCTGCCAGTGAATTATAATTATGAGATCAATTTAACTATCACAGGCATCCCATTTATATTTTTTAAAATTAAAGGAATTTTATAAAGAATTTTGTCTAAAACAATAAAGCCAAAATATAGGGATTTTAAAGTAAAATCACCAAAAACAGAGAAAAAAATGTGCAAATATTACCACCTGAATATCACATTTTCAAGTACTTCACCATATAAATTAACCAATATTTCTAACATAATGGAAAGAAATAATAATTTAACAATATATATATATATATATATATATATATATATATATATATATATATATATATATATATATATATATATATATATATATTTACACACACACACACACACACACACACACATTACTTTTACTTCTCATATACCAATCTGTGTCCTATCATCCTTTGTTTTGAGGGAAAAAAACATCATTCATAAAAAACATTGCAAAGAGCTGCTCCCATCAAAATATAGGGATATTATAGGAATCTGTAGAAAAGTATGGAGATTTTAATTAAATACAGAGAAGGTTAAAAATTTTCAATAACAGTTTATTTGCCAATAGGATAACTTGTGAATTCAAACTAACAAATTCCAGGCCTAGAAATCGTAAATGAAAGAAAAAAAGATAACTTTTGCTTTTAAGATTTTAAATTGTTATGTCAAACCAAAAATTATAGTCTCACAAATTTACTGCATACTCCATGCAAATCTTAATATACAATGACTGTTATGGAAAGTTATCATGTCACTGTAATAAAACAAAGCAACAATTAATTTATTTTTTTTTTTTATACAATATTCATTCTGCATTGAGTCTCATGGTTATAAGTGTTAATACATTTCAAACTTATCCAAATGGTAAAGTAACTTAATTCTGTTCAGTAAAAGAAGATGACATAATACGACCTACCAATCTCAATCCTTGAGAGAACCTTGATTCTACTGCCCGCAGTAACTCTCTAAATCTGCCTATACCCTTCTCCAAGTCACTGAAACAAAACATCTTTTAAATGTAATACATGTATGTAGATATCATGATAATATTATTCCAAACATTCACAGTGAACATCGTGTTAAATCTGAATTTATGTTATAATGAATCCTGCTATAGCAGGGTCACACTGTACCATTTTTAACAGCTATAAAGGACTCAGCTTCCTTAACTAAGAAAAATATCTATTCATTATAAAAACATATTCTACACACAAAATTCAAACATGGTTTCTCATATCAAATATTATAAAATAAAATTTTTACCTAGATTACATTGTATAAAGTTTTTAAAAAAAAATGGATTAAAGACAAATAGTGAACCATTAATATGATTGAATGTGCCCTGAGAAAACTACATTGATGTGTGCCTCATTCAGGCAAATTCGACTGTCCTGATACAATTACATTATGGTTTTAGTGTAGCTGTTTTAACATTATTCTATGGTCCACTGGAATGTGACAAAAGATGACAACCAAGTAGTCATTATATCTGAGCCACTTAATACAATCTCTTTTCAAACATTCCATTTTAAACTGATTTTATATTTTTGTGTCCTTGATACTCCATAACATAAAAAATCAAATCAAAAAGAAAACTATATAAAACTCAGATCTGTATGCCAGAGGATGGTGTTGTAACTTTTTACACACGACTGCCTATATGTGAGGAATTGGGAGCCAAGTGCCTTTTTCAAGAACACATCAAACAGCTAACCAAGGCTGGCCTGAGCAGGTGTTGAACATGTAACCTTAAGCTTATGAATTCAATGCTCTACTAAGCTACTGTAACTCAATGATATCTGGAACTTTAAAATGTTTGGAACATTTTGTATGATAGATGATAACTGAATGTAAGGAAAAATTTCAAAGCATATTTTTTAGGGGCTTTTTTGTAAAGGAAACGTTGAATATGATGGGCATAAATGTGATTATTTCTGGATAAAGTGTGCACTGCATTAACCACAGAATTAATTGAATCTGGCAAATTAGGAATGTTACAAATATACAAATATAAATGTATGCATCTCGCCCAAAACTATAAACATTTTGGATTCTTATGCAATCAGAAGAAATTATCCATTCTGATTAAGCTGGGCTTTTCAAATTTACACAGCCTTCAACTTTACAAAAATGAATAAAAAAATATGTGTTATGCCAATATTCAAACTTTGGCTGAGCAGTCTCCTCTTAAAAGCAACAACACAGGTCTCTTAACACATTTGGCTGATTAGTGCAGGTTCATCTCTTCTATCATATGATTGCAGAAATCTAAAGTTGATCTCTTCTTTTGATATGGTTATAGAGATCTCGAGTTCATCTCTTCTGTCATATAACTATAGATATATTGAATTCATCTGGATATAAAATTTGGCACAAAGGAACAATTTTGCATATATTCAACTTCATGGATATTTTACATGGTTAGAATTTTCTTCATTTCAGATCCTTGCTCATTGGGTATTTTTAATTTATGATCTGCAACAATGAAAGCTTCAAATATTGGTTACCAACTGATAAAACTGAATCCACAGTTGATGATAACAGAAGTAACCTCTAACTCAGGCATATTTAACTTTATATCATCTGAAACCTACCCATGCTTTATGTAATAAATTGGAGACTGCTGGATAGCTGTTTCAAGGATAGGCCCAATGTTCTCCTGTAGTTCTTCTATTGGCCCTGCTCCCACAGTCTGTAAGGAAAAAGTCTTCTCCTTCTCCTGTAGATACAACAATGCCAAGTCACCAGCCCTCTCAAAACATGATATTATTTGTTCTTCTCTCTTTTCAGCCTTGTATTTACTAGTATTGCTTGGGGAGATTTTCTCAATACAGGAACCTGAATATGAAATTAGTAATTTGTAAGTACTGCAAACAAAAACATGAAGATGAGAGTCTGAATGTTGAGCCCAATAACTGAAGCACTGTTGTATGGCATGTGACCTTAACCTCAAGGTCAAAATGTTGAACAAGCATATTGCTGAATGAGTAGCTTTATATTGATTCATTCTAAGTCTGAACAAAAATCCATCAAAGATTTTAGAAAATATAAACCAATGAATAAACTTTACTTGAAGCCTGAATGCAAATTTTTCATGACAGTGACATAAACCTCCTCAAGGTCAATGGGAGAGAGAGCATGATTCCAGATAAATGTGTAAAAGAAAAGAAACATCAAGCGATAAAAATCAGAACAAAACCAAAAGCTAAAAGAAATTTACCATGTCAAAGAACTTGCAAGCATGTCACATTAAAACTGTCTCAGCTTCATAATGATACCCGCCAATCATGAAGTGAATATATCGTGGGGTTCGGGAAAAAAATGCAAATGAAAAACTTGAACTGAGACCTCAACAAACTGTTGATAACTTTGAACATATGACTGGTGCTAGACTAAAAATGAAGAAACATTAAATTACTTTTTTCACATCGTTCAACTGTTTGGGGTGTCATCTAAAGATTATATTATCTGAATTACCGGTAGTGTATCAGGACTTGTAAAGCCCATTAATATAATGATGTCACTCATATAATATAATTACTCACTCAAATCAACTCAAAATAACAACATCTGTATTTTATCAACAAAACTTACAATATGTTAAAAATTCATGTTTTGTTTATTATTTGATTCAGCATAAGATTTTGTGGCCATAATCAGCTCTGCTTCTGGAGAAACATTGTAATTTCACATATCCCACTGCCAACATGTGTAGGAAGCTTGCATCAGGAGACGATATGTCAACATTTTTACACCCATCAATAAAGATGTACCATGCACAATGTCATATTTCTCCAAATACCCTGTGCACAAGATTACAACCTCTCCCAGGTCATGCTTCTGCCAGTTATGTTCATTTTCCTGACATTCTGGGAACTTTCTTACTCTCTTCTCTTGATTGCAATCAAAGAATCTTCTGCAATCTAATTTCTAATTTCTGCCGGTTTGGGTGATGGATGCACCCTCTACAAATACTTACACATGTTTTAGCTGTCACTACACAGTGTAATAAATGAATGTTTATTATAAACAAATATTGTTTGGCTTAATTCTGGATAATTTGTTCTGCTGGCAAACATAAGCTTTTATGATTGATCTATACAGTCATGAAACCATATACTTGTTATCATCAGTAATGAAAGCAGTGCTTGCAGGCAGTACATCAGGCTAATTCCACATGTATGAAGACTGTTTGACAAAAATTACACTAATTCACTGGATTTAAAATGGATCCATTTCCAACACAAGCATTTAATGTACTTTGCCACCTGTAAGATACTGGTAAGTATCCATTATCACATAAAAATGGATCCATTAAACATTAAAGATAATGGTCACTCATGATGACTTATTATCATAGTGACTAGCAGTACTTTTTTCTGCTCTAACTGTTTATTGACTACAGGGTTTAAATGATCCATGTTGTAGCAGATTAGCAGTAATTGTATGCCCTGCTATATGGGGCCCTGAGTGGCAGAGTGGTCTAAATCGCTCTCCGTTACGGATCACTGCCATCTCACCTCTGTCTGTGTGGGTTTGAGTCTAAGATTCGGCTAATGTAGTTATGTGAGAAAGCTTGCAAGTAGCTTCTCGTGGGTCGGTGGTTCTTTCCGGGGGTGTCCCATGTTCTTGGGTATAGCGGGCTAAAAAATGGCGTTAAACCCTACAACAACAACATGATTTGCTATGAAAATGATAATTAAATTGGATCTGTTTCAAGTCCTATAACTGCTTTTGTTTCACATTTACATTTTTACTCATAATAACCAAGTTTATACAGTTTTACATCAATAAATATTTCTTGTGTTTTGTGCAGACAACATACCTCCATTATGCTTTTAATAGTGTTGTCTTTTGTAATGAATGTCTTGGACATGCACAATGCACCTTGAAGCATTAATTATGAAACAGCCCCCACTAATTCAACCCAAAACTTTCTGTCACTTTATATTAAAAAAAACAATATAAATCAACATGTCAATGGTATTAAATACTTTCCTTCTATTTCATGCATTTCTGCTTTTCAAAATAGGGGAAAATTCATGCATTTATAAATATTCTATGAAAACTTTCTCTGTCCAGATATTACACATGCTACAAGGCATATATTATGTACAATGAGTATGTGATACAAGAGTCATAGCTCTCTTCTGTGCTTTGAGATTTTTGCATTTCATACATTTTGTTGACATTTCTACAATAAAACCATGAGAAAAAAAGAATAAATAAGCAATTCTGCATGTTAATAACTCTCTAATAATGTGGGTTCAAGCTTCCTCTATTCATTTATTATGCACACTGCATGGCATAGATGATGTATTCTTAGAACCTTTTGCATTTCATGCAATCCATTTATATTTCTACTGAAACAATACACAAAGAGAAAACAGAGCATAAATTAGCAATTCAGCATGTTACTAAATTGCTAATAACACTCCAATTACTGAGTAAGTGAACAGAGTCAATGTTATAGTCAATTTCATGCTAACTCGTCAATAGCAAAGACAACGTGTTATAATATGGTCATAAATAGGCAAAGTCCATAAACTGAAAGTCACTCAAATTTGGAGAAAACAAATTTTAAAAATGTATGTGTGAGGTTTAAATTTTATTGTAGCTTTAACAATTTAAGTCAAATCGCTATGATGTCTGCAGTGTGGCAGTTTATAGTGTTGTCTAGCACTTGGGCATCATTTTGCAGACATGCAGCATTATGTACCACCCAGTCACTTTATCTTGACACCATGCCAACCAGTCCTAACACATCTCTTAATGCTGAGCACCAAGCAAGGCAATTGTTAGTAACATTTGTATAAGTCTTTGGTATGTCTCTGTCAGGGTTCAAACCCACATTTTCTCCCATTTCCAAGACAGACGCTCTATCCACTTAGGCCACTAAAAAGAATGTGTGCAACCTGTAGAAGAATGATTCTCCAACAAAATAAATCCAGATTTAAAGTTGGATGTCCTAATTTTAACACTAAGATGGCCTGGATTGTTGGAGGTAAAATGTAAGTGTTATCAGTAAGGCAGAGAAGCTTACAAACTAGTGATACCTGGCAGTAGCAAGGGGAGGTAATGGGGAAAGGTTATTACCCCTTGTCTATTTAAGAAAGATAGCATGGATGATTTTTATCTCATAGTACAGCTGGATCACGTGGTAGCAAGCTAATATCCCTAATGTTAATTTGATTGGGAAAACATCTGAAGGAGAAATGGTGGTAACAGCCACTCATCAGGATATCAGCAGTTGTTTTTGTGCAAAGTTGCTAACAAGATTGTATGGTGAACAGATGGAGGTAAATAAAAGAATGATGGACAGTGAGCCAGTACAATCAATATCAGTTAACAAAATTCAAAATGATTAGCTATTTCTCATGGGGACAGAGGTCTGTTCTCAGTCCTTATGGATGGACGGATGGACGCACACACACACACACAAAATATATGCATATATACCTTTGATTGCATACGCCTCAGCATAAATGTGTAGAAGTCTTGGTGTTGTCATTTGTGTGGGCAAACTATCAAGGCTAACTCTATCAAACAGTGCCAGGGATGAATGGTACTCCCCTTTACAATAGTGCAGCTTGGCTAAAAGTAGACTGGCCTCATTGCTGAGCTGAAAATGAAAGTCAAAAAAAGGTTATCATGCATCATAATATTAATAATAATAATAATAATGAGGACTTTGTATAGCGCCTAATGTTTGAAAGCTCTAAGCGCTTTACACCATCAATAATGATATGACTACACTACAGAACAACAAATGACAAAAACAATGAAATTGGAAAACATAAAAACATGCTGAAAACATATAAGATACAAAACATGATTAGGTTGCTAAGTTTGTCCCTGCAGTCGAAACAGGTGAGTCTTAAGACCACTCTTAAAAAGGGACCACTGTGTCTTTGTGTCTAATTTCAATGGGCAATTTGTTTCACGTCGCCAGGCCCTGGTGTGCAAATGAACGTTGTCCATATGACTTTGCTTTCACCTTGGGAACAATGAGTATATGATTATCAGAAGAAGAGCGTAAGTATCTTGCTGGTGTATACACATGGGTGAGGCTGGATAAGTATGTTGGACTGGAGTCCGTCATTGAAACATAGCACATAGAACAAATTTTGTGTTTGATTCTGTATCGAATTTATAGCCAGTGTAGGGTACAGAGCAGTGGCGAGGTGTGATCAGATCGAGGTACTCTAAAGATGATCCAAGCAGCTGTGTTTTGAACTTTTTGAAGTGAGAGTACTGTCTAGAGTAACAACTAGGTTTCGTACTGAATGTGAGAATTTAATGTTGGTGTTGCTGATATTTATTGTCTAAGGTAAAGGATGTGAATGAGAAAGTCTTTGTGTTGTGATTAGAATAGCCTCAGTTTTATCATCATTCATCTGCAGCTTGTTACATGTCATCCATGATTTCACATCAGAAATGCACTTCTCTTATCCACGGATGGTAGCATCAACTTCAGTTGGGTGGCTAGACTTGTATATTTGGGTGTCATCAGCATACAATTGGTGCAACACTGGGTGATGATCTATGACACTTGAGAGCGGCTGAGTGTATAGAATGAACAGAACAGGTCCAAGAACAGATCTCTGTGGAACACCACACCATACGTCAACTGGGCTGGAATGTATTCCATTTGTAGATACAATTTGTGTCCTGTTGCCTAAGTAGGACTTAAGGCTATAAGGCTATATTCTGAATACCAAATACATGCTGGAGACAGTGAAGTAATATATCATGGTCTATTATGTCAAATACTGCAGATAAATCCAGGAGAGTGAGGACTGTAATCTTTCCACTATCCAAAGCTGAGAGAATGTCACTAAATACTTTCAGAAGAGTAGTTTCCGTACTGTGGCAAGGGCGATATGCAGACTGTACATTTCTAAAAAGACTGTTTGAATTCAAATGAGATACAAGTTGAGTTAGAACAACCTTTTCTAAGATTTTTTATATGAATGGGAGATTAGAAACTGGGCGGTAGTTCTTTAAATCGGTATGGTCCAGTGTTGGTTTCTTCAGCAGTGGCTTTACAATGGCAGTTTTGAAAAATGATGGGAATTCCCCCGATGAGAGAGAGATATCAATAACATCAGTTAGTGAAGGCAATATTGGGTCTAAGCACTCAAGCAGCAATATGTCGGAATTTGATCAAGTTCACAAGACTTTGTTGCACATTTCATCATGATTGTCCATACTAAATCAATAGAAACAGGTTCAAATGCTCCTAATGGTTGTCGCTGAAATTCTGCATCATAACTGTATGGTGATGAATCAGTTGAAATTGTGCTGTCAAGTGAATCTCTAATGGTTTGTACTTTGCCATGGAAGAAATTTGCAAATTGGTCTGGAAGGTCTAGTGGAGAGAAGGTTGTTGGAAGTGGTGTACATTTGTTCCTTGACATTAGTTTGTTAGTTATCTCGAAGAGCTCTTTGCAGCTGGACCTCTCCGTGATCTTAGTACTGTAGTGGGATGATCTGGCTAAATGGACTATGTTTGTAATGTTCTTCTTAGTGGCTTCGTAGATTTGTTTATGAATAGTTAAGTGTGGTGGAAAGCCAAAGCCTCTCTGCTTTTTGGCGATGTCTTTTAGCAGTGCAAAGCTGGTCCCTAACACTGCTATACCATGAAGAACACTTTTTATTGATACTCTGCATTTGGTGGCTGGGGCATGTTTTTCAAGCAATGAACACAGGCAGTTATCAAGTTGCTCCGCTGTTGGATGTAAGAAAGTTGTTAGGTTTTCTTGGATGTCATGCATGAATTTGGTTCTATTTATCATACGGAGGTTTTACTTAGAAGCAAATAGAGGTGGAGGTTTAGGGACTGATACGTTGAGATGGCATACAATGCAGAGGTGATCCGATGCAAGTTCGTGGGATACAAGAGTTGATTGCAGAATATTATCATCAGGTCTTTAAAGAAACCAGTCTAAAATGTGACCAAGTTTATGGGTAGGTTGGTTAACTGACTGTTTAAGATTGAAAACATGAATGGAATCTAGGAGTTTTGACGTGTATGGTTTACCAGGAAAGTCAAAGTGAAAAATGAAATCTCCAAGAATAATTAGGTTGCCACCTATCGAATTTCCATACTCTAGAAGATTTGGAAACTAGAGATATTCAGTCAGCTTGTTTTTTCTACAAGGAGGAGGATAGTAGAGACAGAAAAAAATGGACTGACTTTTGTTCCAGTGTGAACGTTATTTGGACTAGTTCAAACGATGTATGGCAGAAACTGAAGGTTGTTTTGTACTTAAGGCATTTGATCATGGAATTCTTTGTAATTACAGCAATTCACCTCCGCGAGAGTTGCGGGGGAACGACTTGATGGAGTAATCGCTGGGTGTTAAATCCGCACACTTAAGTTCATCACCTGCTGAATGTAACCAAGTTTCTGTCAGGAAAAAGACGTCAATATTCTGGTCGTTGATAAAATTAACAATTTCTGTGTGCTTTTCCGGTGATCCTACTGATTGAGCATTTAATAATACAAAGTGGTATCCCTGGGACAGTTGACACAACGGTTGACGATTTAAGAGGAATTTGAACCAGGTTATTAAAATTAACGGCAGAATTTTTAAGTTGTTTATCCGTTACGGGCGAAAGGGAGATAACTGGAATTCTTCTTCCTGTTCTATGCTGGCCAGCTTTGAAAGAACGCTTCTTTTCTCGCTTCCGTTTACATATAAGAAATGATGATTGTATTCCTAGTTCGTTCAGTCTTGAGCACAATGTAGTATCTAGAACCAAGGTGTGGTCATTTAATCCAATTAATGAGGGTCCGTCATATATTAAGCGGTCACATGACGGCGGTTTATTAAAAAACAAATGACGTCTTAACAGTGGGACAAAACAGCTGAGAAAAAATCTAATTGTTCTCGTTTCCAAAACAAGGAGATGATATAACACATACGAACAGAACAGCCAATGCATGATGAAACACAATAATGTAGACGATGATAGAGAACAAGCACAAATATCATACATATAGCACAAAATCGGAAGAGCCTATTCTCGAGCAGTTAAGCGATGGCTGCCATCTTTCCGGAATCCCAAATTTGAAATTAAATCATTAATTGGTATTAATTTGATTAATTATAACTCAGTTCCATTCATTCATTCTTAACAATATGTTGTTGTTGTAGGGTTTAACGCCATTTTTCAGCATAAGATAGGCTATACATGGTGGTCAGTATAACTGGTGGAGGAAGATCTCTGGCAAACACTGGGAAGAACCACTGACACACGAGAAGCTACTGGTAGGCTTTCTCATGTACCCACGTTAGACAAACCTGAGACTCAAACCCACATAGACAGAGGTGAAATGATGGTGATCCAGAACGGTGAGTGCTGTAGACCACATGGCCACTCATGGCCCCTTTAACAGTATGAGAATTCAAGAGCATAAATGATGTTTGGACACACTGGAAACAAAGTAGATTCTAATTTATGTTTCTGTTGATTACACAAGGTTCTATTTCATTACATTTTCCAATGGATATTACTTGTATTAAAGAATTCCTCATGGATGTTTACACAATTTCAATACTTGATGATGTTGCTATGGAACTGAGTCATACTCTTATGATTAATCAAATTAATACCAATTAATGATCTAGTTTCAAATTAATACCAATTAATGATCTAATTTCAAATTAATACCAATTAATGATCTAATTTTAAATTAGTACCAATTAATGATATAATTTTAAATTAATACCAATTAATGATATAATTTTAAATTAATACCAATTATTGATTTAATTTCAAATTAATACCAAATAATGATTTAATTTCAAATTAATACCAATTAATGATCTAATTTCAAATTAATATTAATTAATGATCTAATTTCAAATTAATACCAATTAATGATACAATTTTAAATTATTACCAATTAATTATATAATTTTAAATTAATACCAATAATGACCTAATTTCAAATTAATACCAATTAATGATATAATTTAAATTAATACCAATTATGATTTGATTTTATTACAATTGAATAAATAGTACCCAAAGTATATCTTCATATTATTTAATAAATAAATTTAAAAAGCAGTTAAAAGTGACTATTTACATATCTACTGACACCAGATTCATGAAACAACTTTCCTTCAATATGTAGTGGTTTACCTTCAAAAGAAAGACCCATGGAAGCACACAAAAAATAATTTTTATTAAGATTGTTTGTGAAATTCATGCTACTAGGATAATGCTGCAGGTAGTATGTTCCCTATATTTATTGTGCAGGTGAGACAATAATACACTGACCAATGTAGTAATATTATAATTAATCCATCTACCGGTAGTCAAGAACTGGTCACTTTCAGTGACCAACTAATTGATCAGTATTCAATGTTATTGGTTTTTCTACAAGATCCAATTCTTGAACTTCATGAGAGTTTTGGATGAATTGTGTGACCTTAATGTAGGCCTACTCAATTTTTTTATCTTTTTTATTAATGGGGTCGGAAGTGAGACTCAGTGTAACAAAATTGAATTGTTCCTTATCAACTTTGTTCGTAGATCTTCGACGAATATTTCTTCAGACATTGGCTACATGGTATCATCACCTGAAAAACTAAACAATTCCCAAGTTTTGGTAAGATGTAATGTCAACAAATTACCCATTTAATAATCAATTATTTATCATCGAGAAATTTATCACTGATCATGAAATATTAGCATTTCCAAACACTAAACTTAAATACATGTAGTTAACACATTAATCGCTAGTGCAGAGTTTACGGGCTTGAGGTAGTAGCCTACTTCCAAGGTCTTTAGCATCAAGGTCATGCATGATACACTAAAGTGGGTGGTATTATAGAAAGGTAAGCAGATTTAGCTCAACAATGATACCAAATAATATAGACATTTTAGTTGCACTAGAAAATACTGAGGGAAAAACCTAATTGTTTGGACCAGTATTTTTTCCACCCAAAATTTGCCCATGGTTGGAATCCAATTTTGTGTCAGGATTTTAGACTTTATGGCCTCAGATGTATGGCAGATGGGTCTGAAGCACACACAAACAGGTGAACCGGTGCAAAAAGTAGGATAAGGTGGACATTTTGAATAAAGAGTCTTCTCCATACCAAAATTATTGGTCCGTTAAGAAAAAGAAAAAGAAGAAAAAAACAGAATCCAACTTTTCACCTTCTGCTCATGCACCAGCAAACTAACCAATGGAAAACACCTTTTTTTAGCACAATTAGGAATTGTGCTAGTGGAAAATTGCTTGAAAGTATATGTATTAGGATGTATTCAGAAATAGTCCCCAAACTGTGTTTCCTACTTGCATTTCACGCGAAAACAACAAAAACCTCCAGAGGTTAATGTGTTAAGAAACTAATGTCCAAAACTGTCCTATATTGAGGAATGCATTAGTTTATATTAAAAAATACATGTAAATCAAACTTAACAACTGCTGTATTTTAATTATTAAAATAAACAAACAATATATGACGAAAAAACAAAAGAAGGTACCTTTCCATTTTCATTGCTGACTAATTTCAAATGACGTTCAGCTTCTCCCAGTGAGTCTTTTGCTTTGCTGGTATTTTGTTCTGATGGCGGATTTTCTTTTACATATTGTTCGAGACCACATTCTCCAATAATGAAATGGACATATGCGTCTGAAAATGATTCAAGAACTTTCTTGAAGTTAAAAGTTTCCTTCATTATCATCTGTCTGAAAATGCCTTAAAATTTACTATGGAAAAAAAATTCCATTGATATTTTAATATTTCATTTATATTATGTACTTGACCTTTGACCATGAATAAAGATTGTGGATAGAGTATTTGCATATGTGACTTTTGTCAAATTGGTTTTGTGGCAAACAAGATGTTTACTAGAATCTGAGAATCAAGGGATAGTGAATTTTAATGATTAGTTTTCCAAAACATTATATGGTGACATAGGTCAAGAGGGGATTTATATTAAGAGGAACTGGTAAACAAACAATGCAATTCTGTTTCAAGATCAGTATGTGGAATCATTTACAGCTGTGTTCAGATATAATTTGAGACATTACTTTGGGATTATTGAGAACTCAATTGAAGATATTTTACATCATTGTGGCACATCAGGACATTCAAAAGAGTATTGATACATCAGGACATTCAAGACTACTGGAACTCATGTGGAACATTCTATACTTCTGGACATAGGACATTTAGAATTATATCGGATATAATTCACAATACTGGGTCTCTTAAATTTTCACTTTGTAACTTAAAGAAATAATTATTTCTTGATTTCATTAAACTTGCTTTTGATTCTCTCTGTTATATAGTTTAAAACTTAGAGCCATAACACCAATATGCTGGTACAATTATAATTTGTGTGCTAAAATATAAGTAAAAAATACAGTAAATGAAATTAGCATCATGTACTTGCTTTGTCTGAAATCCAAAGAAATTAAGCACATTTGTACTTACTACTATAGCTTTTATTACTAATAATATAATATTAAAAAGGTAACCTGTAAATCTTTGCTCACCTATGAATATTTCCATGTGATATCAGACTGAGTGATTATTAAGAATAGCATCATGTTGTTCTAGGGTTTAACGCCATTTTTCAGCACATGATAGGCTATACATGGCAACCAGTATCAATGGTGGAGGAAGAACCTGGGAAAACACTCAAATAGAACCACTAACCTACACGAAGCTACTGGCAAGCTTTCCGACATACCCACATTGGCTGAATCTGTGATTCGACCTCAGGCAGACAGAGGTGAAATGGCAGTGATCTGTAACAGAGAGCACTTTAGACCACTTGGCCTCTCGAGTCCCCATCTAACAGTTTTGATACCAGGAATGTGTTTTATTCAATCTGACAAAGACACACACACCCCCCGTTCTGACAACATGGGGACATTTGACTCTCAATTTTGCATCCCAAAGCTATACACTGTTGTGGATAGTTGCAATGACCCATTATCTAACAATAAATGGTCAGCAATCTATGCTATTTTATTTTTAAAAAAGCTGCCCTGTGTGGTAAATATATTTTACTATAAGACTGGCAGCATATGTATTTTTAGCTCAAAGACTAATGAAGTTTCAATAATGTCATTCTGAATAAACATGCAGTCACAAAAATGCCTCTGCAGTTTGTTTAAAGTCAAATGGTATGTTGTCTTGGATAACCATTCTGATCGTTAGTGTAATCTGTGCTGAGACAAGTCACAATAAGTAATTCTTTTTCCAACATAGATTTATCAACACTAGAATGATCTACCATAGAATCATGTGGCTATTCAATATTTATATGACAAACCAGAGAACTGTACTTTGAAAACTTGCTCAGTTAATGGACACTTTGTTTGGCTTGAGCCCAATTTAGATAAATGTTATCATTATACTCTTTACTAGATTTTTCTCTTATCAAAATGTTATTAAGTTATTAGAAATGCTGGAATACTCATACAAATGCATATTAGCTCTAAGGATGCATACAACCATTTGTTTTTAAAAAGAGTCCCAAAGATGCACATAATTTTTATCAATATACAGCGTGTAAAGTTTTTGACAAGAGTCATATATTTCATAGTCAACTCAAAGACATTTTACATTTCATTTAATTGCTCACAACTCAGTGCCTTAACCTGCCTCCCCAAAATGTGAAACACGGGCCAAGGGTAAGTGGTTAAAAAATTGTACTTGCCCTGACTCAAATTCCATTTGCCCCCAACAGCGATATTGTTTACTTTTATTGTAATACAACACTGAGATTGCTATTTTATTACTTCAGTTGTACCTTTGAATCAATGTACTGTCTGCATTATTTCATCATTCAGTGTCTTTCCAGAAGTTGAAAATGACAATACAGCAATTCATTGGCTTCCTCAAAGTTTTGTGAGAAATACAGATAACACTATTTCTGGATAAGCTCAATGTAGAACTCAATTAGAATAAGTGAGGTTCCCAATCTATATATATTAAGTGGAGTCCTAACCATCAGGCTACTCAAATTTTTATGGACTGATGAATACATATATATTCTGATTTAAATTTGTTTTATTTTACTTTTTTAGGTATAAGATTCTTCAACTTATTTCAACAGTACATATTGTCTGAGATTTGTAGTCATTTACAAATTGTTTTGTATACAAAAAACAAAAAGATACTACCAGTAATGGACAGGTATAAAATGGCTTGCGGCTAATGTAATTATGTGAAAAAGCTTGCCAGTAGCTTCTCATGGGTTGGTGGTTCTTTCCGGGGCTTTTCCCAGGTTCTTCCTCCACCCATAATACTGGCTGCCATGTATATGATATAGAGTGCTGAAAAATGGAGTTAAACTCTTAAAAAAAAACCAAAAAAATACATAAAATGGCTTGAGTAAATATCTTGGGTATGAAATGTCTTTGGTATGATATATATTAAGTATTAAATGGTTAGGATATAAAATGTCCAGTAATGAATTAGTTCCCTGCTCTCTGGTACAGGAAGTGGCAATGGTTAAATAAGCTCAACACAAACCTAGCTATTCAATTGACTTCTTTTAAATCTGACTGAATCTCTCTTTTTGAAGCAATTTCTGAATCTCCTTAAGTATGGAAATTCGATAGGTGACAATCTGATTATCGTTGGAGATTTCAACTTTCACTTTGACTATCCTGAAAAACCATACATATCAAAACTCCTAGATTCCATTCATATTTTCAACCTTAAACAGTCAGTTAACCAACCCAACCATAAACATGGTCACATTATAGACTAGATTCTTCATAGACCTGATGATAATATAATACGGTCAACTGTTGAATCACATGAACCTGCATCAGATCACCTCTGCAATATATGCCATCTGGATGTATCAGTCCCTAACTCTCCACTTTTATTTGCTACTAAGAAAAACTTCCATATGCTACATAGAACCAAACTAATGCATGACATCCAAGGAAACCTAACAACATGCTTACATCCTACAGCAGAATAACTGTCTGCATTCATTGCTTGAAAAACATGCCCAAGCCACCAAGTGCAGAGTATCAATTCAAAAGTGTTATCCATGGTATAGCAGTCTTAAGAACCAGCTTCACAATGCTAAATTTTGTTTGTTTAATTAGAATTTTTAACATAGCTTTAACAATTTTTTAATCATATCATTACGATTTCTGAAGTGAGGCAGTTTATAGTGGTCTAGTACTAGGGCATCATGCCACAGACATGTAGCATGATGTCCCACCAAGTCACATTATCCTGACACCAGACCGAACACTAACCTCTTAATGCTGGGCACTAAGTGAAGCAGCTGTTAGTACCATTTATGTAAGTCTTTGGTATGACTTGGCCAGGAATCGAAGCCCTGACCTCCTGCTTCTTTGGCAGATGCTCTAACCACTAGGCCACTGGAGCAGTAATCTGTTTACATTTAAGTTATTGTGAATATAGTCATTTAGTCTTGAGCACAGTATTGTATGGACAGCCAAGGTGTGGTCATTTAAAGCAATTAATGACCATTGGGCCTATTTCCACCAGGCTCACTTTCCATAAATAAATCTATGAAGCCGCTAAGAAGAACATCACATAGTCCATTTAGCAAAATTATTCGACTACAGTACTAAGATCACAGAGAGTTCCAGCTGCTAAGAGCTCTTCAAGATTACTAACAAACTGTCTGAAGCACTTGACACAACAGACCATGATATATTACATCACCGTCTCCAGCATGTATTTGGCATTCACATTAAATACAGCCTTATTGTGGTTCAAGTCCTACTTAGTGAACAGGACACAAATTGTATCTGCAAATGAAATACACTCCAGCTCAGTTGATATATGTTCTTGGACCTATTCTCTTCATTCTATACACTAAGCCGCTCTCAAGTGTCATAGATCATCATCCATTGTCACACCCATTGTACATTGATGACACCCAAATATACATATCTAGCCACCCAACTGAAGTTAATTCTACCATCCAAGGAGTAGAGAGGTGCATTTCTGATGTGAAATCATGGATAACATGTAAAAAGCTGCAGATGAATGATCATAAAACTGAGGCCATTCTGATCACAACACAAAGACTTTCTCATTTACATCCTTTACCCCAAACATTAAATATCAGCAACACCAACATCAAATTTACACAGTCAATACAAAACCTAAGTGTTACTCTAGACAGTATTCTCACATTGCACCAACATGTCATGAACATATGCAAGGATGCATATCTTGAGCTAATATGCATCAGCTCCATTCGCAAATATCTTTCAGTTGATGCCACTAAAACACTTGTATGTTCATTAGTACTTTCAAAACTGGACCGTTGTAACTCAATTCTGGCTGGTTTATCTCAATATTTACTCACAAAACTTCAAACACAACTGCTAGGATCATCCTTTGAGTACCACAATCAGATCACACCTCCCCACTGCTCTGTACCCTACACTAGCTATCCATTCAATCAAACACAAAATTTTTTCTCTGTGCCCTTACAGCATTCTTGTACCCAAAAGAGGTATAAGAATAATTATTACTAATATAAGTGGCAAAAAAAGCATAATCTGAGCATAGGAAGAGCAATCTAAATATTTCTTAATTACAGAAAAACTGTACTAAAAATTTACATTTATTTCACTACTTATCTGGATCTGCAGTAAAAAAAAAAATTCTCACAGAATAGCTAAATCTATCTGAATTAGTACTTAGACTTTAGTCTGGTATATAATATTAAAAATACAAGGCACTATAAGCATGCCAAAACATTTCAGAAATTAGTAGGCAGCCTTTTTCTTCATATGTAGAATGGTATAAACAGCCATCGCTACAGGGATTAAATAAAGGTCAATTGCGTTTATTCCATTTTTGCAATTTTGTCATTCATAACAGTGTTGAAATGCATATTTAGTGAAGACATCATGGTCACTAGTCATGTTCAGTAGGTGGTCGCTTACAATCAAGTGTTTATAGAATAATATTTATCCGTTGAATACAGTTGTGGTTGGAAATGACACGTGATCACTCATAGCATAGGTTACTCATAACATGTTTTACTGTAATACAAAAATAAGTTGTGAATATATTTAGTATATTATTTTCATTTGGCCAATATGAGGCCAGTATTCTATTCGACAAGTTGCAATTGTATATCAAGTGGGTGCGCTCATGGCAATGTCGAGTGGTAGCATAGGAAAATGGTCTGGCATTCCTTAAAGGTATGATAGTAAGTCAAACTGTGGACAGGTATACAAAGTCGATTGCCTGAGCTAAGCATCAGTACCAAATTTATAATGCTATGTGAAATCTAGCTTTAAATATCAGCACTGATTCTCAGATTAGTCACACAAGAAATTATAGACGTTCCTCCACCTATATGTAAGCAAGATAGCAACAACACAAACCCCAATGACTATTAATAAATGCACACACAACACGAGCATCAAACTGTAATTATTATTCTGTCTATCGATCTGGAAACTTTTTTTAAGGAGTAACTGGCTGTTCATTTTATTGCATGGGTTTCTATCAATGGGTTGGTACCCATGTTCATGTTGGCATCTTTAAATGTAGATCTGCAGAACTTGAAAACACAACTATTTGCTTGAATGCAAATTTGAATTTACTCCCCCACCCAAAACAAAAAGAGTAATTAAGTCCGCCTAAAACAACATAACTCTGATTTGTGGATAAACTTCAATATACGCTGCTGAGTGTGTTTTATTGTACGACTACGGTGGGAGTGGCAGTGGCTGGCCTTGACATTTATTACAATAAATTGCATCCTATTATTACAAGTATGTTAGATGATCAATTTATGTGCATTCTCGAATAACAATAAATGCAGGCTAACCAACACCGGTGTTATTGACTGTCAACTTCTTGGCTAAATCAGCTGCCTTGTCCCAAAGTCCCTGGATTCGACTCTTTTCGATTTCTGTTTCCAAGCGGGAGGCTTTCCCCTTTCCTGACATATTTTAAGTTTAACACTTATGCTAAAGGCGCATACGTGCAAGAAATAGACATTGGTTAGATTTTCATAAAGTTAAGACTGTGTGTCTGCCAAAAATAAACATGTACGCTTGCACCTGCCAAACTGTTGTCAACTGTACTGTATCTTTTCCTCCATAAGAAGAGTGTTAAAAAGGGAGGTAACACACAGAAAATCGGACCACGGCTGATTTGGACCACACTTGTTTGGATCATGGTATTCACAGTCACTTGATTTTAGGTAAATTAATGTATACACTCACCATATAACACGGTGAGTGTATACATTAATTTACCCTGAAGCAAGTGCCTGTGTTGGTATCGCATGATTTGGATCATGCGAAATATTGTCGAGTTTTGTCATGTGTTTAAAATATGTAAATCACTGTTTGTTAGTGTTAACTTTTTTTTGCGTTCGTTTAGTATGCTGGTGTTACAGATTCATTACTGTGATGTTCAATGTCCATATACATGTTCTGTGGTATGCATGGTTAGTGAATAGTATGTGAGTTGCTTGCATTGCGCGTATCTAGCATAAAACCGTCAATTACATTGACAAGTTCCCTACTCCTTTGTTCAATCATCCAACGAATCTCAAAGAGTCAACTTTATCAACAGTTCTGCGTGCAATATGTTACTCAGTATCATGTAAATGATATCGAAGAAAATAACTATTGTACTTAAAACTACTACAAGACACTGATCTTCGTCTTTTTCTTCTAGTGATTCATTTAGTCATCATCAAGTCTTATTAAAGTGCAAGAACCCTCGGAGACGTAACTTTGTTATTTCCCAAATATACCCGCTACAGGTATTACAATGGCGCCCACAGTTCATTCATTCATTCATTCACTGCCCGTCACTCATATCAGGGTATGGGCCGCCAACTACAGATCTCCAGAGTCCTCTGTCCCGGGCCATTTTCTCTAGCTGGTTCCAGGTGTAGCCCATCTTGGTGGTGTCCGCCTGGAGGTTGCGTCGCCAGGTGTTTCTTGGACGGCCTCTCTTCCGCTTGCCTTGTGGGTTCCACCTCAGCGCCTGCCTGGTGATACTGGTTGGTGGTTTTCGTAGGGTGTGCCCTATCCAGCCCCATCTCTTCTTCCTGATTTCTTCTTCAGCAGGAAGTTGGAAGGTCCTTTCCCAAAGATTGGCATTGCTGATGGTGTCAGGCCAGCGGATCCGGAGAATCCTTCTGAGGCAGCTGTTGATGAAAGTCTGGACTTTCCTGATGGTGGTCTTGGTCGTCCTCCAGGTCTCTGCTCCATACAGTAAGATTGACTTCACGTTGGAGTTGAACAGTCGGATTTTGGTGGTCAAGGACAGCTCCTTGGAGGTCCAGATATTCTTGAGTTGGATGAAGGCGGCTCTTGCTTTGCCGATCCTTGTCTTGACGTCTGCGTCTGTACCGCCCTGCTGGTCAATTATGCTACCCAGGTAGGTGAAGGACTGCACTTCTTCCAGGGGACTTCCATTCAGGGTGACTGGTTCAGTACTTGTGGAGTTGATCTTCAGGATCTTGGTCTTGTCCTCGTGGATGTTGAGGCCAACTTGTGAAGACGTGGCTGCCACAACGTTTGTCTTTTCTTGCGTCTGCTGTTTGCTGTGTGAAAGGAGTGCAAGGTCGTCGGCAAAATCCAAGTCGTCTAGCTGGCTCCACAAAGTCCACTGAATTCCGTTCCTGCGCTCGCTGGTGGACGTCTTCATAATCCAGTCGATGGCAAGGAGGAAGAGAAACGGTGATAACAAGCATCCTTGTCGGACTCCAGTTCGCACCTGGAAGCTGTCTGTGAGCTGCCCTCCATGGATAACTCTGCAGGACATGCCGCCGTAGGAGTTCCTGATTAGGTTGACCATCTTGGCTGGGATGCCGTTGTGCCGAAGGAGTTTCCAGAGGGTTTCTCGATCCACGCTGTCGAACGCCTTCTCATAGTCGATGAAGTTGATGTACAACGGGGAATGGCGCCCACAGTGGAAAATGATATTTGTAATTATTTCCCATTTAATCTGAGCAGTTCAAAACTGCATTTAATTAAAGAAACCTCGATTTCTATGTCAGATAACGGTGTAGTTCTATATACAAATCAAATGAACTGTAACAATGTTATCTTGCACTTACAATTCAATAAGGGGGAAAGATTTGAAAGAAATTAACTCCTTAGTTTATTTTACTGAGAAATAATCCTGGTGCAACCACTGGACTAGACCTCGATGACGGACATTTACCAAATTAAAACATGCACGTGCTTTCTTTCTTTGTCTTTATTATATAACAGTTAACATTCATCCGAAATCAGCCTGGCATTTGGTCCAAAATCCGCCTATATTTTGGTCTAAACTAACTTTGGTCTGAATCATCAATATTCGTACCGGTAATCTAGCTTGTTCTAGAAAACTCTCAGTTTTCAATGTATCCGATTATTACTAAAGGCAAATTCATTGGTTTAACAATTCATCACACTTAGAATGTTTATCTAAACAGACTAAAATATAACTTAATTTAGATTTCAGACAAACGCTTTATTTATAAATTTAAATGGAAACGACTACAAAAAGTAGACACGACTTGGGAATAGATTTAACCATGAATCATCTCATAAGTAAAATTGTGAATATGATCAATTCTGTTTGCTCAGCTCCCGTAACCAAGAACCTTCCAATATTTTGGGACATTTTCTTTTGCATCATTCTACACAACTAGGTTAGTACTTACCTAGATTATGCTAATCTAGTCTAGTTTCCCTTCAAAAATTAAATGTATACAACCAATAGAAAGTGCGCAAAGACGTACAAACAATATGACGTATTTTACTTTGCTTTTCATACAAGGATAGGTTCCCCATCACCATATCCCTTTGCACCCAGTGCGTCGCTTAGGTATGATACAATTGTTTGCCTTCTTCTCCTGTCACAGGCCATATCAGTTTTCTTATCTAGTGTGTCAAAACCTGTATGATCCCATTTCCTAAGAGTGTTCTTTTCGGGAAATAGTTTGATCCTCTTTCCTTCCTGTTTTCCGTAGTCTCTCTGGTGCTATCCTCCGCACATTGGTCATGTGTGTCCATATTTTCGTTCAAATGGTTGTCGATATACGTTCCTGTTGGCACTCCTCTTTTATTTATTTGTTACTTTGGTGTTTTTTCACCAGTATGTTCCTCATACATTTCCTTCTGATGCATATAACTTCAAATGAGTTTAGTTTTATTTTCTATTGTTCGTCTGCAATTCCAGCTTTCCGATCAATACATCAATACTGAGATAACATTTGAGTTTAAAATGTTCATTTTCAATGACGCACTCGGAAGTTTTTCTCAATTTGTTGATCAAATCTGCAGCTTTTGCAATCCTGGTTCGTATCCTCATCTTTGGTCATCATGTTTCCTATATAGGTCAACAAAAATAAAACTACTACATTGCTATTGTATAGATAAAACAGAACTAGGCAAAATGGAAACTATGTTAGTGATGCAATAAAATGTGGCAGAAAATAAGCACGCTTATAAATAAAGAGTTACTCTTGAAAGAAAGAAAGAAAGAAAGAAAGAAAGAAAGAAAGAAAGAAAGAAAGAAAGAAAGAAAGAAAGAAAGAAAGAAAGAAAGAAAGAAAAATGCACATACGGCCATTATCGAATTAACTAAAGGAAGTTTGAATAGTTAAACATGAAAGTAGCAACTCGGTATATATATATATATATATATATATATATATATATATATATATAGAGAGAGAGAGAGAGAGAGAGAGAGAGAGAGAGAGAGAGAGAGAGAGAGAGAGAGAGAGAGAGAGAGAGAGAGAGAGAGAGAGAATGTTCACGATTTTGGATGAGATGAACATGGAGTAAACTGAAGATGTGTTTCCAAAAAACATACAAGAAAAAAATATATTTTGATGTGTTGATTTCAAAGATTATAGAAAAGTCCTAATTAATGATTACGTCTAAAGAAGAAATTCTTGGAATAAACATCGGCAGCCATGGCAGCAATACGGTAAAACATCGCTGTATCAATATTAATATATCTTATGTATGTCGAAATATCCATATATGTTTATGCAGGAAATTTACGGGACAATTTGAAAATATATAATAAAATTTTATTTAAAAGTAATGTATTGTTACACGCACAGGGGTATTCACTTGACCGAGCGGTGTCAAAACCCTGGCGCGAGTCACGCTGGAAGTCATATGTTTTCCCCAAATTTCCAAAGAATTCCATACAACTTGAGTTGTAAAATGGAAAGAAAGACGTGTCTGCTATAATTAATACTCTTTGCTCTAATCAATTGGCGACCCAGAGGAGACAACTTGCCCAAGAGTCCATTAACCGCACCTTAGCATGGTTTTTCTCCATTATCATCCTATTTCCGTACCGCAAGCCCGTCATGCCATAGAAATTCCACTAGTATTCCCTTACTAACTGGGAAATATTTAACTGCGCGACCCTAGGCCAGTCAATCAATAGAATTTCCGGCGTATCACGCTCATATACATACGCCCATTTTCCACTATGGACACATAAACGGTACCTACCAAGTTCCAACTTATTGATTCCATTATATTCCCCCCATAAATACTGCCATTTCAATCACATCACTTTTATACACCGCGGAATTTTAATATGGACTATGTTACAAAAAGGGACAGTCATTCGGCTTGTACCTAAATTCACTACTAACGATCCCAGCATGGTTCAAATTCACTAACACTCGGATCTGTGATGTTTGCTCCTACTAACTGGCTAACTATTTCGGGTTAGTAATGTTTCCATGGCACCGAAGACCAAATACTCGCACAAATTAAAAAACGGGATGCTGTCAAATACACATACTCCAAATTTATTACAGTATGGTGACGCGGGAAATGAGGTAGATTTTTAGATTCAACCATAGGAATATAAAAATTTCACACGGTTCTGAAATTATTCTACGGTCGCGGATAGATTGAAGAAAAGTTGTAAATTGTTTAAAATAAAAAGACATGTTGTAAATGAGTGTGTTGTTCGCTTTTTCATAACAGTTAAATACAATGTAACATGTATACATTATTCTTTATGTGCTCTTTAGTGCTCTACTTACTCTAAAATTTGGTTTAAAAGTAATGTATGGAGACGCCTACTTTGTTTTTGCCCCTCTTCTCTTTACATCAAAAGTATACATCTCGATTGAAAGTCTGCGGACAAAGAACACGTCTTTGCTAAAGAACGTCAGTTGCTTACACAAACATTCTTTTAATCGCAAGAATAGATTAATACACGATCATTTAAAAGAAAGCTGCAGAGACGGATAATTTGAAGTAGAAATGCAGTATGATGAAGGGGAAAAAAAGAATTTTACTGAAATATTTTTACTGATTTCTTTGCAAAGAAAAACAGTAAATAATTTTCAAGTTACTCGGACAAAACGCATTTGGAATGTAAAGGCTTCGCAGAATGTTGAAGCATTTCACTCAAAATAAAATCAGAAAATGCGTTGACGTTGTTCCAAACGTTAATTGAGAGATGCATTTATGCTTATCACAGATGGAATGCTGATGACCTGTTGAAGTAATATAGGAAGAACGTGAATAACAAAGTATCATTTAGTATATTTTGGTACATAATAACTGATAAAAAACATATTTAAGAATTGTATTTGCAAATGGTTACCTTCCTAACTTTCTCAAGAAAATACTTAAAGTCGTGTAAGTAATTTAAGGTCACACAATCCTTTAAAAAGTTCACAACTTGAATGGAGAGTATATGCAGTGTAGTCTAAGAACAGATGTTATCTCTGTACTGATAAAGCAAAAAAAAAAAAAAAAAAAAAAAAAAAAAACAAACAACAACAACAACAACCCAATCCCCTGATTCACGTATATATACAAAGTGAAAAGGTGCAAGAGTCAAAATATATACACCGCAAAGGTTTTACAGTCCAAATATGTGCACAACAAAGATTAAAGTCCAGATATATACACCGCAATAGTGTAAAAGTCCAAATATGTAGAAGGCAAAGGTGCATAAGTACAAATATATACCCTGAAACGGTATAAAAGTCCAAATATATTAAGCGCTGAGATGTAAAAGTCCAGACATATACACTGCAAAGGTGTAGAAGCTCAAATATATATTGATACGTGTTTAGGCTCTTTAATCAGTAACAAGAAAATAAGTGAAGAGAACAAGTTTTGTACAATTTACCAAATAATATATTTCCCTAGAAAAACTAGGTAAAAATGAGAAAAAGAACTTACGGCTTTACGAATCAAATCCAAATATAATGCAAGAATTATCCGATAAAAGTCCTAATAATAAAAAGTCCCAATGAAAGTTAGTTCGAATCCCGATGAAGTCTAAAATGGAAAGCGATGATGTATGCTGTGGTCAGCGTCGTCCTGATGTGTCAACAGTTCTTTGTTGAATCATAGAAAACAATATTCCAATGTTCGAATTCTGTGTAAGATTCGATTGCTGTCCTTGTCAAGGAATTAATTTAGAGCACAAGTATTTCCAGGGAAAAATAATCTCTTAGAATCCAAAAATAACTGAAGAAATATTAAAAATTTAACTCAAACTGGTCACAAAATAAAACACTGACTTCTCAAGTGTTAAAGCAAGAATAATTATTCTTTCTCAAAACATCAATATTAAATCTAGCAAATGCCCAAAACAGATGCCAGGATGTGGGTCAGTCCACTGGGAAACCCTAATTGATGCATGTTATTTGTTACTTACTCCCATCATGTCCTTGAATGAAACCAATGTTTTTAACTCTGGGAAAGAATTAACTAAAATAAGAATAACGTTGTCTTCGAGAACTCTGTACTATTTTCTGAATCAAGTCCAGGAAATAGGTCAGATTTAGTTACAAAGATTCGATTATTATGTTTACGAAAAAAAACTGATATGAATTTCTGGAAAATGTCAAATCCTGTTAATACAATTACATTACAATAGCATGTAATGGAATTTTTTAAAAAAATAATACTAATTTTTTTTTAAAATTAAATTAAATTAAATATAAATTATATCAAACATACATAACAATATACACCACAAAGGTGTGTTCCCACGAATTGGCACGAATATGATATATCGTTTAACAGCTTATAGCCAATTGAAAATATGATGACATTAAGATTTCAATCACCTACCTTCCAGTGAAAACAACAGAACAACAATATACAAATAGCAGTATAAAGAAGCAAGGCTGTTAGTTTTGAAAAATAATGAGTTTTGCACGAAGTATTACAAAAAACATTTGTACTAAAAGTACTTTAGATAAGAGAAATAACTAAATATGTCTGATTTTTTTTAAATACTAGTGGAGACATAAAAGCAAGAGCATCTCGAAATATCAACATTGCCACGTCAGACTCATTACTTTGCAATTAGAATGTGAAAGGAAGGAGACAAAACAATAACAGGATTTTGCAATCTTAGACGATAGAGAGAGGTGTGGGATGTATTAAAGGAACACGGTACTACTTCATTTCCGATAATAAACCTATGCAAAGACCTTGATATGAAAAATTCAATACCTTTCAATTTCTGAGTGCTCGGGATTAAACTTTTTATTTTTAAGTATAGGTGAAATATGGATGTAAGATACTGTGCAGAGAAAAGGATATGAGCCGCAGCATTTACTGGACCTACATGTGTTTGACGGTATAACGGTACCAATTAAACAACCCCAGGTGGGCTTATCTTAAGGTGTAAGAACATTGTATTCAGGAATAATCGAAACTAGATGTGATCGGTGCATCATAAAGGAGTCATAGTTTCTGTTATGCTGAGAAGAAAAGATAAAACAGTTGAGCTTCTTGGCGTCATGTGAGATTATGTTAATTCCTATTGGAACCTATTTTTGTTTTTATGATTTTCTTAAAATGTTGTTCACGTGACTGAAAATTTATCTATTGTGACTAGAAACTCTTATCCCTGTCTAATTCCAGCAGAGTTATCTCTCTTAAATGCAATGGAGTATAGTACCAGGTCCTTTATGTCCATGTCAAATTGACAATCGAACAATTTTATCTACCATGATATACTGAAACGCGTGCTTTCATTTCCGCACCTAAGAGTCAGGTGCTAATTTTAGTAATGAGTATTCCAATCCCAAGACTGTTAAGGGACTGAAATTTCCTCAGTAAAACAATATCTCTATTTTTTTCTGGTATATCTGGGATAAGCTCTCAAAAGATTCTTTTTATAAAATATATCTTACATTATTAATAAATATTAACCAGTCATTCCCATATATACTAAAATTTTATCACCCATTTCCAGACTTGTTTCCATTTGCCATTAAATTAGTACCGTGTGACCTTAAGGCCTACAAATCTAGTATGTCAATCTATTTTTATGTGAATGGCGGACTAGCTGGATATATATAGACATACATGTATGTTACTGAGCGCATATGCCATCAATTCTTTTGTTATTATGATCGTAGTAACCTGTACCTGTATTAGTTTTTATTGTGATAGTTCTTCTTGATATTTTTTTTTAGAACATACCACGAGGAAGCAAATGGCATAGTTTTATATTTACACTATATCATCGAAAGATGAAAACAATAGTTTTGTTCAATGAACCTAAACTTCAATGAAGTTGCCGTAATAATTTTCATTATGTTTAGATTTTTGCCGGTTGTCGTCGTTAACATACTTATCTTAGAATATGCTTCTGTGTTTTGGAACACAAATTCCCGGATATTTAAAGATGAAATTTAAATAATCCAAAAAGAGCAATTAGGTTTGTTACATATAATTATAATTATACCCAGGAATAGATAGACACGTTTTTTTTTGTTGTTGTATTTTTTAAAACTTTTTGTGTGTGCACAAAAGCCGGAAAATAAAGCAAAAATACCCTGCCACAACTCAGTCAACCAAAACGAACCAATACAAATCAACTTGTGTGTAAGTATATGATAACACATACGTATGAAATTACATTTCCCCTTACCCAAACAACCAAAGACTGCAATTGATTACCACAATTTGTTTTGTTTTTATATTAACCATAACTGCCTAATCTTCCACAAATCAAATTGAAATCAAGTTTTTGCTGTAAAGATGCAGTACAAAAATGGCTGTCTGATGTAAATCGAACTAATCAAGAGCAAGAAGATCTCATATGTACGTGTAAACCAGAATGAACGAATCTCGGGAAATAGATTTGAATTTGAAGTATCATTAAAATGGTATAAAAATTAACTAAACAATATACCGAAATTTTTCTTTTTTTTTCTCCAATATTACCAATAATAATAATAATAATAATAATAATAATAATAATAATAATAATAATAATAATAATAATAATAATAATAATAATAATAATGATACTTATATTGATAATGATACTATATCACTAATGCTACTACTCCTACATCTACTACTAATAAAGATGATAATAATAATAATAATAATAATCATAATCATAATCATAATTAAAAATAATAATACATGTACTTATAGTGATAATGATACTATCACTAATGTTACTACTCCTACATCTGCTACTAATAAAGATGATAATAATAATAATAATAATAAAAATAATAATAATAATAATAATAATAATAATAATAATAATAATAATACGAACAACTGTTTGATGTTGGCTTGGGGTTTGGATTATGGATTTAATAAACTTGTTTGTGTTTTTTTTTTTTTTTTTTTTTTTTTTTTTGTTTCTTTAGCATGAAATATCGTCCGGAACAGTACACGTATTGTGCTTCTCATATTATTGCTTTTTTTATACTCTCTGTCCTAAAAATGTTATATATTTACCCTGATTTGAGTAATATATGTACGGTTTCCATGGTTTTTTAAATTTTTAAATACATCATAAATATTTATTTGTCTTTAATACGTTATTTAGCGAGAAAAAGAAGAAAAATTATTCTACGCATGCGCATTGAAAAACTTCCTTTTTAATTCTATCCGCCATCGAAGCAGAAGGTAATGAACATGTTCCAATGAAAACTTATACATTTGATATACACTTGCAAGCTCCAGTTTATAATTATAACATTTTTAAAAACAAAGATGAATCTTTCTATACATTTATGGATGTCTTGGTTGAAGAAATAACATGAAACAAACCAGATCTTGAATTTAGTCACTTGCACGTGGCTGCGCCCAGTAGTTTCAACGGCGTACAGACTTGATGTCTTTTACTTTTATCTAGAAGCACTTGTCTCTGACTATCCATGCAGCTATGTAGCACACGTGGTTGTGCAAGTTTATTACTTTAGAAAAACGATATCCTTAAACTTACTCATAAAAAATTACACTGAATAAAAAAGGTTGCTCTGATGCGGTTCAGACACCGACTAACGGGTTTGTTCCACACGTATTGTAAATGTTATCCTCTTTGTAATTCAGTAAATGTTCAGGTCAGTGTAAATATATGAAGCTAAAAGGAATTTTTTTTTGTTGTAATACTTCGTGCAAAACGATTTGGGTACTTTCACTATGCTGGACAGAATATCAACTTAAAGATTAATCCTACAATGTAAGTCAAAAGCACTTTTTTTTTAGTGCTACATCTTACTATCCAAATAACGGGCTTGTATATCGTTTTTCGAATGTGGGTTGTAATCTGAATGAGTAATCAAAGCACAGGAGTCTGACGTTTTATCAATAAAGTACGGCGAAATGTCTGACAACATGAATTACCCTTATCAACAATATATATATAAACACAAGGAATGCAACCCTTTGCTTGATTCAACATTTTCTCACGAGTCTTTTATCGCTTCAGAAATGCAAGAAGACTGCAACACTACACATATGCATTCAAAAGACAGTTTATTGCCAATGTATAGCTCTGAAATGACCATGTCCTTAATCCAACCAGTGAATTATCCTTTATTTTCACCAGTACGGTCACAATCTCTCTCTAACCAACTATATCTGACGGAAGTAGCCCATTCTACCAGTTTCTACCCTGCAGTAAATATCTGTTAGAATCTAATAATTGTACCGAACACTGTGCAGAATCAGTGTTTTTAAGTTGCCGGGTCCAGCAACAGTCATAAATAGTTGAAGTGTGATGACGTCATCAACCATTATTTCTACTATCAGAACTTTGACTACATATTTCTTTTCTGGAAATTTAAATAAAATGATAAAATGATTACACTCTTAAATAAACAGCAAGAAAAACATTTTATCTTGAGAAATTACTTTCATGTTATTCAGCATATTTACACGCATGAAAATCTGCACCTGGTGCAACTTGTGACCATAATATGTAAGAAAATAATCATTTGAAAAACTAACAAATTTACCAAAAATTCGAATAATTTTACACTATTTATTGTCACATGAATTTGTTCTCCAACAGGGTTCGTACGGTCTTTGAAGGTCTTTGAAAGTTTGGGAAAAATGAGGTAGCGTTTTCAAGGCCTTGAAAGTTTGGGAAAATTGAGCATATTACCCTGAGGTCTTTAAAAGTCTTTGAAAATTGAAATAAACCCCCCAAAAATAATTTCTTTCCAGAATCACAAATAAAATTATCCGAAGTTGTTAGATTCAGATGTAATCTAGTTATCCTGGTTTCTTTCTTTTTATGACCCGTTCAGTTTATTGCCGCCGCAATAACAAAAGAGGCTTTGTTTTGTTTGGCCATCCAAAGTATGCCTCGGTGGCGACTTCAATCACACATGCACTCTTCATCAAAGCAATACGGTGCCGCTACACACTTCATCAAAGGAAGTCACCAATAAAATTGCCCAAGGTCGTTAGCTTCGGATGCAGCTGGTTTTCCTGGCTTTCGTTTGACGAATAGTTCAATTTGACTGGACGAGTCCATCAGTTTTAGCCAATCAAAATGTTAATTACACTAATTCTACGTAGAAAGTTCGCGAAAGTTACACGCTCGAAATTTCAAAATTTCTTCATTCGATTTACATCGTCTGCAAGTTCAGTGTTTAAAAATGCCATGTCTTTGCTCTTTCAACGATATCTGGATTGAACAAGAGAAGTACAAGGAATGGCTGCAAAAGGATAAGTTATGCAAACGAAAGGCGTTTTGTACGCTGTGTAAAAAGACGATCAACTTGGCTTCAATGGGAGAAGGAGCCCTTACAAGTCATGCCAAAGGTAAGTTGCAAATTAGTAACTACATGTTCATTTGGTGGAACAAAGATGCAGGAGTATAAGCAATTGGTAGTTTTTGGAAAAATAATGGTGATTCTTTACTCGTCGGGTATAAAATAAGATCCTTTAGTTTGATGATTTGGGAGATATAGCAAAAGAGGGCCTGTTTAAATTTACTTCTACCGTCGGTTTATTTAACACGTTTGAGGAACAAAAATCATTTTCGAAAATTTTGTTCTACATAACAATATTCCTTGATTTAATACAGAAACATCCATTGTAATAAATTAAATTCACGGATAAAGTTTCAAAGTGCGCATGCATACACTATATTAGAGTTAAACAAGACTTCTTGTTCTTGAATTGCGAGTAAAAAAAAAAATAAAAAAAAAAATTATAAAAAAGGCGTCAACGAAACGAACAGGTTGCTATAGTCAGACTATTATAAAACCTGTTTTGCCCAGTACTTTGAAGTGCGTGAAATATTACTAAATTTATAGATGTTTATTACAAAAAATGGGGGAAAACCCGCCTAACCTAATTTTAAAGTCAGAGAATTAGGTGCCACACATCACAGCCTTTTTTTAATAAAAAAAAAAAATATTTTATTTCACTTTTTCAGAAGCCATTTTTAAATGGTAATTTGTGTCTAAATAGCTTTTCTTACTTAACTAGTATGTAAAACCGAATTAAAAATTACTTTCATGCATCATGATGTTGTATGTTTTCATTTAGATTAATTAAAATTCTTGCAGTGATAATTACTTTTGTTTCGTTTCTAGGATATAAGCACCAACTTAATACAATATCTGCAAAACAAGTCGCACCAGTAAGTGCATACTTTTCACAGCCAGCAGCAGATGGTGTGACAAGTACAAAGCAGCCTACCAAAGCAGCTCCAGCAACTTCTACTTTAAAGACTAGTTTAAATACTTTTTGCACTAAATCTGACGTACTACGGGCTGAAGTTCTCTGGACAATGCAATGTATTCACAGCCACTACAGCATGAACTCATGCAAGGGCATCAACAATATTTTCAAAGCAATGTTTCCTGACAGTAAGATTGCTGAACAGTTTTCATGCAGTGAACGCAAGACAGCTTATCTTGGTGTGTTTGGATTAGCACCTTTTTTTGCTGATCAGTTGTTGATGAAAGTGAGAGAGGCCAACTTGTATGTCCTTCTGTTTGATGAGACTCTGAACAAAGATATGCAGGAGAAGCAAATGGACTTGCATGTACGGATATGGGACTGCAACAAAATCAGCACATATTATCTCACTTCTGAATTTCTTGGTCATGCTCGTGCTGAAGATCTGGTGGACAAGTTTGAGCCCATTGTGTCTGACATAAGATATAAGGGTCTTCTACAGCTGTCGATGGATGGACCAGCAGTTAATTGGAAATTGTATGACTTGTTGCAGTCTCATGTTTCACATTCAACACCCTTTGAAAATGTTAGAAGTTGGTAGCTGTGGACTTCATGTTATGCATAATGCATTTCGCAGTGGCTGTGCAGCAGTACCATGGGATTTGAAAACTCTTCTGAGCAGTGTTTACCACCTATACCATGATTCACCAGCAAGGAGACAAGATTTCGTGGACTTTACAGGATCAACTGTATTTCCACTCAAGTATTGTAAACACAGGTACGAATATTTGTTTGGTTTACTCGATGTCTATTTATACAGTCTATTTTACTTTTTTAATTCATTTAATTTCTGAAAGTGTTTAAATTTAACTTACTTGGTATTGAAAGAAAATTCAAGTTCTTATTGCTACCGTAATTATTTGTATTTTTTGTTTTGTTTCAATTTGTATTGTTGAATTCTTTTCTGTTTTAATCAAACTAATTATGATTTTCCTTGTTGCAGATGGCTTGAGAATATTGAACCAGCGGAGAGGGTCATTTTCCTTTTGCCTCATCTTGCTGACTTTTGTTTGGCTGTGAAGAATAAAAAGATAACAGTACCAACCTGCAAGTCCTTTAAGAATGTTCTTGATGCTGTTGGGGATCCTTTGATTAAAGCTAAGCTGCAGTTCTTTGTAACTATTGCCAGAATCACACTACCTTTTTTGGAGGCTTACCAAACGGATAAACCTATGCTTCCATTCCTTGCCACAGACCTGGGAGTTTTAGTGAAAGACCTCATGTCACGTTATGTGAAACCTGACATCATGTCCAAGGCGAATTCTGTAACCGCATTAGTGAGCATCGGGTTTGATAAGAAAGAGAATTTCCTTGATGCAGGAAAAGTTAAGGTTGGCTTTTCAGCTTTGGAAACATTGTTAAAGGTACGAGCTTCAGACCGGGATAGATTTGCTTTCAGAACAGAGTGCAGAGACTTTATGATTGCATTGGTAAAGAAGCTGTTTGAGAAATCGCCTCTAAAATATCCCTTGGTGAAAAACATGTCCTGGGCTGACCCTGGACTTGTGCAATCAGGATCAGACAAGGAAAAGGGAGAAACAAAACTTCGTGGGGTCCTAAAAATTATGTGCGAGGCAGGAAGAGAAGTAGAGTCCCGATGTGATTTAATATTAACTCAGTACGGAAAATTAGTGGATGAAGTTATCCAATCGGACAATCATCCCTTGAAATGCTTCAGTAGAACAGATGACAGACTTGATGAAGTGTTTTATTCTGTCCTTTCCAAAAGAAATGAATATGTTGAACTTTGGAATGTTCTCCAGAAAATGTTGTTGTTATCACATGGGCAGGCAACAGTGGAGAGAGGATTTTCTATCAACAAACAGGTATCTGTTGAGAACCTCAGCAGAGAAAGCCTCAGAGCTCAAAGGTTAATCATTGACACAATGAGAAAAGCTGGTGGACCTTTGGAAATCATCATTAGCAATGAAATGATGACATATGCCTCCTCTGCAAGACATAAGTACCATGCCTATCTGGATAAGAAGAAAGCAGAGGAGAAGGATGAGAAGAAAAACCCAAAAGGAAAGAAACGGGAGTTGGCCTTGGATGAAGTGGAAGAACTTAAAGCCAAAAAGCTGCGTCTTGAAGCTGACACTGCCAGCCTACATGCTTCCTCTGTACAGAAAGCAGAAGAGGCAGAATTAAAAGGACTCATTGTGCTTGTCACAGAGTCAAATGCTCTTAGGAGAAGAGCAGATGAAAAGATGACAGTGGTGGCATCTCTTTCCAAAATGATTGAAGAGAAAAAAAAGCAAATAAAATAATGCATTTAAAGCAGTGCTGATGTCTTTTAAGAGAACAATTTATGTTGTATTAAATCTGACACGTATGTTACATATTTCTGGAGAAAAAAACAACGAATGTTAACCTATTTTCTAGATCATTATAATGCAATTTTAGGCAATTAAGTATAGTTTGACTTTAATCAGTAAACAATATTGTGGTATTTGTCATTTGTTGTTTTCTCTTATAACCTGTATATACAATGTTAGCAAAAATAAATCTCTGTTTGTGGTCTTTGAAAGTTTGGGAAAAGTCTTTGAATTTATCATTCATAGTTGAGTATGAACCCTGTCCAATACTATTGGTACTTCATTTATTTCATGTGTAAGTGTTCACTTCGTAATTAAGTCAGTAATTAGGCATTTGTTTGGCCAACATATTACACTTCTCTCTGATCGAGGGGGGGGGGGGGGGCGCTGCCCCTCGAGACCCCGTTGGGGGAATACCCCCAAACCCCCCTTTTCCATTTTCAGTTTTTTTTTTATTGGTCAAAATCATATGTATGTGGCGGTTTAGTTGTAATAATAAATGTTTTTTTTTTTGTTTATTGTTTCTTTCTCAACCATTTGTTGTTCAAGCGATCATTTTACCATAACAGACTGACTTCTGTTTGAAGATTTATGTCAACAAAGACTCGAACCTGACATAACAAAATAAACAAATGCAGATATAGCAATATTAGTTTTTATTAATAAATTAAGATCACTAAAGCCAGTTTTAATGAAAAACACGTGCAGTAAATCTTGACAGATAATCTTTATCAGAATATATTTAATAACACTATTACAAAACAACAAACAATAGGGAGTATCACATCATTTCTTTATATATCAGATTTATATCAAATAATGCAGATCTAACCGATAACCAAAAATTAATATGTATAATGATAATTGGTCAGTCTAGTTAAGCATAGTTTTGAGACATGAAATAGTCTACCAACAATAAACTAAAATTCAACTCTTGACATTTTTTGCAGATTATAACATTAAAATAATGTAATGAATATTTTCAGCATGATTGTGTCCTAATTTATCTATACTTTGACTTTAAATCTGCAATAATATGTTGATAATTAGTCTTTTGTCAAAGTTAATTGTTTCGTCAATAAATTGAATACAGTATTAGTTACACACTTGGTCATGTATGCACCTTTACTCATTTTAAATTAATTGTTTCTATTATAAATTAATATGAATTCTATTCAACCCAAAACTACTCAATCCTGTTTATTGAATGCGCTGCATGAAAAGTTTATCAGGGTTTTCAATAACTCACATGTACTTCCCTAACAGTTTTATTTTAAATGATGCATTAAAACCCCAGTTTAAAGAGTCCCTTGATTGATTTCAGCTTGCAGAAGATGTCGCTTCGTCTGAACTGGTCTCGATGATTTTCTGCTCAATTTCATGCTCATTAATTGATGATTGTGCTCATTTCGGATTTAAGCCAATTAAGGCTAGTGCACATAAATGATCTTTAAATGATGATGTGCAAAGAATTCAACTTAGAAGCCAAGTCCTACAACTTGAAATATTATTATCTATTGCTGCTTTCACATCTAGACTTGGACAAAATGTCATTTGCAAATTTGAATAAATATTGTTGTGGTTAAACGCATACATGTCAGCAATTATGCTTTTGTTATATTCATTATGCTTTCTTTCCAACGAATTTACATATATTTCTCTACTATATTGATATCAGTGTTTTGGTTCATTTAAAAATAGTTATAAAAATTCGTTAAAAAACAGTTATATCATTTTTAATATTTCTTTATGTCTTCTTGTATAAATTTAAGAATCTGCTTTTAAAAAACATTAATTATACTTGAGAAATTTTCTTGTTTTCTATATATAGCAACTGTAATCCAATAATGTAAGACATCACAATACTTTTGTTTTTGTACTTACTGCCCATAAAAAGGCCTTTTGTAGCTTTTCCGCAAATTAGCTAACAGAATCAGAGGTAACATTTTCATGAATATATCGGTAGGCAGCCCATATAAAAACTAATTTTAAATCTAAAAAGATGTTGCTGTCTTTATCCTACAAATAAAACTATGCTAATACTGAAGAAAATGTTTAGATAGCTTCATTTTGTTCAAGATCTTTTTGATCTTTTTAACCAATTTTGGCAGTCACATCTCATTCCAGTGAACTGAGAGACCAAAATTTGCATGCACAGACTTGTTGAGTATATAGTGTTATGACTTGGTATGAGAGATTACCTGTCTTTAGAGAACACACATTAATTTTTGCCTTATGGCAGAAGGGGTGGTTTTTCAAGACCGGTTCTACTGTAATTGAAACTTGAAAACAGGTCCATTTCCTTGTTAGAATTTGAATTTTTTTTTTATTTTGGGGGGGTTGGGAGGAAACAGGAAGTGCAACTAAAGCAACCTGACTAGAGAAAAGCATCTATATTGGCTGCCAAGTGTTCGAGAGGTTCCTGATCATTTTACTTCCAGTTCCAATGTTAGTTTAACTCCAAATAGAACTACACATCTCCATTATTTAGGCATTAAGATGGTGACCTAAACAACACAAATATAAGCAGAGGTGGGTTTTTTTGTACGATGTAAACCCTGTTGTTTATAATTTTAGGTAGCTATTCAATTGCCCAAATGAATCAAATTCTGACTGAAGTTCCGCTGACCAACATTAGTTGGCTGGAATGCTGAAAGTTAAATTGATTATTTTTTTTGAAAAGAAGAAAACCCCAGCTATTGAAGCACCTTTTTCGATAAATTTTTATTTGTTTAGTGAAAGAATCATTATTAATCAGATCACAGCATTGCTGGCTTTCATTTCATTCCAGACCATTGAAATGTAGGTCAACTGAACTTTAAAACATCAATTTGCTTCAATAAAAAAAAAAAGTACTGTAAGTATTGTAAATGTGATGATTGGTAGTATTTTTACAGTAAAAAGCTGAAAAAACTTGGTTCTTTCTATGTCGAATACATTTTGGCTTCTGATGTATATCTGATTTTTTTAATATCTTTATATTTACAGGGTGGAACAAGTAATCATGCAGATTTTTGTGAAGACCCTCACGGGTAAAACAATTACCTTAGAGGTATGACTTTTTTTTAAAAAAACAGTTCAGGTCTCGTACAACTTTTGTTTGTGAAGTTAGTCATCAGTTACTGCAAATAGAACCTGTTTACTTTTAAGCTTTATCAGTTCCCTTTAAGAGTTATGTCAGGGTCCTAGAAGGTTGTTGTTGCAAGCTTTTAGCAAAGTATTGTCTTTCTCTTGATTAATTGAAAGGCAATACAATAGTACAAATTTTCTAATTAAATAGACATTTATTGGTCCTCTATCCTACACAAATGCTTAACTTTACTATTTACATCCTTCATAAACGAGTTTTGAACAATGCTACAAGTAACTTTGGGTATATTGTAATGCAAGCATTTGTATGTTTTCTTTTGCAGCTTTATATAGTTCTGTATTACCTTAGGTGCAGCTTGAACTTGCAAGATCATGTTATAGACCTCTTGAAATATTTTTTTTTGTAGGTTGAGCCAAGTGATACTATTGAAAATGTGAAGGCTAAGATCCAGGACAAGGAAGGTATGACATGAGACATGAAGATAATTAAAAAAAAAAAAAATCGGAATTAAATAAGAGTTCACTGCTATGGTATGTAGGTTTACAGTTAGACATGGTTCTTTTAATATACTGAATAAGCATCTCTATAGTACATAATCATTTATTTTAGTTCTTGAACAATTGCTTATAGTCATAAAAATGAACATGTGCATGCATACTTAGAACTACCACCATATTAAAAAGTAAGGGTGTATTTTTTATGCATGTAATTTCATGTAGAATTTTAAATCAAGGTTTGTTTAATGCAATGTTTTTACCATAATGAACCATAATGAAATTTGGTATGTAGTGAGTGTATCTTGAGGACTACTACACAATAGTAAATAATGGTCACTGTGACCTACTTGCTACAATGATCATATACATCTGTTTTATTTAGGTTGGAAATGGATTTCACGCAGCTTAAAAATGCGTCAATATGCAAACATTGTTTACACCAAGCATTTCTAGTCTAGTGATCTAAGCACTGATGACAAACTTAGGACACCTATGACGTCAAATGATAAGGAACTAAGTTACCAACCCTGAGCTTGATCACTAGATCATGGAATTTTTATTTTAAAAAAACGCCACCAAAAGCTGTTGTGTGGGTATCCAAGTACACTGCTGTAGTTTTAGCTTGCTTGCATGAAAGTGTTTTAGCTTGCTTGCATGAAAGTGCAGACAGGCTTGTGCAATATCCTTGGAATCAGGAGTTATCTATATATATATATATATATATATATATATATATATATATATATATATATATATATATATATATATATATATACCATTGCATTTACAATATTTTCTTAGATGCTATTGCTAATAATCATAAAACTTTAAATATGCATACATTTCGAGGTTTGAGTACTTCACCCTCTTAGAGGTAGGTCAGATTGGCCTTTCTTTAATGGTTCCGTGATCTTGCCCAATTTTTATTAATTTTATTTTAGTTTTTGTAACACTTGCTTCCAGTCATAAAAATATATATGTTTATATATTAAGATAACAACACCACCATAGCAACAAAAATGCCTTTGTATTTTTTTTTAAATATCTGTTTTATACACTTTGTTGAATTGAGAATAGTGACATAGCTTTTACCATAATAAAAATAGATACCAACATTCATCCTAGAGAGTATTTCATGTTTATTTGCTCTAGTTATCATGTATAGCATTATGTTTAGGTTGGAATGAATGAACTTGAGAATGCTTGAAGTTGTGTCCATATGCAGATGGACATTTGATAACACTTAGTAAGCATCTCTACAGTCAAGTGATCTAAGCACTGATGACAAACTTAGGACACCTATGACATCAAATGAAAAGGAACTAAGTTACCAACCCTGAGCTTGATCACTAGATCATGGAATTTTAACAACATACCTAATGCTATTGTGTGAGTACCCGTGACACTGCTCTCGTTTTAGCTTGTGTGCATGAAAGTGCAGACAGACTTGTGCTGTATCATTGATAACAGAGTTAACACTATATACCATTGCATTTACATTATTTTCTCAGATTTTATTGCTAATAACCATTAAACTTTAAATATGCATACATTTCGAGGTTTGAGTACTTCACCCTCTTAGAGGTAGGTCAGATTGGCCTTTTTTTTAAAGGTTCAATGATCTTGCACAATTTTTATTACATTTATTTCAGTTTTTTTAACACTTGCTTCCAGTCATAAAACTAGTTATGTTTATATATTAAGAAAACTACACCACCATAGCAACAAAAAATGCCTTTGTACTTTTTTAAATATCTGTTTTGTACACTTGTTGAATTGAGAATAGTGACATAGCTTTTACCATAATAAAAATAGATACCAACATACATCCGAGAGATTATTTCATGTTTATTTGCTCTAGTTATCATGTATAGCATTATGTTTAGGTTTGAATGAATGGACTTGAGAATGCCTGAAGTTGTGTCCATATGCAGTTTGACATTTGATAACACTTAGTAAGCATCTCTACAGTTGAGTGATCTAAGCACTGATGACAAACTTAGGACACCTATGACATCAAATGAAAAGGAACTAAGTTACCAACCCTGAGCTTGATCACTAGATCATGTGATTTTTCAAAACAAATTAAAAAAAAAAAACACCAAAAGCTATTGTACGTGTACACTGCTGTAGTTTTAGCTTGTGTACATGAAAGTGAAGACCAACTTGTATGATATCCTTGGAATCATCGGTGACACGGTTAACAATATATACCATTGCGTTAACATCCTTTTCTTTGATGCTGTTGCTAATAGTCATGAAAATTACCTCCATTTCAAGGTTAGAGTACTTAACCTTCTGGGTCCCCGAGTGGTCTAAAGCGCTCACTGTTATGGATCACTGCCATCTCGCCTCTGCTTGGGTTCAAGTCTCGGGCTTGGCTAATGTGGGTATGTGAGAAAGCTTGCTGGTAGCTTCTTGTGGGTCAGTGGTTCGTTTCGGTGTTTTCCTGGGTTCTTCCTCCACCATTTATACTGGCCGCCATGTATAGCCTATCTTGTGCTGAAAAATGGCGTTAAACCCTACTACAACAACTACTTCACCTTTTTAGAGGTAGATCAGATTGGACTACAACAACTTCACCTTCTTAAGAGGTAGATCAGATTGGCCTATTTGTAATGTTTCATTGATCTTGCACAATTTTTAAAAATTTATTTTAGTTTTTGTAACACTTGTTTCCAGTCATAAACCTAGACATGTTTATATCTTGTTAAGAGAAATGCACCACCATTGCAACAAATTGACCTTGTATTTTTTATTTTTTTTTAATGCCTGTTTTGTACACTTTGTTGAATTGATATTAGTGACATAGCTTTTACCATAATAAAAATAGATACCAAAATACATCCTAGAGAATATTTCATGTTTATCTGCTCTAGTTATCATGTATACCATTATGTTTAGGTTGGAATGAATGAACTTGAGAATGCTTGAAGTTGTGTCCATATGCAGTTGGACATTTGATAACACTTAGTAAGCATCTCTACAGTCAAGTGATCTAAGCACTGATGACAAACTTAGGACATCTATGACATCAAATGATAAGGAACTCGGTTAACAACCCTGAGCTTGATCACTAGATCATGGCATTTATATATAAAGTTTGAGTGAAAGAATGAAAATTTCCTTTTTTGCTCAAAAATAAATTTATCTTCATAGAGTACTATTAAGCAATGTGATGGGTATATCAAATGCCATTGATGGTACTCTTGTTTGAGCACCGTACAGGTATAAAATAGATGCATGTACCCGAAATTGATAACCAGGATAAAATGGGTTAAATGTACTTCTGCTCCAGAGAAGAAACATATCTGCATGATTCTTGGTTATAAACCCTACAGCATAACGACACAAGTAAAAATAAGGCTTGGGGTCAAAGGCAATGAAAGAATTGTATTGCTGTTATCTGTACATGTTTACTAGGATCTATTTTTTAAATAACATTTAACCCTTAAAGTGCGTGTCGCGACTATAGTCACACTGTTGTTTGTGGTCCCGTAGTGCGTGTCGTGACTATTGTCGCGCTAGAGGTGAGCAACACTGATCGCATTCTGTAACTTCATTTTGCTATAAATGCCTGTAAAACTATATTTGATTGGTTTAAAAAGGTCCAGAACGAGCATTCTGCTGTACTTTACTATATTATTAACGATGTAATTTTACAAATGCTCGCTCTAAACACATGGTACGTGTGCAAAGCTAAAATGGCCGACACTGAATACGATGGTGATTTCTTGCAACAAATTTTCGCTTCTGATAGTGATGCTAATAGTGATTTTGAATAATTTGAGAAAAATGACATTATTGGAGCAAGCGAGGTATTGATGGAAATACACATGAATGATTTTGAGCCAGAAATTTACGTGAACTGGAGTCGGATGTACATGCCATACTTGCCAACCATTACGCTTTTGGCGTAATCATTACGCTTTTTCCCACTAAATTCCGCGTTACGCGTTAACGTTTATAGATTACGCTTTTTCGATATATCCATCTTGCAAAAAAAAAAAATTTTTTTTTCGTTTTTATTAGCATTACTTTAATTTTTACATACTGTTTTATTTTTAAATAAAAAAAATACCCCGCTTCTACATAACTACGATATACGAGTATACTTGTCCGTGGACTTTCCTAATATTCATGTTCTATTTATAGCAACTATCATGTTACTAAGATACTTTCAAACTTTCGACCTTATATTCTATTTATAGCGGCTTAGTGAGGAGAGAACAGACTGGTTTCTATTTTGTTTAAATCATTATGCACATACTCTTTGTTCTAATTTTGTATAGTGCAGAACCAGTCTAAAAGTTTTTTTGCGCTAAAAAGTATTAAAAAAATTCTCAATGCGTTTATGAGTGCAAAAAATATCTCTTAAATAATTTCACAGATGGGTTAGAAAAAGTCAATAATAAAGAAAGCAAAATGTAATCAATCCTCCAAACACGACGAGGGCATCATCACGTGACGTCTAATCGTTGGCGCTAAATGCCTTCAGATGTTAAGATGGATTCTAGTCTTTGTGTATGTTAGAGCACATTTTTTTCCCCAAGAATTTCGCAGATGGATCAGAAAAAAGCAAAACAACGAGTCCTCCAAAGATTCAAAGATGAATATATGAATGGCATAATACAGCGTTCCATTCTAGGACAGCATCATGCTCATTGCAGACTGTGCGGAAACGATTTTAGCATTGGTCATGGTGGTAAATTTGATGTGGAAAAACACATGAAAACAAGGAAACACATCGAATTAGCTCGCCTTACGAACTCTAATACTGAGGTAACTTCTTATTTACAGCAGAGCTCAAGTGCAGACTTGAATACTATAAATGCTAAGGTGTTATTTACCGAGTTTTTAATAGAACACGGACTACCCTTAGCGGTAGCAGACCACGTTGGTCCCTTGTTCAAGCGGATGTTTCCTGATTCGAAAATTGCGGAAAAATATGCTTGTGCAAGAACAAAATCATCTCACATTGTTCAGTGCCTAGCAGAAGATACTTCACTTAAAATTGCAGAAGCAATGAAAATTGGGCCGTTTAGTATTGCCACAGACGGGAGTTGTGATTATGATGATAAAAAGTTGTACCCAGTATGTATTAGATACTTTGACAGTGAAAAAGGCAAAGTCATGAGTGTTCTTCTTTCTTTACCAGAATTAACAGTAGATTCCACTGGACAAAACATTTTTGATTTGCTTGACAATGTTTTGAAGAAACATGACATAAGTTGGCAGAACTGTATGGGGTTTGCAGCTGATAATGCATCAGTGATGACTGGAATTCATAAAAGAGTTGCATCCTATATTTTGAAAATGTCTCCATCAGTGTTCATAACAGGTTGCCCCTGTCATTTGATGCACCTTGCTGCTGATAAATTAGAAGTAGATATTGGCCATTTATTAATAGATATCTGTGATTACATGCTCCATAAATTCCCATATGGAGATGAACTGCTTTTAAATGCTTCAGTTGCTTATGTAAATGAGAGACAGTCAAAAAGCTTCAAAAGTGTTAGATTCTTTGTCAAGAGATATCCCTTTCTATTGCCACCCTTGTCTAACTTGGATCATCTGGAAGAAGAGTTCCTGAAATATCAAGTTGGGATTCTACCTGACAATATACTTAATGCAGATAGAGTTGATGTGCAATGGCACCTTATTTCCCAGCTAAAAGACTCTATCACTGGAAGAAATAAATTTCCTCTTCTTTGTCAGGTTATGAAAGGAATATTGGTTCTTTACCATTCTAATGCTGACTGTGAGAGATTGTTCAGTGTTGTTAACAAAAATAAAACTGAATTCAGGTCCAGGCTAAGTAACCCGGTACTGAGTGCTCTACTGGTATGCAAAACATTCATGGCCTCAGCTGGTACAAAATGTTTTGAAATGCAACATGACAATCTGTTGCTTTCTAAAGCTAAAAGTGCTACATATGAACACTTAACCATTAATGAATGATAAAAGACGAGAAAAGCAAATAAATCATTGTTAATTGTAATTGTAGTATGTTATATGTGGATTACTCTTTTTCTGCTTGGATTCCTCTTTTTGACCACTTGGATTACACTTTTTCCTCGTCAGGGGTTGGCATGTATGACATGCTCGCTTGACGTGAAAAAATGGCACGCCTGTCAACTCCCATTCACTGGTAATTCAAAATTAAATGTCGAGATGGTGAAAAATGAACCTAAGGACTATTGAAGACTTTTTCTTAGATGACGAGCTATTTCATCTTATAGTAGATCAAACAAATCGTAATGCAGATCAGAGAGTTCGTGGGGCAGACTTGAACTAAAAAAAGTCGCATGAAGAAATGGCGGCCTGTCTTACCTGAGCATCTAAAACGTTTTCACGTCGATTAAAACAATGGGTTTGTTCTCGATTCCTAATGGGCTATTGATGATGTGATATCAACCGATAGATTTCAAGCTATTCCAAGCAATTTACACCTGTCAGACAATGAGAACAATTAAGGTGACTCTTTACAAAATCAGCCCAATGATTGAACAAAAATAAAGCCGTTGCTGAGGTTTAATCACCAGATATGGACCTCAGTTTGATGATGATATAATAAATAACAGGTGATAGTTTTTCATGAATATTAATTGCTGACTGGTGGGTTTAAACATACATCTGACATTCATGGAGTGGATTTTTGCAAAACTTTCACCTTGCCTTTACCTGTGATTTTCACAATTTATATATAACATTGTGACAGACATAACATGTGCATAGTTGGAACTACTAAAGAATATAACATTTCGTAGATATATTTGAACTTTTCCATCAAAAACAAACAAAAATACTGATGAAATACAATTGTAACTTGTCAGTTTACCTGTATTTACACCTGTACCTGCAAATATGTTAAACCTACACACGTGTCTTGTTGCTAATCTTAAAGTATAGACACATACCATTATTTTTTATATAGGGGTTGTCTATCAATAGTGTATATTTAATGAAATACATGCAATTTAAAGACTGCAGTTTTCTTCTTTTCTTCCCTGAAACAATTCAGCACTGATAGACCTTTTACTGCAAAACAATGCAGCACTTTAAGGCTAAACGTTTGTTACCATATTTGGTTTGGTGAAGTTTTCCAAGAATATGAAATATTAATCGATACTCCAGTTACAAAGGAAGAAAAAATTCAGATTTGGTTTGGATGTTAGGAAATTCTTTGCTTCTAGAAAAAAAAGATTCAATAGATGGATTCAAGATTGCTGTTGCAACAACCTTTGGCATTATAAAGTGATTTTTACTGGATGATTTCCCCTTCGACCCATTTCTACTGAATAAATTAAGCCATAGCATACTGCATCAGGTCCAATAGAAAAACAAATATCCTCACTAATCCTACTAAATCTGTTATTTGACAATTCTATAATAATATCCAATATTTAAAATAACTATTTTCACCCGAAATCTGAAAATGCCTTTATGTGCTATTGGCTGCACTTCACATTAGTATCGAGAGGAACAAAAAGAATGATTACGCAACCAAGGCTACCCTATGGTCGGACATTTTTTAATTCAAGATTAAATTTACTGAAATCAAATCTTGTATTAATCTGAATTCTCTAGAAATGCCAACCATTTGAATTTGGCTTTTAACTTTAAATTGAACCATCTGGATCACAGAAAGATTTTGAGTATTTCATTCTGATTCATTTCTTTCTAGAATGCTTGTATTACTTAAGCAGTTGAATATTGACTGCATCAAAAAGTTTTTCGGCTTAGTGCGCCGATTTGTTTATATGCCTTGCGTGTGTGGATTCTAGGGGTGAAAGGTTATTGAGAAATGATGCAATTTCAAATTGTGCATCTGTAAAAAAAAAAAAAAAAAAAGTTGTGTGTGCAAATTGTAAAGTACAATAAAACATTGCAGTTAATATATGAAAAATAATAAACTCGTTCAAACTGTTAGCTATGTGACAATGTCTGATATAATATCGACATTGGTCACTATTTTAAGAGTAAAACTAATGCCAATCTAATTGATATTGATATAGGTTTATCATGGAATATCCATTTTTATATAAGTGAATCTCATAGTATTCATATTGTTCACATAAGTATCAGGAGGCAACTCGTTAGTGTCCAGATTCCTCTAGAAGTTTAAGCCACAAGTTGTACATGTTAGGCTTTTAAAAATATCAATTAGCATTTTGCAATTTAAAAAAAAGATTGTGCATGTTTTCTTGCTCATCATAATGGCTATGATGACACATCTTAGGACACCGATGAATTCCTATGATATCAATCCACGTTACCATACCTGAGCTTGCATCATGAGTGATAAACATGCAACTTTAACCTTCATCGAACACTATTCATTTTCACAACTAATCTTGTAATCCAGAGGTTGCAGATTCCACCCTGGGTCAGCTGCCTTATTCAGAAGTGGAATTGTAAATTCTGTCTCTGAAGATTAAATTTACTGAAATCAAATCTTGTATTAATCTGAATTCTCTAGAAATGCCAACCATTTGAATTTGGCTTTTAACTTTAAATTGAACCATCTGGATCACAGAAAGATTTTGAGTATTTCATTCTGATTCATTTCTTTCTAGAATGCTTGTATTACTTAAGCAGTTGAATATTGACTGCATCAAAAAGTTTTTCGGCTTAGTGCGCCGATTTGTTTATATGCCTTGCGTGTGTGGATTCTAGGGGTGAAAGGTTATTGAGAAATGATGCAATTTCAAATTGTGCATCTGTAAAAAAAAGAAAAAGAAAAGTTGTGTGTGCAAATTGTAAAGTACAATAAAACATTGCAGTTAATATATGAAAAATAATAAACTCGTTCAAACTGTTAGCTATGTGACAATGTCTGATATAATATCGACATTGGTCACTATTTTAAGAGTAAAACTAATGCCAATCTAATTGATATTGATATAGGTTTATCATGGAATATCCATTTTTATATAAGTGAATCTCATAGTATTCATATTGTTCACATAAGTATCAGGAGGCAACTCGTTAGTGTCCAGATTCCTCTAGAAGTTTAAGCCACAAGTTGTACATGTTAGGCTTTTAAAAATATCAATTAGCACTTTGCAATTTAAAAAAAAGATTGTGCATGTTTTCTTGCTCATCATAATGGCTATGATGACACATCTTAGGACACCGATGAATTCCTATGATATCAATCCACGTTACCATACCTGAGCTTGCATCATGAGTGAGAAACATGCAACTTTAACCTTCATCGAACACTATTCATTTTCACAACTAATCTTGTAATCCAGAGGTTGCAGATTCCACCCTGGGTCAGCTGCCTTATTCAGAAGTGGAATTGTAAATTCTGTCTCTGAATATGTGCAGGGCAAAGCTCATTAGGAATTTGATTTTATGTTCCAGTCTTTGATGCATTTCAGGTATTCCTCCTGACCAGCAGAGGCTGATCTTTGCTGGCAAACAACTTGAAGATGGTAGGACCCTCTCAGACTACAATATCCAGAAGGAGTCCACCCTCCATCTTGTACTTCGACTTAGGGGTGGAGCCAAGAAACGTAAAAAGAAGAACTACACCACTCCAAAAAAGAACAAGCACAAGAAAAAGAAAGTCAAGTTGACAGTACTGAAGTTTTATAAGGTTTGTATTGGCAGAAACTTTTGAAAACATTAAATGCAACCTTGGAATTACCACAATTTGAATTGAATTGTGTGATTTCAATATATGGTGCACTTTTACCAGATAAAGGAAAGGGGAAGATAAAATTTCTTTACTTTGCTGTCTGCTCTGTTCCTTCAGAACATGTAAAAATAGGATCTCTGATGCCCATAACCTTTCAAAAAATGACCTGCTAGGATTTGCATTTTTTTTTAAAAATGTTTGTTGCATTGTTTGAAAAAAATTAAAAACATTTTTTGTTAGTTGCTTCTCTGCCATGATCGTATGCCACGATTAGAACTTGTCCTTAAGTACCACATCCCTCTTGAATTATTTTGGACTAGAACCTTATTTTTTCCTGTCAAGTATGCTGCTTTGGATATAAATGTGAGTTATTGCGGAAGATTTTTTTTATATAGCAATCTTTAAATTTTTTATCCATGAACTTTGGCCAGTGAAATAGATTGTCTTGTGCTTCATTGGCAAGAAGTACACCCAGTCATTAATCAACTTGATTAAAGAATATAACTTAGATCAATTGCTTCATAGCTGAAACTAATTGAAATCAGTATCTGCAAGTTCCTGAGCTGCAATGATGACAAACTTAGGACACCATATGAATGTTGTTGATTATTCCAATGCGTTACCATAGCTGAGCAGCTTAGATTTTGTTTCGTCTTTGAAAACCCATCATGGGGAATAAGTGCAATGTCTAGTGCTGAACAATATCGCAAGCATTAGTCGAACATGGCAGCATCCTGGTAGGATGTGTTTCCAATTTTTACAAACGATGCCAGTATTGATCTGCATCTAGACACAATAGTGACCATATGGTGCCCAACAAAAGCAGATTTTAAAAACAACTGTTCATAATCAAATGTGCATTTACTAAAGTTGAAACAAACTTTCAACAATCCCCTTTTTATAAAATCTGAACAGAATTGGACACAATTTGACAAAAAGCACTAATTTGCAATTAATTTTGGTTGACATTACTGATTTTGGTTGACATTACTAAATTGTGGGAGAGGTAATACTCTTTTCATCGTATAATACATGGCTGCTAGTATATTTGGTAGAACACTTTGTAGAACCACCGACACATGGGTTGTTCATGGCATCTTTCTTGCATATCCACATTGATCAAGCTGAGACTAACCCTTGCAGATGGAGGTGATACAAGTAACATTGGAAGAATGGTCTTTCAAAGTTGTAGAAATTATGCAGAGCTGCTATCATCAGATGCGCCCAGTGTAAAAAAAAAAACACACAAAAACCCCTAAATGAAGGCTTTTTAGGTTACACTAAGATTTTGTTAATGCAATTTTAAATATATTTTGTGGCCTCTTACAAAGTCTTCATAATTTTCACTATTAAAAATAGCCAGTGTACCATTACGTTTTGACTGCTGCTTCCAAATCAGAAAATTACTTTGAATGACTTAATGCATTTTAAAAAAAAATTGCTCAGTGCTGCATAAAATTGTTCCCAGTTGGATAAGTTGTCCTGGCATAAGGTTCATTCAGTATTGGTCAAATGATGCTGATCTTTCGGCCAGTATGAATAAAGATATTCAAAGCTGAGAAACCATAAAAATAGCAGTGGATGGATCCGTTGTATTATTTGGGACTACCTGGTCACTTTCCGTTGTTAGCCCAGCATTTTTTTGCATTTTAAAAAGGTTACAATGGCAAGTTGTTGAGCCATGTCAACCAGAACTATTTCTATCCTGTTTATATTTCTGCATATTCGCTCAGAAAATACAAGTACACAATTCTCATCCCTAATTGAAGGTAAGAATCAGTGTTTCCCTTTACCCTCATTTGCGCTTCAGAGACCCCCAAATTTTTAATTTGACCCCCAGTTTTGATACCAACATTTGCTTTTTACTCAGTCTGACCCCCAATTTTGACACCAAGGAGACTTTTGACTCTCAGTCTTGTCCCCCTAGGGGATACACTGAAGAATGCACCTGGTTTGGTCCGAAATAAATAATTATGAAAAGAATAACATTCATAGTATTGTTGAAAAGTGATCAACATAATGGCGATAAAAAAAATTTTGCCAAAATGTTATGGGTCTTGAAATATCTATTAGATCAAATGTGACACGTTTGGTTAGAGTCGTATCAAAAGCTGCAGTGATGACAAACTTAGGACACCATATGAGTGTTGTTGATTATAACAATGCGTTACCATAGCTGAGCAGCTTAGATTTTGTCTCATTGGGAGATTAAGTGCAATGTCTAGTGCTGAACAGAATCGCCAGCATTAGTCAAACTTGGCAGCATCCTGGTAGGATGTGTTGACCATTTGTACAAATGATGCCAGCATTGAACAGCACCTTGACAACAATAGTAACCGTATGGTGCCCAACAAAAGTAGATTTTAAGATCATTATCAAATATGGTGCCTTTACTAACATTTAAACACACTTTCAGCAACCCCCTTTTTAAAAAAACTGAACAGAATTCAATGAAATTTGAAAACCACTAATCTGACATTAATTTTGGTTGACATTACTGAAAGTATTGTGGGAGAGGTAGTACATTTCTCAGCACATGATACATGGTTGGCACATACATGCCAACCATTACGCTTTTGGCGTAATCATTACGCTTTTTCCCACTAAATTCCGCGTTACGCGTTAACGTTTATAGATTACGCTTTTTCGATATATCCATCTTGCAAAAAAAAAAAATATTTTTTTTTTCGTTTTTATTAGCATTACTTTATATTTTACATACTGTTTTATTTTTAATTAAAAAATACCCTACTTCTACATAACTACGATATACGAGTATACTTGTCCGTGGACTTTCCTAATATTCATGTTCTATTTATAGCAACTATCATGTTACTAAGATACTTTCAAACCTTCGACCTCATATTCTATTTATAGCGGCTTAGTGAGGAGAGAACAGACTGGTTTCTATTTTGTTTAAATCATTATGCACGTACTCTTTGTTCTAATTTTGTATAGTGCAGAACCAGTCTAAAAGTTTTTTTGCGCTAAAAAGTATTAAAAAATTCTCAATGCGTTTATGAGTGCAAAAAATATCTCTTAAATAATTTCACAGATGGGTTAGAAAAAGTCAATAATAAACAAAGCAAAATGTAATCAATCCTCCAAACACGACGAGGGCATCATCACGTGACGTCTAATCGTTGGCGCTAAATGGCTTCAGATGTTAAGATGGATTCTAGTCTTTGTGTATGTTAGAGCACATTTTTTTCCCCAAGAATTTCGCAGATGGATCAGAAAAAAGCAAAACAACGAGTCCTCCAAAGATTCAAAGATGAATATATGAATGGCATAATACAGCGTTCCATTCTAGGACAGCATCATGCTCATTGCAGACTGTGCGGAAACGATTTTAGCATTGGTCATGGTGGTAAATTTGATGTGGAAAAACACATGAAAACAAGGAAACACATCGAATTAGCTCGCATTACGAACTCTAATACTAAGGTAACTTCTTATTTACAGCAGAGCTCAAGTGCAGACTTGAATACTATAAATGCTGAGGTGTTATTTACCGAGTTTTTAATAGAACACAGACTACCCTTAGCGGTAGCAGACCATGTTGGTCCCTTGTTCAAGCGGATGTTTCCTGATTCGAAAATTGTGGAAAAATATGCTTGTGCAAGAACAAAATCATCTCACATTGTTTGGTGCCTAGCAGAAGATACTTCACTTAAAATTGCAGAAGCAATGAAAATTGGGCCGTTTAGTATTGCCACAGAGGGGAGTTGTGATTATGATGATAAAAAGTTGTACCCAGTATGTGTTAGATACTTTGACAGTGAAAAAGGCAAAGTCATGAGTGTTCTTCTTTCTTTACCAGAATTAACAGTAGATTCCACTGGACAAAACATTTTTGATTTGCTTGACAATGTTTTGAAGAAACATGACATAAGTTGGCAGAACTGTATGGGGTTTACAGCTGACAGTCAAAAAGCTTCAAAAGTGTTAGATTCTCTGTCAAGAGATATCCCTTTCTATTGCCACCCTTGTCTAACTTGGATCATCTGGAAGAAGAATTCCTGAAGTATCAAGTTGGGATTCTACCTGACAATATACTTAATGCAGATAGAGTTGATGTGCAATGGCACCTTATTTCCCAGCTAAAAGACTCTATCACTGGAAGAAATAAATTTCCTCTTCTTTGTCAGGTTATGAAAGGAATATTGGTTCTTTACCATTTCAATGCTGACTGTGAGTTATTGTTCAGTGTTGTTAACAAAAATAAAACTGAATTCAGGTCCAGGCTAAGCAACCCGGTACTGAGTGCTCTACTGGTATGCAAAACATTCATGGCCTCAGCTGGTACAAAATGTTTTGAAATGCAACATAACAATCTGTTGCTTTCTAAAGCTAAAAGTGCTACATATGAACACTTGAACCATTAATGAATGATAAAAGACGAGAAAAGCAAATAAATCATTGTTAATTGTATTTGTAGTATGTTATATGTGGATTACTCTTTTTCTGCTTGGATTCCTCTTTTTGACCACTTGGATTACACTTTTTCCTCGTCAGGGGTTGGCATGTGTGTTGGCAGTATATTTGGTAGAAGACTTGGTAGAACCACTAACACATGGGTTGCTCATGGCAGTTTTCTCGTATACCCACATTGATCAAGCTGAGACTAATCCTTACAGATGGAGGTGACACAAGTGATCTGTATAAGTGAACTACTTGGACCTCAGCCAAAGATGCTAAATAATTTCTTGAAAGAAAACTTGCCAGATAGGAATGATATTTGACCCAAGTAACATTGGCAGAATGGTCTTTTAAAATGGTGGAAATTTTGCATTTTTTTCTTGCATTTTAAAAATGTCCCAATGGAACGTTGAGCCATGTTACCAACCAGAACTATTTGTGTCCTGTTCATATTTCTGCATATTCGCTCAGAAAATGCAAGTACACAATTCTCATCCCTAATTCAAGGTAAGAAAGCACACCCTTTGGTCCCAAATTAATAATTATGAAAAGAATTGTATAGTATTGTTGAAAAGTGATCATCATAGTGATAAAATTCATTTGCCATAACGTTGTCGGTCTTGAAATATCTATTAGATCAAATTTGACACGTTTGGTTAGTCATATCAAAAGCTGCAGTGATGACAAACTTAGGACACCATATGAGTGTTGTTGATTATAACAATGCGTTACCATAGCTGAGCAGCTTAGATTTTGTCTCATTGGGAGATTAAGTGCAATGTTTAGTGCTGAACAGAATCGCCAGCATTAGTCAAACTTGGCAGCATCCTGGTAGGATGTGTTACCCATTTGTACAAACGATGCCAGCATTGAACAGCACTTTGACACAATAGTAACCATATGGTGCCCAATAAAAGTAGATTTTAAGATCATTATCAAATATGTGCCTTTACTAACATTTAAACACAATTTCAGCAACCCCCTTTTTAAAAGAACTGAACAGAATTCAATGAAATTTGACAACAACCACTAATCTGACATTAATTTTGGTTGACATTACTGAAAGAATTGTGGGAGGGGTAGCACATTTCTCAGCACATGATATATAGTTGGCAGTATATTTGGTAGAAGACTTGTTAGAACCACTGACACATGGGTTGCTCATGGCAGTTTTCTCGTATGCCCACATTGATCAAGCTGAGACTAATCCTTGCAGATGGAGGGGACACAAGTGATCTGTATAAGTGAACTACTTGGACCTCAGCCAAAGATGCTAAATAATTTCTTGAAAGAAAACTTGCCAGATAGGAATGAAATTTGACCCAAGTAACATTGGCAGAATGGTCTTTTAAAATGGTAGAAATTTTGCAGAACTATCATCAGATATGCCCAATGTAAAAAAAATATATCAACACCCACCCCACCCCACCCCCCAATGAAGGCTTTTTAGTGTACCCTAAGATTTTGTTAATGCAGTTTTAAATATATTTTGTGGCCTCTTACTAGTCTTCATAATTTTCACTATAAAAAATAACCAGTGTACCATTATGTTTGGACTGCTGCTTTTAAATCAGAAAAGCAGTTTGAATGTCTTCATGCAGTATTAAAAAAAATTGCTCAGTGCTGCATAATATTGTTCCCAATTAGATCAAAGTCATCCTGGCATAAGGTTCATTCAATATTGGTCAAATGATGCTGATCTTTCAGCCAGTATGAATAAAGATATTCAAAGGTGAGAAACCATAAAATACTGTAGTATCATTTATTTTCGTTGGGCTCAATTTTCGTGGTTTTGTAAAAAAAATAAGGGCATTTTCGTGGGGACGTAAATTCGTGGTTTTGCCTGTCAAATTTTGCATATTATAAGGTAGTTAATTTCATGGTGTAACCTCTACAAGTACCCCAAATAAAGAATACAAAAGAATAAAACGATGCCGACGCAAACGGTGGTCACATTAATGTTTAAAACAATACTACCAGCTGTATGAGTACATATCTAAGACACGGCAAGTTTAATACTTACAACGTGTTTTTGACCAAGTGATTAACATCTGTCAAAGCAGACTCAGCCAACAACACTAAAACAATTCTTCTACCTATGTGAGCACATATCAAACACCCGTCAGGATTAATCAGTTTCGCCATGTTTTCGTTTGAGTGTTCAAGATCAAAGGAAGCCGACGCCGCCAACAAAACCAGACCAGTCAGTTATTAAAGTACATTTGAATGATCTCTTACTTAAACCACTGTCCATACTGTTGCAATATCAGTACTTTATGACTATCATGGCGTTAACACAGTGGCTTAAGAGCGGTAAAATTCAACTTAGATCACACTCGGTTCCTGGACTTCCTAACCCTTCTCTATCCTTACTTAAATGAAACACTGTAAAAAAAAAAAAAACGGGTCGGGAATGGGGGGGGGGGGGATCATCAACCTATGTGGCTCATTTTTCGTTGGGGATTTAAATTCGTGGTTTGTGGCAACCACGAAAACCACGAAAATTGATCCCCCACAAATATTGATGATACTACAGTAGCCTAGGGTGAATCCGATGTATTATTTGGGACTACCTGGTCACTTTCTGTTGTTAGCCCAGCATTTTTTCTTGCATTTTAAAAATGTCCCAATGGAACGTTGAGCCATGTTACCAACCAGAACTATTTGTGTCCTGTTCATATTTCTGCATATTCGCTCAGAAAATACAAGTACACAATTCTCATCCCTAATTCAAGGTAAGAAAGCACACCCTTTGGTCCCAAATTAATAATTATGAAAAGAATTGTATAGTATTGTTGAAAAGTGATCATCATAGTGATAAAATTCATTTGCCATAATGTTATGGGTCTTGAAATATCTATTAGATCAAATTTGACACGTTTGGTTAGAGTCGTATCAAAAGCTGCAGTGATGACAAACTTAGGACACCATATGAGTGTTGTTGATTATAACAATGCGTTACCATAGCTGAGCAGCTTAGATTTTGTCTCATTGGGAGATTAAGTGCAATGTCTAGTGCTGAACAGAATCGCTAGCATTAGTCAAACTTGGCAGCATCCTGGTAGGATGTGTTACCCATTTGTACAAACGATGCCAGCATTGAACAGCACTTTGACACAATAGTAACCGTATGGTGCCCAATAAAAGTAGATTTTAAGATCATTATCAAATATGTGCCTTTACTAACATTTAAACACAATTTCAGCAACCCCCTTTTTAAAAGAACTGAACAGAATTCAATGAAATTTGACAACAACCACTAATCTGACATTAATTTTGGTTGACATTACTGAAAGAATTGTGGGAGAGATAGCACATTTCTCAGCACATGATATATAGTTGGCAGTATATTTGGTAGAAGACTTGTTAGAACCACTGACACATGGGTTGCTCATGGCAGTTTTCTCTTATACCCACATTGATCAAGCTGAGACTAACCCTTGCAGATGGAGGTGACACAGGTGATCTGTAAAAGTGAACTACTTGGACCTCAGCCACAAATGCAGTAATTTTGAAAGATGCTGAATAATTTCTTGGAAAGAACACTTGCCAGATAGGAATGAAATTTGACCCAAGTAACATTGGCAGAATGGTCTTTCAAAGTTGTAGAAATTTTGCAGAGCTATCATCAGATATGCCAAGTGTTTAAAACAAAAGTGAACCCCTAATGAAGACCTTTCAGGTTACGATAAGATTTTGTTAATGCAATTTTAAATATATTTTGTGACTTGTTACAAACAGTCTAGATAGTTTTCATTAAAAAAGACATTTAAAGTTTATATTGAAGTAGCCAGTGTACCATTACGTTTGGACTGCTGCTTCTAAATCAGAAAAGAACTTTGAATGACTTTATGCAGTTAAAAAAAAAAAAAATTGCTCAGAGCTGCATAAAATTGTTCCCAGTTAGATGAAAGTCATCCTGGCATAAGGTTCATTCAATATTGGTAAAATGATGCTGATCTTTCAGCCAGTATGAATAAAGATATTCAAAGCTGAGAAACCATAAAATAGCCCCAGTTGAATTCGCAATATTATTTGAGACTTCCTGATGACTCCACTTTTGATTAGTAGCCCAGCATTTTTTGCATTTTAAAAATGTCGCATTGGAAAGTTGTTAAGCCATGTCAACCAGAACTAATTCTGTCTTGTTCATATATCTGCATATTTTGCAAATATGTGTACACATCTCTCATCCCTAATTAAAGATAAGAAAGCACATGCATTAGCCCCAAATAAATAATTATAAAAAAAATTACCTTCATAGTATCGTTGAAATGTGGTTCTCTTGCATTCAGGTTGACATGTTACCACTGCATGAAATGATCAACATCATGGCGGATAAAATTCTTTGACCATAATATTATTGGTCTCAAAATTCAATTAGATCAATTTAGGTTTGCGGTGTTTCAAAAGCTGCAATGACGACAAACTTAGGACACCTTACGAGTTTTACAGATTACACCAATGCGTTGCCATAGCTGAGCAGCTTCAAGCTTGCCCTTATTCATTAAAACACTTAATAGTGGAAATACGCAAACAAGATCTCGTGCTGAAATGAAGATCCTTTTTTTTTTCCCTAGAAATATATTTACTTGTCCATATTTCATTGAATTAGTCTTGCCAACTTCTCAACAATCGTAAGACCATGTTTCAGCCAAATGTGGCAGAGAGCATTCTAGTAGAATTTATTTCTGATGTGTACAAATGATAAATGACTGAAAGTATCACTAACAGATACAGATTAAATTTAACAAAAATTTCAGGCATATAGTCCATTAAAATTTGTAGAAACTATGCGAGCTGTCTTGAGATATGCCCAGTGTTATAAACAGTGGCGGTCCCTTACATTAAAGAGACTGACATAATTTGACATTGGAATCCCAACTTTCCAGTTTTATGCTAATCAGCCATGAAATGCAGCCACTATTACTGAAAGTAGAAAACACACAAAACACCATATCAAATGTCGTGATTTGACACAATTTGATGGAACAATTTCAAATTTTTTAAATTTGTACAATTCATCTGGTTCACATTCAAGTGTTGCCACCATTACTATAAATAAATGATTTACCCAAACCACTGAACAGAAGTTGATATCTATTTCTTTTTCTAATTTATATAAATGATCCCGATATGTTAACAAAAAAGGCTGGAATTTCTTTACATATAACAAATATAAACCTATAGATGATTCTGATGTATAATCTGAGGTTACTTTGCGACTTTTTGTTTTCCATTTGAAAATGTTCCAATTAAAGGTTTGTATCCTAGGGAATTTTTTCCCCTTATGCTCGTGTCTCTACATGCACAGAAAATATGAATAGTAACCTAATTCTTTCCAAATTAAAGGTAAGAAAGCACATGTTTGGAAGAAAAAACGATTATTTAAAACAATTGGTTTATAGTGGGATTGAAATTTATCTTGTAAAACAAGTTGACCTGCTACCATTGCACCAGCATCAATCATATATATAAATGACAATGATATCTCAGTCTAGTTGTTTGTCAGATTTATTTCTGATGGAAATAGGAAATTTCACTTGTACCAGTATGGGGAAAAATAGATTGGCCATATCCAGATTAGATGAATGTGTCATATTTCAGAATTTCAAGTTGGTTCCCATCGTATCAAAAGCTGCAATGATGACAATCTTAGGACACCATATGAGTTTTACTGATTATACCAATGCATTACCATAGCTGAGCAGCTTAAGATTTTATCTCTTTGTCCATTACAACCCTTAATTTTGGAAATAAATACAAAATCTAGTGATAGCATGAAGACTCTTATGTTTTTTCTTTTAGCTGACCTGGGCATCCTTTATTGGGTTGGTATTTTCAAAATTCACCAAACCTGTTGCAGTATAACGTTGCATCATGAATGTATTTTAATTTTAATTCAGATGACACCAGTCCACTATGTCTGTAAATATCATTAAATTGCGCTTCAGCCGAATAATGGCTATATGGTGGCAACTCAAAAGTAAAATTCAGAAAACTGTCCATTCTCAGTGTTGTTGCTATTTCTGACACAACCTTTAAACAAACACCTGAATAAGTGTGTATTGTTTTTTAAATATACAAAATCAAAATTTTCTGTTTACAATGAGCATTCGGTTCCACTGATATACATGTATCATGGGTATTTATAGGAAGACAGTTCTACAATATGATTGGTTTATTCGAAATCTAAGCTACTATGCCCATCTTTATCTGCCATATTGGATTTAGCAAATAGTTACCCTTGGCACTGTATCTCGTCTTCATAATATTGAACTTTTAACCATGTTGAATAGGAAAGCAGACTGTTCACAATTTTCTCCAGGAAAGACAAAAAAATGGAACTGTGAGGCCAATTGTGCCATCTTTTTTAGATTTGTGACACCATATACTAGACTAAAAAACTTTCGTTGTGGGGCATGGAGGAGCAAAAATGATAATAAATGTCACTTTGCTGCTTCATCATACAATCCGCCTGAACTTGGACATGCATGAATAGCAGATATGAAATTCAATCAAAATTTAGTTTATTAAATTTCATGTAGAAATAAACCCTCCTTTCAGTTACTAGTGTTGCTGGTGATTTATTTAGCACATGTTTTCCAGATAAAATCACAAAGAAATACTAGTATTCTTGAATATTGCACAGCCTTGAGATATGAAAATTGTCTCTGTGTGTTGCACTCCTGAGTGGGCATCCGAATGGAACAGGGTGTCCATCCAGGAGGTGCAAGTGTGTAACACTTGCATCTTTGACATTAAATAATGATGTATGGCACTGTCTTACTATAGTGATGGTTGTATATGTTGTAAATTGTTACATGTGTATTATAATTTTAAAAATCAGTATTTGTTCCTAAAAATTAATATTTTTGTAATAAGCAGACAGTATTTTTTTTGGGTACTATGGGTTGGCAGTAATGGTTTATAACCATCTGGGCATACAAATCTTCCAGTATCCAAGAAATGATGCTGATCTGCCATTGATGGATAAAATATGAAAAATAGATTCTTTAAAAAAAAATGTCATGTATGCAATTTTAAAAAAAATTGAACGGATTGGAGCAGAAATGCTACTAAAGGCATGCATTTCTTAACCAACTTTTTAATTTGGTTATTAGACTGATGTCAATATTTTTTGGAACATTTATTATTTATTGGTGTTTCACTTGTAAATCACTGACGAATTGGACTTTTATTAAGCTTAGTAATCAGATACTATATGTTATTGTTTTCACAAGTTACTTCGACCTATAATACATTTTTATTGCAATGCAAGTTCAAAGAAAATATGATTTCTTGAATGCAAGACCACAAAGTTGTCAAAGTAAACATGATTATGACATTTTTTTTTTGTTTCACAATTATTAATAGTATTAATATATTATGTACCGTTATTTACATTTTTCTGATTATGGACTTTCGTGTCGAGATACGATTAAATAATTTAAAACTATCCATGAGTCGTGGAGATTATAATAACAATTGTTCCCTTGCCCACTAAGTTGTGACGTGTTGCCACATTTTGTTCTCGTGGTTGCAAATTGGCATGTGGGTGCATTTTAGAAAGTGTTGCTTGATCTTTATAACCTTTTTTTTTTTCCTCATATTTTAGTGGCTTTTGTATTTTTAGATGTGTATCAAAATTAATCCTTGTTTATATTCACTATTTGACAGGTTGATGAAAATGGTAAAATAACTCGCCTGCGACGGGAGTGCCCAAATGAAGAATGCGGAGCTGGAGTGTTTATGGCCTCACACTTTGACAGACAGTATTGTGGCAAATGTTGTCTTACTTACGTCTTTAACAAACCAGAAGACAAGTAAACTTCAATAAATTATGTAGTCTGTCTGGAGCTGTGGTTCAAGTTTCCTTTTTTATCCCCCTTCCTGGTAGTGTACTATAAAAGCCTTTATGATTATACATGTTCTGACCTTGTTGGAAGAAGTTGCACAACAGTTATATTAGCCCATAAGAACCTGTGTGGTGTTCTTATCGTCCATTGTCTGTCAATTGTTTTGCAGTAATTGCTACTCGTGTTACACTATTTAAGGGATTGCCATACAGTTTTACGCATTCATGCCATAGACAAGATGGTCTGAACTAAAAATGGGTGCTGCTTGGACATTCAATATAACTGTCATCTTGATAATCTTATTATTGCTATGTCTCTAGAATGGATGGGCATATTAGCATCTGATTTTCTGTAAAAGACTTTGTATTCTGTCTGATTGGTCCTGAATGGAAGTGGTGTAAATCTGATGTCCAAGTTGGCTAAAATGGCATCTATCTTTAAGCTATTATGCTGCATCACATCAACTAGGGCTTTTCACTAAAAGATTTTTATGGTGTTGGTGAAAGAAAATTGTGCTGATTTGATATTATGGCCACCACATCATCTGTCTTGAATCCTTTTGAATGGTAGGACATAAGAACCTGGGGGTTTTTGCTTAAAGACTTATTACAATGTCTGCTTGAAAATCTTGTGCTTATACACAGATGAGCATTGTAGACGTGATGAAAATTTTGTTGATCTGACATCCAATATGGCCACCACAGTAGCCATCTTAGAAATCTTATTGCAACTACATCTGGACAGGCATTGACGCAGTGTTTCACCAGATGGTTTCTTGTGATGTCTAGTTGGTCTTCAATGAAAATGGTGTTGATCAGACATCAGTATTGCTGCCACAGTGATTATCTTAAAAATCTTGATCACTGCTTCTTGAATGGATGGCTATATCAACATTTCACAATCTAAATAAACCCCTAACTTCTTGTGATGTGTAGACCTGAACAGAAAGTCACATGGGTATGAGGTTTTCACCAGAAGACTTCTTGTGAAGCTTAGTTGGTCATAAATGAGAATTGTCATTTTAACATCCAATATAATCGCAACAGAGGCAGAATTTAAAATCAGTTAATTACAACTACCCAACATTGATGTAGGGTTGGGACTGAAAGACATTTTTTATGATGCTTCGTTGCTTCTAAATGGAATTGTTTTGAGGTCCTATATGACCATGTTTGTTGCCATCTTGAAAATCGTTTTGCTACATCTGAACAGAAGATCTGGTTTTCACCTGGAGACTTGTTAATGATGGTGCTAATCTGATGGCTAACATAACCACCACATTGGCCAGTTTGAAAGTCTTGTCATTATGTCCCCTGAAGGAATGCCCATAATAACTACACAAGGGTTTCACTAGGATCCTAAATTAAAATAATCGAACATTGAATAATGGGCCATTTTGGATTTGTTTTCAAAACTCTACAATTGAAGGTCATTTTGACATGGGATTTTTTCATTGAAATGTTCCATAGCTGCCAACTTTAATTTTAAAAATAATAAATTTCCTTGGAATTTTCAGTTTAGAATGGGCACTGTTCTATTTCCATCTACAATGTTTCAAAGCATATATCCACTATCGGGACAAGATGTCTAAAAGGAGTGCAGCAGCAGAATTTTTATTCATGATCTAAACCGTCATGATTTCTAATTTTTGGCTGCAGCTCACTGTTGCTCCATGGCAGCTGTTTTAAAAGCCTGCAATTGCAGTGTATGAACAGTGTACCAAAAAATGAATACAAATGGCATTTGATATTTGGATAATCAGAACCAGAACATGTGTGTGGGAAATACTTGCAGTACTGCTCAATAATAATTAACATCACTGTACACTGTACTAATGTTCAAAACATTTAAAATACACCTTGCATCTCCAATTAGTGACATGCATGCAGAATATTATTAGTAAAACTGTCGTCCTAGAACATGTTAGGAAAATAACGATATATTTAGGTGAAAATGCTGTGGCTTTAAACAAGATTTTGAGGTGTGAGGTCCATGAAAGAGAGTTGTGAATTTATTAAAAAGCAGTCTAGTGCAAAGTTGAATTCATTGGTTTTGATTGAGCATGGGATCTTAGATTAAATTTTATTGTAATTTTTTTGCATGAATTGAAACATTTAAGTTGTCCAACAACTATAAAGAAGTGATTGTAAGAAATGTGCTTAGTATTCATTTTTGCATGAGGATTCTGCATGCATTCCTTAAAAAATGCATAAATTGTACAAGGGGGAACCAGTTCAGATCGTCTCCTTTGGCACTGATTATTTGTGGTGGAACATGCTAATTAATATTTTTTAAAAATTGCATAATTAACTAGGTGGCAGATTCCAAATCACACAATGTTTAGCCTCTTTGTCAATTTGTAAAAGGGGATTGAATCAGTAATTTCAATTGGTACTGACAGAAATGACTGGCCATGGTAGTTTTGTATTGGCAGGAATTGTTTGTCCTTTCTGCTGTCCCACATTTTAGAGATCACACTGTTAATGCCTTGTAAATTAAAGTGGAAACGTGTTGTGACTCGATGGTCTTGAAGTAACACAGAAAAGGAAATCCAAGAAGTTTAGTAGCATTGCCCCTAGGATACAGATTAAAAATTTAGAAGGAACATGAGTAGTGTAAATGACATGATCATAAAAGTTCTGTCACAAGTCTAAAAGTGTTCTGAATGAGTTCCAGGTGCTGTATGTGCAGATATACCAATAGTCAAAGTATATGAAAATGATAACATCTTTAAATTGGTTCATGATGTGTAATCCAAAATGTTGAGCACTTGAAAAAATTCTGAACAGATCTAAAGGTGATTCCACAAAGATTTATATTAAAATGGGAATGAATAATTTTGATTTTCAAAGCCTTTTATAAAACAATAAGACAATAAAATGAACAGGATGTGGGTTCTAAAATTGCTTTTTTGACTTGCTTGAGTCAAAAGGCCATTTCAACATGTTTGCAAATATTTTCGAGTACAGCCCACTGCATTGGACAGAAGGTAGCCATCAAAACATTGGTTTTAATTGATCGCTTAAACTACATCCTGCATTGCAGTCGTGGATAAAAAATCTTTGCTAACATTATAGATACACTTAACACATCACCTCATATAGAAAAAGATACATATTAGTCAAAACATATATATATAGTATTTGCACAGAAAGATGTGACATAAAATATAAATTAAGGAATATAGTTCTTGTATACCATTGAAAGTTCATCTGTAGTCGACATCTTTTCTTTTAATGTGCCTAATGTTAATGTTTTATTTTGGAAATATCAAACTCCAACAAATCAATCTCAGATTTGTTTCTTATTTTGTTAATGACTGGGTTCTGAACATTAAATGCAATAATTGGAGAAGAAGTGGAACTAATATTTCATCGTCGTCAGTCCTGTAGCCTGGCACACCTTTGGGGCACAATACGATATCAAACAACCAGCTTCCTTTCTTCCTCTTGATTTTCCATCATACTCTGTGAATCGCTTAATATCAAGCCTATTCACTCTCGAATGTTGTCTTCCCACTTTCTTTGCCTGCCTCTCTTGCTTCCTTGTACAGTGCCTCATGGGATTGTCTTGGCAAGTCCTGATGATCATGAGAAATGCCCATACCACTGCAGTTTACATTTTTTTTTACTGTAATTAGATCTTCTTTGGCTTGTCTGATTCTTTGCCATATTTAACGCCTAGGATCGTTAGGAATATCTCATCTCTGTGGTCTTTTCTCTGAAGTTGGCTGTTCTGGTCCCTGATTCACTGGCGTAGAGAAATATGGATATACCAGTGAGTGAGTCTACACAAAAAGGTAAATAACTTAATTCTTCAGAACACCAAATCGACACCTTTTCAAAATGACAATTGACATTTTTTCATTCTAAAATAAGTCCTTTTCTTAATATTGAATTGACAAAAATATCATTATGAAGTAGCACAAAGTAAATTTAGACGGTGTATATTACTGCCGTGGGTTCGAGTCAAAAGATTTGGACAATGCAAGAAAGCTTGCCAGTAGTTTTGTGTGTTGGTGGTTCTTTCCAAAAGTTTTCCAGGTTCTTCCTAAACCATTAATACTGGCTGCAATGTATAGCATATTGTGTGCTGAAAAATGGCATTAAACCCTACAACAACATCAACATTAAACCCAACAAAAACATCAACAATCACTGGCATTACAGAAATGGAATCTTAAAGCTGCAGTTTTCTCATTTATCTTTAAGGTATTTAATGACCAGTGTATGAATAGAAAAGATAAAGGAATAATAAATGGAAATAAAGCAAATCACCTACACTGTGTACTGAAATAGTACACAGTTTGCTGCACAGATTACTGTTGAGCACACAATATGAAAAAAAAATACAAAATATTCTGTAAATATGAGACCTTGCCAAAAGTTTTATGAAATCAAAGTCCCCACTTAATAAACAAATATAACATACATGTGTATGTGCCATCCTCTAAACTTATAATGTTCCCATGTCTTTTGAGGTTATAGATGTAATGGGAAGTAACTCTTGCAAAACTTTTGCAGATGAAAGTCTAAGTCATTGCCAATCTGTTCCATAATCAATATATAAGTGAAACCCCACACCCCCCTGCAACTTGTGAAGTTTGGTAATTTTCAACAAATATTCTTTGAAAACAGTTGCATACTAAGGGTAAGTGTCAACTGAGGCCCCAAGCCCTCTGGCATCCGAGGCAACTGCATCTTCAGCACCCCGGTTAGTACTGATTTCAAATGACGATTTCTGTTGAAATTAGTAAACCAAAGGAAACAGTGGGCAAATTCAAATATCTTAGTTCCATAATCACCAAAGAGGGATCAAGAGCAGAATTTTTTTCACGATCAGCACAAACAATGGCAGCTATGTCAAAGCTAAGACCCATCTGGAGTGACAAGAATATCTGTCAGAAAACTAAAATCAGACTGTTGAGAGCACTAGTCATCTCAATCTTTTTTGTATTCATGTGAGGCCTGGACCCTGAACAGCAGAATTACAATGAAGAATCCAGGCACTTGAAATGAGATGCTATAGAACCATCCTTGGCATCTCTTACATGGACCACATCACAAATAAAGAAGTGCATAACACCATCAAGCACAAAGTAGGCCATTATGAAGACGTCCTTACCACAGTCAAAAAGAGAAAGCTGAAATGGTATGGCCATGTCACTAGAGCTAACAGTCTATCCGCAACAGCACTGCATGGTAGTGTCCAGTGTGTCATAAGGAGAGGTGGTAGACAGAAAAAAAGTGGACTGACATCATCACAGAATGGACCAGGAAAAGTTTTGTGGAGAGACAGGCATTGATTGAGACAAGTGGAGGGAGCTGGTCAGATGTTCAGCAGCACAGTGCCTCAACAACCACACTTGGAGAGACTGATGATGATGATTTTGATGAGTTATGTGCCCAGATTGCTGTTTACTGAACTTTTTTATACTTCTGTAGCATAATTTACTACAGAATATTTATGTTAGAATTTGTTATTTTGCATCATAATTTTTTCATTAATGTGTAATTTATTTTATTTTCCTTAGTGTCATATTGATCAAACTTTTAAATAATTGGATTTCCAGCATTCCTCACTATCATTTAGATGAATTAAGATTTCTGAATTGCCATCTTCTCCAAATATTGCATTTCGAACAGAACTTCTTTTATGTAAGACCCTGCTTGGCAAATTTTAAAAGGAGATGCACTTTGTACATTGTTACTAGCAGGTGTATTTTGAAATGTTGTGATTCATGAATGTGAGAAGATCCATTGATAATTTCTGTTTTTATGATTTGAGTCAAGTGCAAAATAACTCCTATTATGTAAAAATGTAAAATGTATTTTTTTTTAAGATGTTGATGTGGTGTATCCATCTACAGATAAGATTTCAATGCAGTTATCATAAACTGCATAATTATATTGCAAGTAATGCTGCTAGTTTGTTTTTGAAGGACAAGGATTGATTTATGCAGAAGATTTTGAGACACTTTATTAAAAGATAACTTTTCACATTCCATTAAAAATATATTTTTATGTAAATGTTTTGACTTTTCCCATGATGATGATGAAAAATTGAGTAGCTATCAAAAGATGGAGGTTACGTACCCATTGTGTGGCAGAATTAATTGAATAATTTATTTGCATAACATTTGGACTTGGATTTAAACATGGGATTAAATACTATATGCTGTACTGTACTGTAGTGTACCGTACCATACCATACCATACTATACAATACATCTTGTAATTATTGTGATCTTTGTTTTTTTTTTTAATTTGCTGAGAATCTAGTATAGACATTACCTCATAAAACAGATTTTTCGCAGTTCTCTGTAAAAGAAAATTTAAGCTCCTTTTAGTTTCAGTTTTAGTGACAGAATTAATTGAATAATTTATTTGCATAACATTTGGACTCGAATTCAAACATGGGATTAAATACTATATACTGTACTGTACTGTACTGTAGTGCACTGAACCGTACCATACCATACCATACCATACCATACTTCTTGTAATTATTGTGATCTTTGTTGTTTTTTTTATTTGCTGAGAATCTAGTATAAACATTACCTCATAAAACAGACTATTCACAGTTCTCTGTAAAAGAAAATTTAAGCTCCTTTTAGTTTCAGTTTATAAGGATTCAACATGATTTATTTGTGTATTTCATGAAAGATAAACACATTTCTAAAATTAGACCATGTTTTTTTTTTTTTAAAAAAGTTTCTGTTCATAATGTCACAATTAACTCAGAATTTTAAAACACTTATTATATATAAAGTAAAATATTTAGCCAAAGATGCATACATTATGATATAACGTATTATGAGAAAATATGCAGTGTATAATTCAATATAGTGTTAAGAAAAAAAATTTAAAATTAATAGGTTGTTTAAAACACTGGAGTTTGTTTTGCGAAACAAGAACAATATTATCGTAATGAATAAATTTGTCTTTTAATGTTGGAGAAACCCACACATAACGAGCCATCAAGTGCCAATAATCAATAATGATGACGATAGTGATACTACTCGTTTGATCGTTAAAGTTTGAGACATGTGAGGGTTATTTTCTCTTAGCGTCGTTGGTATCCACCGTTAGAGGGCGCTACAAATGTCGCACTCAAAGCGCACCTGATTTAGAAAATAGTTCTCTATTTGTATAATACAAGTAATACATATATTGTAATGTGGTTTTCAATTGTATATTGCAGCCTAAGGAGGTTTTCAAAGTTTTACTATAATAAATTTCGGATTTATATAATATAATATTTAAAAACGGCTTCCCAATTACAGAAACCATATGCGTAGTAATATCAGAGGTCAAAAGGTGTCCCATTGTTGCAAGTCAAAGTTTACACCTGAGTGAACTTGTCGAGAATGGTGATAATCAATTCTTTGTGGAATGGAATATGAGAATGAAATGTAAAACGTTAAACGGTTTCCTGAATGTGATTAAATAACAGGACTGATAGATTGTAAAGGAGGAAGATGACAACGTGAAGTACAAGGGTAGAGGGATTAAAAATGACCCGCGTTCTGGGCATTTCAGGTGCATGCAGTTCTTGAATAACATTGTCATTGGGCCTTGCAAAATTTAAGTGCTTGTGGGAATTTATAACTTCAAAATTAATTCTGTATTCAGTTTGGATTTTAATACTGGAGAGGACATGGCTGACAACGAGCAAAATTTTATGGAAAGTCCTTTGTTTATTTGGGTAAGTCCATGACAGTTTGTTGCACATAGTACATAATGATGAGGCTCATGCAATAGCAACGTCAAATGGTTATTGTTAAATGGTGACCGACATGCGAAGTTTAGAAACACCCATGGAATGAGTTAACTCGTTGTTTAAAAGAGAGTGTTTGTTTCGTATTCAATCATTTATTTACTATTGTAAAGGTTTATACAAGTTTTCAGAAAATGGTTCGTGTCAGTTTTAGTTAGAATTCACTCTTGCTCTTATTTTCTGTCACTGTCTCACAGTAAATTGATGTAAGAAATTAATCTGCTCGTACTCATTCACTAATTATTAAGATAAAACGTTCATTTTGAGTTGGGTTTTTTACTTTCAGTTTTAATTAAAGTTTGGAAAGCATTCCCTGCATTATAAAAGCTTTTGGCTTCATTATATGAAAACTTTTAAATTGGTTTTTGTACTTTTTAAATGTTTTTACAGAATTGCTCTAATACTGGACTTGGTCATTATTTGATTTATGTTGAGTTTTTATCTTCTATATATTTTCAGATTGATACATTCAGACAGGAAGGGACGCCTGCTTTACAATATAGGGATATATACGATGGGGTCTTTCTCAGCGATGTCATGCAACAAATGTAAGAATAATATTGAAATCCAGAGCTAACAATAGTCAGGTCTTGTAACAGTAGTCAGTTGTTGCCATGTCAGACCTGGTTCGATTTGTGTGTAATAACTAATCAGAATAGGCTATATAATGGTCTTTATTTTTTAGCCTGCTGTAATGTCACAGTGCTCAATGAATGTAATAGTTCAGACCCTTCTATTTTGAGATCAAACCACTCTGTACTCTAAATGAAGTACCCATCAGGCTGTACAAAGAATACAAATTTTCCTGCTCAGATGAATAGCTAAATTTTATTTTCAGGTTCTTGTGAAAGTAGTAAATTATTAATTTTTACCTCCTTGTTTGATCTCAATAAACATATGCATTAATTTAATATGATTTCATTTATTCCTTTCAATATATTAATTACTGCAATTAAAGCAATCTGTGCATGTGTTGGCATCTGTTAGTCTTGAGACCATGGAAGTGCACCCACATGCAATCCATGACAATTAAACACTGTTGGGCACTTTTGAGCAACTGGATTGGAGTCAGGGTCTGTGCTTTTATTTTTAATTCCAGCTCCGGGTCTGTGTTTAAAAACTATTTGTTGAGCACTCTGTCAAGTACCAACCATCAACAGCACCAATAAGTACAGTGCTTAAAATCCTTATTATGCTTGGAACACTCTTTTTTTTTCACATGCCATATTTAGAGATATAATGTGTCTTGGGACTTCTGCATTCTTCCTTGTAATTTAATTGATTTATTTTGTGAAGGGGGGGGGGATAGAACTCTCATCTAAAACTATTATCATTGAGATTTCATAAAGGGATACCATTAAAAATGTGTGGCTATGGGAGATGAGTAACTCTCTCACTAAATGGACATAGATGCTCAGCCCTGAATTCCACTCTGATTGCTTACTCATTCACTTACTCTATTGCTCCAAATCACCACAGATTCTTATGATCTATAAAATGTGTAGGTGTCTGGGTTTGAGGTTATGTACATATGGATAGACAGTTGAGGGGGTTTATTTTTTCTTATAGACACAGTCTGAAAAGCAAGACCATACTACTACACTAGTTGTTAGACAGTTCACGTTAATCTTTTACAAACTTGTGTCTCTGTTTGGTTATTAATTTTCTTTACCTGCTAAGAATATTCGATTTTGTACAGTGGGGCTACATTGTGTAAATAATCATTTTGACCATGTTTCTAATTACCAACCATAGCATCTCCCCCCCCCCCCCCCTTTGTAAAAAAAAAAATCACATTAAATATATTTCATGTTTCCAAAAATGTTTTAAAAAAATGATCTGTCTACCCTAATTTTAAAATGCGTAAAAGGAAACACATTTTGTTCTGGCCTTACAGTCATCTGCATTTGTATCTTTGATTGATAAATAGCTGAAAGCAATAGACACCGGACTGATATAAGGCTTCATCTGATTATGGTAATAACATATCACCAGAACATGACCCCCTAAGCGGTTATTGTTATATCTTCACATAGGACAGTGGATCAATGATTATAATTTATGGTAGATTTATATAACAAAACAGTCAATGTGAGAAAGCTTGCACATAGTTTCCCATGGGTCAGCAGTTTTCAAGGTTCTTCTTCCACCAACTATACTGGCTGCTGAAAGCAGAGTTAAACCCCACAAAACCAATCCAGTCCATGATAAAAGACATGATTAAGAGTTCTTGAATCAGTGAATAGACAGACATTTTTGTTTGTAATTGCTTGATTAATTTCACATGTCTTTATAGGTAGCATAAATGCCTTGCCCAGTAATTAATCTGGTAGGACCATAAAGTGTTACTCCTGTCAATCCCATTATCATCTTATTTCTGTATACCTATGATGCTGGAAGAACAGGATCCTCAGTGGGAGTCTTTTAATAGGTATAAATTGGCAAGAATAATAAATCTTACTGACTGTATTTATTGATTTTAACATGAACAGGTAACAATGTGTTTGTAACAAACCTTAGAATTTTGGAGTTTTTAAAGAAAATATGAGATGGCTTTAAAAATAGCATTTAATAAGAATCGGACTCGAGGAAAAAGAAATCAGCATAATAAGAATTCATGAAAATTGTTTTATGCCAGTAAACTGTCAATCACTTCTCATTTGCAACAGTACACTATTATTGTGTTATCATATTTGCTTACCTGTTCATTCATGCCATGGTTTGTCTATACTTTAACATGCTACATTTTTTATGCTTTTTATCAATGTTTGCAAGTGTAGGAATGAAATAGAAGTGGATCTTAAAAGGATGAATATGTTAATTTTTCCTATGCCCCAGAGCTTTTTGTTAAACACATTCACAGGATTACCATAATGATCTTACTGATCAGAGGTCTCGAAAACGCTTCATTATGCGTATTTCGATGCAAATATTTGATCTGGGACACAGAAAATCACACATGCAGGAGTCCTCCATACGCATGGAAATAGCTTCATGGCAAAATTCATTGATTTGGCAGTCCTACTTCAACAACCTATTTAGTGAGAATATGTTGATTACTTTATCATTTTAGCTGTGCTGATATTTACAATGAAAGAATTCATGGTTAAAATACCCCCAGATGTGCCTGCTGTATTTTTAAGAGTATACCAAAAGAACATGTTGCAATAGCTTACCAATGATTTTACACCTCTGGCAATAGTTTTCAATGACTTGAAACAGTTGAAAACTTTTTTACACTAGCATCTTGGGTGGGAAAATGTGCTGTTATTTTATTTGCAATGACTGAATTCAGAAATCCAAACATCCCGAGATGTACATGTGGTTTATTATAAAGAGTACACCAGAACTTTAGCTTCCTATGTTGTGTTTATTTCTTATTGTAGCCAAATAAATAGGTGTGTGCAATCTCGAAATCAAGACTTGGACTAAACGTTGTTTGCAAATTTTGGATAAGTATTTTGGGGTTAAATGGCAAACTGACAGAGATTTTAATGAGATTCAGAAGAGTGCTGAAGTTTCTAGAGCTGACAGTTTGGATGTAATAGTTGCCAAGTGTATGATGACTGGCATGGTCATTGGAATACAACCATTCCTTAGATTTACAAAATTCAGTCTCACCCTGAATGGCTAACAAGAGTTACACCGCTGACAGGCTATTCTGCGCAAAACCCATACCGAATTTAATTGACGAAAATAAAATTATGCAATGCTTACCAATTGAAAAGCGGCAGTTGTCACCAGAATATTATATTCAAAATAATAATAAGTTTGGACAAATAGGATACCTCTTCTACGTTTCCACGACTCGAGATATCGTGTTCTATGCTTCACATGGCTTTGAAAAGATGTAATGTTTATTCATCAGGCCTATGGAAATGAAATACATTACTTTGGACTCTTTCTGACATTTCAGTCAAACATTGAATTTTCAACCAAAACAACACATGAACTAATGTTTACAGAAATGATGTAATTTTGTGAAAAATTACCAGACATGCCGAATATGCTGAAACAGTTGCACATGTCAGTATTATAAAGGATAGAAACTCAATGGCAACAAACAGTTCTTCTAATCTGCAAAGTTCAACATTGAGATAGGACTGCCACTTTTGCTTGTGGGACTCCCATTTTTACCAAAAATGGGAGTCCTCGACTCCTAGTTTTAAAATCCTAGTGAGACCTCTGCTGATAGTGTATAGATTTTCACAGACCAATGCATCTCATATTTCTTTGAATGCAGAGAGTGATCAAGATCAGTTCCTTTTCTGAGTAATTTCAGCCATTAATATTCATTTTCACAAGATTTCTTAATCTTTCTGACTAGTGTTATGATTAAGCTATTCCTTAGCGCAATCAAGTTTTGAAATTTAATTGGCATATTCACACCTTGCAAGATGGATACATCTTCCTGAATGCCACCTCACAGTTTAGTGAATGTTTATTAAGAACAAATTATTGATAAAACCACCTACTCTGTATAATTCTGCATTATTCAGTGAGTTGCCCAACACTGCCTTTTCTGACTGTACATGATTTTGCACTTGCCAGATATCCTATACCATTTTGTATCATCAGTATTGAAACTGGGCCAGGGTACTAATTTGCTTGGGTATGGTCTTTTGACAGTCGGAGAGACTGTTTCTGCCGATGTCAGTACATGATAAATCTTGCCAGAAGCTTCTCATGGGTTGGTGGTTCTTTCTGGGGTTTTCCAAGGTTTTTCTCCACCATTTTTATTGTTCGCCATGTATAGCTTATCTGAAAAATGGCATTTAATCCAACTCAACAACAGCAAGGACAGTTGGTTTTACTTACTTATTTTCAGGAAGCATGGAAGAATACATGTATGCCTTTTCTATGGCAGGTGTTCATGTTGCATTCTGTGATGTGGGGACTACCTACTCCAATTAAAGTTTATTTTCAAATCTCTGCTGCATAAGATTTTTAATTTTATGTTTTATGTATGCTTGATTTTTGCTTCAAATGTGGCATCAAAGGAAAAATAAGAAGTTTTTTTAAAAAAATTGCAGTACACATTACACAACACTACACTTCAGGTTGATATATTGATGTTGCTGAAAAAAATGGTCTTAAACTACCTTTTACAGAAACACCATTTCAAGTTTTCATGTCAAGGCAATGCATCTGGCTGAATTGTCAGTATTTTGTCATCTATATACAAGTATAGCAGTAACAAATAGAAAATGGGGACTGTCTTGAAATAAATGATTGGAATACAAAATTTAAGATTTTTCAAGATCGTCGGATGTCTAGAGTTCACTGGCCTCTTTTGCTATAAAGCTGATTATGTGATATTAGTAATCAAGAAAATTGATACATGTACCTAAAGGAAAAGAATTTCATACCAGATATGATTACTCTTTTTTATATACATTTGTGAGAATTGCAAATTGTATTGTTTCATTTGGTCAGAGAAAAGTGCTGTGATGGTTTTTAAAAATATTCAGTCAAGTTACTTTTACAAGAGTGATTTTCATATTTACCAAGGATTTCTCTTCAACAGAATATTATTTTTAACTTGTATTTTTAAAATAATTGTAAACATCCAATATATAATCCTTTTAATTTATGAAAATTCGTTTCTTTGACTGGAATAAAAAGATCAGAAAATCTTAGTGGGTAAAAACAAAAAGCAATATGTCAATCATGTTTCAGTATGTTAGTGTTTAATTATTTTCCTAATCAGTACCTGTCGCTTGACAGTGTAAGTTTGAGGAATTCATCTGTAGATAACAACACAGTACTGTGCATACAGTAGAATGTGTCTTTCTTATTTTTGTGGTAGAATTTGATTCAGTTTGGTGTGTTACGACACAGCAATGCAAGCACAGTATATAGTGTCATGGCAACATTGGTATGCATTGTCCATGTCTAGTAAAAGGTCGCAATTCAGGCATACTAACCACTGTTAGACCACATCAGATACGTGTCATTTTTCTGTATAGTGACAAATTGCCTTAAAATAATTACAACTTTTTTGGAGTAATAGAAATTGCATAACCTTGTCCTAGAATGAAAATGGTTGATAAATGACAGCTTTGTGAGGAGTCCTGTATTTCTCTGCAGCCATTGTCATTGCTGAATATATAAATTCCTGGCAGGAAAGGTCTGTTTTTAAAACTCAAGTATCTCCTCAGTTATCAACTTAATATAAATTACCTAGTTTTGTAAGGTCTTGGACAAGTCAAGGGTTAGCTATATTGATTGTGTATTGGAATGGAGCTTTTACAGTGCATATCAACTGATACTGCTGTGAATATGGTATGCAATGTGACAACATGACATTGTATCATAAGATTATTCTATGACATTGTTAGTAAATGCAGATTTTGTTTCTTGTATATATTCTCCATTGATTGCTTATGTCTACATGTAACCTAGACTTTGTTGTTTCCTTTGTTTTTTGTTTGTACTTTAGGATTTCGGGAGTTGCGATAATTTTCTTGAACCAAACCAGGCCCCTGGTCATAGTAAACCACTTCTTGCTTCCGGTTAGTGTTTTAGAGTTGTTTGGTGTAAAGGCAATTTATACATTTAGACAATTTGAGGAGGACTTTCACCACATGGCATAGAGTTTTATCTAATGGGGCGGAAAGTGTAATTGTTATGTGCTTTCAGCACATTGTATACATGGCAGCTACTATATATATGTTGGAGGAAGAACCCAAGAATAATTACTGACCCAGGGGAAGCTAGTGGCAAGCTTTCTCACATATCTATATTTGCTGAGCTTGTGACCTAAACCAATAAAGACAGAGTTGAGATGTCATTGAACTGTAAGGGCAAGCACATTTGACCTCTTGGTCACCAATGCCAATGGCCCCTGGGTGGGGAGTGGAGTTGTGGATGGAACCAGATTGCATAGTTGGTTTTAGAGATTTTTTTTGTGTCAAACGGTGAAGCTGTAATGAAATGGAAAGCAGTGATGTCCATTCTGAGTAACATGGACTATCTAGATAACATCCATGTTCAGATCTTTTGGATATGTTTAGTTCACAGGGCTGTGTAGTGTTTTTTTTTTTTTTTCTCACATGGTCAAGCCTTGTATTTAAGTTGATCGTATTTGTCATTGTATAATATACATGTAGATCAGGGTCATCAATATTTATTAGGTATTAAAAGTTGATTGTATATTGTAGACCCAAATATGAAATTTTGCCATACAATGTAGATCAGATTATGTACTGTACAGACAGATCATTGTCAGCATTCTTATTAGATATAAGAGTAGACTATATTAGAATCATGAGATGGGTGCCCGCATGTTTGAAACCCCAGGTCTATGCTGTATATTCAACTGTTTCTTATGAGTCCTGACCAGAAATATCCCTTAGATGAATAAAAAATAAAATGATCCAATGCCATTCAATTTGATCTTAGTTGGCACCATATATCCACTGTTGTGCTATAATGCAATTATATGCATATGTCATCTGGGTCACATTTGTAAGAGATCATGGTATTGCCTGCCAATAGGTTTTGATAAATATTGCCTAATTTGTGTAAGGTGGTTATAAACTGACTCATTTATACAAGAGAGAAAACTGTCACAACAAGGAGATCCCAGCCTTTATGACTTGTTTCAGACATCAATTACCATCTAAATTACTTAATTTTATTGGCAAGTCTTGTTACAGATAAGGAATAATTTAGATTTTAGTTGTTTATACACCTGGTCCAGTTCACTTTGACAAAGCAAATCAGATTTGGCTATTAGTGACCAGAAACTCTTTCCTTTACAACCTCAGTTATTCTGAAGAATTTAATTACAGACTTCATGATTCCAGACAAAGTCAATGGAGGCTTATGTCATTCAGTTCTTTACCATGAATTGCACAATTGAAGAGAAAAAACTTAATTACATTACTTATTTGATCATGTAGGTAATATTTCAATTTATATAAATTAGCCCAGACTTGTATTATCTAAATAAATGAACTCAACACTGTATTGAAATGCTATAGTCAGGACTCTTGGCTTTGGTGGATAGGGAAAGAGTTCTGTTATTAATAACCACTTCACTGTCAAATGCTAAATTATGTATACCACGATTTTCATTTTTCTTGAATTGTGATAAATTTTAGAATTAATCGTCAGGTGCTGAAGGTTACAAAATCAACCTTGGTATAATTACGACTTGAAAAGGAATTTAAAACCTACCAGTTTTGGCTGTGGCATATGAATTGTACCAATTAACTGTGTATCCGATTTCATCCAGTTATGCAGATATAGTTACATGATCCAGTAATCTGTGGGAAAGACATTGAAGAAATTTAACACAAATGTTCATTACAAAATCTAAATGTTAATTGTATATTTGCAGTTTTCCAATCCAAGCAAATCTTTTACAAACTGAAACTACCATGCATATTTTTCAAGTGGAGTACAACTGTTAATTGCATAGGTTCAGACTTGCCATCACATAATTTGCTACCAGATTTGGGTCTGTGCAGATTGTTAGGTCAAATCAGTAGAAGAAACAACAAAGACCCTATTTAAATTATATGATGGCAGATATGGTACACTAGTGCCTTTATAACAAAACAACTAGATGGTTTTAGAGTTGGGTCTCAACCAGGTTAATAGGTAAAAAGTAGATATTTATGGCCCTCAAGATTGTCAGACTTGAATAGACATAAAACAGTCTTTGAACTATTAGGAAATAAAATGTTCTTTATATCTACATGACCTGTTAAAAATAGTACATTTCAGCTTTCTAATATTTTTAGTTACTGTTTGTGTGTACTGCAGAAATATGTACATTAAAGCTTTTTTTTGGGGGGGGTTGGTTAGACATGGTCTGGGCAACTTCCTGAGCACTGGCTCGATAAGTGAATAATGTAAATTTGAGGATAAAACCAGGTTGTAGACCAGATCCAGTCTACATGCCATAGTTTTCCAATGCCTGGGTTAAACTCAGTCTCTATACTATACCCATGGCCAAAACAGAAGTATACATTCATTCTTTAATTGTATTTACTGACCTATTTGTAAAAAAAAAATATGCATGTTTCCAGTTTGACAACCTGGGGCATGTATCTCATTGCTGACCCTATCACTGTTTTTTCCCTAATACAGTGGAACCCCGCTATAACGCGCCCCGCCATAACGCGAATTCGGATATAACGCGGTCGTAGCATGGCTCCCGAAATTTCGTACATGTGTATATTCATTCACACATGGAAAAAAAAAATTGGGAGAAAAGTAAAAAAAAAACAAAACAAGAAATTAACTTCATTTTGGGCATGAGATTAGTTGTGACTTTTAAAATAATATGATCGTGGCATGGTTCCTGAAATTTGAAATTCATTTACGTGTATTTTTATTGGACCGTGAAAATATTTGTTTAACGTACGAATTATGTATGAATTCTAAAATAATACGATATATATAACGTACGAGAAATAGTGTGTACAACGCTTGGCTTCTGAAATTTATCAATTTGAACAGGTTGTGGTGAAGCTCCGTATTCTACTCTAGCCCTTAAAGTGCGTATCGCGGCTCTAGCCGCGCTGTTGTATGTGGGCCCGTAGTGCGGGTCGCGGCTCTAGCCGTTTTCGACGTGAGCAATAGTGATCGCATCATATAACTTCACCCAGCCATAAATGCTTGTAAAACTATATTTGATTGGTTTAAAAAGGCCCGGAAGAGGCATACTGCAGTACTTTACTATATTGTTAACGATGTAATTTTACAAATGCTCGCTTCTAAACACATGGTACTAGTCCAAAACTAAAATGGCCGACACTGAATACGAAGGTGATTTCTGGCAACAAATATTCGCGTCTGATAGTGATTCTAATACTGATTTTGAATAATTTGAGAAAAATGACATTATTGGAGCAAGCGAGGTATTGATACACATGAATGATTTTGATCCAGTAATTTACGTCGGATGTACATGCTCGCTTGACGTTACAAGATTTCGCGCCTGTCAACCCCCATTCACTGGTAGTTCAAGATTAAATGTTGAGATGGTGAATAATGAACAATCGGACTATTGAAGACTTTTTCTTAGATGACGAGTTATTGAATCTGATAGTAGATCAAACAAATCGTAACGCAGATCAGAGAGTTCATGGGCCAGACTTGACAGAAAAAAGTCGCATGAAGAAATGGCGGCCTGTCACACCTGAGCATCGAAAACGTTTTCGCATCGATTAAAACAATGGGTTGGTACATATGTCTGTTCTCGATTCCTAATGGGCTATTGATGATGTGATATCAACCGCATACTTCAGCAAAAAAAGTAAGATATATTTGAACTTTTCCATAAAAAACAAACAAAATTACTGATGAAATACAATTTTAACTTGTCATTTTACCTGTATTTACACCTGTACCTGCAAATATGTTAAACCTACACATGTGTCTTGATGCCAATCTTAAAGTATAGACATGCGCCATCATTTTTCATATAGGGTTTGTCTATCAATTGTGTATATTTAATGATATACATGTAATTTAAAGACTGTGGAGTTTTCTTCTTTTCTCTCCTGAAACAATTCAGCACTGAGGGACCTTTTACTGCAAAACAATTCAGCACTTTAAGGGCTAGAAGAGGAAACTGGTTTCATTAGGTTTTTGAATTGTTAAGCCGAAGTAAACATTATCGGAAGTGTTACTTATTACGGACCCATGAGTAAAGCCAGTAAATCGTCTTTGTGATTGTCTTCCATGAATTCTGTATACAGTCGTTGCTCAAACAATAGCCGACATGGGCTTCAACTGCAATCACAGCCAAGCAGCAGACAAAGCTGTGGTTGATACAAGAGTCGCACAATTTAATAAACATCAGAGGACGAAAGCTGCCAACATGTATGCTGTGCTTGGCGGTGTGATCAAACAACAAATAGTTGAAAGTAAATAATATCCACTTTATTATCTGTAAATTAAAAGGGTATGAAATTGTACATCCGTTCAGCTTAATTTTGTTTTATATAAAAAGTGATTCGTAACCATTGCAGGCCTTCATTACTTAGTTATCGAGCTTTATCTGTGTACGTTGTTTGCTTATATAAAAAAAATATTTTACTATTATGGAAAAGCAAGTTCAAAAACACAAGTCGTTTACTGCTAAAGAGAAACTGTATGCCCTAAAGCAAAGAAGCAAACGTCATTGGATATATTTTTCAAGAAATGATGAAATTTAAATTTGGAACCACACTGACTTTGCACTTTACGCAACGTTTAATTTAGCAGTTTTCACATGTTTCTTTTGATGTTCACAAAATCTGAAATAAAAATTATTTGCTCGCTGAAATCATGCGTTGATTGTTAATTATTCTTGCAGTTGTCGCATATGATAAAATTTTAGCGGTATGAAATTTGTACAGACGCCGTATGTAGACCCGGGAATAGCTACATGCAATGACCGTACGATATCAGACGGCAAGTAAATGGTTTCAATATTTTGTTCATCCTATATTTTACACGACGAATTCAGACTATTACAAAATTATTGAATATTTTAAATCTGTACGATTTTCAATGAAATTACATCCATTATAGAAGAACTGCGTGCCATGACGGCACGGTAGCATACGATGTTGATACACTTTTCATGATTTAGCGATAGTCTGGTATTATCGGTCAATCTGTATTATCGTTCAAACAAATAAAAATTAGTAAATGTTTTTAATGCACAGTAATAACCTATAAATATATTAGCCATCGATTATTTTGAATATACCTTAATTAATGCATTCCAGTTAATATTCATCTGATGATAAGCCGACTTTTGATCATTGTACATGTATACACGTATATGTTCTCGGAAAAAAGTTAAATTTTGTAAAACCTCACATTAACGCGACCCCACTTTTAACGCGATCCGATTTTATGGACCCCGATCATCGCGTTATAGCGGGGTTCCACTGTAGTAACAAAAATGACCTGCCTACACTGATTTAAAAACCAGTGCAATAAGAAACAAACATTATTTGTTTTGGCCTTAGCATCTACTCTGAAAGAAAAGTGTCCTAATGTATAATGAAAACTTGATATAAAAATATTGACACTTTATGCAGTGGGCTTATATCAGGATCATAAAAATCAAGAAATTTTTTATATGATTATCTTCATTAGATATCACAACATTTAAACCTTTCCTTCATGATCCAAGCAGTAGCATACAATTTTACAGTTTAATTACCTAGCCAAATTTCAACATGTTCCACATTTTAAAGTGATTAATTAGTACATGGATTAATTAGGTATTTTAAGGCACATCATTATTAGTATTGGCAGCAGAGTGGTCCAAGTGCATATATAAATCCCTGATGCATCTCACTAGTTCAAGTCTTGGTTCGACCAATGTTGATAGGTGATAAAGCTTATATAGTCTACCATGTTCTGGAAAGTGCGTTATATATCACATTACCATGCTGTTCCAGTAGTAGAATTTGAACCTGTACTCATTCTCGTATGGATATGATACACCCACCACTGACCCACCATGGCTTCTGTCTCGATTAGTTACCTGTTAAAACTTGTAGTCTATTCTACAGCCTCTAATGTTGATCCTAACCAGCATGAAGATTGATTGTACTTCATTGTATACTTTAAACATTTTCATTGTCATTGTATATAGTGTAGAATCATTGGAAAGTTACTTGTTAAATAAGTCAGATCCAACAGCAAACTGCATGGACCCAGATCTGCCAATACATCTGCAATGATAGATGTTGGTCTATGTTTTTGGCAGTTTAGCAGACATGGCATGATGTCCCATCCAGTCACATTATCCTGACACCAGGCTGACCAGTCCTAGCACTAACATCTTGACGCTGAGCACTTAGCGAGGCAGCTGCTAGTACCATTTTTATAAGTCTTTAGTATGATTTGGTAGGGGTTCGAACCTGCGACCTCCCATGAAGAGAGAAGACATCTATTTATTTTGTGGTCAAAAGACCAAGGTCAGGAACCAAAAGAAGGAAGAAAAATTTCCATTAAAAAAAACCTACTAGTTGCGTATCACATGCCTCGGTAAAACATTGTAGGTGGCTTATTTGAGGCATGGAAGCAACCTATTTATTTGATGCTGAACAAGTTTGAAGATGTCTTAAATTTATGACAAGGAAAACATGTGCTGATATGGTGGAATGTATAATTGAATACTGTTGTGCTGTGTCACTTAGCAACATTTGCACAGTACACAAAAATTACATGGGTGCTGTGTCTTTTAGCTCTTGACTATCCAACCATTGAGGTGGTGAATAATGTACTATTTATGGTACCTTTGACCCTACTGACCCTTTTACCAATCTCCTAGTAGAAACTCTTTAACCACTGGTCATCCTCTTTTTTAATGTGCAAACAAATCAATTATGCTACAGAAGCCACTAACCATGAAATTGGATTTGTTTGGCAATAATTTCGTGCTGTTCTAGTTTTGAGCACAATTAAAATACCATGGCACATGTATGCTGGAGAAGCATATTGGAATGCCATTTCAGGCATTCCATTTAGCATGGTCAGTAATTGGGATATTCCAAGGCTGTACATTGCACATGGCCAGATAACTACTTGAGACCTTAAGAAATGAACTCTTAATACAGAATTTATAGCTCTATGCTTTTTGTCTTAATATAGTAAAAATGGAATCCATATATCCAACAAGGTTTATATCATTGATGTTCATATATTGATCCCTTTTTTGTTTGTTTACCCCCACCCCACCGCAGCAAGGATATCCGGGAAGGGAGCCTAAAATTAGACCCCTTTTGTTGATGGATCTCTTTTAGGATAGAAAAATACGACTTAAGTAATTTCTATCCAGCTTTTTTGGAGGATAATTGGTAACATACAGAAGGACGGACGGACAGATTGTGGGTATGAAAAGACAGCATCTAAAACCATTGATGCTAAAGCAAGGTGATTAAAAAAAAATTGAATTGCAAAATGATGTCAAACATGTATCTTAATCATGCCACTATAATATTTTTTTTTCATATTTACTTGCTTGAGGGTAAACAAATGCATAGTTCGAATTATTCACTTTACGTACCAAAGGATTTAGAAGGTATTATCTTCACGCTGGTTAATTGCCTGCATTTAAATAATTTGCTTATCCATGTTAATATGAACTTACCTGTGCAACAGGCATTGAGAAATTTGAAGGACTGTTCATTTTGATTTACACCCAATATAATGCAGAGCATCGTGTGTTATTGTGTCCATCTTTCTTCCTATTTTTGTAAATTCATTTCCACAGTAAGTTCTCAACCTTTACCGAACATTGAATATAGCTTGCATTTAGGTAAGGAAGAAGTCTATTGATTAAAGAGTCAAAAGTTCAAAGGTAAAGGTTAATGTTACAGTGGTTGAAAGAAAATGGTTTCTGCAAAATGACATGGGTTCTGCATCGCAGACAAGGACTAAATTTTTTGCTTGGCTTACTTATTTTTGTAATATTTTGGAGTCTACAGGAAACTGGTAATGGTCACTATCTAAATTATGAGAACTGAATTCTGCACAAAAGTTTTAATTTCTTAGATATCCACCTTCACCAAAGTTGGTGGATGGCTTACACATTGGTTTAGAAAGAAGGTAATAAACATTGTCAAAGACAATGGTCAAAGTCACAGACAGAAAAAAGAAACATAGTTATTGCTTATTAACATTTTTCCACACCATGTACTGTTACAGAACTTTGCATATAGGGTTTGCATGTAACATATATAAGAGACCTGTTCATTTTGGAGTCAAAATGTGAAATGTCATGATCATCGTGTGATTTACAAAATGAGTTTTGTTAGATTAATTGATACAATTTATTGTGGATTGCTTAAACTTTAGTAAATAAAGAAATGTATAGATTTTGAGGTCTAATGTCAGAGGTCATGGTCATGGTAGGTCAAAATAGAAAATTAGGGTTTTAGCACAGTACTTCAGTTCAAGAGGTCATCCCTTGCCCAGACCAATGGTCATGATTATTGAGATTAGACTAGCATATACAGGACTGTTAATATGAGGTGGGCATATAGTGAGCTCAGTGTGTGGCACTGGTGTTATTATTGTTAAAGCAAGATAAAATTAATCCATAAATTAATGCTTATTATTGTCATTGAATTTGTATTTTAAGTAATTAAAACACTTACACAAACCACATTATGCACATGTAGCACAGTGAGGACGTTTTAATTTGCCATTAAAGGCAGGAAGAACCTACACACTAGTTAAGGTATCCGGTATACTGGCCTCAGACTTCTGTCATCACGTTTTTCTTATGCTGTCCAATAATTTCATTTTTCTTTTCTAATTACAGGTTAAGTATTGCATACATGAAACTTACATCCTCTGTTCACAGTTTAGTGGCATTTAATGGCATCTGAATAGTTGTGTCTAGAAGGGAAGGTTTACTGGTGTCTGAGTGGCATTGGGCGGAGTACTACAAACATATTTTACACAATGATATATATATATATATATATATATATATATATATATATATATATATATATATATATATATATATATATATATATATAATGGGTGCGCTCCGGTTATCAAAGTGTTATTAGTACTATATTGCACAAGGCCTGGTCAGAGGTATTGCGCATTTTGGAAAAACAACACTTGAAGACCGCCTCCCACTAATTATCGTTATCTAGAAGATGATCTCTACGGTGTAATATGCCCGGTCAAATGGATATAGTAATCTGAGATGATACTTTGAACAAGACAATACACGAGCCCCCGTAAAGATAAAATATGAATTTAATCAAAAATACAATTAAGAAAAGAATGACACTGTGAATTACAATTTCTTTCTTTCTGAATACACTTAGTTCAGAAATACATAAACTGAAGCTTTAAAATAATGGATACATTCATAAAAAATCCCAAATTCTAATAAAAATAAATGAAGTTAGCCGTTAATACTGAGAGTAAATTTCATCATAGAATCGAATGTTCATTTAACATTGGACTGCTGGGTGATTCAAAATGACCTTGTTCGATGACTGGTTCTCTTTTTTCTCTTCTGTGTTCGTCTTGACTTGCTTGCCCTTGGGTTGTAAGCGGAATTACACAACTCTGTCTTCCAACTCTGAATTCCGACTTCCTCGCTATTACTTCAAACAAACTATTTTTCCTTGAAAAGAAAAGGGTAAAACGCCCTAAGTATCTCGTTACTTTAATAGTTGCGATTGTTCGTCCGTCTTCATGTTCGAACAATCAGATCTTACTATCAGTGTTATCATTTATACGGCTAACAAATTCTATACAAGTTTTCAGATCAATAGAGCTATACTGCTAATTATTGACATCAGAATTCGGGAAAGTCATATATTCCCGTAAATCATTACGTAATGTGAGGCAATATAACATAACACACAATCCATATTTACTAATATGATAAATTCAAATTAATGTAACACTTTCCAATCATAAATGTACACAGCGGGTTTTCTACACAACCCATTTACCTACCTAAGTATATAAGGTAAAAAAAAATGCTAATTCAGAATTCAAAATACATTATTAAATCACTGTAAAATCAACTATCCATACAACAGTATGAACACATCATGCATCTGTAACAAAGAAACATATAAAAGTATGTTATTAAATCAATGTAATACTGAACTATTTGTATCATAGTATCGATACATTATGCATCTATGACAAAGATAAACAGCATATACATTACATCATGATAAAGGTGAATTTGAGTTAAATACCTTGTGTTTTTGGCGTCTTACAATCGTTCCACATTCAGTTTCCCGGAACCACAATTTTACGAACGTCTGTCTTTCAAAGCATGCTCGGAGTCTTCTCCTGTGTTGGAATTAATAATTCTGACCGTCTCTTGCAGAGGTCTTCCTAGACTGACTAACCTTGTTTGATACGTAGTATATATTTCCCCGATTCTGGAGTCCGACACACCCCCTTCCCTATACATTCGCCCAATCGGAATAAATGCTATTCTTGCGGACCCTTTTGAAAACCGTCTATCAAGATGCCAAAATGCCACCTTATCACCCTATCATTTGTTTCAAATCACTTTGTCAGCTTGTACATGAAAAATTCGTATTTTTAAGCGTGTCAAACACCTAGTCCATTTTCACTCTAAATATTGTAACAGTCTGACGGGGGTAAACTAACATTTCCCCCTCCAAACTCTACTCCAAGATAATTAATTGTCAGCTAGACTACAAATTAATCATTGAATTTCACTGACGAAAAATTTGGCACTTGACAATATATATATATATATATATATATATATATATATATATATATATATATATATATATATATATTTTGTTTGCTCCTAACTGATAATCACCTTTCACACATCAATTGCTGAAATAGACACTTAAGTAGAAAATTTCAAATTATGGTTGATGTCTGCAACCCACTCAAAACAGTAACTCAGTTTTTGGATCCTATCTCATGGGTTAAGAAACACAGCATTAGATTGCACCTCTCTCCTACCAAAAAATTGAAATGGTCCGTAATAGATTCAGATTAAACTAGAGCTGAAAGACTTGTAATGCCATTAGAGTGCTTGTTTGTAACAAATATAAGCGTTGACACTGAAGTCTACAATTTTCAAGCTGTACTATTGATATAATAAGGTAAAGAAACTTGACACCCAGGCAAGATATTTATCACAGAAGACCAGTAAACATAAAACATGAAAAAAATACTGGATTTGAAAAATTATTTTAAAAAAATAACCAGATAACTGCTCTTCTTAAAAAAAATCAGTCTTACAAATGAATTCATTCACTTAGCACATTAACATTCACTAGTAAATAACTAATAAGTGGCGTTTAATAATCTAAATGTTTTATCAGTACTGGTGTAGTTGGATTTCAATTGGCCACAAAATCGTTCACAACATTTAAATTGGCCTCCACAATGGTAAATGTGAAGTGTCTAAAATTGTGATGTTTTTTAATCTAAAGGTTTTCCAGTAGTTGGATTTGTCCACAATATTTAACTTGGCCTCCACATTGGCATATGTGAAATGTGTAATTTTTTTTTTTATCTTTAAGTTCCAGTAGTTTTAATGTAAGACACCTATTCTTTATACATACTGTATATATGCCTTGTTTCTTAGTAAGGATTAGTACAACAAAGAAGTCAGACTCTTGTCTGCCATTGCATTATGTCATGGCAGCATAGTGGCTGAGTGGTCTAAAGCGATCTCCATTACGGATCACTGCCATATCACCTCTGTCTTCATGGGTTCAAGTCTAAGATTCGGCTAATGTAGTTAAGTGAGAAAGCTTGCCATTAGCTTATCATGGGTTGTGGGTCTTTCCTGGGGTTTTCCAAGTTCTTCCTCCACCAATAATACTGGCCGCCATGTATAGCCTATTGTGTGCTGAATAATGATATTAAACCGTACAACAACAACAACATACAAATGGACTGTAAACTTATAAGCAAGTATATGCAGTTATGATATACCGTATTTTCGCGCATATATCCCGCACACGCAGATAATCCGCACCCTCATATAGCCCGCGGGTTTAGGGGTTTTGTGTAAAAAATCGTTGGCATAACCCGCACCTTTGTATAACCCGCAACCATAGATATATTTATACAGCTACAATCGGAAATGAAATCAATTACAGGATCACGGGGCTTCGCTGATGTAGCAAACTGCGATTCTGTTTTCCGTTTTGGTGACAAAATATACCATCTGGTGATATTTGTGGCGACACCAATTTTGGCTGATAAAAACCGTATATACAGTCTTGCGTTTGGAGTAGAGAAAATCAAACGCACTATGACAGGAAACAATGTACTGGAATATATTGTTAAAATAACAAGTCCTTGTCTCATACTGGCAAACCACACTAACAGTGCACTGTTATATCATAATCCGCTAATGATGATATCTGGCCTTATTACTTTATGCAACTGACTAGTCAAAATCCGAATCCGCAGAAGGCGGAAACGTAAAATGAGTACAGTCAAGCAGATGACACTAATTTAAAAACAAATACCAGATGGAAGAAGAAAAAATACGTTTGCTGACACTTCAAAGAGAACTGATTACCTTTGAAGCACTGATATATACCCGGTACTAAACAAATAAAACAAATCTGTTTCAATGTTCTACAATTATCTGAAGTTGCCGCAGCAATAACAAACAGGTATTTGTTTCACCCTTCAACTGGAGCCTTTAGCGGCGCCATCATCAAAGTAAGCCGACGACCTTTGCTCAATAAAAGTCAGGAAAAACACGGTACACAGTGCTTGTGTGCGTAGGAGCTGTGCCTCAACTACAGGCTACATAAACACGGACATTTTTAAATAATCTTGTATTCTTGTGAAGTGTAGATTCGAGTTTAAATAATTTCTTTCTGTTTAATTTAAAAAATGCCGAAACGAAAGTCTTACACAGCCGACTTCAAGCTAACTGCCATTGCGTATGCTGAAGTGCATGGCAATAGAGCCACAGGCACAAAATTTGATATTGATGAGAGTGTAATCCGAGGTTGGAGAAAAGAAAAAGGAACGTTGGAGAAGATGAATCCACGAAAACGTGCTCGACTCGGACCTAAAGCAAAGTGGCCTCACCTTGAAGCTGACCTGAAGCAGTGGATCGTGGCCCAGCGGTAAAATTAGGTACCGTAGTTATTTCGATTGAAAACAGAAAATATTGATTATGAAAATGTGACGGATACGAAATTTTAAGTTTTTATCCCGAAATGTTGATTTGGTCCCGATACCGTAAGTTATTGTAAAGTCACCGTAGTAGCCATAATATCCAACCCTAGAAAAAAAAACTAGAACAATATATGTTATGTAGTTACGTTTTTCAAACAATATGTTGAAATATCATTATGTGTAAAAAAATTGTGATATAGCCCGCACCCTTATATAACCCGCATCCCCCCTGCGGGGTTTGTAAAATCTGGTATAACCCGCGGGATATATGCGCGAAAATACGGTACATGGCTTTAACATTTGCCACAATGTGCACACAGTTTACAGTAACAAAAGAAACTGATGTTTAATTTAAATAGTTACAATGTCACTTTTACATCTACCTACCTGGTTGGCTTATGTAATAGCTGGCAGCTATTAATATGTGCATGTCATACATTCAGCATGTGATTGTTTTTTGTTCTTATGTCTTTACTTCTTACTATAAAAGATTTAGTTTTACAACATATCGCAATTGAATATGTCAGGCAGTTTGAGTAAAATATCCATTGAATTGTGTGATACTGTTAAGTATATGTACATCTAAAAATCAACAATTGGATATATATATATATATATATATATATATATATATATATATATATATATATATATATATATATATATATACATACACTTTAAAAAAAGAAGAAACAGAAAATTCTACCTAAGAATTCTCTTAATACGCAGAGATATGGAAATGCAAAATTTATTTGGAATGTTTAATTCTAGCCTTATTGACAGCACCATTTATTATTGTGTACATATGTTTAGAGATTTTGTAAGCATTTACAGGCAGTAAAGTAAACCATTTATCCATGTCAATGTTAGAGCCTTAATGATGTGCTGAAATTTGGTGCAATTCCTTTAGGAAATTTCATTCATTAAGAGGTTGTTACATGTATTAGGACTGGTCAGCCTGGACTAAGGATAATGTGACTGGGTGGAACATCATGCTAATTGTCTGTGGCATTATGCCCCAGTGCTATACATCACTATGAACTGTCACACCGCAGACATCATAGTGATATGACCAAATTTTTTTAAAGCTATGTTAGAAGTCCAAATCACACACAAAGGATGAAGTTAATATAGACTTTAATGGACATCAGAATCTAGTCCAATGAGTGAAATTATTATTTATCTAATTATTGCTAATACATCCTGTTATTTCAGAGACCCACGGCCTGCCTATCAGAAAGTGACAAGACTAGTTAAAGACGTTAACATTAGACTGCAAAACTGGGACATACTGATGAAGAATATCAGAGCCTACTACCAGGTCAGTGGATGTTTCCTTTTCATGTGCCAAATTAAATTTTCTTACATTGTACTGGCCCTCATTTTTCTCCTCATTAATAATGAATAAATTAAATGATGTATGATCTTGCGGATGAGAAGGTGTCTGTTTGGCAAGTTCTTGATGCTCAATACGTGTCCAATATAATCCATTTAAACGATTGAAATATGTCATGTTGGGCGAGATCTATTTGGAACTTAAAAATATGCAGCAATGCATGTTGAAAATATGTATATTTAGCTTGACATGAGAATATATCCAAACAGTGTAAGCCATGAAGCAACCATTAGTCACCAGCCATTGTTGTAATATTGATTATGTTATATATTGGTTTTTCAAGAAAAATCACCATTTGTTTGAAAAAATGTTTAGCATTTTTAATTTGCAGATTTGCAACATTCTTCCAGGATCTCATTACATGTACTTGTAAACAGTTGAATCCAAAACCATTACAGAAGTGATATTGTATTGTATTGTTACTTAAACAAATTCCTGTCACCTTTAACCTCAGTTGATATTTACATCATATAATGTATACAAATTTATTAATAATTTTAAACATTATATGAATATAATTGAATTATAGTGAATATTTTTGACCCAGTTTATTTTATTGAGAGAGAAGGAGAGAGAAGAATGCAATTTGTAGACCAAGGTTTGGAATGATACTGCAAATACTTGGGTTAATAACACTGTAACTAGATCATGGACTGTTTATTCAATTCAGAAAAACTCTTTTCATTCCATACTAATTATGCTCAAAGGCTCTGGCTTGTGAAAAATTCCATTCTAGAAGTATTTAGTTCATCATGTATAAACAATACCTATATGCTAGAGCTTAATCATTCAACATTTTCAGTGTTGCAGTCTTTCTGTGTTCCCCTTACAAACTAAACCCTTTCATATGGAATTTTGGTTATTTCTTTGTATTGATATTTATAGAGGTTACAAGAGAGCATTACTTAAATCCTCTTCGTAAATCCAGGGTCCATTTATATATAATCTTTATCGTTTAAGACAGGTGAACATAATTTTTTATTATGTCTGAAATGTATTCTCTTGTTTCATTCTTTTATTTTTTGTGTTGTTGTTTGTGTTGATATGTGCAGAATAAATTTTGTTGGAAACCTGTCTGCTTTCTGTGTTTGTGCTATAATCCAGGAGTTGAGTAATTTCAATAAGTCGTTTTTCAGAGTGTAATACACTCATTATTTTAACTATCATTTTTTATTTCTCCAGTATGGCAGGGTATAACTATCATTTTTTATTTCTCCAGTATGGCAGGGTACTGGCTACCTGTGAGTGTAGGGTGTATGTTGTTATGGCAGGGTACTGGCTGCCTGTCAGGGTAGGGTGTGTGTGTTGTCATGGCAGGTGCTGTTTGCCTGTTAGGACCATTTAAGCATGCCAAGGTGTCTTCTGAGGACAACCTCATTACAACAGAGGGCATTATATCCACTCTACTGGTGCATTAAAAATAATAGTTGTACTGCAAGACGAAAAATAGAGGCTATTTATGTGAAGTTGGTACTCCACTTGCAAAATGTTTATGTTTCAGAATGTTGTCATATTTAACTACTCTATTGGCAGATTTGAAAGATGAAAAGTACAAAACTTTGTCAATGTGTAATTTCTTAAGTGTTTCATACCAAACAATTTGCCATAATATTCTGGGCATGTCTTTTTTTCAGAGAAGGGAAGTGTAGAAGTTGATTACTTTTGGCATGCTCCGAATTGAACTTTTCATAACTTTGAGTGTTACATCCATTTTAACGATTTTATCTTGCTCAATTTGTTTTGGGAAATATTAAGATTTGACATAGCAAATATTAGATGCAGATGACACCATAATGTGTTTGACCTTCTGTTTTTGTGAAGCCCTACAAAACCTTTTCCACTTTGCTAAAATTGAACTTTTCAAGGAACTGGAAATTGTTCGTTAAGCTGGTTGTTTTGCTTTTGTTTTGTTTTTACACCAAAAACCTTATTTTGGATTGAAACACTAAGAAGTTAACTAATGTTAGGACATCGAACCCCAGGATGTTAGAAAATAGTCTGATTAGAAAATAAAAATTGATGAATAAATTATGCATTTTTTTTTTTTATATGTTCAAAAGTTTTCATTTTTAAAATTGGTAAAGGGGCACAAGCTGCAGTAGGGAAGATGAAATACTTTAGCATATGCTGTGTTATAAACATTTTGATGTACTAGACTCGGCATTCTTTAAGGGGGGCCACCAATAAAGGACAGGCTTTTGACAAAACTGTGGATGTTGAACATGTGATTTGACAAGAGAAGGACATGATGGCTTTTTGTAAATTCTGCTACAAGCTTGTTCATATTTACACATATTATTGTTGGATGACCTATCTTAACCCTTTGAACCCGACAGGCCGGTTTACCGGCCGGTTGTAACGGTGTATATACCCGAAAGGCCGGTATACCGGCCTAGCTATCTACCGTCATAACCCGAAAGGCCGGTATTCTGGCCTAGCTATCAACTGTCATAACCCGAAAGGCCGGTATACCGGCCTGTGTTATGTTATTCGCTAGATGGTCAGTGAAATATAGAAAAAATATGAAAAATATGAAATATGAAGAAATTTCAAGACAGTTTGTTACATAGTCATAGTAATAAAAAGCATTTTATAAGCATGTTTGAAAAGAGACAATTTGATATTTGCTGTTATATCATAGCGGATTATCATTCTAAGGCATAATATTACTTTTATTTTGCAAAATTTTACTTTTTATAAAATTGTCAAAAAATGCTGGGGAGGCTCGGGTTATTGTGCCGAAATATGGGGGAGATTAGGGTTCAAAGGGTTAAGGGCCTCAGGACTGACCATTTCATTCTTGAGGTGATGGTTTAGGTTTTTCCCAACCCCAAAGATTAAATCATATATCAGGATTTCTCTACCAGCTTTTAAGCCTGTATGTAATTGACATATCCATTATCATTTCTACATAGCTTATTAGTGGAATTTATTACTACCTGAGGACTTGATATTTATTCAGTGCAAATCATATTTCATAACCAGTAGTATGTGTATTGTCTTGGTTGTTTTATTAGGCCAGCTATGTCAGGATATAAACAATGTCTCAGGGACATGGTGATATTTATTCAGTTACACTGCACAGAATGATTTGGCATATCCTAGGGATAGACAGCAGCACAGCAACCATTGTATTGATTTTTAGCAAGAATTGCATGGTCTCCATGGATAGTTAAAGCATTCATGCATAATGACCAATATCAGTTTGCCTTTAATATTCTGTTAAAGTTTTTTTAAAATTATGTCTTATTTTTTTATAAACATTCTGTAAGCGTTATCATATTACTTGTGATATGGATAAATAGTTATTGAAAACTAAGATAATATGTAACATACTATGAAAAGGTTCTTAGAATACATGTACTATATATACTTGCTTATACGTCAAGTCAAATTACAAATAATAAAGATCATAATCTGCCGAAGTATAATGTACCTGCAGATCAAAGTCTTTTCTCCTGATTACTAAAGACAAACTGCACTAATCAGGCCAGTTTTGATACATAAGTCATTTTTGTGTCTAAAAATGCATAAAAAGTTTTTAAAATTGTGCATTTGTTTTAGGTGGAAAATTTTAAATAACTTTTTTCAGCTGTCCATTTGTCTTAAGAATTTATGGAAGTGATTGTTATTGAGACCGTCATTAATAATCCAGTTTCTTGATTCTCAAGTCGCTATTTAAAAGTAATGGACAGTGAAATCAACAAGCTAATAGAGGTAGATGCATATAGATATAAATTAAGAATTAGTCATAAAAATGAAGAATGAGCAAAACAAAAATAAATGGATGTAAGTAAAGATGAACAAATAGGAGAATTATTAAATGTACATAAATGAGAATAAACAAGACAATAATAAATTACCCTAACAGTTTTAAAATTTACTGAAGATGAGAAATATATGTTTCAGATTACGATAATGAATGGGTTGTTTTTTAATGCAGGTTGTCTTTCTTGTTTTTATCAGACTGAGCATTAAGCAAGTTGTCTTTTTATCCTATAAATCACTAATTCCCCATATTAGAGAACTTAAACACTATTTTAACAATTTTTTTTGTTTGTTTCAAGCACTAAATATGCTTTTTTAATTTATCATTGTGTTTTTGTATACATTGATGAGTAGAGCATCATAGTTTACATGGAATAAGACATAGTTAACAGAGTATAAAACAGTTTACAGAGTATAAGATAATTTACAGAGTATAAAACATAGTTTACAGAGTATAAAACATAGTTTACAGAGTATAAAACATAGTTTACAGAGTATAAAACATAGTTTACAGAGTATAAGACATAATTTACAGAGTATAAAACAGTTTACAGAGTATAAAACATAGTTTACAGGGTATAAGACATAGTTTACAGATTTTAAGACAATTTACAAACTATAGACTTAGATTACAGTGTATTAAACATAGTTTACAGATCATTGACAGTTACAGAGTGCAGTGCAGTTTACAGAGTGTAAGTCATAGTACACTGAGTATAAACAATAATTTACTAAGTATAAAACACAGTTTACAGAGTACAAGACAAAGAGCATAAGACATAGCTTGCAGAGCATAAAAGATAGTTTACAGAGTATAAGACATAGTTTTAAAGAGTGTAAGCCATATTGTACAGAGTATAAGAGTTTACAGAGTAAAAGCCATATTGTACAGAGTATAAGAGTTTACAGAGGATAAGACATTTTACAGAGTATAAGACACTTTTAAAAGGGTACAAGAACATACTTTACAGAGTATAAGACAGTTTAACGAGAATTAGACAGGTTACAGACTATAAGACATATTGTACAAAATAAAATACATGTACAGTTTACAGACTGTTAGTCATATTGTACCAAGTTCTTCCTCCACCAGTTATACTGGTTGCCATATATAGCCTATATTTCACTGAAAATGGTATTAAGCATAAAACAACAACAAAAATGACATTGTATTCACTTCAGTGTTTTTTTGTTCTGTTTGAAAGCAGTATGGCAGTGTATGAAAGGTGTTATGGTTAAAGGACTCAATTCTTTTTACAGCTACCTGCTGAATGTGTTACTTGCTCTTTTTTGAAGCAAGGCAGGTTGAATCAGGCAAAGATTATGAATCGGGTGTGGTGTTTTTATGCTGAGTGGAAGGAGCACAGTCAGAAAGGCATGTTTTCCTCCTGGCACTAATTAATAAAAGACCCAAGGTCTTTCTTCATTTTTGTGATACCTGCTGTGTGTGTCAGACATCATTAAACTACAGTTGAGATTGACATCTGACATCAAATGGTTGATGTTTGATTTTCCAGTCTGTTTTAAGGCAAACATTGGCATCAATACCAAATGAAAAGATCTTGCATTATGTTAAATTTCAGTATTTATACTTTTAACAACAAATAGATGAGTTTTCCTACTAGTTTCAATTTTTATTAAACCATAAAAGCATGTTTACTAGCTTTTGAAATGAAAGGCTGTAGCAAGTGTGAACATATTTGGCAAACAATTTACCCTGTGCATTGTTTGCATATGATAAAAGATATTTACAGGAGAGGGTCCATAACTGAATAGCTTAATAAGGGGCAATCATGTTGAGTGAGGTTAATAAATCTGTAGACCTTTGTCCTGTAGAGTTATGATGTCAAAGTACAGACCAAAAGTAATAAATAACTTTATCAACATACAGAGCATATGACAGGAATTTGAAGACTTGTATTTGGCTTGAGAGGAGATAATAACATGTATTACCCCATTCTGAGTGAAGAGAGAAGTTGTATCAGTTTGATTGCAGAATACTAAAACCTTTTCAGTAGAGTTTATTGACACTATATTATAGGGACTGGTGTAATTTTGCAATTTGGTATCTTAGAATTGTTCCTTCCATTTATATATTCATGTTCCATATTTCAACTTGTGCATTATATTTTTTTGCCATAAAGTAAATTGAATGAAAAGAGAAGAAAAGTGTAAGTATTTGTCCTTTCCAGACATAACCCCAGGATCATATTCAAATCCCCACTAAATATTTTGGCACTGGTGTCAAGGTCACATTTTACAGTTATGCTTGGATTGTGGGCCACAACCTTCCATCTTTGCTGCTTTCATTTACATGAGTAATCATAATAAGATAAATTTTCCTCATTTTTTCTGCTGTTCAAAACATCACTAGAGTAATTTTATCCTTTTATATTTCATTCATTTTTTTAGCATTTTTATGAAAACTATTATGTTGTAAGTACAGATGCATAAAGACTATGATTTTTCATTCATTTTTCTGTATTTAAAAAAAAAAAATAAAAACCAGTGTTTTGTGTGTTCAGATGCACCAAACTATGCATATTATATTAGGCACAAACTTGGAAATATGAAAACATGATCAAAGTTTATTTTGCATTATCAGAAAATACAGTAATTGTATGTGAATGAAATAGTGCAAATTTCTTCTGCATGTGACTTTCCAGAACTGGTTGAATCCTCCATGGAAACCAATAAGCTGAACTTAGATAAATATTTTATTTTCTGTTTGGATTTTAAATGCTTCTTTTTATTGAATACAGGTAACGTTCTTGACTGATTAGACTGTCATATTGAACATATGAGTGAAAAGATATTGATTTTTTTTTTCCTTGGGTAGGGACCCACAATTGCCAAGTTAGTAGAGTGTCTGACAGTTAGAGTTATACATGTGATACCATCCAGCCTAATCCAAGTTGACTGCCTCAGTGTGTTCTCCATTTCCTCCACATAGTATCCATGAACATATTCTAAGTGAAGTTAAAAGCAAACAGCCGACCATTTCTACATTTTATTTGAGTTCCACTTGGCATACCGTATTTTCCGGCCTATAGGTCGATGCGGAGTATAAGTCGAATTGACGAATTTTGTAAATTTTCCATCCTTCGTCCATATATAAGTCGATTCGGAGTATAAGACGAGGCCAGGTCAATAACTTGGCTATGCATTTTATACTACCGGTAGTACATTCCGGTGGCATGAATATTGATGGTATCGTCATATAATATTCCATATTACCGACAATATCCATTGCAACAAGAGCTATGATCATTCCTTCCAGTTGAAAGTTTAAACATACGGTAATTTATTTGAGAAATTTTGTGAAATACAATTACGGTACTTTATTCAGAGAACCATGCATTGGTACATACACGTGTCTAATTTATATATACATGTATAATCTATTGCATGAAAAGAGTATCAACACTGTGTACTCACCAGCGAATCTTGTAACATACATTGAATCCATAATACAAATATTTCCATCGAAAATATCCACACACGGATGTAAAATATTCAATAATTTTGTCACAGATCATTATGTGACTGAATTCAATGAAAAGAAAATAACAACAATCACGTAACGGGTGTACGTAATGAATGATGAAATAGTACATGTCCGTGGATTAAATAATGGAAGCTAAAGCACATTTTCCCACACAAGCTGCTAGTCAAAGTTCTTTGAACTTGCCGCCTAGCTATTGCGTCATGTTCTTTTGATGTACTCTAATACGCGGCACGTTGTGTCAAAACAGTCTTCTAATTTATCATCAATATTACTCCATCTTGCTTTGCAGCCACGATTTGCTTTCTTTGTTTTTTTTTGTAGCGCATAATGCAACCTTAGCTTTACGCCAATCCCGGACACATTTTTCACTTACACCATATTTCCTGTGAGCAACCATATTCCCACCATTCTCTTCAGCGAACTTTACAACTTCCAGCTTAAAAGCCGCCGTGTAAGACTTGCGTGATTTTACGGGAGGCATTGTGAGAGAAGTTGTATGATTTGTAAGGGGATATTTATATGAATGATTATGACTAAAAAGATTGATCAAAATATACCGAACTCATTAAAATGTGCCCGTACTAAAGCAATGAAAACAATGCCCATGGCTAAATTCATTATTTACATCGAGAGAAGGGAGTGGGCATCATTTCCTTTTGTACTTAATCCCATTGATATTAAACACGAGTAGCGTAATTGATGCAGATTAATGATAAAGAACAATGGGGTACCGGCAATATGGTAACTAGTATCGGTAGCTAAAGCCAATATCAAGATCGAAACAATTGAGGCACCTGGCTTTGATTGTTGTTGGAAACCAAATTCCAATTTATCAACAACCGATATAATCAAAGAGAGACACCGAAACGTCAGCTGGTTAAAAATGAATATAGGTGAAGTGTTGACATTACAATTTGCTTTAAACTGAATTGCGAAACTAAAAATCATGGATCACTGATGATCTATGGGTACTGGTAGTCCATCCATATATCTGATTTTAGTGTAGTTTAAACCTATGGTAATTTATTTGAGAAACTTTGTCAAATACAATTAGAAACATATGATTTTGGGGATTCAGTAGAATGCATATCTACATTATTTATAAATAATCATAGAACACTCGAGTTAATATGGATTACATCCCTTTGTAGGATCAATTGGATCAATAAAGAAAGCTATGCCGGTAATTGCTCACGTGTGTCCAACATTATACTGGAAAATCAAATATTAATGGACCAGTTATTTCATATCTTTTTTTTTTAAGGAACAAACAATATGCTTTGAATTAGTACAGTAAACTATAGAGTATAGACCGTAAGTGTGCTATGCGGCCCGGTGAAGTTTTTACCGGTAATTGTTTTCTTTTATTTTATGTTTGAGAAATAAGAAAAAACACGCAGAATGCAAAATAAATAATGACAAAACTTACAAATATAAATGCAGTCATATTATTTTATGACAATTTATTGACATAGTAATTTAACATGAATATGTACTTCTATGTGACCTGTTTTCGATTATGCCGATTATAGAGCAATATCAATAAAATACCGGATACTGTAATCCATATATAAGTCGATGCAATTTCAATGACAAAATCCATATATAAGTCGATTCGGAGTATAAGACGAAGACCGAACTTTCAAGTAAAAAAGTCTCGACTTATAGGCCGGAAAATACGGTAGTAGAAAGCCTCAGAAGAGATTCGACTTCACAATCTCAGTTAACCTCTTTAAAGAATTTTTATTATTATTAGTAGTAGTAGTAGTAGTAGTATCTGTTCATTTTGAGATGCAGTAACAGCTGATTGGTTTAATCAATATAGCATGGTTTAATCAGTATAGAGACAAGGTGCTACAAAACCTATCAATAGTCACCCACCCTTTAACCATGTACATACTTGTTGGACATGAAAAGACAAAAGCACATACACATACTATCATTTGAACCTGGGGCACTCCTTACCCTCAGTTGCCTTCCCAAGAAGGTCAAACTTGTGATGGAGGAAAATAATGAAATTGTGCACCGGACAGAACTTATCCAGAAGTTGAAAGCATGAATAAAAGTACTGGGAAATGGAAGATAAGATATATTCACCAATACAACAAATGGCCTGATCACTAGCTATTAAGTACTGTATGCAGCACACCTCCATGTTGAGACTGGTTCTCTGTTAAATTAATAATTAATAATCTGACTCTTATATATAATACATGGACTATAGATAGAACCAGTTATGTTTGATTAGCACATTAATCAACATAAACTGATTTATTTCTACAAGTCTGAGATGAAAGTTATACTTTTAATTTCTTTTTGTGTCACAACACTGATTTAGTTTAACCTGTTTGCACTTTCTGATGTGATTATTTCATTATCACCAATAGTTATGGAATATTTATTTCTCTTTGAGAAACCTTGATTGTAGTAAAATGTAATTATTTTGAAGTATTCTTTTCAAGATATCGAAAAGTTCTATTTTACAGAGCTAAAGGTGTAAGCAATCAAATATCACTTGACAAATGTAGCTTTGTATGCAAAATGCATATTCTTGCATTCTTCTTGGGTACAGTTTATGTAACAATTATTATTATACAGAAATGTGGGAAAATGTACCTTGTCACCAATTATAGTTAAATTATTAGGTGGATAAGTGCTTAAACAATTATCACGTTTTAAAGAGTCCTTTTTTAATACACAAAGAAAAATGGCTGTTGGTGAATGATATTTCCATTGTGACAGATTTATTGAGATGTCTTATTTATTGCAAGTCATATATCACTAAAGATTTCCCAGAGTGTCATATAATTTTGTTGACTTTATTTTTTTCTTTCACAGGGCTAAAACTGTGATTATTGTATTGGCAATTTTCTTTATGGCTATTGAATATGGGGCAGAATTTGCAAACATGTTATTTAACATTCAGTTCCTCCCAGAGTCCCTACTGATGTCATGTACTTTGTTAAGAAGTTGCATATTATAATGTAAGTTTCCATTTTGCTTGCCCAGACAAGCTGACAGGAAATATTGAACCTTTTTAACTTCTGAATTTTGAGTTTGCCACAAATATAATATTCCAGCATGAGTTTTAAATAAAAAAAAAACATAAAATGTGATATATTTTAAGGAAATTTCTTTTTTGTGCAAGAAATGTAGAAATTATGTTTTGCTTATAGCAGTAAGACATCAAACCTGGCCAACCATTTCAGACTTGAGGTTATTTATTGTTTTACTATGATCATATATTGTGACAGCAGATCATTATCTATGCTACCATATATACTTGCTTAGAAGTTGAGTCAAACTGCAAACAAAAGATAACCTTATATGCCATAACATAATGCACCTGCAGATCTTAGTCTGATACTGATTACTTATTTCAAACTACACACCTAGATCTGCCAGCATATTATAGGATGGCAGATCTGAGTCTGGGAAATTTGCAGTTGGATTCTTTGTATAGACCAGTACATACGGTATTAGTTCTATTCATGAATTTGAATGATCGATGTAGATGCATAATAGTAATGTTGGTGCATCCTACCTATTCAGCTGTACATATTGATTCAGTTCCTTGTTCTGCTTTCAAAGAACAAGCCAGGGGTGGATGTATTGTTGGAAATTCTTCATTTCAATTGTACTTTTGTGTGACAGCAAAGTTCAAACTTAACAATGCTGTTTCTAAAGTTCATGATATGAACAATTAATTGACTGTATATTAGAAATGCAGACTGGTTATAATTTTTCTTTGGCAAGTGTAAAAAAATTATACATGAGCTAAAGAAAGAGCATATGGATTTCTTTTTAGCACCAGTTAAAAAATGGATACATTTAAATAATGCTGACACTTGTTTTGTCATTTTTGGTTACCTATACATTTTAGTGCACAGTTGAGAGGCCCTAGCCTTTACCAGATTGGTCCCACATTTTTTTTAAACTAAAATCTACTTAATCCTAGACTTATCATTTTAACCCAAAATGTTAAAGTCAAGTTGTAATCAAGTGATTTTTGTTGAACATAAACCAGAAATATTCTTGTCTCCAAGTTTTCAATCAAAATGCTATAGTAATTGACCAGTATATATGTATTTATTTTCTTAGTAATGTACCTATGGCTCAATGACAAGTTGGTGCATGCAGCAAGGTATTTTAATTTTTAGCTTGATCCACCATGATATTTTTTTTTTGATAACAATGAAGACATCAGTGTTTAGCTCTGATATGTTTCTATGGAAACCATGGGAAATACTGAGAAATGAATTAACACCAGGTACAAGTAGATGATAAATAATTTCAGCATATTCAGAAAAAATCAAAATTCAATTGTCTTGGCCGCCACATCTACTACATTTCCCATCATAATACATGTATTCCCCCATCACATCCACTACATTTCCTATCATAATACATGTATTCCCCCATCACATCCACTACATTTCTCATCATAATACATGTATTCCCCCATCACATCCACTACATTTCTCATCATAATACTTGTATTCCCCCATCACATCCACTACATTTCTCATCATAGTACTTGTATTCCCCCATCACATCCACTACATTTCCCATCATAATACATGTATTCCCATCACATCCACCCCTTGGCTCATGAGAATACTTTCCTTCCCCATCACATTCACTCAATTTACCATGCAAATACATGTAATTGTACATTTAGTCTGAAACATATAAAAGGATTCCTATCTGCAAGGCATATCAACAATATATTTTATTGATTTCAAATCAAGTTTTCACTCTGCTCCTCCCAGTAATTATTTTTATTTTGTGTGCTAGCAGAAAATATTCAGACTGAGGGCACAATAGATGCATTTGTACATATATGTATATTAAATCACATGCTTTGTCATGTTTAGGTATTAACATACCTGTAGTCTTGCCAGTACTTTTTCATGTCCAGGTATTTTACATACCTATTTTTGTCATGTAATATTGAGCAGTCAGTTTAGCTGTTGGATTGGTGGACAATTAGAGACATGCTATGATTTGCTATAAACTTGTCTGGCACTTGAACTTAAATGGAGAAGACTCTTTATTAAAAATGTCCACCTTATTCTACATTTTGCACAGGTTTACCTGTCTGTGTGCACTTCAGACCAGTCTGCCTTAGATCTGAGACCACAAAGTCTACAATCTGGACATAAAATTGGATTTCAACCATGGGTGAATTTTGGGTGGGGAAAAAATGGGTCTGAAAATTTCAGGTTTTTTTTCCTCTATATTTTGTAAAATGTCCAGATTATTTGATATCATTGTAGATCCAAATCTGTTTACCTTTCTATAATACCACCCACTTTAGTGTATCATGCATGACCTTGATGCTACGACAGGAGTCTGACGTTTTATCAACCGATAATAACTGATAAGGTGATTTCATGTTTTGAGAGATTTCGCCATACTTATTGATAAAACGTCAGACTCCTGTGATGCTACAGACCTTGGCAGAAGGCTACTACCTCCTACCCTGTAAACTCTGCACTAGTGTGTAATGTGTTAAACAGTATAAAATTATTTGGTCCCTCTCCATCATATTATATGTTTTGGAATATAGGCAAAATGACTTTTTTTTATTTATTTTATTTTTTTGTGGGGGGTAAACTGTATTAAAGCACAAGTCACTTGCACCTCAATGCAGAAGAGTTTTGTCTCACCTGCTATATATTTGTTAGTCATTACCTTTCTTAAAATTGTCAACATAAACTTGCCAGGTGTGCCCCACTACTCATGAACATACCTTATGGTTACTGTTCTTACAAGTTTTGAGCATCAATCTATCAAGTGTGTTCCATGTACTCATTATCATTGTTAGATATTTCTTAAACTAACATTGTCCCAAAAAAAAAGAATTAAAAAAATTGTACCTGAATTAAGAAATATATCTAGGTGTCAGAATTCTGTTAGGAAATAACCTGCAAGTGCTACAGTGTGATTCTGTAATAGCTGTCAGTTGTGTCATATTCTTATTAGTTAACAGTCCACTTGGATCCAGTAAAAAATAATTACTAATGGTTGACAGTTGTCATTAAGTCAGTTAGGTTTTCAGGTTCAAACTGGATTGTAGATGTGTTAAGCTTGTTGGTTTACATTTTTATCTACTGATTTTCATGTTGTATGGGCAACTAAACAAAATATTGAATAGTACAATTGATAAGCAAATAATGAAAGCATAAGAGGATGTGAAAATGGCTTCAATGACCCAGTGAGTTCATATATTTTACATATGACTGAACTTTTATTACCAATGGAATTCAATTATTTTGATTAAAAGTGGTGCCAACTCAGGCATGAGAATATTTGACTAGTGATCCAATACACAGTTAAGTCCATATCATTTTGTGTTGAATTGTCCATGTGTAGGAATAGATTTTGTACCTGTGCTCTAAGAAGTTTTTGTATAATGCATACATTTATCAATCAATGAGGGTCATGTTAGGACCTGATCCATTTGTGTGGAACTGAGTGTACAGTAGGTACCGAGATGTTTGTCCCATCAGACAGTTTATTTTTTATTTTTAATGACTTCAATATATATATATATATATATATATATATATATATATATATATATATTGGATTTATTAATATTTACATGCATATTTGAATAAAGTATGGATCAATCATTAACATAGGGTCAGGTGTTGATTTTGAGATTGACAGTTATAGTGTATCATTGGTCTTCATTAACAGTTTGGTACAGTACTAAGGAATGTAGGGTTGGCAAAGAATTTTGCTCATATACTACCTTAGTCAGGCTTTTTTGGTGCTTGCTTCATTAATTGTTTTGCCTTGTAGTATCAAGCCAACTTTGATTTGTTCATTTGAAGAAAAAAGGGTGCAATTATTTTTGATTCTTTATTAATGGAAAAGTGATATATAGGAGTCACCTTTCAAGTGGCAGACATAGGAGCTCAAGCATAGTTTTCAGCAAGTTTTATCAAGTTTGTAATTGAAGTTTCTTACATGATCATGTTATTGAGATGTAGGCCTATTTTTTTCTTTTCTTGCATCATGTGGTTGGCCAGCCATTTAATTTTTCTTGAGGAGTGGGGCACCTGGAATTTTTCTGAAAAAAGTCTGGCCACCATAGCTTGTTGCTCAGATTTGTAGGAAAAATAAAACAAATTATATTGATTACATTCGTTGATAAAAATGTATTTTGAGAAAAATGAAGAAATAAATGTCATTGGTTGAAAGAAAATCTAATATTCCCATTCCAGAAAACTAAATGATGGGCCAGTTAGATCAAGTAAAAGAGTTCTGTTTGGTGGGTATTACTTTGCTTTAAGAGTCGTAATAACAGCAGTTTATGTTAAGCACTGACACTAAGGCCTGAATAAAGAGTTGACATTCATTTTCTTTTGTGCACAACCGCTCGGTAAGCCTAGTGATTAGAATGTCCGCTGCAGCAGTGGTGGGGAGCCAGGGTTCTATCCCCGACCGAGTCATACCAAAGACTTGAAAAAATGGTACCAACAGCTGCCTCGCTTGGCGCTCAGCATTAAGAGATAGTGATAGGACTGGTCAGGCATCAGGATAATGTGATTGGATGGGGCAACATGTCTGCGACATGATGCCCCAGTGCTAGACATCACTATCAACTGCCTCACTACAGACATTGTAGCGATATGACTGAAATTTTTTTAACACATTAACCCCTAGCGAAGAGTTTACAGGGCATGAGGTAGTAGGCTACTTCCAAGGTCTGTAGTGTCAAGGTCATACATGATACACTAAAGTGGATGGTATTATAGAAAGATAGATTTAGCTCTACAATGATACCAAATAATCTTGACATTTTAGTTGCACTACAAAATACAGAGAGAAAATCCTATGTTTTGGGACCCGTTTTTTTTTTTTTTTTTCACCCAAAATTTGCCCATCGTCAGAATCCTATTTGTGTCCAGATTTTAGACTTTATGGCCTCAGATCTACAGTAGACCAGTCTGAAGCATGAAGCGCACACAGACAGTTGAAACTGTGCAAATAGAAGGATAAGGTGAACATTTTGAATAAAGTCTTCTCCATACGAAAACTATGTGCCAGCAAAAAAACCAATAAATAAAACATTTTCTTTAGCACAACTAGCCATTTGTCTAATGGAATATTGCTTGGAAATTGATGTATTAAGATGTATTCAGAAATAGTCCCCAAAATGTGTTTTCTACTTGGATTTCATGCAAAAACAGCAAAATCCTCCAGGGGTTAACGTGTTAAAGCTATGTTAAAAATCCTAATAATTTTTTTTCTTAAAAACCCAATGAAATAGAGTTTATGACCATATCTGTCTTATAAAGGTGACTTTATATTGAGATATTTTATACATTATTAGAGACTGAAATGAAATTCATGACCATGATATCCATCTTAAAAACAATTGTATAATCAAAAGTTTAAACCTTGTATGACAGACAAGCTCAGATGGCAAATCTTTATATGACAGGTGTCAAACTACCCTGGACACCAGTCATAATTTGTCCCCATGGCTTCCAGCAACAACACAGATTATAGTATACATCCATCTATACTGTCATTCATTGAAATAATCATTAAAGAGGATACTCATTGTTATTAGGATTAAGATGTGTCTGTCATACATGTTAAGAATTACAGTGTTAGGATTAAGATGTGTGTGTCATACATATTTAGAATTACAGTTATTATGATTAAGATGTGTCTGTTATACATGTTTAAAATTACAGTTATTATGATTAAGATGTGTCTGTCATACATGTTTAGAATTACAGTTATTAGAATTAAGATGTGTCTGTCATACATGTTTAGAATTACAGTGTTATTAGGATTCAGATGTGTTAATCATGCATGTTTAGAATTACAATTATTAGAATTAAGATGTGTTAATCATACATGTTTAGAATTACAGTGTTATTAGGATTCAGATGTCTGTCATAGATGTTTAGAATTACAGTGTTGTTAGGATTAAGATGTCTGTCATACATGTTTAGGATTACAGTTCTTACGATTAAGATGTGTTTCTCATACATGTTTAGAATTACAGTGTTATTAGGATTAAGATGTGTTTGTCATACATGTTTAGAATTACAGTGTTATTAGGATTAAGATGTGTTAATCATACATGTTCAGAATTACAGTGTTATTAGGATTAAGATGTGTTTGTCATACATGTTTAGGATTACAGTTATTAGGATTAAGATGTGTTAATCATACATTAGGATTAAGATATCTGTCATACATGTTTAGAATTACAGTGTTATTAGGATTAAGATGTGCCATACCACTGGAAAGAACAGTCTAAAATAAAGTAAAACTTCTTTTTGAGCAGCACACTTTTGAGGTCCATCATTTTTGTTGTGTTTAGGAGATTGTCAATATAAAGAGGGTGCATCATTTGCAGATTAATATTTCTATAAGAGAAGCTGAAATACAATTAGTACCAGTTTAAGAGAGTTGACTGTACATACATTTAAAAGTACAATCTATTGTGACTGTGTTAATCACTACATAATCTGACTGCTGTAACCAGTCTTTCTCAGCAGGATCACCATCTACATGTATTCAATTTTGTGCAAATCTCTTCTAATACTATTAACTAATTTGACCACCTGTGTAAAATGGCCTAAATTAATTGGTCATGGCAGTCTCAGATTGAGTACCAATGCTTTTATTTTGTTAGCCTCCACTAGAGCAATTTATTGGCATATTATACATGGTTTTACCTACCTGAGCTCATCATGTCACAGGAAATATTTTATACCATGTACATTATATATATGATGTACTTGAGACATTGCCTGATAACACACATTGAAAGGATCAGATTTCACTTTCTAATAGTTTTAGGACATGAAAATTAACAATATAATCTCAACAGTAAATAAATGCTTGTTGAAAGGTCACAATTTTATAAAATTGAAGTACAATATTAATTTTTCATTTGAATTCAGATATCTGGAATTTACCTTGTACAATATATATATATATATATATATATATATATATATATATATATATATATATATATATATGGTACAAATGCAAGTCACTATCCAGCCTGTGCCCTAGAGAAAATTTGCACATGCTTAATGAAAGACAGTTTAATGGTGAACAGTATAAATAAATTTATTTTCAAAGTTATGATTAATGATCTTGCAGTTTTAAAACAAGCTTAATGTGCTAAGACACTGTAATACTGTTGTAATCCAAATGCAGAATGCACTGGCAAATCTGGTTCAATATGTTTTGTTAGGTTTAATCAGTTGAACATAAACATAGACACTAATCAGCTGGCACATTATGCCATAGCATATAAGTATCTTTGTTTTTTTGCAATTTGATTTATAAGTTAGGATATATGGTAAACTATGGTGGATGTGGTCAGAAGACTTTTAATGATTTTTATATTGAATAGAATCATTTGTATCCTTGAGCAATAGGATGATAAAAGTTTTTTCTATTCTGTATTCATCACTATTAATTGCTTTCAAAACTAATGCCTTTGTTGAATAAGGTTCTTACCGATTCTTAAGAAAGCTTAATATAATAACTGTTATGACTTGTGGTATTTATTCTGGATGATTAAGTTCTGGCAGATCTAATTGTTCGATTTAGATAGCACATGAGTATCAAAATATTAACTAAGCAAGCATTGTAACGAAACACAACATATGCAAATTTATTGTGCTTGTCCTTCTTATGTGGTTTTGAAAATGGCTCTTATTGTTTTGCTGCAAGAATTTAAAGAAATTTGCAATGGTTACCAGTGTGATTTATTCCAAGTGATTAATTGGTTTAATGGATATTCATTTGAAAACTTTATTTCAAACAACTAAATAGGCCCACCCCATGATCAATGACTACCATCTATACTCATTTATATGACAAGCCCATATGCAAATTGCACAGACAAATATGCTGGCAGATTTGTGCCTGTGCAGTTTGCAAAGAGTTGTCAGTAGAACACAAGACAAACCCTGATCTCATAAGACTGACCCTGCTCTGTGGCTGCATTATGCTATGGCAAATCATGATCTTTGTTGTTTGCAATATGATGCGACTTATAAGCAAGTATGTATGGTAATTAATGATAGGGAAACATACTCTAATGGTGGGGATATAAAAGCACCTTATTTCAGTAGTATCATAAACCTAACATATCGCTTATTGACTGCTTAAGTGGCCTAGTAGTAGTTAGAATATCTGCATCAGATGCTGGAGATTGTTTGCTCGATCCCTGGCTGAGTCATACCAAAGACTTACAAAGATGGTACTAACAGCTGCCTTGCTTGGCGTTCAGCATTAAGAGATAGTGTTAGGACTGGTCGGCCTGGTGTCAGGATAATGTGACTGGATGGGACACCATGCAACATGTTTGCAGCCTGATGCCCCAGTGCTAGACATCACTACAGACATCATAATGACATGACTGAAAAATTGTTAAAGCTACGTTAAAATCCAAATCACACACATATCGCGTATCAGGTCTAGTAAACATGTACTGACATTATTCTTTCTATGAAATACAAGATGAACTACAGGTGTGACATTATTATTCAGTGCTCAAATGTTATGATGTTGTTCATTGGAGTCATAAAGGTATCTGTTATGTGACTGACGTAGACATACACTGAGAGATGTTTTAATAAATCCATGTCATTACTGCATAAATATACAAAAATTGTTACTTTATGACTAGATATCACATTATTATTACAGTCGACTCCGGTTAACTGCACACCCTCGGGCCCGTCACGAGACTGTTTAGTTAACCAGAGTGTGCAGTTAACCGAAGTACGGTACAGTACAGCTTTAAATCAGCATGGCACGAATATATGTGAAGAATAAATATAAACAATGATTATAATCCACTCTTTCAACTTTTACTTAAATGTTAAGCTTGTTTTCCTTCCTCCGAACACAACTTCACTGATTCAACCAATGGATCAAGGAATTATAGCGAATTTCAAGAAATTCTAATGATCGCTAGTTATTCGAAAACTGATGTCAGACATTGACGGGTCATCTCCCGCAGAAAAAGTGTTCAGCTTCAAAGTCGTCTGCATCCTGTTTTTTTGACGTGTTGTCATTTAAATTTAATTCCGTTGCGCATTTGCCATCTTTCCAACCATCCATTTGTTGGTTTCAAATCATTCAAATCCGAACGGTTTAGAGCAATGTTTCCCATGCTGTACATGTACTATGATTGTTCCCACGCTATTTGCTCTCTAGTGGGCACAGATATACATGTATGTACCACCTAAGGCGTCCTTTACATGTCAATCATTTACAAAGTCGCATTTACCGGCTTATTTGTCGGTTTGTTTGAAGCGCTACAACAGTGGACTGGCAATAAATGATCATGACTATCCATTGTGCAGTTAACCGGAGTAAAATGGTAATGAATAATGAGCCACGGGCAGAAATTTATCATGCTATTATCCAGAGTGTGCATTTAAGCAAAGTGCAGTTATCCGAAGTTTGTTCCTATTGAAAAGCGTTGGGAAAATACGGGACCGACGTGACTACGTGCAGTTATCCAGAGTGTGCATTTAACCGATGTGCAGTTAAGTGGAGTTGACTGTAGTTCTAATTAGCCAGGAACTAAAATTAAAAGTGAAATTGTTAAAGTAGGAATTGTTGAACGTAACTTGGACACTTGACTGGGTTGGGATTGGGGCAGCTGTCTGTTTCACACAAGGTGCCATATTACCTCACACTGACCCTGATGGAATCCATGCACATATCCACAATATGAGTAACAGTATAGTGAAGGACTGTATAGTGAGGTATCAATATTAGTATCTTACAATGATATCTGTTAACTTTTATCATCACTGATATTTTATCATCACTGGTTCTGATATTTTAACCCTATCGTCATCTTGACAGGTCATTTAGATATTTTGGTCCTTCAGGTCTTTGAATTTCTTTTGCTGTGAGGCCACTGCATCCAGTCAAATCAAGTTGTTTAAATTTGAACACTCTGCTGACAAGATCAAGACAAGCGGAGCACACAAATGGACTGGAGTCATAAATAAGAAATTTTCCAATGCCAGTCCATGTTTGTACAAATACATCCTGTCCCTGAAATACAAATGTAATGACTTCTTTCTGGCATATAGTCATACTTTAGATGTTAAACTTACAAAGAATCCTTTTGAAATTAATTGCCTCCACAATTTTCAGCCAATGTACATTGCACTGCTGCTACACATTATTGGTTAGTTGGCATTACATACTAAGAGAGACAACTCATGAAATCCAATAGATGTCGCTGGACAAAGTACTAAAATATCTGTAAAATCCGCCAAGGTACAGATTCGGTTAACACATCAGAACCTTGGCTATCAAGATGTCAAAATGTATACCCAAGTTATAACTGAGGACAACTGCACAGTTTAATGTATACTCTTAACCTTTGGAAAAGTTGATTTGACATGGAGTACACTGCCCAATGTCTGCTGCAATACAGGGCTAGATTACTAGAGCTCCAGAGTACTTTGTAAGGAGCATAAGAGGCTGTTTAGAATGATGCCATTATATTGAATGATTCATCAAATTCATTACTCTCTTTTCAAATCGTACACTCTTGTACTTGCGACTTTTTCTTGCAAACACTTGGAAGGAAATTGCAGTTTTAATTTTCACTGTTTTGTTTGTTGTTTTGTTTGTAATGGTACTTTTAACATTTTATTGGCTGTTGTAGGAGTCAATTACCTTCTCAACTACACACCAAGGCAGCCAAGCCAGGCTAAACAGAGCCATCCACCATTATACTGTATACTGTCTGATGTACAGTATGCACTGTGTCATATTGATTTAGCATGTGTAAATCAGTGTTGTAGTTAATCTTAACATTTTGATTTTTGGAACCCTTAATAATTACATTGTAGAAACTAACACCATGTGCCCCAATTGGTCTTAAATCCACCATTTTTTTTTTACATGATTATTACATATTTGCTAATTTGGTCATGTATTTTCTTAATTATTTCAGCACACTATAGCCATAAAGCAAATTTCTAAAAGGTTTAAAAGTTTATATACTGCACTTATTGAAAAGCAAATCATGAAATATTGCCACAGGATCTGTATTATAGATATTATATTTTACCTTACATCATGTACATTGTATTTTGATGTTTTGGCACATTTTTAGACCTTTTGACCAAATTATATATAGCCTAGGTCCTTGTTATAAAGACAAACTGTACTTCCAACAACAATAAGCATGTCTTTTAAGACCCCACCACCACCAAATCCCAGTGTTTTGTTTGAGTAGGTAGGTCAGTACAAACTTTTTTTTGTCTGGATGGATTTTAATGATCTATAAACTAATCTTCATTTAATTTCTCAATTTATTTTTCAGTCATGGTTAATCCCTTTGATAGTTTCTTTTTCTCATGAAATTTCCCCTAAGTTTTTTCTTCTTCTGTTTTATAATACAAAGGTCATATCTTTGATGCTATGGAGTACAACAATAAGTCATATATTTTATTCTATTGGATGATACATGGGTCAAAATGTATTTTATTAGATGATACATAGGTCATATATTTGATTGTACATGTATTGGATGCTAGCTACCGGTACATGGGTCATATATTTGATTGTATTTTTATTGTATGATACATGCATCATATATTTGATTGTATTGGATAATACGTAGGTCATATATTTGATTGTATTGGATGATACATAGGTCATATGTTTGATTGTATTGGATCATACATGGGTCATATGTTTGATTGTATTGGATCATACATGGGTCATATGTTTGATTGTATTGTATGATACATGCATCATATATTTTTTTGTATTGGATGATACGTATGTCATATATTTGATTGTATTGGATGATACATAGGTCATATGTTTGATTGTATTGTATGATACATAGGTCATATGTTTGATTGTATTGTATGATACATAGGTCATATGTTTGATTGTACATGTATTGGATGCTAGCTACCGGTACATGGGTCATATATTTGATTGTATTTTTATTGTATGATACATGCATCATATATTTGATTGTATTGGATAATATGTAGGTCATATGTTTGATTGTATTGGATCATACATGGGTCATATGTTTGATTGTATTGTATGATACATGCATCATATATTTTTTTGTATTGGATGATACGTAGGTCATATATTTGATTGTATTGGATGATACATAGGTCATATGTTTGATTGTATTGTATGATACATAGGTCATATGTTTGATTGTATTGTATGATACATAGGTCATATGTTTGATTGTACTGTATGATACGTAGGTCATATATTTGATTGTATTGGATGATACATGGGTCATATGTTTGATTGTATTGGATGATACATGGGTCATATGTTTGATTGTATTGGATGATACATAGGTCATATGTTTGATTGTATTGTATGATACATGCATCATATATTTGATTGTATTGGATGATAAGTAGGTCATATATTTGATTGTATTGGATGATACATAGGTCATATGTTTGATTGTATTGTATGATACATGCATCATATATTTGATTGTATTGGATGATACGTAGGTCATATATTTGATTGTATTGGATGATACATAGGTCATATGTTTGATTGTATTGGATGATACATGGGTCATATGTTTGATTGTATTGGATGATATATGGGCCATATATTTGATTGTATTGTATGGTACATGCATCATATTTTTGATTGTATTGTATGATACGTAGGTCATATACAGTCAACTCCGGTTAACTGTACACCCTCAGAGCCATCACGAGACTGTGCAGTTAACTGGAGTGTGCAGTTAACCGAAGTACGGTACGGTACAGTACAGCTTTAAATCAGCATGCTACGAATATATGTGAAGAATAAATATAAACAATGATTAGAATCAACTCTTTCAACTTTTACATAAATGTTAAGCTTGTTTTCCTTCCTCCGAACACAATTTCACTGATTCAACCAATGAATCAAGCAATTATAGCGAATTTCAAGAAATTCTAATGATCGCTTGTTATTTGAAAACTGTCTTCAAACATTGATGGGTAATCTCCCAAAGAAAAAGCGTTCAGGTTCAAAGTCATCTGCATACTGTTTTTCGCCATGTTGTCTTTTAACTGAATTCCGTTGCGCATTTTCCATCTTTCCAACCATCCATTTTTGGTTTGAAATCATTCAAACCTGAACGGTTTTGAGCAATGTTTCCCACGCTGTACTGCATGTATATACCACCTAAGACGTCCTTTACACATCCATCATTTACAATTTTGTATTTACCATCTTAATTGTCGGCTTATTTGAAGCGCTACAGCAGTGGACTGGCAATAACTGATCATGAATATACATTGTGCAGTTAACCGGAGTAAAATTGTATTGAATAATGTGCCACGGGCAGACATTTATCGTGCTGTTATTCGGAGTGTGCATTTAAGCAAAGTGCAGTTATCCAAAGTTTGTTACCATTGAAAAGCATTGGGGAAAAAACGGGACCGGTGTGACTAAGTGCAGTTATCTGGCGTGTGCAGTTAACCAATGTGCAGTTAAGTGGAGTCGACTGTTGTATTGGATGGTACATGGGTCATATGTTTGATTGTATTGGATGATACATGGGTCATATGTTTGATTGTATTGGATGATACATGCATCATGTATTTGATTGTATTGGATGATACATAGGTCATATATTTGATTGTATTGGATGATACATTGGTCATAATGTATTTTATTAGATGATACATAGGTCATGTATTTGATTGTATTGGATAATACATAGGTCATATATTTGATTGTATTGGATGCTAGCTACATGGGTCATATATTTGATTGTATTGGATGATACATGGGCCATATATTTGATTGTATTGGATGATACATGCATCATATATTTGATTGTATTGGATGATTCATAGGTGATATATTTGATTTATTGGATGATACATTGGTCATAATTGATTGTATTTGATGATAGATAGGTCATACATTTAATTTTATTGGATGATACATGGGCCATATATTTGATTTATTGGATGATACATTGGTCATAATTGATTTTATTTGATGATACGTGTCATATATTTAATTTTATTGTATCATACATATATTCTTGAATTTTTGCTAACATAAACTGAGCCAGGATCCCTTGAGAATACACAATATTTTAGTCAATAATGTTGAATTTTCCATGACATGGGTAAAACAAAATGATAATACTTTTCAGAGGTGTAAATGTAGAAAGTCTCTGATTTTTATAAGTAAATGCATATGTATTTTCTATGCAGAGATTATCCAGATTTTACTTCCAATCTGAATCTCCTGCAACTTTATTTACTGGCCTTTAAGAAATCTACATAAACTAATTTTATTCTCAGTTTTAGCTGAAACTTGAACCGAGTTTATCAATATTTGAAACCTAATATCAGGTTATTCATTACAATTGATTTTATGTCCACCCAATAATATATATGGATATCTTTAGTTCCCAGTGAACCAGCATTGATAAATGGGGGCGGGGCTGTTAACAACATAAACAACAGCAACCAAATCTTGAAAGCATTTATTTGAAGTAGTTATGTGTAATTGATAGTCTGTTATTACTTGATAATATGCCTGAACTTTGATGGCAACCAGTATTGTCAAAAGAGAAACACTTTTGCGATGTCATCTGTTACTTTTGTGGGTTTTTTACTTTTTGGAGTATGTGAAAATTTTATGTATAATAGGATATATTGCTGGCTGGTTAGTTTAAATGGATTTATTGACACATTTATTCATGATGTCATGCTGAGGAAAGTGGAGCTAACTGCCTTTCCCACAGACTCACTGAGGCATCTGACCTGGCCTGGAGTGGGCAGGTAATGAATCCATAATTCTTTGTTTAGGAGTCAACTGCTCCTGGATCTGAGCAACTATGGTTGCACACTTCCATGTAGGCAGAGCTAATATTTTTTGATTGTTGTTGTGGTTTTAAAGCCATTTTTCAGCAAGATAGGTTATATGTGGTGGCCAGTATAACTGGCGTTGGAAAAACCCACCCACCCTGGTAAAAACTACCTTCCAATGGATGCTACTGGCATGTTTCTTCACATACCCACATTAGCCAGTCATGAGACTTGAACCAACTAGGACAGTGGTGAGATGGCAGTGATTGGTGAAGGCAAACACTTTAGACCCTCAGACACCCGGGACCACACAAATATTTTGCAACAGTGAGTTTCTTAGTCACTGATGTTAACCTCCATGGAAAAATGTTCCACTATCATGCACTTTAAATCTCCCTGTATGCAATCACCTGCATCATGTAAAGTATTTGTCAATTTTAGAATAATATAATTTATGCAGCCAAAGTGGAATAAACAAATCAAATGTAATCATTCTTACAGCCAAAGTGGAATAAACAAATCAAATGTAATCATTCTTACAGCCAAAGTGGAATAAACAAATCAAATGTAATCATTCTTACAGCCAAAGTGGAATAAACAAATCAAATGTAATCATTCTTACAGCCAAAGTGGAATAAACAAATCAAATGTAATCATTCTTACAGCCAAAGTGGAATAAACAAATCAAATGTAATCATTCTTACAGCCAAAGTGGAATAAAAAAAGTCAAATGTAATCATTCTTTCCAAGCAACTTACTGTTAAACTGTTGGATATAAATTTATATGCAGGTAATATGTAATATTTTAAGAGCCCTGTATAAATATTTCTTTTCCAGTTATCTATTTTTAATGCGTTGCCACAAATATATGATATCAAGACCATTGTCAGAAAGGTAAATACTGAAGCATTAGGAAGATAATTGCTATGTTCTCCACAAATATGATATCAAGGCCGACATGGACAGAGTTTATGGATGTAGTTCTCATGGTTGAAGCAGAATTCATTTTGTACATAGACAAAGAAACAGCTTTAGCTATGAAAATGCAAATATCAGTTAGATTTTTATTCATAATGATGTATTTCCTACAAACCAGGCTAATAAATAAAAAAATAAAAAGTTTTCATAAATATGAAAAAATGATGTAATGGGATAATAATAAAAAATTGTATCATATATAACTACATGCCAACATGTCTACCAAATTTCATTTGTCTACCAAGACTGACCTTCCTATATCTTGGAAATCACTTTCTTAAACACCCTACCAATTATGTTTTATTTTGATGGTTACTATGACTTTGTCCATTAGTCAGTCTGCCTGTTTGTTTTCTTTTATAGACATTTCATTTGTACAACATGAATCTAAAACCATTCAGGTCAGTCTGCCTGTTTATTTTCTTCTATAGACATTTCATTTGTACAACATAAATCTAAAACCATTCAGGATATCTTCATGAAACACTTTGTACACATATTGGACTCCTGGCTCAGATGTCCGTTTTGCTATTCAGCTTGAATAATTTTGATGTTTTTATCATTTTTCGGTTCATTCATCCATCCATTATCCACACATTAAACTCTAAATACCATACAAAGATATCTCCATGATACTTGAGATGCATATTAGACAAGCATTCCACATGTGTACCATTTACTTTTCACAATTCTTTAGTTTGAATATTTTGTTTATTTGTTCACCCATTTTTTTTGTTCGTTATCCTTTCATACACAATCAGTTTAATGCAGGTCATTATATGGGCTAAAGTTCTGTAAAACAATCTGCAGCTGCATGTGCAGCACATTGGACACTTGCAGAAATGTGTTTTGTAACATAGATAAATAACAATAATGTAAAACTGTAATTTGAGAATAATTCTGTTGCTGAGCACATATCATTCTGTAAAATACAGGTGCTCACAGAGTAAGTACTATCTGAATGATATCAAGGCCGACGTGGACAGAGTTCATGGGCGTAATTCTCTGTTATATCCTACAATTTTGACATTGTTTCATCATTTTAAAAATTATTGGGAATCCATGGAACATGATCCACATTTGAGAAGACCATTATATGTGATTGGTGAGTAAATTGGCTATTGTAATTTATACTACAGTGCAATATTTTTTAAAAAAATACTGCTTGTATTAACTGTATATAGTCGCTTACAAGGCAAATCCAATTGCAAACTGCACACACCCAGATGCCATTGCATAATGTACTGCAGATCTGAGTCAGTGCAGTTTGTTGCGATTAATAAGTAGAACAAACAAAATAGACCCTGATCTGCGGGTGCTTTATTTTATGGCAGATCAGGGACATTGTTTGCCTGTGGTTGACATATTCTATAATTGAGAATAGATAGTTAAATTCATTCTTTTACTTTTGAATTTATCCAAGTTTTAGAATATGTTAATTTTATCAATCTCAATTTTATCACATAAATTGTTGATTGGATATGGTAATCGACATTGTAATTAGGGCATAACCGACTTTTGATCCGGAAATCGGATTCCACCGGATAGTATGAACTTCTGATTAATCGGAGTCGGACAAGGCAGGAACGACCGATTCGGATAATAAAAATAATAAAATTGAATTTCTATAGCACCGTGTCTAACACTGCGTGTCATTCGATAGTGCGTTAATAAAGTTAAATAAGAAGTCAGAAAAGTTCAATATGGTCAACACAACCATGCTGTGAGACAATCTATTTGAACTGGCGGGTAAAAACCGGAAATGAAGCCGGATATGGTAAAGTACTAAGTAACATGCTAGACACGGCAAAACCAGATACCAGAAACCCGGAAACGGAAGATGAAATTTTTTAGAAAAAAAATAGGATTTAGCATTTCCGATTAATCGAATCATATCCGGAATCGGAAAAATTTCATGCCCAAAATCCGGAATCGGAAATCGGTAGAAAAATGCTAATTGGTTATGCCCTAATTGTAATTCTTATTGATTCTTCCAGTATTAAATGTTAGGATAGGTGCTTTGATTAATTCATTCAAGAATGTCAGAGACACTACAGTCCACAGTGGAAAAGGAGGGACTCGGATTAAATCCTAGTATTGGACCAGCCTGGCTTATTGGATACCATGGTGTGTCCTTGGGCAAGGCAGTGTACTCCAGTTGCATCGGGACTAAATAGCCTACTTGTGTTGATGTGCTGTAAAGCACCAAAACCAAATCAAACTTGTATACAGTTGAATGTTAATAGCTCTTAGTAAATCAGAGCTTAAATTAGATGTATATCCATGTTTTCTGCCAATGACATAATTATTTTTGTGGACCATGATGCTTTGTGTTTTAGATTATTATTATTATTAATTATATTATTATTGAAGTCATAAATATTAAGATATAGCAGAGCAATACCAAATATCTGGATTGTCTATTTTGAACATGAAATTTTTTGTCAATATCATCAATGAGATAGTAGGTTGTCAAGTTGTCACCTGTCCTTGACTTGTTAGTCTGAATTTATTTTTGATGCTATGTAGGAATTGATCATGTCTTTGTATAATTTGAAGAGATTTGTATATGGGGTGCCATTTTAATCACTTTTTTCAGTGGGCTTGTCAGGTATTAACAATACTCACACCTGGAATATAAACAAGTTCACACATCAGCTAGGTTGTAATGCTGTAGGTGTGCCAATAATTTATACACAAGTATGTACATCTACATTTATGTTGCTTAGGACACTGTAAAGTTTAATTCCCAAATTTGATCTCTTGATCTTGATGACCTTATCAACTGAAAGGTCTACATTTCAGGTGACACATATTTATGAATGAGGAATTTGTCAATTTTTTTAAATTAAAATGGATATTTTGAGGACAAAACTCGCACTGCAAATGTAAACATTAATATTTTAGGTGTTAACTTTACAGGTCATTATCAGCATCATACAATATATATAGGGAGCTCTGCACATAATTTGGATCATTGTAATAGTGGTATTGAAAACTGACCAAAAACTTTACTTGTATTGAAAAAATACCACCAAAAACCTGGAAAATATTAATGTACATAAACTTAATTTTTGCTGCAAGGAAATCTTTTTTTTTTTACATTCACAAGAAACAAATATTTTTTAAAAGATTTCAATACATTTTAGATGTGTATACGAAAAAAATGAGTTTGTTGCAAAGGAATCATTTGGATGCATGGTTGAAAGCTAATAAACAACAGTTGAAGTGCATTTGACTTGGGTGTTGGGAACTATATAGATGATGTTTGTTTTTTTTTTTTATGGTTTAACGCCATTTTTCAGCACAATATATAGGCTATACATGGCGGCCAGTATTAGTGGTGGAGGAAGAAACCAGAAAAACCCGGAAAGAACCACCGACCCACGAGAAGCTACTGGCAAGCTTTCTCACTTAACTACATTAGCCGAATCTTAGACTCGAACCCACGCAGACAGAGGTGAGATGGCAGTGGTCCGTAACGGACAGCGCTTTAGACCACTCGGCCACTCGGGGCCCCTAGATGATGTTTGCTTGTATTGAATGAGTAATGGATGTATTTCATAGGGTGGATAAAAACTTACATTTTCATCAGTGACTAGAGTGAAAAACATATTTCATAGGGTGGATGAGAACTTACATTTTTCATCAGTGGCTAGAGTGAAAAACATATTTCATAGGGTGGGTTAAAAACACATTAAACCTTGATTGAAAATATCGGAGTGTTTCACTCACAAGATGAAAACCATGATATTCATTCGCTAGAATCAACTTTTCTTGTTTCAATTTTATGCTGGCTAGCTAAAGTGTGTAAGATTTTGTAGCAGATTTCTTGCAGGAATGTCATTTGAGTATATATATATATAAACAGTTTCTTTTTCAAGCTAAGAAGCATTATTTATAATTCTTACTTTTAATTCTGGGTAAGAAGGTATATAGAGTACATGGGAAGAAAATTTGAAAGAAGTTTTGTGTGGTATTTGAATATGGTTATTTTTTGTGAACAGTTTGCATGCTAATATGGCATCATTTCTTTGACATGTTAATAAAAGACTTTGGTTATACCATTCTCTTCAGAAAAAAATGTTATTGACTGATAAAATGAAACTGATTATTCCCCTGTGAAATATTATCATTATTTATCATGGAAAATCCAATAATTCACTGACTAGCATAAAGTTAACAGTTGTGTTTAACAAAGAAAATTTGAAAAGGTTTTTGAATATACTCCCGTGATAATGATAAGATAGGAATTTGGGTTATTATGTGTGCCCAAATCTTTTCCATTGACTTGTATTATGTGTTTATCATAACATGTGTTAGACATGGACAGGTTAAAAGAGAAAGGAGGAATTGGTTTGACGAGTTGATTATTGAATAATTATACTATAGGAACTACAGTTCATAATATCCCAACCATAAATGCATTCATCTGTTTTGGTGCCATTATAAAATTTGTTTCTCATTGTCTTTTTTGAATTATTTTTATCTACTGGTATTTCATAGGGGACAAAGGACTGATAAGTTCTATTTATGGCTGAAAAATTGTACTAATGAATGCTTGAAATGCCTGTGTAGTTACTAAAAAATTTACCACATATACTTGCCTGTAGGTCATGTCCAACTGTAGGTCATGTCCAACTGTAGGTCATGTCCAACTGCAAATTGCACAGATCCAGATCTGCCATTGCAGAATGCATCAGCAGATCTGGGTATATGCAGTTTGATAGGAGTAATCAGTAGAATAAGCAACATAGACTTTGGTCAGTTTTTCATTCTGCTATGGCAGATTAAGGTTCTTTCTTGTTCGCAGTTTGCCTCAACTTGTAAGTGAGTATATACTGTAAATAGGCTGTATCTTGTATAAATAAAGACTGGTTATTGGGAAACATTTTGCAGATTTACATTTCACCAAGAGGTATAAATCCCTTTTTGTTTTGATTCAGTTTGATTAAACACAACCTTTTTAACTGGTGTTTAGAGATGCCAGAAGACTAAAAGGACATCATATGAAATAATACAGTATGAAAGATTGGTTATTTGTATGTTGATTTAAGCCAAAATGCTGGCCTATAGTACTGGGAACTGTTTTCCTTTCTATACATAAAGTCTACTCCTAAGTTGACATAAGAATTAAATAGACTTTATAGACACATTTGAAAACATAATCATTCTGAATTAAGTATTTATACTTCGGACTTATTGCTAAGCTGTTGAATACAAATATTCCCACAAAACACATGATGTAAATGCAAAGTATTCACAGCATTATTTAAACATTGTTACACTGAGTTACTTATGGTAATTATGATAGTAAAAAAATACGCTACATAATTTTGTACAGCCCGCAAATCCTGTTTGCTTAAATGAATATATAGTCTTTGGATTTACTAGGCATTTGTGTGTACCAAAATTTTACCAAGGTGGATGCATTACTATGAGCACATTACCATTTGACTTTAAAGTAGATGAGTATGTTTTCTGTGTCTCAGATTTAATTTCCTTTGCCCTGCAGGTATTAAATTCTGCAGTGGAAAATCTGTGGTTCAAAAGTTTTGTTCAGGCGGCAAATTGCAGAAGGTATTAGATTGATATCCAGTGTTTTCAGAGTTATGTTCACGAGTCCTCTTGAATGGTTAATTTGATCCTTTCATCTGGCATTAATTATTGGTAGGGACATAACAAAAAAGACCATTTATTTAGAGAGTGGAATGTCCTTTAGCATTACTCAGAAATTTGGAAAATTCTGAATGATATTAGTCAGAATTTAGAAGGTCAGAGGTAAAGAAGGTCAAGGGCAGAGACATTGTTTTTGGGCAGATAAAAAAAAACCGAATTACTTTGATCTTTTCCCCTTCAACTCATTGTGTTCTTCACCAGGAAATATCAAAATAAAAAAGTTATTCTTTTTTAATTTCATGCATCAAGGTGGCTTTTTAATGTTGCTGTCCATCTGTTACTGATACAAATCTAAAGCACTCACCTTTACCAATCACTGCCATTTCATATCTGTCCATGTGAGATCTCGAATCATGGGGCTTGACCAATCTAAAGCACTCACCTTTACAAGTCACTGCCATTTCTTATCAGTCCATGTGATATATCAAATCATGGGCTTTACCAATCTAAAGCACCCACCTTTACCAACCACTGCCATTTCTTATCAGTCCATGTGAAATCTTGACTCCTGGGCTTCACCATTGTGGGTATGTAAGACAGCTTACCAGCAGCTTTTTGTGGATTGTTGGTTCTTGCAAGGGTTTTACTGGCCACCATATACAGCCTTATAAGGTGCTTAAGTTGAGTTCACATCAACAGCAATTACAAATATAATGCACTATGCACAAGACATTTAGTTGACTGCCATCTTTTTTTAACAGACTTTGTGGATAGTCTTCTAACCAGTCTAGTAAATTTTCTATCAGACTAGTAACTTTCATAAAGTTAATAGTACAGTGGGCTAGTTAGTTTCAGTTATTAAGTCAGAGTTTGTTTATGGCATTCTCCCCACAAAAGACTTTACTTAATTAAGCGGATGTTCTGTAGAATCAAAGCAGTGACCAGTCATAAAATAAGAGAAGATAAAGTCAATTTCAACCTTGGAAAGGTACGTTTCTATAATATTTAAGCCATCTTATTTTATGAATTTCACTTAACAGCACCAATTATGGTCCCGTCATTAACAACGGAAGTTTGGTAATTGATCCTAATTAATCTGATAAAAAATTAAATGAAAAATGACACGTTATATATGTACTACAAAAAAGAACAATAAAAACCTATTTAAAGAAATTAGTTTGCATGTTTGTTTAATGCTCTGTATTTTTTTTGGCTCGTTAGCCAAATGCTCCAACAGTCACAAACATGAAGCTTTATATTTTACATTTGAATCGAAATAATTATCAGAATTAGATCAGTTTATTACGTTATTGACACCCTTTCCATGCAACTACTCTTTCTATGATGATAAGGAGAGTTTTTATGATTTTTCCCTTACAGTAATGATCAAATAATTGAATACATGTGGAGATATCCAAGCAGAATGCCATACACATTGTTAAGAATTAACATTTCTGAGCAATTCTTTTAAGAACAATTACCAAACTTATGCTAATAATGACGAGACCATAATTTTAGCCGTAAAATACAATGTGCTGAGTCAGATGGCTTTATTTAATGGGAACACCGTTTCCAAACTGAAACTAACATTATCTTTTGATGCTAATATTTTATAACAGTGTTTACAATAGACAGTGCTTTGATCTTTCTGGGGCAGGGGGGAAGGAGACACCAGATAGATGCCCCCCCCCCCATTAAAATATGTTTTATGTGTATATGTCCCCCCCCCCCCCCCAAGGTGTATATGTTTGTATTTTTTATCGTTAGAGACTGAAATTTTTGATGGGGTATTTGTTTTTCCTAGTGATATCTAAAGGGTTCATCCGATTGTGGGTTTTATCCACAGTGTTGGAGTTCCTTCCCTTGGTTTTTTTTTTTAATACCATTCGTGCTAAAAGTGATTTTGCTATTTTGTGTGTATGCTATAGGTTTAAATGAACGTAGGGATGGCAGACTCAGTCAAATTACATCCCGGTTGTCTATAGAATATTTAGACCATATTTTCCTTTTTTTTTTTTTTAAATTTGGAATTTTGTTGAAAATGGTGTATTACAATATTTATGAGGAAAGAAAAGGATCCTAATGTTTCATGTATGTGATCATAGTCTGTCGTTTTCTGGTCATATCTTACTAAGAGAGTAAGTAGCCGTATTTTCTTTATTCACTAATGCTTCCCTTATCTGTGGGCTTTAGCCATCTCGTTCTCATTTAAGTTATCAAAGTTCTGAAAGGGTTTTCTTTTAAAATTAGTCCTTTTCTGTTAGTAAGGGCAACTCTTTGTTCTTTTGCTCATTCTTTTTGTTAGTCCCTGTGTAGTTGGGTTTGTTTTTCCATATCTGCCATGTGGGGTTTTCTGGCGATCTGCTGCAGGCCTTTTCACATTACGTGACACCTTGTGACATAGCCTTGTGGTGTCTGTGCATGGTACTTCACCCAAATGACAGTCCCCTGTATCCTTTTACTGTAATTTAAAAGAGAAAAAAAGTTAATTAAGCTGTTGGTCCTTTTTAATTGTGATCAGTTACCAGTTTTATATTGTTGATTAGTACATGTTTTGAAAATAAAGAATATTGGTTTGGATATTAAAATCAGGATTTATCAAGGATATATAATTATTATCCTTAGAAATTCTTAGCAACTGGGAAGTTATTATATTTGGGCAAGCAATAACAATTTTCACTCTGTGGGCATCCAGTAAAGTCATTGGTTTGGCCATTAGTCGTGTTTAAGTAGTTTCCATGGGGTAAGATATGAGGCCGAGGCTCCAGAAATGTATTTGACCAGCTCGTTAATTTATTTAGAAATGCACATGCTATTGTAAAGAACAGAAGACCCTTCACTGATTTTGTATGGATGTGTCAGCTGGATGAGATGAAAGGAGTTGATGTTGGAGAGACTTACAGGAATGATAAACAGGTTGTTGCATTTACGCACTACATGACTGAAAGTGAAAGATAGAACTTTGTCAAAGGAAGGTTTCTTGTAGTAGTGTGTGACATTGTACTGACATTTAAATTCAGGAGAAGGAAATTGTATATATAAGAATTTGCAACGAGAGAGATTAAATTGTGGTTCCTAGCAATTGATAGTGTAGAGAAGGCAGATGCTGATGGGATCCTGAAGATGATTACCACTGAGCTGCAATGTTTTAGGGAGACTGGTAAGGAGACCAGAACAAACCATATATGGACCCAGATTGCATGTGGATAATTAGAAAAGACACTTGGATTCCTTTCTGGAATTGAATGCAGATTTTCTTGAGAAACAAGAAATGTGAATTGACTGATTGATGATTTGAAGCAGGATTTATACTTCTGTACTTAATATGAAAATGCTATTTATGAAATAAAATTGTTGTTGATCTCAATATAAGTGTGTAACATTGTTTTGTGGACAGGACTAGTAAAGATTTGGCAGGACTAGTAAATTTCTCAGTATACTTGGCCTTTTGGCTACAAAACAATTTGTGTTTAATTCAAGCCCTGGACTTTTGCACATTGATTTGGGGTCAAAAGGTTAGACGTATTGTGACTGAAAGAATAAATATGATTTCTGCATAACGAAATTAATTCTGCAACAGATGCCTTGACCAAACTTTGTGGATGATTGGTAGGTAGGTGAGGAAAAATGTCTTTTGATTGTGAAGTTGAAATCAAAGTTCAAGGTCAGTTTGGTGAAAACAAGTAGTTTCTGAGTAATAATTTGAGTTCTTTGCCATCTGCAGTTACAAAACCATGTGGATAACTTGTTGTTGGCGTAAGGAAGATTACTAATTTGGGGGTCAAAACATCAAAGGTCAGGGTCAGTATGACTGAAAAAAGGATTTATTTTCAGATATTTCAGGTACCTGCCATGAAGAATGTTAAACATGGGGCAAGGATCAAACATGTGCATCACATGACCCTTTAGTTTTTGTTTCCTCCTTGGATTTAGAATTTATGTTGTCAATATGAACATTGTCAATCACCTTTATAAGATATGCAACCAGAATTTCAAAAAAATAATTTCTCAGATTTGTTCAGTATTTTATAGAAGTTTTTTATGAAAGTTCTAGTCTTATGTTAAGTAAGAATTTGAAAATATGTGTTAAACAGTGTTTCACCAGTTTATAAAACCTTAATGGCAGGCCAAGACTGCATTAAATAATCATCCATTACCAAAAAGATCTGGTAATATTAGTTTCTTAACACCCAGTGTAATTTGTATTAACCTGTGTATAAATTTGACATAAAACTTCATATATGGGTCATTTGTGTAATTGTTTATCAGATTGATAACCAAATTATTTTGATTTGACATACTTCATAGCTTAAGACAGAAACCATATATCACTATAATCTTGCACCAGATACAATACTATCTACTAAGTCATCACATCGCAGTAAAGATATGCTTAAATAGCATAGTTAAGGGAATTATGTCTTGAGAATGTTGTATTGGGATACTGAACAAAAGATGATAGTACTAACAGCAGTAATACTGCTACTAGTACTACAGCAACAACAACTAATACTACTACTACTACTACTACTACTACTAATAATAATAATAATAATAATGATGATATTTGATAAAAAATAGTTATGGAATATTTACATGGTTGAATATTGTCACAAGAAAGGAATACAAGTGAAAAACTGTTGCCTTACTGGAATTTTGTCATTTTCCAACATTCTTTTTTTCATGTTCTTCATTTCAACAAGATTCCCCTCTTCTTATATGAGACTGACCATTAAAAAAGCTAAATTTTAACCATCAAATTAGCTGACCAAAAATATTTTTTTGAGGTAAAAGAAAAAATTTCCAGGTTGGAAAGAAATTTCCCCCACCCCCCTATATTTGTAAGTGTCAGACCCTACATGGATATGGTTAAACCACAAGGACAACATAGGTAATATTCTTATCAAATATCATTGGTTTGGTTAACATTTTGGGTTCATGCTTAAAATTAAGAACATCAGAAATGTTACAGAACCATTTAAACCTCACATCAAGTTGTTACTGCAATTACAAGTTGTCACAATGGAGCTTTTATTGGCATTAGTCCCATTTATCAATATCTGATTTATTGTCTGCTTGCCTATCCACTTCAAAAGCATCCATCTGTTGGTGGATATGTACAATAGACATAGGCAATATGTAAACAATGGGTACATCATATGTATGGCAAATTCTTATCCAATCCTAGCAACATCAAGAGGGTCATAAAGTCAATTGCTAAGTAATGTCACAATTTCGGAATCTAAGATGAACCATTAAGTGATGACAGAAGTAAACTGTGTGAAGATGAAATTGATGGGTTTCCCAGTTTTAAGTTACACTACACCCAGTTTTTAGTTACACTATATTCTTGGCAAGTACAGTGGCCCTATTAACACTTTCATAGTAACCTGTCACACACTCTTAAATGGTCATCTTGAACCAGGAAGCTAAGTTAACATGAACTTTTCATCACTGGGTTTAGAATTTGTTCTCTTAAAATTTTTAATAATGTCTACATTCATAATCACTCCTTGGGGAAAGGCATGCAGCAAGAAGTTAGCCATGAATAGCTTTGATTTATTGTTTTTTATGGATATTATTAAGTTCTGACACTTAGAACTTACAAATATGGCTTAAATACTTGTCCACCAGTTAATCCTTTTGAGCAATATATGTACACTACTGGTACTTATAATTGTTTTATTGTGAAATAAATGTTAATACCTTGTAACAACTTGTAACAAAATTTGACACAAAACACTGTTAAAAATGTAAAAAGGATATCTTAAAATAAATGGCTGCTTAATTTTGAAATAAAATCCTTCTTTGTCCCATTTAAAGCTGTAAAATGACGATAACCTGTCTGGAAATTTTGTTTGTGATTTAGACGGGCTATATATATATATATATATATATATATATATATATATATATATATATATATATATATATATATATATATAGCTTCAGTGATTGCCAATATAATTTGGTTATTTTATGTGTTTTAGAGTATGAATTGATAAGTTAGGTTTTACATGTACATGTATGCAGTACAGTTTACTAATTTTGGTGAAAAAGCAAAATATAATGGTCACTTTTTAAATAGACAGATAGGGTGGTGGTAACATTGCCAGTAGTTTAGTTTAGTCATTTGTTTAGGCTATTTGATTGTTGCATTGGCTTTTTAATGAAACAACACTTTTGTTTTGTCATACACAGTGATAGTATTTTGTAACATTATAAATTTGAATGAAATTAAAACTGTCAAACTCTGCCTTAAAACCTGTTTGATTTTTTTTACCAGTAAGGATGATCTGGTTCGTCGATCATTATCCTTGGTTAAGAATTCAATTTTACATTAAAAAACAATTTATAGTTTTGATCTTTGAGAAATATTCAACCATATCTGTTTCTCTTCAGGATGTACTGCAACAGCTGTTGATCATGAAGTTACCCAACATCCAAACCATCTGTAGAGAACCAGAGAAAGGTAAAAATTTTTTATCATAACAATAGTCTAATTGCATCATGTTTTAAATATTTTCTTTTATTTAAGGTTTCTGAAAGGCTGTGCATATGAATTCATGAACAAGATGTCTCCATTGCAGTTATTTTATCTAATGGTGTCAATCCACTTTATTTCATATTAACCAATGATATGTAAATTGAGTTGAAATGGTGTCTGCTGCTCCAAATATCTGATTGGACAGCTGAAAGAAACTGGCCTTGTCAAATTGTTATGTTTACATAAGAAGTTGGTTTGATAATTTGTAGTAGCCTTCATAAACAACAACACATCACATGTTGTCTAATTTTGCAGATTTTTCTTGCTACTTATGCCATTCAATATTAAAGTCGGTGTTGAATATCTAACAAGTCACACAATCATTTCTCATTGGTCAATAGACCATTTCATGGAGACTTTTGCGAATTTCGTAATTTGCTCTGAATATTTATCACGTGGCTGGTGGTCAGCTGACCGCAATAGCCACTTGATAGGTGGTGGGCAAAATATGGCAGATGCTTTAGAATCAGCATCAATTTTCAAACTGTGTCAACATCGTTTATCGAGTTGGAAAATGCCTATTCAACAGCGATGCTGCTGCAGATATAGACGAAATTTAATATTGGAACCATCCTGTCTTATTTTCTGGAAACCAGGGCGGATTTCAAAGCCATACGAGAGAGTAGTTTTGAGTTGTTTATCTCTGGACATGTACATTACGTAAGAAAACTGTGTCGAAGTAAACAAATTACATCCTGACAATCAAAGAGCAGGTTATTCAAATTATTTCTATGCATATGAAACGTCACTGTAATAAGTGAATTTATCATTTCGTTTTTGAAAGACTGTGAATAATTTACATGTAAATTTCAATCATTTAATTAGCTCCACTTGCTGGATTTGGAAAAAGCTGAAAATATCGGCATCACCGGTATTCGATCTAACGTTCATGGACAAGTATAAAACTATCAAGTCACAATACTAATACATGTAAAATCATCAATCCATGGCAGATGATGGAATTTAATGCTACATCCTTGATTGGAGCGACTTATCAACCTCTGACGATACAAGTAGCGGGTTTTTCTTAATATTTTATCTCTGAAATATTTCTAAACAACAATGGAAGCCAATTTGGTATGTACATGTACCCACCAGCGTTTGATTGGCTGGAGTATAAAGTGACTTGGGAGGTTATTCGGATAATTACGGAGAAACTTGGTTAAATCCGGTATGAAATGGTCTATTGAATTTTCTTGCTACTTATGCCATTCAGCATTAAAGTCATTGTTGATATCTAACAAGTCACATCATTTCACATTAGTCAATTGATTTTTCTTGCTACTTATGCCATTCAACATTAAAGTCATTGTTGATATCTAACAAGTCACATCATTTCACATTAGTCAATTGATTTTTCTTGCTACTTATGCCATTCAGCATTAAAGTCATTGTTGATATCTAACAAGTCACATCATTTCACATTAGTCAATTGATTTATCTTGCTACTTATGCCATTCAACATTAAAGTCATTGTTGATATCTAACAAGTCACATCATTTCACATTAGTCAATTGATTTTTCTTGCTACTTATGCCATTCAACATTAAAGTCATTGTTGATATCTAACAAGTCACATCATTTCACATTAGTCAATTGATTTTTCATTGTTGATATCTAACAAGTCACATCATTTCACATTAGTCAATTGATTTTTCTTGCTACTTATGCCATTCAGCATTAAAGTCATTGTTGATATCTAACAAGTCACATCATTTCACATTAGTCAATTGATTTTTCATTGTTGATATCTAACAAGTCACATCATTTCACATTAGTCAATTGAATTTTCTTGCTACTTATGCCATTCAGCATTAAAGTCATTGTTGATATCTAACAAGTCACATCATTTCACATTAGTCAATTGATTTTTCATTGTTGATATCTAACAAGTCACATCATTTCACATTAGTCAATTGATTTTTCTTGCTACAGGCAGTGATTCTTGCATTCACAAGAGAGCACATGTTTAAAGCACTCTTCTGGTTAAGAACATATCTAACTGGTGGTTGATATCGCTAATGAAGATGCTGATGTTCTTTCTGGGAAATTATAACTACCACTAACGATTTATGCATAGGTAGAACCTTGTACCCAATGACTGTTGACCTCTTGAGAGTACATCGTAAATTTAAACATGATGACTTGATGTGGAGGTGTACCATCACATACAGCTGTATAATGATTTGGTCTAGTCACCTCTCTGCCCTGATCAGTTTTGTTACTATTGTAACTCATCAGAGGGAATTGATCTGGTTTATTCATTGTTCAACTAATCGTTTTTTTGTCATGTCAGTGAGTGGTTTATGTACCCGTGTAACCAGTGCAGCCGGTATTACCAGTCATGTGACAATTGTATTGATGAGACCTATTATTACAGCATCCAGGTTTTAAAAGATACCTTTGTCTTGCATTGGGATTTGGCTAAAATGGTGGATAAAATATAATAGATAACAGGTATCAACAAAGAAATTATGAGAATTCTCTTTTGAATTTTTTTTATATATTACAAACACTTTGCTATTAATATTGTAGATAAACAAAAGATAAACATAAGACTGCAATGTATAATTTTAATGTGTTGCACCAATTATTGGCAATGTTTAAATGATGCAGCACAAAGCAAACATTGGTAATCCATTTTGATGTGTAGCGGGAGTCGCATCTTGGTTTATGACCTAATCAATAAAAGGCAAGGTTAGTGAACAAAAGAAAGTGTTTCCTCAATTTCCAGGTTTTCATGGAAGGAAATATAATACATGTAAATTAAGTTAAAACTGCCATATAAACTCAGATATTAATCCCTACTGGATTTAGATTATGTAGTTGATGTATCAAAAAAAGTTCTCTGTCCGAAAAATGGTGCTACCAGAGAACTCTGGATCAGATTTAATAATTTATCTAATGCAGTTCGTGTTATGGTTAAAATTATTAGTAATGGGGGATGTCCCTCAAGTGTTCGTTTATTCTCACTTGGAATTCCATTTTAGTCTTATGTCTTGTTTGACACATTGTGTGGTACAATGTCCTCTTAACGATTTTAGATTTATCCATTTTCATGCAGAAGTTGCACATAATGGTCTTGCAGTCAGTACTTTGTTAGCAAATGTGTTACCCATCAGGCCTAGGTCTTTGCCCTAGAAAATTTCACTTTTATTAACTTGTTACTCAATTTAAGTCCAATCTTAATAAATAATAAAAGCTGCTCTGGTGGCCTGGTGGTTAGAGCGTCCACCGCTGTTAAAGCTACATTAAAAATCCTAATCAAACAAACAAACAAACAAACCAATCTTAATAAAGCCAAGATGTTCTGACTGTACATGTTTGGTTTTGGCAAGCAGTAAGAAAAGAACCTTAAAGGAGCACATATTTAGCTTTTATCACAGAACACAATTATACATTAAGCATCTTTAAATCCTTTTTATATCATGCTTGTGTTTTGTAAAAGTGGGCATTAAAAATATGCTTGTAAACCAATGTTACTCAATCCCATAATACTTTGTGGGAGGAAGTGGCTTTTAAAATCTACAACATGGTGATTTTTTTTCAGAACCTATATAATGCATGCCTTGTGTATCATTAGCACTGTATTGGTTAAACAAGTCTTGTAGACTCGGGTGTTGAGTTTGCAACTTGAACAAAAGGGATATGCAAATGAACAGGACATTAACTTATGTCCTAGTTTTTATTACTCACCTGGCAGTGAGGTCAGGTGAGTTTATGGTATCATTCATCACATGTCTTGCTTTTCCATCAGCCATTCAGTTACTATTTACAACTTCTTGTAAAAAGCCACTGCAAAATATGACAAAACTTAATAGAAAACATCTTGGCATGAAGTTGTTGTCATTTTGTTAAGTGATGCACCATCAGATACGACTGTCTTTTCTAGCAACAAAACCCCTCAAAAAACTTCATCTAAATAAGCACTGGGAAATAGAAATGACCCAACACCATGGCAGAAAAATGCGTAAAGTGAGCTCAGCCCAGCTAAACCATTTATTTAGCAGATGTATATATGGCGCACACTGATATCATTCCTTCACCTTATTTTCCTTAATACAGTATATTTGATGCAAATATTCTTTGTAAATCGTAAATCAGAAGTTAGATAACAGAAATGGGCTTTCAGGTTTCATTCCTTTACCCATTGTAAATCTCTTTCCGATTTTCCTGATATCATCAAGTTAAGGTGACACAGAAATGTACATCTAATACCTATTTCATATGTTTAGAAGGATTAGTGATGATTTTATCAAATTTAAGTATGCTTGGAATTATGTTTAGAATGAGCAGCGCTCACAGTCACTTGTTAAAGAACATTTCTTTGCTGTTTTTGAATCATGCAATCACTATTTTCTATATCTTGGTTTCTTGATAATTTGATTACTGAGTTACCCTGTTTTAGTTTTTGATCACAAGTATTGACCATAAAATTATCCTTTTCACTTTAAATAACCATTTAACCCTTAAAGTGCTATATTGTTCTGCAGTGCAAGATCCCGCAGTGTTGAATTGTTTGAGGGAAAAAAAATGAAAACTGCAGTTTTTATGTTGCATATATTTCAATAAATATACACAATAGATACACAAACCCTAAATGAAAAATGATGGTGGATGTCTAAACTTTACGATTAACATCAAGTCACCTGTGTAACTTTAACATATATGCATGTACAGGTGCAACTACAATGTACAGGTAAAATGATAAGTTACAATTGTTTTGAAACATCTACTCCATGAATGTCAGAAGTAAGTTTAGACCTTCCCCTCCCAAGGGCCAGTAATGAATGTTCATGAAATATTTTCACCTGTTATTAATTCTAAAATCATCAAAACTGAAGTTCATATCTGGTGAATAAACCTTAGCAAATAAATGCTTCATGTTTTTTTCAATTATTGGACAGATCTTGTGTAAAGGGTCACCTTGATTGTTCTCATTGTCTGCCAGGTGTAAATTGCTTAGAATAGCTAGAAATCTATCCCATACTTATTTTTTGCTGATGTATGGTGTTGATATTACATCAGTAACCCAGTAGGAACTGAGATCAGATGTATGTACCAAACCCGTTGCTATAATCAATACGAAAAAGTTTTAGATGCTCAGGTGTGACAGGCTGCCATTTCTTCATTTGACTGTTCTTCAAGTTTGCAACACGAACTCTCTGATCTGCATAACAATTTGTTCCATCTACTTTTAGATGCAATAACTCATCATTAAAAAAAGTCTTAAATAGTTCATGGGTTCAGTATTCACCATCTCGACATTTAATTTTAAATTACCAACTTGGGGTTGACAGGCCATCTTTTCACGTCAAACGAGCATGTACATCAGACTCCAGTTCCCCATCAATTCCTGGCTCAGAATCACTTGTAGGTATTCCATCAACAATTGCCAGCTCCAGTAATCTCATCTTCCTCAAATTCTTCAAAATCATTATCATCATAGCTACCAGAAGCCAGTATTTGTTGTAAGAAATCACCATCATATTCAGCATCAGCCATTTTAAAAAAAATTCCAGGTACCATGTGCTGAAAAGCAAGCATTTGTAAAACTTCGCTAAATGTATAGTAAAGTACAACAGGATGTTTGTTCTGAGCCTTTATAAGCAATCAAATATAGTTTTACAAGCAGTCATGGCTAGTTGAAGTAATAGGATGTGTACATTATTGCTTACCTAGAAAACAACAAGCATTATGAGACATTGATCAACACAATGACTAATGTAACAACTAGCACTTTAAGGGTTAATTAGTATGTTTGTACAGTAAGGGTTCTTTGCCTTGTCAAAATAAGTATCATACATGACACTAAAGCTGAAGTCAAGGGAGGTAATAGGTGGTAATTTTTGATAGTATAACTCTTCACTAATTTTATCACAAAATTTCAGAAATTTAGTTGGGGTAAATTGCAATAGAAATGTTGATTTTTAATTTAAATATATTACTTAAGCAAAAAGTATGAAAATTTTGCTAACAAGATTTTGTTCATATGTGACCATTAGATAGAATTAATGCAGACATCATTTGTTTGCAAAAGGTAATGGTTGGCATCTTGCTTGCATGGTCTGAAAAAAAAAGACTTTGTGCATATCCAGTATGCACATTAAATGCATGTCACTATTCCCTTTTCTGGAGTAGACACAGCCCCAGTATTAAGTCAAATGAAGGGCCAGACAAACAGGGCCGATATTCTTGAATCTTTTAAGCACAAAACGAATTTCATTTGCAAAAAAATGCTCGAGTGACCTAGTGGTTAGAGCATCTGCCGCAGATCCTCAGATATAGGAGGTCATGGGTTCTAACCCTGGAAGAGTCATACTAAAGACTTACAAAAATGGTACATATTGCTGTCTCACTTGGCACTCAGCAATAAGATGTTAGTGTTAGGACTGGTCAGCCTGGTGTCAGGATAATGTCACTGGGTGGGAAATCATGATGCCCCAGTCCTAGACATCACTATAAACTGCCACACTGCAGACACCATAATGATAGGACTGAAATTTTGTTAAAGCTACATTAAAAACCCAAATCACATGCACACATTTGCAAAAACTTTTAATCATATGTGTTGTGTGCAGTACATGTACACCATGGAAATTTTGAATCCTGTTAGAACAAATATAATTAAGAGAATCCAGCTACTGGAGATTCAAAAATGTAAAATGAACTAAATGCCAACATTTTGACACTGAGCTTAAGCTAGAGGTTTTTGCTCCTAAAATATGTAAAGAATTTGACTTTACTCTGATTGAGAATTACCTTTGTCACAGGCATTATCTTTGTTAAGTTGTCAAGGGATAAATCTTTACATATTTAAGACATCTTTATCTTAATGTATCATTCCTTGAAATCTCTCTGTATTTGAGTTTGTTTTTTTACTTTAAGCTGTCAGAATTTGACTTTTAAGTGTGCACTCATGTTGGGGAGTTACGTGTATACAGGACCAGGTCCCATATTCTCAAAACTTTAGAATAATAAACATACGCTGAATTTCAAAGCTGCAAAATTAAAATATGACATTTTAGGTGCACCCACATAATTTTTATTTGGCATTGACCCATGTTAAGAAATATCTGAACATTCTGTGTTTAAGCATTATTATAATTTAAGTGATTGAGTGCAATCATTTTGTGACTTTTAGCTTGAAAACTTGAGATTCATGGATACAGGGCCAGATCATGTTTTGGGCTATTATTAGACAATAACCTTGGCAATCCTATAGAATTGTATCTTAACTAAGTCATGGTTTAATCAGTTAAGATTAGAAACATTCTTGGCCTGTTGACTACTATCTGCTCATTGTTGATCAAGGAGTCATTCTAGAGGTGTTTAAGAATAAGCTGGTATGCAAATTTAACAAATGGTACAAGATAAGGTCTTTTCTGTGATTAGATTGCTGTAATGTGGAATACAATTGAATGCAAAAACAGTGGGGTGCAGTTTGTATACAAATCAAGGCTTAAAGTTAATCTGATAAATGGATTATACCAGGGTTAGGGATTTGTCTGATTATCATCTCTAATCACTTGCAAATGTTATACCAAGGTGTGTGGCAATTAAAATATTTCAGTACAAGAAAATATTCTTGGCTTTTCCATAATTACTATGAAAAGAACATTATTCATCGGATACAGTTTTGTGTGAAATTAATGATAGTTATAAACAATGAATTTAAAGACCTGAGAAATATTAATACATATGTGAAGACAATCAGACTTGTCCCCAAATCCACAAATATATGTGTCATTGAATTTTTGAAAAATGAATTAAAAATAATAATCTTTAAAAAAAATTGATAGAGAGTTAATGTCACAACTTTTGTTCTGTGCCAATCAGTGCTATTACAAGTTTAAATTATATTATACTTCCTTCAGAATGTGTTTTTTTCTTCATTTTTATCCTCCATTATTAATTAAAATCATGACCCTTTAATAATCTGATCATAATATTTTACAATTTTCATTAGGACTAAAATTTCAGGACACCCAAGTATGTTTTTAAAGTCAGTGGAAAAAATAAGAATTTGAACTGGAATATAAACTGTGGAATGCTTAACATTATCTACTAATAACCATGATTGAACAGGTGACTATCAAATCTTCAAATCGTATAATTATTCAAATTATTGCCCAAATGCCTTTGAACCTCCCAGCCATTTTGTTTCTTCTTTACCTTAATTGATTACAGACCAAAAGAGTATATTGGATAGCACGTTGTCTGTCATCTGGCAAAATTATTGCTATTCCTCCTCAGCTACATGGATGATTCCCATGAAACTTTATACATGTATATACATACATTCATCCTAAGGTTTAGCTGATCATTAATGAAAAAGGTGTTACTTGAACATCCAAAATGGCTGCCATAGTGGCCATTTAAAAAGTCTTTTCCCTTCATCTCCTGATGTGAGGGTCATATCATGAAGTTATCACCAGAAGACTTCTTGTAATGTGTAGTTGGTTCTTGATGAAAATGGTGCCAATCTGACATTTACCATGGTCATTATAGCTGCCATATTGATAAAAGCTTGTTATTCCTTCTACACAGAAAGTCATATTGATAAATGTTGTCAACAAAAATATTTGTTATCAAGCCTAGTTGGTTACAAAGGAAAATTGTACTTATTTGATCTCGTATACGGCAACCATGGTGCCCATCTTGAGTTTTGTTTTTCTTGCTACTCTTTTGGGATAGATGGCCATGTCAGTATGCAGCTTCATAAAAACTTTCATGATACCTAGTTGGTCTTTAATACAAATATTTGCAACCTGACCTCCAATATGTCCACCATGGCAGCTATATTTAAAAACTTGTGTTATTGTTATTCCTCCTGGGTGGATGATCATATCGACATGGTTTTCACCAGAAAGACTTATTATGATTTCCAGTATGTTCATGGTGAAACTAATACCAATCTGACATCTAATATGGCCACCATGCCAACCATTTTGAAAATCTTGTTTATTATACTAGTCACAATCTAGCTACGGTATTATAGATAACACTGCAGGAGAAGTTCAAACAAATTTTAAGACCCCAGTCAGCAAAGCTGACAGCATAAATACATAACGCAACTCCAGGTTATATAAATAAAATGTTTATAAAGACTGTAAAGAACCAGTTTGTGGTTGTTTTGGTAGGTATTAACACCATTTTTAAGCACATGATAGGATCTGCATGGTGGCAAGTATCAATGGTGGAGGAAGAACCCGGGAAAACCCATGGAAAGAACCAATGACCCACGAGAAGCTGCTGGCAAGCTTTCTCACATACCACAATGGCTGAATCTGAGACTCGAACCCACATAGAGGTGAGATGGCAGTCATCCATAACGGAGAGCGTTTAGACCATGCAGGACCCCAAGATAACCAGTTTAATAAATATGTTCAACTTAAAAACGTAAGTTTGTGCTCAATACAATGGATGTATTAACCAACCAGGTTATATCCCATTTAACAAGTTAGATCAATAACAACAAGTATTATGAAGTCCTTTGGCAAGAATGAAAAGTATGAAAAGAATTAAATGTCATAAAAAGAATGAATTAAGAATAATTTTTTCAAAAATAAGCAAGCTCAAGATGCTGATAGAAACTGGAAACTAAGATGCTACAACACAATGAGATAGATGAGATGGCTGCATCCTTGACATATGCTGCAAAAAGTCCATGAGTTACTACTTAGCATGACCTAGGCCTAGTCTGTGTGTCTGTCTGTGTGTCTGTATGTTATTTGGATTTTTAACATAGCTTCAACAATGTATCAGTCATATCACTACAATATCTACGGTGTAGCCAGTTTATAATGATGCCTTGCACTGGGACATCATGCACAGACATGTAGCATCATGTCCCACATAGTCAAATTATCCTGACACCAGGCCAGTCAGTGCCAACACTTAATTAAACTTCTTAATTATTCAGCATCAAGTGAGGCAGCAGCTAGTACTGTTTTTATAAGTATTTGGTATGACTCAGCCTGGGTTTGAACCTGCATCCAAGACAGATGCTCAAACCAGTTAGGCCACTGGAGTGGTGCCTTGTCTAATAGCAAATATTTTGTAGTTATTGCCATAGATTGGAATCTTCAGTCTGAATTTTTGTGGACTCTACATACCATTATAAATATGTTTCCTATCATATATACTGAATTACAACTTGTTCCAACTGCAAACATCATAGACCCTTATCTGCAGATGCATAATACACAGGCAGATCAGGTTTTATTTTGTTTGTTCCACTGATTTCTATGAAGAAACTGCATTGATCCAGATCTCTGTCTGTCTGTTCAGTTTGTAGTTGGATTCAAACATTAAGCAATGCTTATGTTATAAACACTACTTCATCCCCATGATGATTGGCAGTTACAGCTCCAGGAGTGAACATTGTGTTCGTTGTTATTCTCCACAAGAAATCTCTGAAATCTCATCAGGACTTGTGGGGAGATGGTGGAATTACATTTTCTTAATTCTTTGCGTGCTCTCTCCACCATCACTAGGATGCATGGAAAATTGAAAAATTGCGCGAGCTGTACTGTATGTTTTGTTTATATGTCAAAACTTAAACCTTTCTCACTTTATTTTATGATTTTGGAGAATAGATTTAAAGACAGTAAATTAGGTTTTAGAATTCAGCTTTGAAGGCAAGTATCAGTAAGTTAATTTACACAAGCTCTTGAAAAATTATAAGCCCTTGAAAAGTACTCAGATTTGGTTCTGAGATTTTTTTTATGGCTGTTCTTCATTAAGCTAGTTAAATCATTTTAAAATGAAATCTCAAGAAGTAACAAATTACCCTACTCTATAGAAATCTCAGCATGACAGGACACATAAACTTTAAAGAAAACACCAAGGGCAGCACCTGTTGCTTCAGATCTTTAGATGCACCTATTAATTATTCATCAGAAGTATTATATGCAGAACAAAAATGGCTTACGGTATGTGAAAGGATCAATTTTCACACTGTGGCACATGGACATTAATGATTGCTCCAGAGTACCAACAGGATTTGTTCAGGCCTTATTCAACACCTTACAAGTTGAGGTTAATATCACATGGAAATCGTCATCCTCTGAAACTAAAAGCAGAGGATTTTAAGAAGCATTTCCAGTTTTAAAAATTACAAGGGTATGATTATGAACAAAATATAATATGATGCAGTGTTACTAACAGGTTATAATACAATTTAGTATCTATAATACTAAAGATAAGCCATTGATTTGACTCAGCCATTGTTTGAACCCATCATCTCCCACATCCAAAGTGGATGCTCTAACCACTTGGCCTCCAGAACGGCATAGTGGCATAGTTACTGAAGTCCCTGTTTTGATCAAAGGTTGAGGTCTTTGAGACAGATTGATCATTAGTATCCATTCAACAATACCCCACCTATAGTACTGTTAAATGTGAGACAAGTGTATTTTACAAAATGCACAGGGAATAGGGCCATGGCACATTGTCGTGGGAAAGATTTATACCAGTTGGGAATAAACTGTTCAGGAGCAGAGATTACAATGATAATCTTGTATCATTTTTAAATAACTATGGTTTGGACACTCACAGGGTCATTTTTTCAGGTTCCTTATGACATGCTGTTGATGCAATATACAGGAAGTAAGCGATCAAGTGATATTATTGTATAGAACCACCGACCCACAAGAAGCTACTGGTAAGCTTTCTCAAATACCCACATTGGCCGAATCTGAGACTCAAACTCACGCAGAGAGAGGTGAGATGGCTGTGATCCATAATGTAGAGCGCTTTAGACCACTTGACCACTTGGGCCCCGAACAAAGTAGTTTTGGATTATCTACCCCGAACCCCCGAACAAAGTAGTTTTGGATTGTCTACCCCAAACATAGTAGTTTTGGATTATCTACCCCGAACATAGTAGTTTTGGATTATCTATATGAATGTCAGGAACTGGTGAAAAATCGGTATAGTACCAAAATTTCTGTTAAACTTTTGGTCAGTGTGCTAAGCCCATATAGCACTTTGCCGTTACCTTGGATACTGATATGGGACAAAGAAAGGGGAAAAAAGAATCGAGTTAACTACTTATTCAGCCACAGAAGGAAACTATATGTACTGTCTTTTTTTCTTCATGATTGTAGATACCAAAGTTAGAGTTTTTTTGGTTGAAACATAATCAGAAAATTATTGGCTTTTTCTGAGACAAAAAATATGCTGAGATGTATGTTGGTGTGGTAATTTACAGAGAAATAGTACATTTTGTTTACCATTGATGAAAAGAAACCTCAATAAATTTGGACCACCTTGGCTATTTCTGTGATTTAGGATTGGCCATATTCTTCATCAGTCATTGTTTCATAAATAGCTATGGTGGTCCGTTTGCAACTTTTGGCATACATTTGAAGGTGTGATCTGACCAAATGTCGTAAATTAGATTAAATGACAATCACTGTACTTAATTAAACTTGACTGGGTATTTGAAATCTGAACTAACTAAATAATTGTTATAAATCTCTTTCCTACAAGGTTTGTACATTTTAAAACTTTCTTTCATCAAATGTTATGTTATGTTGTTTTTTTTTTTTTGTTCATTCAGATCTGAAATTCTCAAATCAATAAAGATTGTACATGTAATTGACACTCATATATTTGTGACATAACTGTCTGGAGATACATGTATTGACCCAGAGTGCATGCTTAATATCATTATGAATCCATCTATGCAGCCATAATTAACAACAGTAAGATTGCACTTGGTCAGTTATTAAATAATTAACAAAAATTTGAGAACAAATTGTTTTACATAATAGATATACTCATTACAAGACAAGTCATCGCAAATAAGAAAGACCCAGATCTGCCTATGCATGATGCAATAACAAATCTGGTTCTGTGCAGTTTGTATGGAGTTATCAGTAGAACAAACAAGATAGACCCTAATCTGCAGGCACATTATGATGCTGCCAATCAGGATCTTTGTTGTTTGTAATTTGAGTCAACTAATAAATGAATATATATGGTAATTATGGCTTTACATGTATATACAGATCAAGTGCACTGCACAAAGCTATTCACAAGGAATAAATGGAATAATCAATAAGTTTACATTTGTTAAGTATGTATGGAACATTCATATTAAGGACTGGCAGTACTGTTGACTTTAAGTTTTTCTGTGCATCCTGTTTATTAAATTCATGTGTTGGATAGTACTTGCAAGAAGAATTGAATGATATTGGTCACTAATTTTTGCTAGAAAATCTTTTGGAGTGGTAACAGTTAGACACTTGAATGGAAGAGAATTGAAATGATTTTTTATGAAGATCCAGCCATAGTTATAAATGTGCTTTTTTATTGCATTCATTGGTCATAGACCAGAAAAACTCATGGGATATCATGTTGGTCATCCATTGTCCATCTTCTTTCCATCGTTTAGCACAAAGTTGTTATCACTGCTTATTGTAAACAACACAGAGGACTGATGAAACCTTTGCACACAAATTCATCCCAAAGGTTTAGTTTGTCCTCAATAAAAATGGTGCTACTTATCCATTCACCAGAAACCTTCTGATCATTTATTGGTCCTAAATGAAAATGGTAAAGATCTGACATCCAATATGGCCACCATGTAAGCCATCTGCAAATACGTATCATATTTCTATCTGGATGGATGGTCATACACTAAAAGACTTTTTATGATGTCTAATTAGTTCTAAATAAAATTAGTACTAATCAAACATCCAGTATGGTCACCATGACAGCCATTTTTGAAATCTTCTTAATGGTATTCTTCCCAATGAAAAGTCATGTTTACATTGGATATTCACCAAGTGTATGACAGAATTTTCTAAGCAATGCTAGTCTCAGAGTTTTCATTGGATTGCCTTGATTAATACATGATGATGTACTTATCAGCAAAGGATTATAGTCCTGCCAATTATTCTGATTTACATGGGATCATCCTGAATATTTGTTTACAAATCTGAAAATCCTGATTTCCTGATTGTGTGCCCCAAATCCCATTTTGTTTCCTTTGGCATCCTGATTTTTGTTCGCCAAATCCTGATTTTGTTTCCTTTGGCATCCTGATTTTCATTCTGCTCAAGGTGTAGGTCTGTGACTGTCCTACCACAATTATTTTGTTAAAGGTTATGCCTTTTGTTTTGCAGCAGAATGTAATGTATGACAGTCTGGCAGCTGAATGTAATGTATGACAAAACCATTTTATGTTACAAATCCTTCAGTTTATGACGGATCACAGTGGTGCACATATCAAAATGTCAGAATTCTGGCATTTTTGCTTACTTTGTTTGTTTGTTTGTTTGTTTGATTAGGATTTTTTAACGTAGCTTTAACAATTTTTCAGTCATATCGCTACGATGCCTGCAGTGAGGCAGTTTATAGTGATGTCTAGCACTGAGACATCATGCCGCAGACATGTAGCATGATGTCTCACCCAGTCACATTATCCTGACACCAGGCCGACCAGTCTTAACACTAACCTCTTAATGCTGAGCATCAAGCGAGGCAGCTGTTAGTACCATTTTTGTAAGTCTTTGGTATGACTCGGCCGGGGATCGAACCGACGACCTCCCGCTTCCGGGGCGGACGCTCTAACCACTAGGCCACCGGAGCGGTTTTTTGCTTACTAGTGTTTAACTTGGTGAAGAGCGTGCTGCAACTAGTTATTCTCTCTTCATTTGATCGTCATGAAACTTTTCACATGTTATTGCAACTTTCTACAGAAATATAGCGGAAACAGTAGTGCTATGGATTGGTTGTCATTCAGCAACTGCAGCAAGAAACAAGGAGGTAGCACTCTTTGCCCCAGCTTAGTATCAAACACAAATGTGTCAGTAGTTGAGGATAATATACCAGAAAGATTAATGTCCATTACATAAGTTGCATTGATGCTTTAACATTGTCAAAGTCTCATAGAAGACTTAAGAAATATGACTACATAAAGACTTGATTGAACAATGGTAGATATATTGAAGAGCAAGTTTATAAAGTTCTTGATTCTCTAATTTCTCTGTTTGCAGAAGCTGGGCATGCAGAATTGAAGAAAGCTTTGAAGCTGATTTTGGGATGTGCTGTACAGTGTGAGAGGAAGGAGTACTTCATTGGCAAGATCAAGGGGCAAGAAATAGAGGTCCAGCAGGCAATTGTGGAGTACATCAAGGAGGTAATCGACTTGGCTGACCACAAGTTCAGGAATAATCTTTAAAATGCGAGTTAAAATATATACTACCAAAAAATTTATATTGAAACATATTTTGTTTACTTTCCTAAAAGTAATATTTAATAAGTGCAATATTTTGTCAGCAAATATTGATATGTGTGATTATTTGGTGTTCCAGAAAAAAGAGACTTTGGAATCTTTTTTTCATATCTTGTGCTCATTAAACTTTAATCCTCACCTATTAGCTAAAAGCTATTGATGATACTGTTAATAAGTTTTCTCTTTCTCAGAATTGTTTTCAAACAAATTGTATTTTTAGATTGACTGTACCTGCATATTACATTATAAACAAAGCCCATGATATAACTTAAATTTTTTTCACCTAATAACTTGTGATCAGCATCAATTATAAGAGTAAAATTGATGGACTCCTAAATAAACTATCAAAATTTCAAACTTAAAATCACCAAATTAAATTATTTTTAGGTCACTTAGCTCACAGTAAAAATCTGACAGCCAATATGGCAGTGTTATAACTCTGGGGTTATAAACTAAGTAAAAAAAAAAAAAAAAAGAAGCAAATTTTAGTAAAATTTAACAAATAATTTATTTCTGTACAATCCCAATGATGCAAAGTGAAAATTTAAAGAAGTTTATTGTGAATTAAATCTCAATTAATCCAAAATATTTTAACCCTTAAAGTGCTGAATTGTTTTGCAGTTAAAGGTCCCTCAGTGCTGAATTATTTCAGGAGAGAAAAGAAGAAAACTCCAGTCTTTAAATTACAAGTATTTCATTAAATATACACAATTGATAGACAAACCCTATATGAAAAATGATGGCGCGTGTCTATACTTTAAGATTGGCATCAAGACACGTGTAGGTTTAACATATTTGCAGGTACAGGTGTAAATACAGGTAAAATGACAAGTTAAAATTGTATTTCATCAGTAATTTTGTTTGTTTTTTATGGAAAAGTTAAAATATATCTTACTTTTTTTTGCTGAAGTATGCGGATGATATCACATCATCAATAGCCCATTAGGAATCGAGAACAGACATATGTACCAAACCCATTGTTTTAATCGATGCGAAAACATTTTAGATGCTCAGGTGCGACAGGCCGCCATTTCTTCATGCGACTTTATTCCGTCAAGTCTGGCCCATGAACTCTATGATCTGCATTACGATTTGTTTGATATACTATCAGATTCAATAACTCGTCATCTAAGAAAAAGTCTTCAATAGTCCGATTGTTCATTATTCACCATCTCGACATTTAATTTTGAATTACCAGTGAATGGGGGTTGACAGGCGTGCCATCTTTTCACGTCAAGCGAGCATGTACATCCGACTCCAGTTCCACATAAATTACTGGCTCAAAATCATTCATGTGTATTTCCAATAATACCTCGCTTGCTCCAATAATGTCATTTTTCTCAAATTATTCAAAATCACTATTAGCATCACTATCAGACGCGAATATTTGTTGCAAGAAATCACCTTCGTATTCAGTGTCGGCCATTTTAGTTTTGGACTAGTACCACGTGTTTAGAAGCGAGCATTTGTAAAATTACATCATTAATAATATAGTAAAGTACTGCAGTATGCTTGTTCCGGGCCTTTTTAAACCAATCAAATATAGTTTTACAGGCATTTATGGCAAGATGAAGTTATAGAATGCAATCATTGTTGCTCACCTCGAAATCGACTCGAGTCGCGACACGCTCTACAGGACCACATACAACAGCGCAACTGGAGTCGCGATACGCACTTTAAGGGTTAAAATAAGTCTGAAAGTATAGTTTTCTGAATGAATTCCAGTTTTTGAATGTGATAATGTACCAATAGCCTTGAATGAGCTGATGTGACGGCAGTCTTGATGTATCACAATGATAAAATCCAGAATATCTTTAAATGAATTCACAATGATCCTAATGAGTTTTTTTCTTCAAAAGATGAATGTGCAATTTTTAATTCCAATGAATAGTTTAAATGATTCCTCTCATATTATAACTGAACATAGCTAAATGTCAGCTATTAAGATAGGAATGATGAATTGTTTACTTCTTTATATTCAGACTGTCACATGACTTAAAACAACAAATTGCCCTGGACAGGTCATTTCCAATGGAAATTTTTGTCAAATTTGTAAAAAAAAATATCAGGTCTTTTTACTTAAAATTTAGTGAATCAACCTGAAAAAAAACAGACCATAGAATTACCAAGGGGATATCCAAAGCCCCGAACTCAAATCCAAGTAATCATGTTGCTTACAAATGATCATTATCTACAATCCTTTAAAATGTTTGCTGTGTATTATGCTGTTTACAAATTACAGCTAAAAAATATTTAAACACTATATACATAACTGCTGACTAAAGCGGCCATCTTGAAAATCTTGTATTTGCTGTTCCTACTGAATGGGAGTCACTGTTGGTGGAGTCTCTGACTTGCACTCCAAGGGTCACATGTTGAATATGCACCCAGGCCAGTCTAGGTTGACTGCTACAGTGAGTCCTTTTTTGAAAAGAATTAGCATGATAAGCCAATAATGAGTTTAAAGTGCCATTAAAATGAATCTACAACTATTTAGTATGACAAAAATGTCAGCCATCTTGAAAAATATTGTTATAAGCTAATGAAAATGATGCATATTTAAGGTATGACCATTATGGTGGCCAGGTTGAAATTGGTGTTATTGCTACTCTTCAGTGGATGGTCTTACTGACAAGGAGCCTTCACCAAAATAACTTGTGTGCCATCTAGATAGTTCTATATAAAAATGGAATCAATTCAATATTGGCACCACAGTGGCCTCCGTGAAAAGCGAGTTACTGGTCAAGAATATCAAAGTAGGTATCAACATTCAGTGGTAAAGAAGAAACAGTTTTTCCTTGGATTGTTTTTGAAATTCTTTTCAGCCAGTTCAGCATCATTCCTTTGTATGTTTTGTTATCTAGATCACAGATGATACGGCATCAGTGTTTCCCATTGAGCAGCCCACATACCATCTGGAACAGTACACTGAGAAAATGTTCAACCATCTGATTCGCCTCATCAAAGAAAGGGATGATGATGCTGAAGTAAGTGTCTCTTATTTACCATGCATGTCCAGGGCATTATAAATCTATTTGCCTAATGCCAGAAACTAGCTCAAAATTGGCATGGGCTAAATTAAGTATGCAAGGTATTTGCCCATAGACAAGTCCTTAAAGTCAAGAGTTCGGTTTGTAGTGTTTTATGTTTTATATGTCCTGCCAGTTTTATACACAGCTATCTTGCCACAATGTGTGTGTGTGTGTGTGTGTGTGTGTGTGTGTGTGTGTGTGTGTGTGTGTGTGTGTGTGTGTGTGTGTGTGTGCGGTATTCAGTGCATTTATGTTATGTTGTGTGTACTACCTTTTTTAATTACACATCTAAATAGTCTCTTTGATCTGTATATCTTTATTTTGCATGAGATAATGACAATGCCTGTCATTTCCATCTTTAATGTATGTCACATTTCCTTGCAACTTTTGACAAATAGGAAATAACATCCATTATTTAAACTCTGGGCACAATTTCATGGAGTTTGCTGTATTTGTTTTTTTAGGTTGGGAGCACCATTGGCACTTGGTGCCATTTCATCCTGTGCAAACTTGCAACAGCCCTGTTTTTATACACAATATGTCTGTCTTTGCTATTCTATGCATTTTAACCCTCTCATTTTTCCACATTAACATGCCTATCTACACATACTATTTACACATATCTTTTTTGGGCCCTGGTATGCAAAAGAATGTTGTCCATAGAGACTTGTTTTTAATAATTTTCCAAGTGAACCTTACCCTATTAGTATGCACATAGAGGACTGTTAAACACAGATTGGACATGCAATCTACCATGTTTTTGCAGGTAATAACAGATTTGGTCTTGGAGAAGGAGTACTTCCAGGCTCAGGCAGAGGGCACAGTAATTTCGGTAACACCACCTGATAGCCCAGAGAAACACCATCTGGTAGTGGAAATAGCAGACGCCAAAGCTAAGATCAGGCACCTCAGACAAGAGCTGTAAGTTAATACCAAAGTAACTAGTAATGGAAAGAGGCTGGATTTTTGTTCAGACTTTGGTTATAGAAACTCATCATGGCAATCACTTTGTCCTCCATTTGTATATCTGTACATTTGTCCATCCATACACAAAATTAACATCATCAGTGTTTTTTTTATACTTCACTGGTACAGTCAGTTTCTCAAGTACAAGTTGACCTTGCCCTTTTCTTATGTATACATGCTTATGTGTACAGCACCAGTTTACAAATAAAAGCTTGGTTTGACATGCAGGTTTCTTTAAGCATGGTCATTGCAAAGAAAAGCAGTCTTTGGAATACGCAGCTTGGGTTGTCAACAGCAATTTATACATGTTTTATGCAAACTTAAAAGCTTAATTGTTGTTGGTTATAGTTTCCTTGTATATTTCTTGAACTGTACAAGAATTGTAAAGCCAGATGTTGGACACTTTATTTCAGAATGATGTCACTGAATTCTAGTGGCATATTTCTATTTGGATATAAATCTGCAATAGACTGTGTTAAAATTCATATATTTTTTTACATGGGGTTGACATGTACACATCAGTTTTTGTCATGCACTGATGTTGTTCAAGAGTTACGCCACATTTGGTTTCCAATATGTTTAATATCTATGAAAATTCTTGTATGTGCATGCGATTGCACAGCTTTTGATGCAGATTGCCTTAAAACTTGGTAAAAATTATTGACATGAATTAAATATGCATATATTGTTCTGTTATTTAGTTCTAATGCATTTTCCAGAGTTATGCCCCTTTTTGTGACGTGTATGTACTATATATGACTTACACATTCGTTCCAAAAGCTAACTGGTGGCATCAGAAGCCTCTTTACACATTTTTTGTACCAGTATATAGGTCAGCTAGTTTCCAGTATATCTGAACTTTATAGGCTTACCCCCAAAGAAAATCCATATATTACACAAAAAATGTATGCACTAGGAGGAGAATTTTTTAAAATTTCATCAGTTTAGGTTGTATATTAGTTAATTAAATATTCCTGACTTTGAAATATAATACAGTCATGGTGATTAAGTTAAAGTACATCTGTATAGGAGGTAAAGTGATAGGTAGAAATAGATAAAGCAGTGAGTGTCCTAACAATTTAATGATAATGTAATATCAGTCTGATGGCTAAGTGGGCTTCAAATTACATTGTAAAATTTAGGCTTTTATAGCTTCCCGTTTTGACACGTGCTGCAATTAGAGATTTACTTAGTTTAGCATTAACTTGCAGTGAAGCTGTATGTTTTGTTTAGTTTGTCTTTGGTGGGTGTGAAACAGGACAAAATGTACGTACTTTATTTTTTACTTACTCTTATTTTCATAACATTAATTTTAAGTAAACATATGTATGATTTATAATTCATATTTGTACATGTCATAGCTGTTTGTTTCATTTTTTTTATAACCATTGAAATAAATAAGAAATGTTGTTGCTTGCACTAAACAGGTGTGAAGATGGTTGTTCATTGCTCAAAAAAGAATATATATTCAGAATTTTTAATAAATCTCCAAAACAATTTGTATTGTACATCAGGCAGTATGTTGAAATAAACATCTTCACTTCATATTTAGATGATCAGACTTTATTGTTAATTAACTTGTTATTAGTTTTATTAGTGATTAGTTTGGTTTGGTGTTATACAAATAATAATAGGTTATTTAGTGCCAAGACAGTTTGAGTTCAGTGTCTTGCCCAGTGACATATCATAGTAGCTGATCCAGCCAAATCCAAATGTAAGATTCAAACTTGCATCTTTTTGGTTGCAAGTCCAACAAGCAAACCACTGAGCCACCACAGCTCATGAATCGTCAAGTTGGTAAACTTGGTCTCTGAAGTGAAGTAAACATTGTAGGCAACAAGCAGATACATACTCAAATATACCAGTGAGTGACATCTTGGTTTGGTTAAGAGTTTACAACTTTTCTTACATTGATTGTTACAGGAAATTTTATATAATATTGTTATCTTACCATTATATCTTACAGGGAAGATAAACAGGAACAGCTGTCTGATATTTCAGATGAACTAGAGGTGCAAAAAGCCACAAATACTAAATTGAGGAATGAGGTAGGTGGACAAGCAAGTGCATGATACTAGCTGAGAAATTTTTACATAATTATAATAATAATGAGGACTTTGTATAGTGCCTAATTTTTAGAAGCTCTAATTGCCTTACAACATCTATAATAATATGACTACTAAAAACAAAAACAAACAACTATGAAATAAGAAAACAAAAAATGCTGAAAATATTTACCTTCTGTGTGTCCAAAACAAGTATTTTTCACAATATTAGCTGTGGTACATTGTCTGCGTGGGTTCAGTTCTCAGATTCGGCCAATGTGGGTATGTGAGAAAGCTTGCCAGTAGCTTCTCATGGGTTTTTGGTTGTTTCCAGGGGTTTCCAGGGCTTCTTCCTCCATCATTAATACTGGCCACCATGTATCGTGCTGAAAATTGGTGTTAAACCCCACAACAGCAACATATATATAATGTGTCCAAACCCAATTTCATCTGAAGATTACACAAGTACTTTAAAGTAATGAATAATAAAAATAATGAATTAATCAGAAACTAAGACATTTAAAAGCTCTTAGAAGTTTCAGTCTAAATTTCTTTTTCTTATTTCAACATGACTTCTGAATTTGACATTACGGAACAGTGCACACGCAGGACTATGTCTTAAAATGATTCCATTGTCCATTAAATTTTTTAAAATTATTATTATGTCTCTATCCCCACCTCCAAGGGAGGGAGATTTTACTCTGCCATCATTATGATTAATTCTAAGAATTTTCTTATTACGTGAGTGATTTAATGAGGTAATAAAAGCTTGAAAATATGGAATCATCTGACTTTAACTTGATTTTTCAAAACAATTTTGTTGTTATTAGTACAACTTATGTGTTTTAGAATAGACCCTGCATACATCACACTTTCTTGTAAGCATGATATCGCAGAAAGTATTGTGCCTAACCAGACAGTATAAACTGGATTAGATTTTAGTGTCTCTGACCTTAATTTTAAAAAGTAACTTTTTAAACACTTTTTGGACTTTTTATTAACTAGTAGGTTTTACTGTGCTTATTCATTTTAATATGTAGAAGACCTGATTAGATTTTAGGGCTGTAGTAGAAATTTTACAATATTTGACAGATTCTGTATATTTTTTTTATTACAAAAACTTGTAAATATGTTTAAGCAGAAAGTACAGGAAATAGGCAACTGAAATTTTCCATATGCTACTAAATGTGATGGAACTATTTTGAACTTAATGAGTGAAATACTTAAATCCAGTTCATAAGATCAAGAACTTTATATATATTATACTTATGGTTAAATTTAATTTTATTTTTAGTCCCTTCAAGTATCTTTATTTTAGACTCTGAGGGAAGGGGAACACAAAACAAATCTCATTTACTTTGTTGATTCTTTGTTGTTTCTTTAGAATGCAGAGCTGATAAAAGATGCCAGGTCAGCACGATCACTCAGGGATGAATTAGATGTACTTAGAGAAAAAGTAAGTATTTAAGGAAAACACATTTTAATTATTATGGAGTCAGATAACTTTTAACAAAGTTCTGAGTTTGGCACCAGGTATTACTTGTCTAAATCAAAAGTTTAAAGGTTTAATAAATACTTTAATAGACTTTGAGGGTACAAGTAAAGGTTTGTAGAAGCTCTTTCTTTTTTGTAGTACATTATTTCAGATGACTATTTTGATCAGTCATGTTGGAAAGGAAAAGTTTATATATTATTTAGAAGGTACATGTGATCATATCTTCTCTATTTATCCTTGTCTTTGTTAAATTCACAGGATATGAAATACATTAGTTGCTTTTGCTTAAAATTTGTGACAGATTATCAGCTTGAAAAGTTTGTTCATGGACATATATTTGTATTAAATTTTCAGATGAACAAAGTAAACAGCTTTGAAGCAGAGATTTTGAAGTACAAGGAGAAGCTGACGGAACTTGAGTTTTACAAAACCAGAGTTGAGGTATTATTGCCCAAACTATTTTCTCTAAGACATAATATAATTACACCTCTGCTGACCTAGTGGTTAGAGCATCCACCCAAGATGCGAGAGGTTTTGGGTTTGAAAACTGGCCGAGTCATACCAAAGACTTCTAAAAATGGTACTAAAAGCTGCCTCACTAGGCACTTTTCATTAAGAGGCTAGTGTTAAGACTGGTCGGTTTGGTGTCAGGATAATGTGACTGGGTAGGACATCATCATACATGCCAACCATTACGCTTTTGGCATAATCATTACACTTTTTTTTCACTAAATTGCGCCTCACACGTAAACACATAAGGATTTAACTTTTTTCAGTATATCCACCTTCCCAAAAAATAAATTATTTGTTTTCTTGTTTTTATTAACATTTCATTAATCTCACAGATTGTATTTTAGAAAAGACTGCTTCTACATAACTGCAGTATAAGAGTACACTTGTCTTTGGACTTGTGTGCACTTTCCTAATAGTATTGTGTTCTATTTATAGCAACTATCCTATTATCAAGAAACGTGCTGGTTTTACTTTCAAACTTTCGACCTCGTGTGCTATTTATAGCAGCCGTATGGCTTAGTGAGGAGAGAACTAACTGGTTTTCTAATTTTAATCTTTACGAGCAGATTCATTGTTCTAATTCATATTTAGTGCAGAACCAGTCTAAAGGTATTTGGTGCTAAAAAAGTATAATTTATTTTAGTCAATGCATATGAGAAAGCAAAAATATCTCCTTTGCAAATAATTTCACAGATGGACTAGAAAAAGGCAAAAAATAAATGAAACAAAATATAACAGAATCCTCTAAATATGAAGACACAAGGGCAGTATCACATGACGTCTATTACAGGCCATTTGGAAAGAATTTTAATATTTCACACTAAAAGTCTTCAGATGGATTCTAGTCGATGTGTGTGTAAAGCCAAAAGTGCTACATATGAAAATTTTAAAGCAGTAAAAGATGTTAAAAGATGAGAGGGGCAAATAAATCATGGTTTATTTAAATTTTAGCATGTTATATTATGTAGATTACACTTTTTCTGCCTGGATTCCACTTTTTGACAACTTGGATTACTCTTTTTCCTCGTCAGGAGTTGGCATGTATGCATCATTCTACCTGTCTGCAGCATGATGCCCAAGTGCTAGACATCACCTTAAACTACCACACTGTAGACATAGTAGCGAAATCACTGGAATATAGTTAAAGCTACTCTAAATGTCTAAATACAGACACACACAATATAATTTATTAACTTGAACAGGCACAAATATATTATGCAGATGATGTGAGGTACAGGTAATTTCAGGAACCAATCATGATCATCAGATCATAGTTCAACATGTTTCTGTTGAAAAATCTGCCAATTTTCTTATTTTTTATACATACAATGTCCCGTGCAAACGTGATCCAAACTTGAGTGTTTTTTTAATGTAAATGAGCACACAATAAATACAAATCTAGAACAACAATATGCAGATAGATTCCACTTGAAAGGTTTTTGTTTTACTTAAATGTTTTCTGCCTTATCTATGGTCAGTTTTGTTATTATTTGTGAAGAGCTTGTAAAAGTTGTTTTTTTCTTCTTCATAATATAATACAAGTAAAAATTTCACTTGCTGCAACCACTGTAAAGTTAATTAAATTTATAGTAAGAAAATCTGAGTGCTTGCAGTGTAATGCCATCAGAAATCCTTTCTTTGATTGAAGGCTTAGTTACATCATATTTGAAAATGTCACTATCATTGCAATGTTTGCATTTAGCCTATGAACCTCTAACAGGGATTCCATGGCAGAAATAAAAATTGACATCACTCAAGGCACCACTGTGCCAACATAACCAGATGGTTTTTAAAACATTTCACCCGGCAATTTCAGAGGAGACATGTTAAGTTTTGGACAGATTAATAGATAGACACACACTGACATTAAGATTAATGGAAAGACATACACTGACATTAAGATTAATAGATAGACATGCACTGACATTAAGATTAATAGATAGACATGCACTGACATTAAGATTAATGGATAGACACACTTACATTAAGATTAATGGAAAGACACACTTACATTAAGATTAATGGAAAGACATACACTGACATTAAGATTAATGGATAGACACACTTACATAAGATTAATGGATAGACATACACTGACATTAGGATTAATGGATAGACAGATGGAAAGATTAATGGATTGACAGACTGAAAGGTTAACAGATAGACAAAATGGACTGATAGATTAATGGATAGACAGACATAGTTTTAAAGTAACCATGACACTTTTAACAAACAGCATGGGGATAATTGGTTTATTTTAAAAGCAGATGCTAAAATCCAGCGCCGGATTAAGCACCGTGGAGGCCCATAGGCAGTCAAACTTTTGGGGCCCCAGAACCACGGTCACGGTCTCATGGGGGCCCCTGATGGGGCCCATAAAAGTCGCGGGGTCCATAGGCAGTTGCGTACTCTGCCTAATGGGTAATCCGGGACTGCTAAAATCCATTCTTACCTTACAAGATGCCTGAATGATAGACATCACTTTATACTGCATATATCATAGCACTATGACTGAAAATGTTTTAAAGCTATGTTAAAATCCAAATTAAATACAGACACACACACCATTTTTACCTACACACGGATCATCTGAATTGATGTAAGGAATGACAGAATTTTTTTTTATTACTAACATGGAATTATAATAAAATATTCCTTATCTAAAAACACATCTGGGAACATGAATATTGTTCTGATGAAAGATAGAGACAACTTTTCACATTTAAAAATTTAGTGGATTTGTGTATATAGCTGACTGTTAAATTCTGTATGGTGAGAGAGGCACAAAGAGAGAGTTTAGATAAGCTGATTGCCTTAATGAACAAGCTTGGAATATTAAAGCTTTATTATATGCACAATACTTAGTTATTTTCCCTGTAGGCAAAAAATTGCTATACTTTTAAAATGCCTTGGTAGGTTAACACTTTTAAATTGGTTTATTAATGAATTTAACAACCTGAAATTCTCATTCATAATATCTTTGTCAGGAATTGCGGGAAGACAATGCCATCTTGATTGAGACCAAAGGGATGCTGGAAGAGCAACTCAGTAATACACACAAGAGGGTGGAGACTGTGATTGAACTGGAGCAGGAACTTCTACATTACAGAGAACAGACTGAAGAGCTCAATAGTGTAAGTGTAGAAAGGGCAAGGTCACTTTAAATTAAGTGTTATTAAGGCATTTTATTCTGAAATTCAGAACATCAGAATATTTTTTCAGCTATCAGCAATTTTTTGTGTTTAGTTATGTTGGTATTAGGGAAATGAAAGGTTCCTGTTTTCGAATGGAAGGTTCTGTATACGGCCTTAAATATGGAGAGAAAGTCCAGGTTAGAGAAAAATCACCAGCCCCACAGGAAGTTACTGGCAAACTTTATCACATACCTACATTAGACAAACTCAGATGCAAACCTATGTGGACAGAGATGAGATGTCTGTGAACTGTAATGGTATGTGCCATAGACTTAACAGGCCTCTGAATTAAATTTTGATTTCAAAGTTTTCAGCTAGTAAAAAGCAAGACATCAACAGATAACAAAAAACTTTGCAGATGTATTCTAAAGTATGTGGCATGAAAAAACATTACTATGGCAGGATGCATTTTAAGGAGAGATAACTTCATTGTACTGTTGAACTGTTGTAAAATTAATTTATCTTTTACTGTGGTCTCCCTTTTATAAGACTACCTCATCAGACACCAAATAATGTATTTTTTTCATTTTTGTCCTCCTTAAGAAGGTTCATCATATTAAACAGCCACATTTTCATGATAAAATGGGTGGCCTCTTAAGAGAGATGGTTGACTAATTTCATTGTTGCTCACATTGCCACAAGTCAGTTTTATAAGCATCTCAGAACATTTTCTGCATTTTTAGATTTTTCCGGGTTCTTCCTCCACCATTAATACTGGCTGCCATGTATATCTTGTGCTAAAAAATGGTGTTAAACCATAAAAACAATCAGATACCATAATAAAAGGTGGACAAATACTGAAATATCGAGTTAACAAGTAAAGCAATATCAAGTTAATATATATGATAATATATGTTAAAACAGGCTAACAACATGGTAATATCAAGTTAATATAATAACAGGTTAAGAAACATCATATCATCAAGTATATATATATATATATATATATATATATATATATACACCAAATTAACACGTAATAAAAATTTTGTAATATTGAGTTAACATGTGTATAGATGAAATAATAAATTTGATGGACATAGAAGCAGAAGCAGACATTATCCCTTGAGTTAAATTTAGCAAGCGTGTGTGTGTGTGTGTGTGTGTGTGTGTGCGTGCGTGCGTGTGTTGTTCCATGTGGATTGTTCTAACATCAATCCATCTGCTAAATAAATTATTCACATTATGTTAATGAGTCATGTTAACAGGAGTCTTGTAATACACTGTATCTCCATTAATCCTAATTGTGACAGATTTGAATGACCAGTTATCAAGCTTTTTGATACCTAACACAAAAAAAGAAATGATATGAAACAATTATTTTTTTTTTTGTCATTGCAATGCTGTTGTTTGCAACGGATATTGAGAGACTTAAGCTATCCACTCTTCTGATAGCACAGGTGAATTTTTTGATTTAGCAATGTATAAATAAAGATACTTTACCTGTTATTGCCATTTTATACATAATGCATATAAACTTCTAAAGAAAAGAAATGTTTAATCCAAAACAACCTGAAATCTAAAATGCAACTTGAGACTACATGTTAGAAATTAAAAAGTCCTCAGGAAGAATTTTAAAAAGCATGTCATATTTTCTATAAACAGCTTTATTTTAAATTTACCATGTACATATCTAGTTCATTTTATAGTTATTATGTGTCGGAGTGTGTTGCACTCTTAGAAAATTAAACTACAATTCAATAAGGCTTACACATTAAACTTAGTCTTATATGTTTGTCACTATTTTTTTGTTTGTTTGATTAGGATTTTTAGCACTACAAGGGTTAAGTTAATGTGTATGATAAGTTGTTCTTACTCAGAGGACTTACTTTAAGGACCCTTGATGTGGAGGAAACTTGATAATCAGAGGACATGCTTTAAATACTCAATATATTCAGATAGTGCTTTAAGAATATTTTATGTTCCTATTATACAACCTGCAGTGTGGAGAGAGCTGGAGAATATGAGGACTTACTTTTGGGACTCTTATGTTCACATTATATAACCTGCAGTGTGGAGAGAGCTGGAGAATATGAGGACTTACTTTAGGGACTCTTTACGTTCACATTATATAACCTGCAGTTTGGATGTAGTAGGAGAATAAACGGCTTTGCTTTAAGGACTTAAGATGGTGTTGGCATATTGTGACTTATGTTGTGGAAGTATCTGAAGGGTTCAGAGAAAACCACTGATCTTGAATTCACAATTTTTAAAGATTTTACCAGTAAGCAGCTGTTGCTGAGGTTAAAAGCAAGTTTGATACCACCTAGCCATATAGGTCTTTTACTTGACTCGACTTTTGGAATATTGGCAAAAATATGCTTGCTTGTCATCTGTTCTGTCTTCCTATGTAGGATCGTGATGCTGACCGTGAGCGAATACGTCTGTTAATGGAGGAGAATGCTCAGCTTCAGTTTGAAAAGAAGAGCAGTATGAATGAAAGCACAAACCTTGAACAGGAACTGGAAGCCACTAAATCTCGGATGGCACGTAAGTAACAAAAAACATTATTTGTTTTAAGATAGTTGCCAACTGTCCCATTTTATTTCCGTATTTTTTAAAAGAAATTCCTAGGAATTTACAGTTTAGAAAGGGTATATGACAGAAATGTATCTCGTGTATTTAGAAATAGTTCCACAATATGATTGGTTTGTTCAAAATCAAGGCTACCATGCCTGTCTTTATCCGCCATATTTGATTTCACAAATGGTTACCACTGTTACAGTATCTCATCTTCGTAATATTCAACTTCTAATCATGTTCAGTAGGAAAGTAAAATATTCAAAATGTTCTCCAGAAAAAAGAGAAGAAAACAACTGGAAGAACAATTGTGCCATCTTGTGTAGATTTGTGAAACCATCTATTAAAGGTAAAAACTTTGCATGGAGGCGCCTGTGAAATACAAGAGAATGAAAAAGATAATAAACATCAGCTTGTAGCTTCATCATAAGCAAAACAGCCTGAATTTACGACATACCGTATTTTCCGGCCTATTTTGTCATGAATTTCATGACTTTTTCAGCAATTCATGAATTCACGCCACATGCAGAAAATTTATGAATTCCCCAATTCTCACTTATTTAAATATTTAATAAATTAAACGATTTCATGTTAACTTGTGTTGCTGGTGATTTATTTTGCACATGTTTTCAAGACAGTAAAATGACATAGGAACACTCGTATGCTTGAGCAAACAGTTCATTAAGAAAATCACAGTATTGAAATCATCAATTAAAGTTGGTATATTGGAATTGATAATGAGTGTAGAAAAAAACATGGTGTGGGAAAGGCTCCTATAAACATCCTATGTCTGAGTGTGTTGCACTCTTGCACTTTCTGATCTAATTTGGCACCCGAAAAGAACATGGTGCCCGTCCAAAAGGTACCAGTGTGCAACACATGCATCTTTGACATTAAATAGTTATGTAAGGCGCTGTCCTACTTTACTGATGGTTATAGATGCTGCAAATAGTTACATATGCATTAAAATCAGTATTTGTCCCAGAAAATCAGTATTTTTGTCACAAGCAGTCAGTATTTTTGTACTCGGGGGTTGGCAGCTATGGCTTTAAACTTGTAAAATATTCATCCTTTGATTTTTAAATGTTTTTTGTCCTTGAATTGATTGCTCTAATGGCCTATTGGTTAGAGTGTCTGTCTTGAAAGCGGGAGGTCATGGGTTCTAACCCCAGCTGAGTCATACCAAAGACTTACAAAAATGGTAATAACAGAAGCCTAGCATGGCTGTCAGCATTAAGATGATAGTGTTAAGACTGGTTGGCCTGGTGTCAGGATAATGTGACTGGGTGGGACATCATGCTACATGTCTGTGGCATAATGCCCCAGTACAAGGCATCACTATAATCTGTCACACTGCAGACATCATAGCGATGTGACTGAAAAATTGTTAAAGCTATGTTAGAAATCCTAATTTCACACACACACACACACACACCTTTAATTATATTTGATCACAGATTTAAGTAAAATATTGAATGAATATTTTGTGTTTTAAACTCTTTCTGAAAAAAAAACATTCATTAGGAAATGTTAGGATTTCTTTCAGTGTTAAAACCTCTACGGCTACTTAGGGGTTGGGGTTGTTGGGAGAATTTCCTTTATTGTTCAAGGTACCATCACTTGTGGAGAAGAACAGCCCTGATTAATATTGGTGTCAGGATAATGTGACAGGGTGGGACATGATGCTTCATGTCGGCAGCATGATGCCAGAGTGCTAGGCATCACTATTAACTGCCACACTGTAGACATCATAATGATACGACTGAAAAATTGTTAAAGCTATGTTAAACGTCCAAATCACACACACACTCGTATTCAGCTTTTTTTTCTTTTTCTTCTAAAGCATTATCTTCTTCCTCTTTTCATTGTGATCAGATGAAGTCAATTTGGATTTTAGTAGAAAAAATTCTGTGAACCATTCTCGCACATACAATTATTGTTTTGGGCTTTTTTTTTTTTAAAAAATTAAATTTCTGTGCCAATGTAAATTGATATACGCTAAATTTCCTTCCCTTTGAAAAAACAATCAGAATGAAAAATACACAAACTCTAGTATTTTCTGTTTCATTCTTGTGTAGGAAAACTTCTAAAAAGAGCTCAGTACAAAGAGATCAGTGTGAGTAATAGAAATTGAAGTTGCAGTTAATGTTGAGTAGATCTGAGCTTATGCTCTTTGTTTTTATTTTAGGGATTGGAGGGTCACTATCGGAGCAGATCCATGAAACTACAAATGCAAAGATTCTACGGCTGGAACTTGAAAACCAGCGGCTTCAACAGAAGCTCGAAGATATGCGTGAAAGTGCACTGATTGAAAACACAACACTTAATCTTCAGCTGGAGAAAGAAAATCAGAGACTTTTGAAGAAAATTGACAAATTACAAGAGACAACGAAAGAAAGCCAGCAAAAGTGTATTGAACTTGAGGAGAAGAATAAAGAACTAGTCACTGTAAAGACAGAATTAACACATACACTTGATATAGTGAAGGAGAGCAGTGATAGACAGATAAAGGAACTTGAACGTGAGAATGATGACTTAACACAAACAGTAGAGATTATTAGGGAAAGAAATGAGCAGACAAATGATTCAAAATTAAAGGATTTAGAACGAGAAAATAAAAGACTTCATGAAACAGTTTCAACCAAAAACCAGCAGTTATCAAAATTCGAGTTTGAGAATAGACAACTTCAGAAAACATTCCAGAAATCCAAAGAAAGTGCAGATAAGATAGCAGGATTAGAACATGAGAATGCTAATTTAGAGAAAGAAAATAGTGAATTACATAAAAGGCTTCAAACATCAGAATTGACTTCTGAAAAGTATGACAAACTTGAACAGGAAAATTCTAATTTGGAGATAGAGAATAAAAAATTGCAAAGAACTGTTCAGAGTTTGCAGTCTGCATTACAGAAGAAAGAACATTTAGAACAGGAACACATAAATCTTACAGTGGAAAATCAGAAGTTGCAAAGGACGTTGGAAAGTATGAAGGAGTCTTCAACAAAAATAGTGGAATTAGAAAATGAAAAGGATTTGTTAAATAGAGAAATTCAGCAGTTGACAAGGTCTTTAGAAGCTCAAAAGTCTCAGCGAACCAAGTTGGAGCATATGGAATTAGATTTAATGGATTTAGACAATGAAAATCAAAAATTACAAAAGACTTTGGAAATTACAACGAAAAGAGTAGAACATCTTGAAAAGGACAACAGTCAACTTGAGAGTGAAAATGAAAATTTGCTGGAGAAAATAGAGACTATGAAATATTCTCAAAAAAGGTTGGATGAATTAAATAAGGATAATATGGAGTTGGAAGAGCAAATTCAGAGGATTGGAAAAGAAAAATCATTCCTTGAAAAAGAAAATAAGAAATTGAAAGTATCAAATGAGACAAAGGAGACGGCACTAGAGGAATTGAGGGAAAAGTATAATTCTCTTGACAAAGATTATAAAAACTTAAAGAGATTCTCAGAAGTTCAGAAAGACACAAGTGTCAAAGTGAAAGACATGGAAAAAGAACATAGAGATTTAATCCAGCAGGTCTCTGTGGAAAAGAAAACGGTGTCAACATTGAGAGAGGTAGGCAATTAACTTTTTTGCCTCCATCTGTAAAAAAAAATCAGGTATTCAGATTTCTCAAGGGATGCAAAAATGTTTGGATAAATTGGATATTAGTAATACGGTTTTTATTTTATTTTTTTTATAAGTTTTTTTTAGGTTATACATGAGGTTTTAGCTAAACCATAAATATAGCTGAAAGAACTTGGTATAATTTAAGTTCTTCTATATTTTCAATAATAATAATATTGTTATTATAAATGAAAGTTATGTCATGAGAAGAATTCAAATTAATTCAGGATATAAAAATGGCAAGTAGCAGTTGTTGTGAATGGATTATTGTTTACAATTGAGACAAGATAAAGAGGACCCAATTCTTTACCATAGAACCAGTGACAAAACAATTTTTCCCAACATTTTGACAAGAAGCATAGTTCTGATTTAACATATGTTACTTAGTTTAGGTGCCAACTTTCATTTTAGGCATGGAGCCAAGTAATGTCCATGTAGAATGACCTATGAGGTACAAGAAATTGGAGTAACCAGATTTTAATAAAAAAAAAATATTTCCATTTAATGAAACATAGATACAGTTACATCATTTAAGAAATGTATAGGGATGACTTACATTGGTCAGAAGACAACTATGTGATTAGACACAGTTGCATTTATTTCTGTATAAACTGTATAAAGAACTACTTTATGCTTCTATAAATAGCATCACATGCAAAGTAACTAATATAAACACCAAGCCAGAAGGCATACACACTACATACCTTTGAAATTATATAAAATAACGGTGGGTTTAGTTTTTGTTTAGAAATTTAATAAACTGATTTTACATAATTAAATAACAAATCTTGATAACCTTTCTGAAGATAAATAATTCTTGCTTTGATTAGGTTTTAAGAAAGGAGGGTAAACTCAAAATCTGCCAATAAGTACATTTGGACTATGGTATATGGCACTTTGACTGCAGCTGATAATGAATTTAAAATTAGAGGTAAATAGATATAGCGATTGGGAGGAGGATGGGTTCAATTAAATTCACAGTCCTACAATGTAAGACGCCGACCTTGATAGTTACGCTATGTGCAGGAGAAAAGATCCTGCTACTTCCCCCATCGTAACTGTCCTGGTCGATGTTTTGCACTGTTTGACTATTAGTCCTCCATCACAATAATCATTTACCATTAGTTTCAATTTCATTTGTAATTAGCCCCTTTAGGTAGCCTAAACTATTAATAAACAGGAAAATAGACTTTAAGAAACGAAGATTGGTTACTCGTGTGTCTGGACAATATTGATTCAGCCAAGTCGCAATGAACTCATGAGAGCATAAATCAAAGAGTCATTCGTATGTCATACCAAACAACACATCCCTTTCTTTGAATATTGAATTTATACTCAGATCACATATGTCAATTTAGATAATAGATTAAGACCATGCTGTGGAATGTTCATAACCTTAGATTGCCTACCATTGGTAGAATAATTTCTTTTATGTTGACATAGCTACTATGTTGCAGACGGAGAAGCCCCTGTTCTATAAATAGCTTACTAACAGACACACTTGACAAGAATTCATATGCTAAAATAAAGCTGTAAAATTGAGTGTAAACATCTTTTTTTTTAAATTTAAAAAATAATAAATTATATTTTTTTATACAGAATTGCAATTATAATGGTTTTATGTTGTGATTTTCTGATTCTATTATGGTATTAAGTATCAATTTGCCAACTGATGTAGCTTACTTAATGCCCTTCCGGAATTATTTGCTATGTAATTTTGCAACTGACAGTTTTTATATCACAATAAACTGAGAATAAATGACATTAAATCTCTTAATTAGAATCCTTTAGGAGAACAAAAAAGTGCTTCCATCACTCTGATAATGTAAAGGTGCACAGAAGTGCTTGAAGTATTGTGATATTCAGGCCTGCTTAAAATCAATTCAGGTCTTACATGGGTGCAACAATATTACTTCAACCACTGGTTTTGATCTGCAAGAAGCTCCTACACATACCCCGAATCTATTGATTTTGTTTCAGGACCTAGTTAATGAAAAGATCAAGACCCAACAGCTAACTAATGAGTTGGAACGTCTAAATGGTGAATTGGAAAAAGTTGGCATCAGCCGAGAGAAGCTGATCAGGGCAGAGCACTCTCATGATGACAGGTAAGTTGCATTATCATGTAGACTGCTGTCATTCTTGAAGTATAATTGTCTGATGAGTAGAACACAAACCTATGAAAATTGTTGGATGAAACAAACTATGCAATACATCTCTCCCTTGATAACTCGTGCACAGCGGGGTCCACAAACCAAGACTGCACTCTAAGTGAGGGCAATAGTTACTGAAGGACCTCCACAAATTAAAAAAATTTATCGAGAAAACCGCAGGGGGAGGGATTGGAAACTTGGATGTTTAATGACTGAATCCTCATTTTACAATCACATCAATAATAATTGTTAATAATGCGCATTTCTAATGAAGTTGTTCATTATTCTGTATAAATAACATTTATTTTCAAAATGTCAACATGCAAAAGATAATTAAAATTGTTTTTAACAACCTTTATGTGTATGCAAAAACGCGTATTACATCACTGCTTTTTGTTTTGTTGATTAGTCTGATTCTCAGAGTGGTATTTAATAGTAAACTATCATGTCTGGAGTTGAATTAACTGTGAACTAGACAAACTGTTGATACATCACCAAACAAGATTACTTTTTTTAAAAAATCTAATGACATTTATTTTGTTTGACAATCGCCTACGTCAAAACAAAAAGAAATTATTGTTAAAGTAGTACAATATTGATATCATGATTTCATTGAAAGTAATAGTGAAGCTTCTTATCATCCATGAGGATATCTTTAATTGCCATTTCAGGCATTCTCTAAAAACCGCTTGACCACAATGGTCCGTATTTGTGAAACAAAGCTCTTTATTGAATTATTCATTTCACTTGGTTGCCTTGCTATCTTTCATCACAGTTATGAACGAGTTGGTTAATTTAAGGTAGTTTATGTTAAAGACATAACAACATTTATAACCATGTTCGACTGATCAACTGAAGTGAGTTCACCCAAGATACGAAAAGGACCGCTTGAATTCAAGTATGTCAGTTTTGAGTGCCTTTATCTTTTCTTTTATTCCACCTCCTTTAGTTGTTTCAACCGACATAATTAATGTGATAATACAAACTTTATTTCAGTGCAACAACACAACAAATTCTTTCCCAAGTCATTTATCATAACATGATCAGTACTTAATTAGGTTCTCAGAGAAATACTAGAGACATAACAGTTACAGTAGATTGACACATTTTACATTTAAATACACATTGCATTTGTGATGATTACACATAAGAGGTAATTAAAGGTAGAATTAAAACACAAATTTCCCTTAATAAAAATGATTTCATTGGCATTTTAATCATTTAAATAATAATGTACTGCCTACACTAGGCATAAGTGACATTCTCATGGATCAAAATTTCCTTGAATATCTATAATTATGATGTACTTAAAAATTTGCTTCTGGAAAATTTACTCCAACCAAATTCACAAATCATACAACTAAAATCTGTTAGGAGTAAGAATTATCTAAAATTACCAACTGAACTATCCCCTTGGTAAAAGTGATGCTATTCCAAAAGGAGCCAGTTATCCATTACTGTTGAAGTGTATTGACTGAACTGTCATTTCAGATAAAAAAAAGAATTTTTGGGTGTACAGCATGTGGTTACAACTTGTGGTTATAAACAGATTTGTATATTTTTTCTTATTTCTAAAGCTTGAAGACTAGAAAATAAGGATGTACAAAGAATAATGAGTCAAACTGTAAAGTATTACAAAGACCTGTGCAGGTTGTGCTCAGTCTGTATTTTCTTCTAAAAATATTTCAAGCCATACAATTATTACAAATCCTTTTAAATAAAATGTGATAACACTGGTCCGCTGATATGTTTCCAGTTAAGCTAGATTTGTGAAAATAACACCACTATTATAATCATAAAATTGTCAAATACAAGATTTGTATCACCTAATTATATGAAAGAACATGGAATGTTTGCTATGTATCTTGTACTATGTTCAAAATGCATTTGGAATAAAAACAAAACATACATAGTTTGCCAAATTAATAATAATAATAAGATTTCATGTGATTTGACTGGTAATAGTAGTTCTGCATACAGCAATTCAGGAGTTAGGGTCAATTTTACTTTAAATATAATTTGTCTTTTACAGCATTGGATTGTTATTCTGATAGGCCAATACTGAATTTATTTGATTGAATCTTCCTGAACCTGCTTGTCTCTCTGTAGAGGACTATTAAATATGATACAGGCATATAATATACCATAGTACCTTTCAAGATATTCATGCTAATAATCGTGGACATACCATCTCCTGTTGAAATTGTAATATTAAGCAAAGATTTGGTCTAAATTCAGTGTAAGAGAGCATTTGTATGCTCCCAATATGATGGCATTTAGCACTTGCTTTGACTAATCTAAGGAACTTTATTTAATTATGTTTTGTTATTAATTTCATTTCCATAACTCCATAACCAATTCACCTCATGATTTAGCAGTATGGTGTCATATATTTCTCTTCTCTCACTACCATACCTCATTGATCAGACAATAGTTCAGGAATTAGGATGGTATTTATACAACCAGCTGAGTGTTGTAATTACCATCTTTCTGTCTGCCTATTTTCACCCTTTTTCATTTCCAGACATTCTCTTGAGTTCTACACCATCTACTATTAACCAAACGTCTTCAATAGGTTGAATTTGGAACAAGGAAGAAACCTAACAATTTTCAGCTAAAGTTAGATGCATGGTCAAGGTTATAGAGACTGAAAAAAGGAAAATGTTTCCCACAGTAGGCTTATTTGTATACCAGATACATTGATCCAATTTTGTAAATAGCTTGCATTTGGGGTAAGAAACACAACTATTGGTTTTATGGTAGAAAAAAGTTAAAAGGTCAATGGCACCTGAGGACAAAGAAAAATTAGAAATCAAGCTTTTTAATTTCTATGCCACATTTCTTAACTAAACTTTGTAGATGGTTTTACGAGTTTAGGCTCTAAAAAAAATGGTAACAAAGAGTGAAAACAACAAGCTTTGTAAAATTTAACAAATAGTTTATTTCAAGAATCAAATCCAAAAATAATCTAAGAATAATCCACAAATTAAATTACAAAAGTCCTAGTAATGATGTTCTAATAGATATAAGTTTGAGACCTGTTGGAAAATCCAAGATGGAAGACAATGATGTATGCTGAAGTCTGTTATGTTTTTATCTATAGTTTCTTGTAGAATCACAAGATTTAACACTGCTGTTTTGATAATGTCTTTGTCCAAGAAATTTGTATAAGTACATTAAATATTTCCAGAGATACAAATTAAGTCTTTAAAGTCAAAATGAACTGAGGAATTATTAAAATGGATTCAAAAACTTGGCTACAACAAAAGAAAATAACTTAATGTCATTTGTAAAAACCCAGAATGAACTATTTTTCACTAAAAGAAAGATTATATCATATTCTAATATGCAGTTATGAAAAACATCCCAGAATTGCAAAATCACCAGGGGAAAAATGAGTCACGTGATCATTTATATCACATACTTCTAATATGACCCTGATGGGAACCAATCATTTTAAAATTAAAATGAAACTTTGTTTACATGGTTTCTATTAACCTTAAATCAAGGTCAGGATCTAGGTCAGCGTTACTTGTTTACCGAAGAATAAACATTATCTCTAGTGAATAAATTTACATTACAATAGCATGTATTAAAAAATAAAAAGAATTTAAAACCTTCAAACTGTATTAAATTAAAACAAATATATCAAATCAAATATATATAACAATGGCTTGCTTTTGCCACAAGAAAGACGCATTGATTTTGGTTAAAAATTGACAGCAGTCAGAGGGACATCATGAAAGAAAGCTGTTTTCACAATTAATTTAAGTTTTATGCCACAAATCATGACCATGGTTGGCTTGCATTTGAGGCAAAATTTGCAACTGTAGATTTGATGGTCAAAAGGTCAAAGGTCAAGGTCACCAATACTGAAAGGAGAGTAAAATCATTCTGTAATACTATTGAGTTAAATGCTACAATCACACATCACCATAAGGAAGAATGCAAACCTTCTTGCTATGCCTTTACCAATTCACCACATGTTGGAAATACATGTATAATATTATCACATAGTCCCTTCTCTCAAAACCACCCCTTCTGCCAGTTTCGGCCCTAGTGTGTGGCCATCGGTGTCACTAATTTTATTTTTAATACAGATACAATTTTAAAGTTTTTGGTTAAGTTTTTGTTTTCTTCTTCACATATTTCCATAACCAATTCATTTCCTTTTTTGAATACATCATCATACTCTAACCTTTGTGTATATTACTACTGCTAATCCAGAGTCAAGTTCAAGATTGGGGCCATGGGGTCAATATATATGGCTTGTATTAGTTGAAGCTTTGATTCCATTACTAATGTTTTTATGAATGTTTTAACTAATTTGCAATATATGTGGAGTATTGTAAGATACCATACTTTATATTTTCCCCATAACTACTCTCTGGGGTATACCCCTGGAAAGGACCAATGAAACTAAGTAGGACATGTTTTGGTTAATTGTTTTAAAATATTCAAATAACCTCTAACTTAATTCACATGAAAGTTTGGAATAAGATATGATCTCATTCTTTCATTTAACCCTACACTTTTGATTTCTAATAGATATGTCCCAATGAAGGGCTGTTTGGTCAAAAACTAGGATTAGTAACTTTCTTTGGGTTACAGTTTTTGTACTCTATTTGGATTATATAATTCCTTACATTTGATATTATTCCTGTGAATGCCTCTGGTCACAGTTATGAGGTCAAACCCTTGATGTATCGAGGGGGGTGGGGGTATTGTGTTTCTATTAAACATGGTTCATGTTATGGTAGCATTATATCATTCTTAGACATAAAATAACTTTTTTAATTTTTGGCATATCTTTCATTAAATAAGTGATTATGCAATAAATTACTTAAGCCCCTCTCAACATAGACTTTGGTTTTACTGATGTAGATAATTTGTTACATTTTTGCATATATCTAAAAATCTTGAAATTTATTGGTCAAAAGAGGAAAATCAACAAAAAACATTTTTACTACTGTGATTGTGTGGAGATAATGTAAGACCATACGTTTATAATGCTTAAATTCTTAAGAATAATTTTCTTTAATAATGGTTAAAAGAAATTACAGGCACAGTAAAACCTGTCTAAAAGAAACAGGGTACAGGACAAATGTTCTTTGTATGGTAGGTTGGCTTGATAAAACAAAACATTCCATATAAAAACTGACTGAACAAGGTATTGTGATCCACTGTATAATGAGGGAGCGTGCACACGCACACACACACACAACTGTATCATCTGCACAGTGACTGAATATGTCTAGTACATGTATGGAATTAGCAGGCAGTAAACATTATCTATTAGTACACTATCATGCAAGCTAGACCTCTGTGGACATACTGTTTCTATGACAAGATAAGAAGACCATATTTGCAAATCCTTAGGCAATTACTTCTGTTATATAAAGTGATTTGGAAAAGGAAATAGTGTTCTTGTGTTTGTGTTAAGCATTTGACCACTATATAAGGTGATTTGGAAAAGGAAATAGTGCTGTTGTATTTGTGCTAAACATTTGACCACTATATAAAGTGATTTGGAAAAGGAAATATATACTCCTCATTGATTAGATGACCAAACCCTTCACTGGGACATAACCTTTATGAAATATAAAAGGATTTGCAATGGGGATCACACAGAAATCTCCATTGTTGGCAGGTGTATGCTATATGAGGGTGTTGTTTAAGGCTGGTTAACATGTAATGCAGGATTTTTCTTCATAATATTAGTTTGAATAGAATTAAAAAAAACATTGTGTTACGTGCTTAAGCTCTAATAAGCAGCAACACAGAAAGAGTGAAAACTAACAAGCTTGTATAAATTGAACAATAAATTTTATTAAGTACAATTATTTTCATAAAATAAATGAACGTACAGTTTTAGAGAATCAAATCCAACATTAATCCAATATAGAATTCACAAAAATAATCCACTAATGGAATTGTAAGAGTCCTGATAAATAAATGTTCTAATAGTTCCAGGTTCGAATCTTGACGATGTAATCCAAAATGGCTGACAATGTCACGTGATGCAGTTCTTGTTTAATTTATCATCCACATGAATTATGAGCACATGTTTTCTCCTCCAAATAGATAATAAATCCTCTTTCTTCAATGAATTGACACAAAGTCCAGAACAAGATAATAAAAATTAAACTCAAACATGAATACACAACTGTTCATTTTAAAGCCCAAAATTCTACTGAATTGTTCTATCCCAAACAAGTCTATATAACTTGTTTTTCTTAAGTAAACAAGTGATCACATGATCTTTCTAGAAATTCATGGAAGGTCACTACCTTCAGCAAGTCACGTATTCTAGATATGTCCTACACCCCAAGAACTAAAAATAAAAGTTATCCTTGAAATTAACCAATAGTATTAAAGACCTGTTTATCAATCTAAAGCAAGGTCAGATAAAGAGGTAACCAAGCCAAGGTCAGCCTGTTTACAACTAGAATCTAAGTCAGTCTGAACTTTCTAGAAAAAATCCCCCAATTAATGAATATTAAACCCTAAATGACAAATTTGGATTTAACAATTAAAAAATAAATAATTTAAATCCAATAGCCGTAACAATTGATTATTCTGTTTTTTGGTACTGAATGTAAATATCATTTATTTCTTATTAGATTACCAGGCTGTAAAGCCTTGCATTCTTCATCCATTCTGCATTATGCATCTTGCATGGCCCATGTCACCTATTATATGTTGCCACTCTGGAGCCCGTATTTCTGATGCAGTTTCATTAAAACTTGTAACACAGGTTTATAGATAATGATTGAAATCCTTGCATATTAATAACCTGCTCTGGTATTGGATTATTGAACCTTGTTACCACTCTGGAGTCTGGAGGCTATATTTCTGATTCAGTTTTGATTAAATTGGAATGTATTGCTTAACTCATTAAGATTTCAGATAAGTTTAGTAATGAGTAAGGCCTGTGCATAATGATGAGATGATCTTGCATCTGATTGGCTGACCTTGTCAGTACTCTGAAGGCCACATTTCTGATCCAGAACTGATCAGTCGTGGAATATAATATCTCAGATGAATTTGATAATGAGCAAGATGTTAACATACTGATTAAATTACCTTGCATCTAATTAGATGAGCTTGATATCCATCTTGAAGCCATATTTTCTGGTCTGATTTTCCACCCTGCAAGATAGAAGCATTTGGATGTGAACTAGAATAAGAAACTTTGTTGATACACACACCCAAAGAACTTTTGAAGGAACATAGTTGTATAACAAGTTCTGACCATATGTTATTAGGATTTTATGTCTTACCATTATTGTATTATTATTATTATTATTATTATTATTATTATTATTATTATTATTATTTTTGTTTTTATTATTATTTTTTCTTGTATTTGTGTTATAAATCATGTTTACATTTATTTGGATGGGTTTATAGTTATAAAGTTTATATGCAAATTGTTGTATATTGGTTGAATTTTACCTTTAATTGATACCAAATAGCCATTATTGTGCTTGTGAGCCTTGCAATGCTGCTATCTACATGCGTCTGATTTGGATCAAATTAAAATTCTGTGCTTATTTCATTAAAGGCTTCGATGGGTTGATATACGTGCATATTAACGAGGTAATGTTGCATCAAATTGGCTGTCATCCACAGGCCATATTACTAATCATATTTTGATCGAATGTGGAATATATGCTCAAATCTTGGAATCGTGCATATTAATGAGGTGATTTTGCATCTGATTGACTGTGCCTATTGCCACTCTAATCTGAATTTGGTTTATATCATGAAGATATATTTTTTTTGTTAAGAGTAAGATCTACGCATATGAATGAAGTGATCTTGATTATGATTGGCTGAGCCTTTTATTACTTGAGAGAAAATTTGTATGACCTGAGTTAAAACAGACTTGGTAAATAAGTTAATATTAAGAAGCTGTTCAGCTGTTTTGAATGAGACTTGCATATATTAATGAAGTAGTATTGCATCAGATGAGTAGATTTCTTACCACTTGATACACTATATTCTGATTTAAAATGTTTTTCTTTATATCAGACTTGGCTAACAGGCTTATGTCATCAAAGTCTTGGTTGAGTATGGTTATGGATGAAATTCATTTGTACTGTTTGTTATGACCTTGTATCTGATTGGTTGGACTTTTTAACAATCAAGCAGCTGTGATCAGATTTTAATAAAACTTGTTAGATAGTTGCATATTATCTAGCTGTTTGACAAGTTTGATTAATGGATTTATGCCATTTAATGAGATAAACTTGTATCTGATATGCTGAGCTTAATTGTATGCACTTAAGAGACTGGCTTCCAGTGAGATTTTGTTCACCTTAAGCTTATATTATGATTGTCATTGACAGGTTGTGTAGTTAGTGAGTTCTGTGCAAATTAATGAGATACTTTGCATTTGACTGGTAACACACCTTATCAGATCTTGAGACTGTATTTCTCATCCAATCTGTACAAATCTCAATAAATGGGTTTACATCATCAAGACCATGGATTGCTTCAGTTTCAAGCAAGATACTTTGTACATTAATTTGACATTATCTTTAAAACAATTTTTTTTTCTTCAGGATATTGTATAATTGGTAAAAGCAACAGCATATAAAGTTTGGGTGATTGTTTATGTCTGTTCTTACAATGCTACACAAACCAAATTAGTTAATTGTTCAACTGTTGTGTTATATAAGGAAGGTGAGCATTACCAGGCCCACTTTGCTCTCTTGTTGAATTATTATATTTATTTACTCATACATATTTTAAATAGAATTGGGCTTTGCTATTCCTTTAATTATAATAATGGAAAAAATATCAATGTTATCAGTACTTTATCCTTTGTGTCAGCATTATAAAATGCTTGCTTTCACAGTTGTATGCATCCAGGTTATGTTATTGTATACATTTGTTTTCCTTCTGCACCCTCCACAGAGGAAATTATTACTCCTCTCATTGATTAGATGACTTCAGCTAAACAGTAAAATTGATCTACTCCACATATTCACTTTCAAGTATTCCATGTTTGCTACCCCAGAATGCCCGTTTTGCAATGGCCACAAGTCTTGTGTTTCAGTTATTAATACTGAAAAATAGACACCACCTGATACGGCGTGTTAAGCTAAATATTTCTGTAATATCTAATTCAAAGTAGTAGTTTAAACTTTTTAAAAAATGTAATGTTTGAAGAGGTAAAAAGAAGGAAGATTTATGCTTGTTGTGTTTGCACAGGAAGCAAAAGGGTTAATTATAAGGAAGAAGAAAAGTGTGTTTCTATTGTGAATGAAGTGGTAATTTGTCAACAAGACTTTAACTTTGTATTGATGTGGAGACAAGCTAACAACCCTTTCCTTAGTGTCAGTGTATGTGTTATAACTTGGCTCATTTTGAATGGAAATGAATAACCAAGCTATGCAGCAAATGCAACAGACAGGACAGTGCAGTAGTATTCTTCAGTCCTTACCGGAGGAAGAAGAAATTGAAAAATTTTGTTCAATGGAGTTTCAAGACTTGAGACAAGAAGTATATTTGTAAGTTTATTTGGCGTGTCTGCATGCAGTGTTTATAGGTTTGTTTTATAAAGTTTTTATGCAGTTTATCTTGAAAAAGACCTAGGAATAATTCATTTTAGACATTCACATTGTTCTCTATTGCATTTTCTGACCATCGTAATGTTTGTGTATTTGTTTCTTTCTCCTGTTCAGTAAAACATCCACTGAATTTTGAAAACTTAGCTTTTACTACATGGGTATAGTTAACTTCCATCATTTCTAAAATTTTCCTTTTTTTGAAGTCTTCTCATGTGTAAATGTATTATTATTTGTTACAGTCTAATCAAATTATATCCCTTGTGATGTTGCTCTGATTTGTAGGGGAGAAGCATTTTCTAGTTTAGAAAAGACTTTCAGCTACATTAATTTGAAATGAAATCCAAAGTTTATCAAGCATAATTAAAAACACATTAAGATAATTAAAAACACATTAAGATAATTATAAAACATAACAGTATGATCAAAGACAGTATGTCCTCCAATGATAATTACCTGTCAATCAGCAATCACCTAACACCTCATCCTCTTAGGGTCTCTCATTTGATATACATGTATTTTTGTATCAAATAAATTTTTGTATTTTCCCCAATTGGATATGTGTTTGTTATACTAATAACATAAAAGCCATGCCTGTTGGATAGATTTCTTTTACAGTTTTAAGTTGGAAACAAATAGGAATCCCTATTTTTCTTGCTGGGATCATGCTAGCTCAATTCTACTAATCTGGGATCAAGTCAATATACACTCCTATGTGGGGATCAGCCTAGGATAGATTCAGTTAAGTTGGGATCAGCCCATAATACATTAATATGCTGATATTAATCTAGCACATATCTTACTTAGCTGGGATCAGCCTGGAATGCACTTGAATGCTGGGTTCAGCCTATCACATCTTTTACTTGAGCTGGGGTCAGCCTAACACAGTCTACAGAAGCTGGGATCAGCCCTGAATATATTTTAATGTTGGGATCAACCTAGCACTAATTATACATGAGCTAGAGTCAGTCTAGAAAACACTGTACTGCTCTGATCAGCCTAACATATATTGACTTAAGATGGGATCAGCCTAGAATACACTTGAATGCTGGGATCAGCCCAGAATACACTTGAATGCTGGGATCAGCCCAGAATACACTTGAATGCTAGGATCAGCCCAGAATACCCTTGAATGCTAGGATCAGCCCAGAATACACTTGAATGCTAGGATCAGCCCAGAATACACTTGAATGCTGGGATCAGCATAGCACATATTTTACGCGAGCTGGGGTCAGAACTAACACAGTCTACAGAAGCTGGGATCAGCCCAGAATATACTTTAATGTTGCAATCAACCTAGCAACAATTATACTTGACCTGGGATCAGACCAGAATACACAGTAGTGCTGGGATTAGCCTAGCACATATCGGGAATCATCATAGTCTTGTACATTCAGATTCTAGACCATGAGTAGTCCCCACAGAGAGAGTCAAATATTTTAATTAAGTATTGATGTTATTGTAGTTGTGCATGTTGATGTTGTAGATTATTGTCAATAATGAATAGTGGCTTGTTTGAGAGAACCAAAGATTGAGAGAGAGAGATTGAATGCATATACATGAGTATCCTTTATTTTCCTACAATGCATTATTAAAAGGTTATGCAGTGTTATTATAGGTCTAAAGGTTTATACAATTTTACTATAGGTCTAAAGGTTTATACAATGTTACTATAGATCTAAAGGTTTATATAATGTTACTATAGGTCTAAAGGTTTATACAATTTTACTATAGGTCTAAAGGTTTATACATGTATAATGTTACTATAGGTCTAAAGGTTTATATAATGTTACTATAGGTCTAAAGTTTATACACTGTTACTGCAGGTCTACATATAATGTTACTATAGGTCTAAAGGTTTATATAATGTTACTATAAGTCTAAAGGTTTATACAATTTTACTATAGGTCTAAAGGTTTATATAATTTTACTATAGGTCTAAAGGTTTATATAATTTTACTATAGGTGTAAAGGTTTATATAATTTTACTATAGGTCTAAAGGTTTATATAATTTTACTATAGGTGTAAAGGTTTATATAATTTTACTATAGGTCTAAAGGTTTATATAATGTTACTATAGGTCTAAAGGTTTATATAATTTTACTATAGGTCTAAAGGTTTATACAATTTTACTATATGTCTAAAGGTTTATATAATTTTACTATAGGTCTAAAGGTTTATATAATTTTACTATAGGTGTAAAGATTTATATAATTTTACTATAGGTCTAAAGGTTTATATAATTTTACTATAGGTCTAAAGGTTTATATAATTTTACTATAGGTCTAAAGGTTTATATAATTTTACTATAGGTCTAAAGGCTTATATAATTTTACTATAGGTCTAACAGTTTATACAATTTTACTATAGGTCTAAAGGTTTATACAATTTTACTATAGGTCTAAAGATTTATATAACTTTACTATATGTCTAAAGGTTTATATAATTTTACTATAGGTCTAAAGGTTTATATAATTTTACTATAGGTCTAAAGGTTTATATAATTTTACTATAGGTCTAAAGGTTTATATAATTTTACTATAGGTCTAACAGTTTATACAATTTTACTATAGGTCTAAAGGTTTATACAATTTTACTATAGGTCTAAAGATTTATATAACTTTACTATATGTCTAAAGGTTTATATAATTTTACTATAGGTCTAAAGGTTTATATAATTTTACTATAGGTCTAACAGTTTATACAATTTTACTATAGGTCTAAAGGTTTATACAATTTTACTATAGGTCTAAAGGTTTATATAACTTTACTATATGTCTAAAGGTTTATATAATGTTACTTTACTAATAAAAGTAGATACAAATGATAATATACATCTAAAAGTTAATACAATATCAAACTAGGTCTAACAGTTTATACAATTTTACTATACCAATAGAAGTTTATACAGTGATACTATATGTCTAAAAGTATATAGAATGTTACTATAGGTCTAAAAGTTTATAGAATATTATTATAGGTCTAAAAGTTAATGGTGTTACTTTGGGTCTAAAGGTTCAAATAGTGTTACTGTATGTCTTTAGGTTATGCAGTGTTACTATAGGTCTAGAAGTTTATACAATATTACTAAAGGTCTGAAGAATTATATAATGTTACTATAGGTCTAAAAGTTTATGGTGTTACTTAGGGTGTAAAGGTTTATATAGTGTTACTTTAGTCTATAGGTTATACAGTGTTACTATAGGTCTAGAAGTTTAAACAATGTTACTAAAGGTCTGAAGAATTCTATAATGTTACTATAGGTCATTAGGTTAAATAGCTTTACTATAGGTCTAAAAGTTTATATAAAGTTACTACAGGTCTGAAGGATTATATAATGTTACCATTTGTCTAAATGCTTTTTCAATGTTACTATTGGTCTAAAGGTTTATGCGACATTACTATTGGTCTAAAGGTTTATGCAATGTTACTATTGGTCTAATACTTGATACAATGTTACTACTGGTCTAAATGTTTATATAATGTTACTATAGGTGTAATGGTTTATACAATATTACTATTGGTCTTAAGGGTTTAAATAATGTTACTGTGGGTCTAAAGGTTTATACAATGTTACTAATGGTCTTAAGGGTTTATACAATGTTACTATAGGTCTAATAGTTTATGCAGTGTTACTTTTGGGATACAAGTTTATATAATGTTACCATAAATCTAAAAGATAATAAACTGCTATGTGAAGAACATCTATTTTACCTGACTCCACTACAATGTTAAAGTTTTGTTTGTATGTTTATGAAAGTAAGATGTAACAGTTATACTGACAGGCATACAGGTGAAGGTGAGACACAGGATCTTAAGAATACCAGTTAATCGAAAGTAATTTCATTATTTCTATTGAATCACATAGTGATATTTCATAGTATACAGTTCCCATATCATTATTTCTTCAATGAAATCTTATCTAGTATGGTTATATATAATTGGTTTTTCTTCTTGGTGCTATGTTTTAATAATTCTTTCAGATTCAACATATCCTAAAGGTTTTAGAAGTGCATATCCCTGCAAAATTTTATATTATTCCAGTTCTTTATTGGTAGTAAAGGTTAGGGATTAAATTAATTGCAAGTTACAAACACTGAGAAACAGTTCTATAGAAAATTATATGATAGTTCCATATTGTGTGAAACTAGAAAAACCATTAAATTGTTTTTAATATTTATTTTATTTTATATTGAACTAAAGTGATTGAAAGAGAACTTTAAAGAGTGTAAAATGTGTTTGATAGAAAGTTTTCTTCTCAGGGTACAGTAACTTAGTCCACTTGTGCATGATCCACTGTGAGGCTTTCAAAGTGAAGGTTTGTTTGTGATGGTATTGTATAGAAAATTGATTTAGCTTGAGTAGCTCAGTAGTTTTCACTTGTTTTCCGTGGGAGACTGTCTACATATAACATGTTAGGTATAGCAGTTAAGGTTTAATTGTCACATTCATTGATTTTATTGCCTCATCTGTCAAGTATAGGTGAGAAATAAGAACCATTTTTCAGATAACATTGTCATTGCAGTCATTGTAGGTGTCATCATTGTTTTGGCATGTAACTTTGTTTCTCTGATATCATTGTACAATCATGAAACAATGTGTGTATTCATTCATCTTGGATATTTCTAGCCATGGTCAGAATTAGGTTATGGTGTACTGCTTTTCGTACATGAGCAATAATATTAATTATTTTATTTAGCTTTATTTCTCTGTCACTGTGTTATGTAGAGGCCTAAAAATTGATGGGTATATTTATCTTGTAGGGTACTACTCCCTTTGGGCATAATTAAGTCTTGCTGACTTACATTTCATTTTTGCATTTTGTCACATTTCTCTGAAAGCCATGGGTTTTGATGTATTCAGATTGCAGGGACTACTCACCTGGGAGGGAGGGAGAGTTCATCACAGTAATATTATTTTCAAATAAGAGACTATAATATTAAGTTTTTGATTTACCACAGTTTCTTAAATAATGTTGTCTGCAGTCATGAAATTTTATAAGTGTATCATTTGAAATAATATCGATTATCCTTTTGTCAAGGTCTCTGACATTTTCATTGTGACTATAGTTTTGGGAATATGCCACGGCAGAGCATACAGAGCATTTTTTGGAACTCTTGTCTATGATAACAGTTTTGTCATAATATTTCTTTGAACAATCGATTTGTGATTTTTTTGCTCCCCTCCACTTTACATTCATTGTACCTGTTTATCAAAAACTTTCTTGTTTCATCTGCAGGTATGTTATAAACAGTATGGTTGCTATCTGCATGTCTTAAGCTAAATTGCAAAAGCTAAAAGAAGAAAAAGAATTGACAAAATCTGACTTAATTTTTTAAAAATTATTTAATGATAATATTGAGATGAATCATGTGGAAAATTATGGAATGTTGCTTATAGAATTAAGATTAGGTCAGAAAAGAATAGATTTGCTTATCTGTGGCTTTGATCGGTTGTAGTGGTTGATAACAAAAATATAACCTTTGATAATTTGTTTGCATAAAGAAAAGATCTATATCAAAGAGATGAATATGAGTAGAGATTCTGTACATCTATGAGCAGAACAGATACTAGAACATCGTCATATATAAACTCCGACTTTCTTTCCCAGTCATCAGATTTACTTCATCTAGATGTTGCGTCTTTTAACATGATGATTTATCATAAATTTTATATTGTCTTCTGAGTTATTATTGTTTATGGTGGTGTTTTGACTTGAACACCATTTCTCACCACAAGATAGGCTAGACATGGCAGCCTGTATAACTGGTGGAGGAAGAACCTGGATAAATCTGGATAAAAACCACCAACCCAGAGGAAGATGCTGGCAAACTTTCTCACATAACCACACTGGCCAAACCTGAGACAAGAACCCTTTTGGACAGAGGTGCAATGGCAGTGATAAGTAAAGGCAAGTACCTTGTACCTCTCTGTGACCCAGTACCCCCATTATCTGTGGTGTGTAATTGATGATGAGGGTTTTCTGTCACCCAGTACTCCCATTATCTGTTGTGTGTAATTGATGATGAGGGTTCTCTGTAACCAAGTACTCCCATTATCTGTGGTGTGTAAATGATGATGAGGGTTCTTTGTCACCCAGTACCCCCATTATCTGTTGTGTGTAATTGATGATGAGGGTTCTCTGTAACCAAGTACTCCCATTATCTGTGGTGTGTAATTGATGATGAGGGTTCTTTGTCACCCAGTACCCCCATTATCTGTGGTGTGTAATTGATGATGAGGGTTCTCTGTGACCCAGTACTCCCATTATCTGTTGTGTGTAATTGATGATGAGGGTCTCCTAAGCGTGATTCACATGTTGAGATAAAGTCTTAATTGATTCCTATTATCATTATCAACCTTGGCTATATTTTTTGTCACCATTCTTGTACTTCCCACTTCCACAAGAAAAGGTTGGCCATGGGCTATGATATGTGTACACTTTACATTGTTATGTGTGTTATATAACCAACATTTTAGGCGCGAAACCTGTGCAGTTTGACAGTTCTTGTTTCATTGGTTTGAAATGTGTAACATTAGTAAGTACCTTCAGATAAAGGACACCTTTTTATACATGTATAACAGCTTTACATATTTGCATACTATGCATATTTCATCTATATTAGGTACACCGGTGCATTAAGGACATCTTTTATAACTGTTTTGAAGTTTACATACTGTGCATTTATCCCCTATATTAGGGACATCTGTCTACAAAGGACACAATTTTGTGGTTCCTTGGGGTCTCATAAATACAGCACATTCGGTATCTCAAGCATTTTCAGCTACTGAATACTTTTAAAAAATCTGTAACTGTTATTTGACATTTCTTGTGAATCTTTTTACAGCAGATACAAAGCCCTGGAGAGTATGATGGAAGAAGCCCTCAAGAAAAGCACAGAAATCAAAGAGGACAAAATTAATTCCTTGGAAAGCAGGTATGCTCTCTTCATGAGTAATTTGACCATTACATATTTAGGGTATACCCTGCAAGGTTGTTGTTGTTGTTGTTGTAGGGCTTAACACCATTTTTCAGCACACGATAGGCTATACATGGCAGCCAGTATTAATGGTGGAGGAAGAACCCAGGAAAACCCCAGAAATGAACTACAGACCCATCAGAAAGTATTGGCAAGCTTTTTCACATACCCACATTGACCGAATTTTAGACTCTAACCCATGCAGACAGAGGTGAGATGGCAGAGTTCCATAACGCAGAGCACTTTAGACTACTAGGCCACTCGAGGCCCCCAAGGTCATTGTAGTCACTTGGCTGAACTATTATAACAGTTTTTGCTGTGCTTTTGTAATTGCTTGTTTTCAGAAGACTTGTGACTGTATTCATTCAAAACAGTAATGTAACTGGTGGTTACTCATTTCAGAATTTACACCAAATTAATAATTTTGTAGAATCTTCTAATAATAATGTCTACTTGACAAGTGTAATAAAGATATATAATGCATCCTAATTTTATAGATATATAATGCATCCTAATTTTATAGATATATAATGCATCCTAATTTCATTGAACTGGTGCAAGTTTTAATTACATATATTTTAGAATTGCTTTCCAAAACAAGCAGCATAATAATTAAAAATCTATATGTGCTCTTCAAGTATTGATTACAGCTGAAACCTATATACTCACTTAAATGTTGGAGTCAAACTGTAAGCTGTACAAACCTGGATCTTCAGTTATATAATTTGCTATAAAATTTATACAGTTTATTATGAATAATCAGTAGGACAAACAACATTGACCCTAATCTGCCAAAACATTATGCAACAGCAGATCAGGGTCTGTGTTGTTTGCTGTTGAACTCGACTTATAAGCAAGTATATAAGTTAATTTATTTCTCATTTGATTTTAGATAAAGCTTGTCAATAGACTTTTAGTTGGAATACTTCTGTATTGTAGGCTGGAAGAGTCCAAGAATCGTAACCTGAAGTTACAGGAGGAGTTAAGGCTTCTGAAGAGGGAGTGTGAGTCACTGAAACAGCGTTACGAAGAAGAGTCAGTTGGCCATGAACGAGAAAAGCGAGACATTCAAAGGTAACTGATAAAAATTAATTTGGCTCAATTTGACATCAGTGAAAAGATTATTTTAGCTATGTTGTAAAGCCTAATAACCATTTTGATGAGATTTGTGGTTGTTAATATTCCGCATACATTTATGTTTTGAATAACAAATGTATCATTGTAAGACTACTGTGAATCTGACAATTTTAAAATCATTACAGATTTGAAAAATTTAATACATGTATAATTGAATTATTATGGAGAAAACTGTTTTTCAAATTTATAAACTTGGGTTTGAATAACCTTTATTGGCCAAGGGCTAGATTGCATTTTTCTAAGACCACTTGAGGGCCACAAGTACTAAGATCTGTAATATAATTACTGTTCATGGGCCAGATTTCTGTGTTGTTTTAATTTGCTCTGGGGGCCAGACAGAACCAGTCCTGAACCAGCCTGCGGGCCACGGGTCGTGCACCCCAGCTATAAACAGTTAATTACATATGAACTTGCACTAATAGTTATTTAAGGGAAAAATATTTTGCAAGTTCATTCCTGGCTGTGTTTGTAAAGATTTATATAAGATTAAAACTATTTGATTTACAGTAATGGCAGGCACATTGATTGCTGGATTAAAAAATTACCTGTTTGTCATTAATGCTAATTAATAATGTTCATAAGTCATTCATTATAACAACATGGATCCAGACTTTTTACATTCATAAAAGACGTCCTTCACTATCAGATAGCTGCCATGTCTCCCTTTTTTTCTCATATTTGTCCCATAGTTTTGGGCCTGAATATGACTGTATATTTTGTTAACAATCTGTATTTTCATTTTAAAAAATTAAATAAAAATTTCTTTGCCATTTTCTGTTTAGAACAAGCACATGGTTTCATTCTGAAAGTAAATGTATTGTATGTATATAGGGATATAGAGTTCTAAAATCTGATTGGTTCAATCAAAATCGAGACTACCATGCCAGTCTTTAACCACTATATTGGATTGTGCTAAACAATCACTGCATATCACTTATCTCATTTTCATAATATTCAACTAGTAATCATGTTGAAAAGGAAAGAAGAAGATTCAGAATTTTCTCCAGGAAACAGAAGTGGGTGGACTGTAACAGAATTGTAACCGAGTGGGTATTTGACTAAATGAATAACTCAACACAATGCGTGAAAGATGAAAATTTATTAACTTAATAAGTAAAGAAAAATGTATGATGTAAAAATACATTGATTCTCACACACTCAATATACACTTGATTCAATCACTCTATACTATCACACATTGATAATAAACCATTAATATATATCTCTCTGATATACAGCTTAAGGAAACCACAATTTTAAATAATAGTACACAATAAAATAATCATATAGTTTCACGTATAGACAAGGCTTGGGATTCAAACAATCTCAAGTTTTCAAATACGTTACAAATGTTCTGCACTGTCAGTAAGATTCACAAATCTCCTGGAATTTATCTAAGATTCAAATTATCTTATATAAATACCAATATACCAATTTAAACAACAATTGGAATAAACATATGCTTCTTGACCCTTGTACAGTCGCATGATTCATCCACCAATAAACTGCACAGTTTCACCACGTTCCTCAGGTTGACCCATTCTCTTGGATCGGCCGTTCACACCCTTCACATATCCACTACATGTACAGTCAGGCATACGTATACAAATACAGACAGCATACAGCACCCTTGTATTAGCTACGTCCACAGTCGTGGCTTCACCACATGTACAGACATATGTACATTAATATAGACAACCTCGTAACATCGTAACCACCTTGTAACCACCTCGTAAGCTACAATAAAACCAAACTGGTAATAATAATGATTTATGGAAAATACTTATAAATAAAATTATTACACGATATTACAAACATACTCAATGAACTTCATGTATCAAATGAAATAAATTTAACACTCACCCCTATGGCTTTTAGAAATACCACGTGAAAATACATGCTCTCTCCACTAGATCCAATTGATCACTGCCCCGATTATATCTTAATCTTGCTTAATTCAAAGGACAGTGAGTAATATTCATGGTAAAATACCCGTGCATATCATGATAATGATGTTTGCAGCCGCAAGTAGTTTACGGCGGCGCAAGACATATATTTGTTCTGTCACTCATCTGGAAAAAAAACAACACCTGTCATTCCAGACAGCACTATAAGCGTGCACAACACAAGTAATTAAATATTTCTCAGGCAAAACAAACGTTGTTGGGGTTTTTTTTATATTTTTTTTTTTTTGTTTTTTTTTCTTTCTAATTCTGTGACATGGACAATAGTGCCAACTTGTTAAGATTTGTGAAACCATCTAGAAAAGGAGAAAACCTTGTATTTTTGCAAATAATTTTATTGTGATTTCACTATTGGGCACAGTTTTTTTTATGTTTGTAATAAAGTCCTTCATAATGAAAGCATAGATCAAGACTTTTTATGTTTGTAATATAGTCCTTCACTATGAAAAGCATAGATTCAAACTTTTTATGTTCATAATATAAGTCCTTAACTATGAAAAGCATAGATCATGACTTTTAAGTTCAAAAGTCCTTCACTATGAAAAGCATAGATCAAGACTTTTTATGTTTGCAAAATAGTCCTTCACAATGAAAAGCATAGATTAAGACTAAGTTCATAATATAAGTCCTTAACTATGAAAAGCATAGATCAAGACTTTTATGTTTGCAAAATAGTCCTTCACAATGAAAGCATAGATTCAAACTGTTTATGTTCGTTTGAAATGTCCTTCACTATGAAAAATATAGATCAAGACTTTTTATGTTTGCAATATAGTCTTCACAATGAAAGCATAGATTCAAACTGTTTATGTTCGTTTGAAAAGTCCTTCACTATGAAAAATATAGATCAGGACTTTTAGTTCGTAATATAAGTCCTTCACTTTGAAAGCATAGATCAAGACTTTTTATGTTTGCAATATAGTCCATCACAATGAAAAACATAGATCAAGACTTTTAAGTTCATAATATAAGTCCTTAACTATTAAAAGCATAGATCAAGACTTTTTATGTTTGCAATATAGTCCTTCACAATGAAAGCATAGATTCAGATGTTCGTTTGAAAAGTCTTTCACTATGAAAAACATAGATCAAGACTCTTTAAGTTCATACTAAAAGTCCTTCACTATGAAAAACATAGATCAAAACTCTTTAAGTTCATACTAAAAGTCCTTCACTATGAAAAACATAGATCAAGACTCTTTAAGTTCATAATAAAAGTCCTTCACTATGAATAAAAAGTATGGATCCTAATATTTTATGTTTGTAAAACATAAGTCCTTCACCATTAAAGTTTAGATCAAGAAAATATCATAAATTATAACTGTCTTGCATGCAGGTGAAAGATCTACTTATGACTGAAATTGGGGGTGGAATTGGGGATTCACCTTTTGTTGACAAAAAAGGGGGCTTTTTATATAAATAACAAAGGAGGAATTTAACAAACAAATGAAGGTTAGTCTTGCAAATATGATGGAAGATTTTTCCACTTTTGATTGGTTGTTTTTTGTTGCGATTACTGAGTTATTATTGTGAATCATGCAAAATTTCATGTCCTAGAATAGATCCAGCAGGTTTCTTAACGAAAAATATTGGAATCTTCTAAGACAGTTTTTTTTGGCATACTGTATACCATGGCAAATGTTGAAATCTTCCAAGACAATTTTCTTAGCATACTAAGCATTCTTCATCATTTTTCATGGGTATCAGATTTCATAGTTTTGTAGAATGTTACATTTTTTTTGGCAGTTACATATATGAATAGGGATGTATATTCATACCTTAACAAAAATAACTGCAAGCTTCAACATGAGTTTTTTTGAGCAGACATATTCATTTTTGTATAATCAACCGATTTGTCATTGTGTAAATGTTCTGCAAGGTAATGTGGGTAAAACTTGTGCAATGTTAAGCATTCACTAGTTTACCCTTGTATCATTAGTAATATTCCCAAATGAGAACTTAATACCAGTCATGCTTATAATACCATGCCAAAATTTGCTCAAAATACCTTGAAAAGATGGACCCAGTTTGTAGTGGAATTTCGGTAGCATAGGCCATTGTCTACAAAGAGGACATTCTTTGTGTTGTCAGGGTTTTTAGTTATAATGTTAATTTGTCAAATTTATTTTTAAATGGGAGAACATGTGCACTCAATTAAGTGGAACAGTAGGTTAATTATATTTATCAAAATATCAGATCAGTTCATTTAATATTTAAGTCAGTCATCCACTTTTCATGGAAAAGGTTTGAATCTCAAATAGACTCTATTTTTCAGTTTTATCTAATGTTTATTAATGACTTGCTTTTCGTAGTTAAAAATCTTCATACTTTCGACAGGCAACGTGATAGTCTTGTGCGGAACAGTCCATTTCACCAGCAGCAACAACAGCAGGTGACCAGTAATCCCACCAAGGAAATATTGGAGCTAAAGGACCATTTGGTTAAGGTCGAAAGAATGGTGAGTTGTCATGCTTATTCCAACTTGTAAGGTTAAAATCATGCACATTTTTTGCCCAGTTAAAATGTTGGCCAAAAGAGGCAAGTTTTTACATCATAATTGCCATGACATCTTGATCTAGGTGAAATCTCATTTTGATCTTAGTGAAATCTCATTTTGATCTAGGTGAAATCTTATTTTGATCTAGGTGAAATCTCATTTTGATCTAGGTGAAATCTCATTTTGATCTTGGTGAAATCTCATTTTGATCTTGGTGAAATCTCAATTTGATCTAGGTGAAATCTCATTTTGATCTTGGTGAAATCTCATTTTGATCCTGGTGAAATCTCATTTTGATCTAGGTGAAATCCTGTTTTGATCTAGGTGAAATCTTATTATCTAGATGAAATCACTATTTTGAGTTTATGTAATTCTTTACTGCTCTTGATTGTATTTTGTTTCAAATTTAAGTAGCCGTCTAAACGTTTTAGAGTGAGAATATTTTTTTCTTGAGAAACTGTCAATATAGACTTAATAACCACAGACAAGTGTCAATAAAATTGTTTCTTATTATTTCTATCCACAGCTAATATATGATGCACCTCCTTATAGTTGATATGCTGATGCTTGCTTGCATACAAATTCTGTACTCCCCATCTGTCACAGTGAAACAACTATTTGATTGCATACAAATTCTGTAGTCCCCATCTGTCACAATGAAATAACTATTGGATTGCATACAAATTCTGTACTCCCCCATCTGTCATAGTGAAACAACTATTTCATTGCATACAAATTCTGTATTCCCCACTGTCATAGTGAAACAACTATTTGATTGCATACAAATTCCGTATTCCCCATCTGTCATAGAGAAACAACTATTAGATTGCATACAAATTCTGTACTCCCCATCTGTCATAGAGAAACAACTAGTTGCATACAAATTCTGTAGTGCCCATCTGTCACAATGAAACAACTATTGGATTGCCTACAAATTATGTACTCTCCAACTGTCATAGTGAAACAACTATCTGTCATCTGTCACAGTAAACCAGCTATTGATTGCATACACATTATATAACACTCAGCTGTCACAGTGAACCAGCTATTGATTACATACACATTCTATAACACTCAACTGTCACAGTAAACCAGCTATTGATTAGTGGCCAAGTGGTCTAAAGCGCTCTCTGTTACAGATCACTGCCATCTCACTTCTGTCTGTATGGGTTAGAGTCTCAGTAGCTTCTCAGGGGTCGGGTTCTATGTCCACCATTAATACTGGCCACCATGTATAGCCTAACTTGTGCTGAAAAATGGTGTTAAACCCTACAACAACAACAACATAACCGTACAACTCTTATGCTAACTATGAAAGAGTCAAAGATTTATGGACATGTCAAGTTAACTTATGGACAGGATAAATATATACTACCTTAGTTAATTTTGTACTTAATAAGTAAGAGTATAGGAGGATACATACAATCTAAGCTTTATCTTCTAAATAAAATCAATGCTTTTCTCTCCATGTGAACATTTATTTCAGATCTGCAATTGTGTAAACATGGTAAAATGATTTATTGTAGCTTTTTTATATTATAATAAGAATTGTTCTGGTTTAAAATTTTATTTTTGTTTCCAAATTACAGAATGCTACCCTGATGACTGAAAACAGCAATTGGAAAACACAGAACAATGCACAGAATGAGAGGATCCGACAGTTGGAAAATGAAAAGTCTCATTTACAGTCTCAGTATTCAAACTTTCATGTTCAGAGCCATGCTCTGCAGTCCCAGAATGCCAAGCTGCAGGTGGAGAACTCCACTCTCCAATCCCAGTGTGCCTCACTACTTGCCCAGAACACCAGTCTACAAAACCAGTTAAGCACTCTAGAGGGTGATTTTGAGAATTTAAAAAGTACACATGACCAGTTGATCCAGGAACTAGAGGCATTAAAACAACTTCATGATGAATTGTCTTCAGAATATGAAGCCTTGATTTCTGAACATGGTTCCTTAAAATCTGTGCATAAAACTCTTAAAAATGAAAACCGGGAACTGCAACAGCAGCTTGATAATTTCCTGCATGGAAAAGAGGATATAAATAAGTTAAAAGACATGTATGAACGGCAACTCGATCAGCTACGCAGGGATCAAAAGTCACTGAATAATTTACAACTGGACCATGATAAATTGAGAGGAGATCACAATCGTCTCATTGGTGCTCATGACAAACTTGAAACAGACCATAAAAATGTCTTAGCAGACTTCAAAAAGATGAAAACTGAACATAACACTTTGCAATTGATGCATACAGAATTGCAAGGAAACTATGCCAGGTGTAAAGATGAGCTGAATGCAGCAAATATGAATATGATCAACTTAGCCAACAAATATGAGGTAATTTTTGTCTTACTACCATGTATATTGGCCAGCTGCAAACAACATAATGCATCAGATGATCAGGGTTTTTGTTGCGTGTTCTTATGATTACTTCTGACAGACTGCATAGAACCAGATCTAATGATAAATTACTTTTGACAGACTGCATAGAACCAGATCTAATGATAAATTACTTCTGACAGACTGCTTAGAACCAGATCTAATGATAAATTATTTCTGACAGACTGCATAGAACCAGATCTAATGATAAATTATTTCTGACAGACTGCATAGAACCAGATCTAATGATAAATTATGTAATGACAGATCTGGGTTTGTGCAGTTTGCAGTTGGACTTGACTTTTAAGAAATCAAATAAGTATATCTACATTGTTACACAGAAAGTGGAATGTGAACTCCTCAATATCCTAATACCGTACTGGTCGATAGTCCAAGATGTAGATAGTATTTGTCTAAGAGCAATACAAAGCATTGGTAATGATGCAATGCATCATTTACAGAATACGTCTCAATTTTGAGTTCATACTCTGCATGGATTTTCTAAATTGCCTGAGTAGTTACTTAAGATATGTTCCAGTTTATTACATGAGTAGTTGCTTCAGATGTGTTCCAGTTTATTACATGAGTAGCTACCTAAGATGTGCTCCAGTTTATTACATGAGTAGTTACCTAAGATGTGTTCCAGTTAATTACATGAGTAGTTACCTAAGATGTGTTCCAGTTAATTACATGAGTAGTTACTTGAAATGTGTTCCAGTTAATTACATGAGTAGTTACCTAAGATGTGTTCCAGTTTATTACATGAGTAGTTACCTAAGATGTGTTCCAGTTAATTACATGAGTAGTTACTTGAAATGTGTTCCAGTTAATTACATGAGTAGTTACCTAAGATGTGTTCCAGTTTATTACATAAGTATTTTCCTAAGATGTGTTCCAGTTAATTACATGAGTAGTTACTTGAAATGTGTTCCAGTTTATTACATGAGTAGTTACCTAAGATGTGTTCCAGTTAATTACATGAGTAGTTACCTAAGATGTGTTCCAGTTAATTATGTTAGTTATTTAAGATGTGTTCCAATTAATTACAATAAATGCAAAGAAATTGTTAATGTTGTAAAAGATGGTTGCAGTGTATGCAATTTTTAAACATTTTAGATTTTCAAGCCAGTTGCTAATGAGAATACTGAGTTCATGAGGACCCAGTATGCTGCGAAAATCCCATACTGACTTTGCAACCCAATGATTCTTCAATTAGTCTCATTAGGTGACATTTGCTGGTATAAGTCGTTGCTAATCCAATGTGTTTTATTGTTCTGAATCACCTGTTTTCTCCACCTCAGTGACCATTTCATCCCAGCATCCGAGATGTGAAAAGTTGTTAGAATTTGTTGTACAATGGCAATAAAAAATTTAAAAATGTAAACCATAGATTCTGAAAATGCTGTGTTTTGTTTCGCCAGATGATCCTGTTGACAAGTCAGAAGTTGGAGGAAGACAACAGTAAGTTGCTGCAACAGGTCCAGACACTGCTGAACAACAATCAGGACCTTTTAACCAAGGTGCTGTCCAGTAAGGATCATTTTGTGGAGGAGGAAAAAATGTACATGTAAGTCATGACCGGCATATTCTTGATCCATGTGACACTTTTGGTTTCCAATGGATCTTTACTTTTTTTTTTCATGTACAACATGTACCTAACTGTGAATTGCATACACCCAGATCAGTTGATACTAATCTGTAAACTTATCTACACCGAGGTCTGCTGGCATCGGTAAACAGTATAAACCCAGATAAACTGGCGCCTAGATAAACTGTGTACAACCAAACCTACTGGCATCTGTGAACTTGGTAACCCAGATTTTCACAAGTGGAACCAAATAGACTGACTTGCATCTGCTGATACTTATCTGTAAACAATTTACATGAAGAAATGTGAAATAAATAACGCCCATAGCAGCTGGCACCTAGCCATGTAATCTGTACACCCAGATCTTATGGCACCCATTTGTGAACTGTGTGAACCAAGATCAGCTAACACATAACTGTGAACTGTGTACACCTAGATCTACTGTTGCATTATTCAACAGCAGATGGGGTCAGAGCTGTACATTCATCTATGATTTAAAGCAAACAATTATAAATTTTGATCTGCCACACATTATTTGACATCAGATTTGGGTTAATGCTGTTTACAGCTGGTTATGCATCAAGTACTTTGGTTGTTATTTATGTAGTCTTATGCCCAGTATTTTTATTTAGAGCTTGGAGAATAAAACTTCAGCCATTCTATAATGTACCTTCTAATTTTCAAGCAGTCTTAACATGGTCTATCCTACAACTGTAAAATTATGGGGGGTGCAAAGAATCTCATCCTTCATCATGAAAATATTTTAGATGTACAAGGCATTTAATGAAGAAAGAAAGCTATAGTCAGTGAATATGATGCACGATTTTTATACAATGTGGTGATTTTTTTGGCATGATTTTTAAAAATGATTTATTATGACCCTTTCATCGTACAGTAAACTCTAATCTCATTAGTTTTTAATGTATTTTAAAAAAAAAACATTCCTAGAAAACACTTTCAGGCTGTTCCACTTTAATATATGGGGGGACACACTTTTATTGTCTGTATGTACACAACGATAACAGTATTTCCTTGACCTGTCCATCACATCTGACATTTTGCATTTAGGTTATATTAGGCACTATGGTGGGTATCCATGAAGACGACATTTCTGTCTTTTTTAGCTAACCAGGCTAAAGGCGCCAATGGTATGGCCTTTTGTCTGTTGGCCAACCATATCTCAAAACATGCTTGTGTACACTCAAGAGACTTCATTTCTGATGAGATTTTGTTACGTGCTTAGGCTCGAATAAGCAGCAGCACAGAAAGAGTGAAAACTAACAAGCTTGTATAACTTTAACAATGAATTTATTAAGTACAATTATTTTCATAAAATAAATAAACTTACAGTTTTAGAGAATCAAATCCAACATTAATCCAATATAGAATTCACAAAAATAATCCACTAATGGAATTGCAAGTCCTAATAAATAAATGTTCTAATAGTTCCAGGTTCAAATCTTGACGATGTAATCCAAAATGGCTGACAATGTCACGTGATGCAGTTCTTGTTTAATTTATCATCCAAATGAATTATGAGCACATGTTTTCTCCTCCAAATAGATAATAAATCCTCTTTCTTCAATGAATTGACACAAAGTCCAGAACAAGAATAATAAAAATTATAACTCAAACATGAATACACAACTGTTCATTTTAAAACCCAAAATTCTACTAATGTTAGCTTCCAAAATTCAGCTATATATAACTGTTCTTATGAAGTAAACAAGTGATCACGCGCTTTTCTAGAAATTGATAGAAATTCATGGAAGGTCACAGAAAGAGACTGCCTTCACTAAAATCACGTACTCTAGATATTTACTACCTCTAAGAACTAAAAATAAAAATGTTGTCCTTGAAATTGACCAATAGTTTTAGAGGCTTGTTGACAATGTCTAAAGCAAGGTCAGGATTTAGGTCAAACAAGCCAAGGTCAAAACTTGTTTACAATTAGAGAATCTAAGTCAGCCTAAACTTTCTAGAATAATTTCCCAATTAGTGGATATTAAACCCTAAATGATAAATTTGGATTTAACAATTAAAAAATAAATAAATTAAATCCAATAGCCGTAACAGATTTGATTTGATTTTGTATGTAAGCTTATATCTTCCTGACCACAGATGAGTTTGATTGTGACCTGCATCCACTGATACAAATGAATTGACTTTGCATTGGATTGGCTTGGGTTGTGAATCCTACTAAGACCATATTTTGATGATTTTATATGTAAGCTGATTTCGTGAAGATCTGAGATGAGTTCACTTATGAGCAACATTGTCCTATTTTAATCAGGTGATTTTGCGCCTGATTGATCTTGGGAACACTCCGAATGTCATATTTCTCATCAAGTAAGGTATGTACATTGTTATGTGTATTATGCTTATATCAAGATCTTGGACAAATTTAGTTATGACCAATATACATGCATAATTGAAGGTTCATGGTTTTAAACTGAATTTGAAACCTTCTGGTCAAGAGCCTAATGTCTTTACCATAAGGCACTACAGATCCCTTGGGTGAGGGATCCTACAGGTTTTCAAGCCATGACTCCAGGAAAGTAAGGACAGACCCAAGATTCCATGCTGACTGCACAGATTAACTCCCCTTATGATGACTAGGTGTATGCACTTTAAAGGTGAATATATGAACAGTTCCGAAATTTTAAATCTGGTCTTAATTCAAAAAGGGCAATGAGGGATACAGGGGATGATCCAAAGGAGTAGTGAGAGATCCAGGGCATAATGCTGGCGGTATAAATAACTCATCTTTTTATGCAGAGAAAGTGATTTTGTATATTGGGTCAAGGAATGAAAATAAATCATTGCAGCATTCATTGCTAATGTTGCAGCTATGTCCTCTAAGCTATCTATTCCCTGTACAGTTCCAATATGTATGTGAACTTGCATTAACTAGCTGACATAAGTCATCAACTCATGTTAGGCTATCAGGCCCACTTGGACCTCTTGTTTCCTTCTTTTTATGTCTGTCGTGATATCCCTTTAAAAAAAAAAAAAAAAAAAAAGAGTCAATCTCACCTCCCTTGTGTAATCCTTAACAAGGACTGCTGCAAAACAATGTTGTGGAGGAAGAGAAACTGTATTCCAGTTGTCTGAAATATTTGTTTGTCATGAAGAGCTTAAAATGGAATTTGCTGGATTTAGTATTCTTGTGTTCATAATAATCACAGCTTCTTTTTCCGTCAAGGGAGAAGCTGGCAGATCTCCGAAGACAAAAGGAAAGACTGGAAGATAAGATCATGGAGCACTACAAAAACAGAGAAAAGCAGAAAAAGTAGGTTTTGATATAGCGATGTTCCATCTTTCTTTCTATATCACATGCTCACACTAGAAACATTTAGTTTTTTTTTTAACGGACTTTTATGCTGATATCCTGAGATGCACTGAATAAAATGTTTTGATATATCCCCATTAGTCTTCAATTCCATTGGCACTGTATACCTAAACTTTGGAAAATGTGTACAAAGTGGTATTTAATATAAATTCAAAATCACATTAATGTTTTGTTTCAAGTTTGATATGGTATCTGCATATATGCAAACCCTGAAAGAGGGTACAAGTGTAATTTTTTTAAATATAGGTGACTTAAAAGCATAATTGGAGCCTAAGAAGTGTAAGCTGTGTTTACAAGCCATAATTTGGTACATGGTATGAAAAATGTTACATTGTTGCTGATAACCTGGGTCTGCAGTAGGTCAAAGACAACATGGGCAAATTCTGTGTGGATTAGAACCGGAATACAAACACAAAACATACTGACAAATTATTTATATTTGACACTCAGTTCAACTAGTCAACTGTACACTCTGGTGGCCTAAGTGGATAGAGCATCTGTCTCAAATGCTGGAGGCATGGGTTCAAACCCTGGCCAAGTCATACCAAAGATTTTTAAAAATGGTACTAACAGCTACCTTGTTTGGCACTCATTATTAGAAGGTTAGTGTTAGAACTGGTCAGCCTGGTGTCAGGGTAATATCTCTGAGTGGGACATCATGCTACATGCCTGCAGCATGAAATCTCAGTGCTAGACATCACTATAAACTATCACACTGCAGACATCATAGCAATATGACTGAACAATTTTTAAAGTTGTATTAAAATACGAATCACACACACACGCTCACCTAGACCTAGTCTACATGCTGACTTTAACCAAATGATTGTTCAGTCCACAACATTGGCAATAAGCTGTTGTGGTGGACTTTGTTGAATTTTCCTTTTTCTGATCATGCATGTTTCAAAGATTGAAAAGATCAATCTGCTCAAAGAATTGTCAGCCAGAAGTCAAACCTTAAAGGGTATGTTGCTTAACATATGGCACCATTTTATTTAAAAGTACAGACTGGACAACTAACAATCTTGATAAACATAATGAATCTGCGAGACAAAGTTGTAGAAGTACGTTTTCATGGGAGTGGGTCATATTCAGTTGTTATAAATAAAAAAAAAACAGGAAAGTACATGTAGGTGTATAATGGGAAAATTAACTCTTACACTATTCTTATGTGACATTCATTCATTTTAGAATATTCTCAAAGAGATGATAATAAAAATTGACAAAACATTTTATTGCTTTATATTTACTTTTTAATGTACCATAAAAGTGTAATCCATTTACAGGATAGTGAAGGATATAATTAGGAGAAGAAAGCTTGATGATTATGTCAAAAACATAAATGTAGGCATTTATGAATATGAATATGTCTCATGGTTGTATCTTGTGTATACATATGAATATGTCTCATGGTTGTATCTCATGTATGCATATGAATATGTCTCATGGTTGTATCTCCTGCACAAATATATCTCATGGTTGTATCTCATGTGTGCATATTATGAATATGTCTCATGGTTGTATCTCATGCATGCATGTCTCATGGCTGTATCTCATGTGTGCATATGAATGTGTCTCATGGCTGTATCTCATTTATGCATATGGATATGTCTCATGGTTGTATCTCATGTATGCATATGAATATGTCTCATGGCTGTATCTCAGTGCCATATCAATCTCTCTTTATTTCTGTACAAAACAAAAATGGCCACAGACAGTGTAGACTCGGATTTTTCGTCACATCTGATTTTCTTCAATTCCAGGATGTACAGTAATTTCTTGAAGTCATCAAATAAATAGGAATTTCCCATCTAATACTGCATTTTGCAGCAACAAATCTTCCTTAATAATAGTATTAGTCATTTGGTTTTGCATTATAATCAGTTAAATACTGTACTACTATGAAGGTGTTATGCAGGTATTGTAAAGGTATTTAGATTAGCATGTTTGTGACTGAAGTTTATATTGGCTTTTGCCTTTTATTTATTAAAACATCAGATCATGAAGTTGAGAATATTTAAAGACTGAAAAATAAGATAATGGAAGCGCCCTAAAAACTAATATATTTTGATTTTTAAAAAATAGAATTCAGATGAAGCTTTGTTGGTAAACTGACTGAGTGTTGAGAATATTTTTGACTACATCAAAAGTCAGGTGTTAAAGATAACTGCTGTTCTACCTTTTACATTTTGCAAATTCATAATAATAATAATAATAATCAATCTTTTAATTTCAGGAACAGAAGTCTAGGTGCAATATTGGTTCAAAAAGCCAGACTTATAATGAGCCGGGTAAATATTACAGATACATAATCATTATACATTCTAAGAAACACTCTGGTTACATGATGGGTAGGAATAATGTTTGGGGCTTTTTTTGTACCATGGACATGGGGATTCAGTTGTAGCACAGTTCATTGTATACATTATTAACAGAAAATTAAAAGCTATCTTTTGTCAGTTAGCATATATTTTCTCTTTAGTATAAAATTTTGAACAAAATGAAGAAATAAAATGGTTTCCTGGAGTCATCAGCATAACAGTTTTACCCCCAAAAATGAAGAAGTTCAAAATTCTTGATATAACTGTCAATTTTCATAATAAGAACCAAATTTGAGAAATTAAAAATTGATATTCATAAGCCCTTAGAGTTAAAATCATATTCATTACCATATATATTCACTTATAAGTCAAGTAAAACTGCCAACAACAAAGATCCTGATCTGTCATAGCATAGTGCACCTGCAGATCAGGTCTATATTGTTTATTCTACTGTTTTTTCCTTACAAACTGCACAGACTTAGATCTGCTGGTGCATTATGCAATGGCAAATCTGTGCATTGACAGTTGAACCCACTTATAAGTGAGCACATACGGTAATTAAAGCACCAGATACTCTTTGTGATGTTATCTCCTATCTATGTTTAGTCACAGAGAAGCAAGAGTCGAACAAACCTGGCCGAAGGAAGTCCAGACAATTCCTCCACGGGATCTGGATTTCTAGCAGATAATGGGGACCATGAGCCTTTGTCAAGATCAAAATCAGGTAGGAAAAGGCATCCCAAAAAATGAGTTAACACATTGTAAAGTGTCAGTACTTTATGTATTACAGATATTTTTCAGAGGTTTTGGGTAAGTTCAGGTCTCAAGATCTGATTAGGCTTCAGTTGTATGAAATGTCTGTCTTGTAACATAGATGTTTGTATACCTAATCACATTATTTTGTGTTGACATGTTAGGATAAATATCACTTTTGTTCATAATTCTTGTAATTAGGTAGTGATATTAAATACAGTGATCTCAGCTTTGACAACCAAGGGTCAACACATTCTCACATTATATCAAAGTAAGACATTCTCCATTGACACATTCTCACCTTATATCAGAGATTGTTGATTCTCACATTATATCAAACTAGGCCATTGCTAACTGACACATTCCCACATTATATCTATTTCAGTTTCAATTCACCCATTCTCACATATCAGAATATATGACATTGTAGACAATCATACCGTTAACCCTTTCTGACACACAAGTACACCTAGTTCCATGTACAACGGCATCTGGATGTCCCTGATTTGATTCAGATCAAGTTGTTTGAATGCCTCTACTGCATTTTGAATTGAGGTATGAGGTACATATTTCTATGAAAGATCTTCTAGATATTTCTCTTAAATTCAATTGGAAGCACATTTTAATGTTCCTGCCATATTTCCATACAAGCCATTCCAGATGCCTCTAGTGCATTCCAATGGAAGCACATCTTGATGTCCATGCCATATATTCTTACAAGCTCTGTTGGATCTGGTAACAATTGCTATTTGCTTGGTCAATTCATTGCACCACCTGATAAGAATATAGTAAAACAGGTATTCTAGAAGTTTCTTTGATGTGATAGGATGGGCCAGTTTTGCATGAATCCTAAATAACAAGGGAAAAGTGGACTAAAAGAATTCTTCACAACATTCAAATGGTTGTTGCTGTCTTCATAGGTTAAATCACAGAATCCAGACTATCACATTGATTTCTGAGAATTTAGTTTATCTCAGGAGTTGTCAGTCTTCGTGAATACTGTTTTATAATCAAAGAAGAACAAAACAGGCTCAAATAGTATCAAGAGCAGTGACTTGGATCTGTGATTTTGAAGCCAAACATTAATTGGAATGAATCTATTTCTAGCACACTAACTTTGGGATGCTGTCAGCTGGCAGCATGCTGTTCTGTTCATAGCACATTGTACAGACTAGCTAGAGACATTCAAACTGAGCTGCGGTTACACATAGACATCTTACATAGACACTTCATTGAAGACTTTTCCAAACAAGATATGTTATCGAGCACTTGTGACTGGTACTGAAGAGGTTGTCATCAGTTTATACAGTGTAGGATTATCAGTTTGTACACTCCGGGAGTGGGCTACACTATAGGTGGTTAGTGCATTCACTGTAGGAAGTCTTTGTACATGAACTATGCACTTTGTCAAGATTTTCTTTTGCAAGGTATTGGCACTTGAGTGTAGTTGATTATGTTATAGGGAAAACAAATAGTTCATTAATTGTTTGAGACAGTTGCATTTCCAAGCTTAACTTGACAGGCATTAGGGTTGATATGCACTGGACAGGTTCACTTCAGAGATTGCCTTGCTTAATATGGTACAATATTTTTAAAATGTGACAGTGTTGCTAAAACACCAGTAAGAAAAATAACTAATTATTTATATCTGTGAGTTAAGTATATATATTTAATTTGGTATGAAAGGTTCACAAAATACATGAAAAGATAGTTAAAAGCAATATTTGTAGGCCCTCTACCAATAAATGTTTACTTCAGTCTTTTCAGAAATTAACTTTTAATTGGTTTTGTATTGCAAGCATCAGTATAATGTGTCATTAATGTCTATACATACCATTATGTACTCACTATAAGACATGGCCAACTGCAAATTGCACAGACCCATAATGCATCAGTAGATCTGAGTCTGTGCAGTTTATTAATAGTAATCAGTAAAACAAACAACATAGACCCTTGTCTGCAGACACATTATGCTTCAGCAGATCTGGACCTTTATTGTTTTCAGTTTGACTTGAGCTATAAATAAGTATGTATGATACATGTTAATTTTAAACTTTTGCATTTTTACTGAAAAAAATGGATAGAAACATTACCCTACATTACTACTTCTCAACAGGTCCAAACATGAAAGCCTCAGTATGTCTTGTTGTATACTTACCCAGCAACTTCACCCATTAATTTTTTAAAAGTGGGACCAGGGCCCATAATTTTTTGTAAAGAAGTTAGACCAGTTTTGAAAAAATGTCAGGAGGAAATTGCATAAACATGAACTTTGAGATCAGGGACTCTTTTTTTTTTTTTTTTTTTTTTTTTTTTTAAACCTGAAAACCTTGTAAAATATCAGTAGTCTCTTTCATTTAACATATTATTTGTAAAATACAACCTAAACTTCAGAACATAATTTATATCATAAAAGGAGTTTTTATATTTTCTAAAAGCCAACATCCAAGTTTATTTTAGTTTCCTTTACCCAAGTTTACTGGTTTTAACAGTAATGTAGTTTGTGAATTTTTGTCCAATCCTTGATTTAATCTTACTTTCCTGCTATTGATTCATCAAGAGAATTCTATGAGACTAGTTCCGTTAGGTCAGGTCCCTGCAGAACTGCCTTAGCATAAAAATTTAATGTAGAATTCCAAAATAGAAAAGATACTTAAAATATTTTAATACCTTGGAAAGTTTGCAAGTTGAATAAACATGGTAAACAAAACCTAGAAGCAATTTTGTGCAGTATCAAGTTTAATGGTAAATTTTCCCTATGTGGAAACAGTGTAACCTAGAATGACACTTATATTTTGGTCAGTGAAATTATTGGACATTGTTATTTGTACCATTTATAATGGTTCATTTTCAAATTAGAGCTCATTGCATGTTTAATATATATTCTAGACAGTTTGCTTGTTGTATAAACTAGCCTGAAGCATACCTAACTGTATCTATCAGCTTAAGCTTTTTAGTTAGAGATAGAGCTAGTTAAATGCCTCTTGATACAAAATTCAGGCATATCATCATTTTCTTGTAACAGTTTCAGATTCTGATGGGCATTTCTGGGAAAGCAATGTTATATTTTCCTCCAAGTTGATTGTGTTAGAGTAATAAGACTGCATTTAATCTGATCAAGTACAAACTACTAATATTGGCTTTCCTTGGGCCTGGACAAATATTAAGCACAATTAAATTGTTGTTGAAGAAGAGAAAAGTTTGCAAAGTTTTGTCAGCTTTCTGAAGGGAATTTGTTTACCATGACCACATAACAAAATACATTCCTGTCTGAAGAAGTTATTTTTTAAAAAATCAGATTGTTTAAATGAACAACTTTCCAGATTCTTAAAGTAGGAATAGATACGAGAACTCTTTAGATCCTAAACTTTCCCCGCATTTGTGTCTTTGACCTCCATGGATAGTTTATTTTTGTTTCACGTTCGGTTTTATTGGTGTCAGCTAATGCATACTATATTGCTTGAAGATTTGAAAATAACGGCTTTGAAAGTGTGCATCTGATATTACTATAACTTCATACATTTTGTAACTTTATCGAAATTGTCCAAAATAAATGCACTGTCATTTAGTAATTATAACTTGGCAATTTATTAATGTTTAAATAATGATCAGTTGCATTGTATATTTTACATAAAGATTGTAATAGGACGAAAACCATTGCAATCTTTCCTTTGTATATTTCTAACCATGAGCACCTTGTTAGAGTTTGCTCCCAATGGATGTTTATAAAAAGTGTGCAACTCAGTGGAAGAGGGGTGAATGCTGAGTTGTGGATTTTTTACGTTACAAAGGCAAAATGTATGAAGTGCTTTTTCTCAATGGTTTGGAAATTTTTCAAAACTTTCAAAGTTGCATTTTTTCTTGACCAATCTTGTTTTTAAATTTGAGTGTGTCTAATATTTTGCACCCTTGTTCCCTCATCCCTTCTCCAGACAAGCGACGACGGAGATCAAGAAGGGGTAGTGCCGGAAATATAGCCGCAGATGGTAGTCCTAAATTAAGCAAGCAAAATAAAACCTTGGCCAAGTCCACAAATGCTATCAACTTTGATCAAGAATCATCCTCTGCAGACCTCAGAGGTAAAATGGCCAGGCTGCGTCCTCTTGACTTGTATTGTAACAACTTCTTTCATTATTCATATTCATATGTCAGTTCTTTATCTGATCTTATCAACTCAGTAGACTAAATGTAGTGGCATTGGCATGAGTAAAATCTATACTATTTACTCTGTATATAAAACATCTTCCTTCTGCCCTTATTTTAGAATGTGTGCTCTCACTGCTTTTATCCCCAGCCTACCTTTTCATATGTTTCCTATTTCTATGGTAACATATATGTTATTCCTTTTCCTTCCTATTTGCACTTGATCACTGTCTCATTCTCGTTTATCATATACACTGTACATAAAATTAATTTCCCCAATTTCCCCATGTAATTGTTAATTCTACATGACAGAGTTTTCCATTATTATCAAGCACATATGTGATTTTAAGATTATGTATTGCAAAATAGTATACATTTCATATCCAAATTATTAAATTCTTAATTGAATAGTATAAACTTGTTCCTTAAGATGAAAATGTTCATTTCAGTCTTCACTCGGGTATTTGTATACATGTGGTCTCATTAATATAACTAATATCAAGCAACAATCATTTCTTTTTTTTAAATCTCATTCCAATATTTAACTTATCCTAATTTACAAGCGTAAAATATTCTGAAATGAATAAATATTGAAGCAAGCACTACAAAATTTCAGGATTATTTGTTATATATATATATATATATATATATATATATATATATATATATATATATATATATATATATATATATATATATATATATAACATATCCCATCCCAAATTAATGATCTTGCCAATTGTATTTAATATTTAACAAGCTATGTCATTAACATATATTTATCTCTTGCAGCAAATGATTGATATGTATACACAAAATGCGGAACTTGTTCCCAAGTTAAAAGTGTTAAAGGAATATTTTGATATTTTATGCTCATATGTTTTTAAATTAAAGACAAGAAGAAGAAAAATCTACTTCGCAATTCATTTAAAATTAAAGTTTGCAAAACAGTGTATGAACTTTACAATCATTTGCTGCAATCAGTTTTCATAGTAACATTTTTCAATTCATAATGATGCTTGTCCTTTTAGCTTTGGGTTGAAAATAGCTTGTGTAAAAGATAAATCATTCTTACATATATCATGCCTGTTGGAATCCACCAAAATTGCATAGTTGTTGAGATAGATGTACTTGAAGTAAATTTAACATTTTCCAACTTGTTTGTATGATAAATCAAAATTTATTTCGGTAGTGTCGCTAATTTATTGCAAATGAGTACTTTCAGACGTTGTAGTAACATTATTTTCCTGGCTAAGTGTTTGGAAAAAGGATATATTAGTAGCATTGTTTATTGTCATTACTGCACTATTTAAGTTATTGAGACCATATAATAAAATATTAAACATTTAACATGCATAATAAAATTTCATGTCATAGGTTGTATCATCACATTGTATGAGGCAGAGGCAGAATATATAACGAATTTGACTGTTTCTGATTTTGAATAGCCTATTTTCTGGCCTATAAATCGATACAGAGTATAAGGCGAAGTCACTAATTCGACTTATTTTCCATCCTTCATTCAAATATAAGACGATTTGGAGTATAAGACGAGGCCAGGTAAATATCTTGGCTTCGTATTTTACACTAGTAAAAGTATCATTGTATGATATTCCATGTTACCGGCAATCATGAAATTGCATTACCGATGCTAACATGCTTTAGATTTTACTTCTGAACAAATCACTGCTATATTCTGTTATCAATTGACACAGCTGAATAAACAGTCCATGCTTGTTTTATTATAATTTAAAGCACATCCATGTTGTAGTTAATTTTATTACCTGTAGTTACGAACGTAACTTATGTAAATTTTCAATGACACAATCCATATATAAGTCAATTTGGAGTATAAGACGAAGCCCCGACTTTCAAGTAAAAAAGTATCGACTTGTAGGCTGGAAAATACTGTACTTATATTTTGTCGAGTAAAATCATTATTTTCGTCTTGTCAGAATAAACTTTATAATTAAATTTTTTTTGTTAAACTAGTCAATTAATTTTAGCTTTTTCTTTACCAAGGCAGGCAAAATCTAAGTTATTTGAGTTCTTTTATAAGTTTAATTTAAAATAAGCACACCTGTAAGGTCCACTCTATATTCTAAATTGTTGTTTGAATGTTTGTGTTATTCAAAACAGTTTTAGTGTTCTTAAAAAAATTAGTGACAATTATTTTCTTGTTAAAATTGATTGGTTTAGACTGAAATCCTCAAATTTTGTATTAATTTAATTGAATTACTTACGCAATTTATCAGATCTAATAATATTTTGCCTAAATTGATACATATGGTTCATAAAAGGTAAATTCTTGATTTTGTGTTAGTGCTCATCAAATATTAAATTTATGTAACAAGTTGAATAATTTCTATCTTTTGTGAGCCTTGGCAAGTCAAAAATTGAAATTATTCAAAGCATTTAATAATGTCATAAGAAATGAGCACAAATACAAGTTTTGTTTATCGCATGATGAAAATACTTGAATTTATTTTTATTAAACTTAAAAATAGTTTATTGAAATGATTTAAATAGTTTGAATACCTCAATTGTTAAACCTTTCCTTTTTATGATGTTTTGACATGAAGTGTTATTCCATGTGTTAGATGTATAAATTTTGATACGAGTTTAATAACATAAATAGCACAGTAGTGTTTTGTTGAATAATGTATGATGAGGAATGCAAGTTTGAGATTAATTCCTCACATAGTGACTTTATGCTACTTATTAATCATTTTGTTGTTTCCAGTAGTCATCACAGTATGACATGCAAGTCATATTAAACTGTGTTATGACCCAAATGAAATAGTTTTTTTATATTAAATACATTTTTGTCACAAAATGACTATGCTCTTTATTGGATTTCAATTTTCTGCTAAACATGTATGTTTAATATACTTTCCTCTGTGTGTAGTCGAGGATTGTTGCTCTGGCAACAGCTGCAGCAGCAACATCCCCACATGTTTGTTCTATTATTCCATCACTAGGCGGCCTGTCCGGTGAGGACCTGCTTGACGACTCTCTGCATAGTCAGGCAGCGAACAGTGCCATTCTTAGCAACTCCACTTTCATGCTTCCAGGTAAAATGCATGCTTTTATCTAGGTTGCATAGCGACCTGTAGTAGATATATTCCTGCATGTAGCATAAAAGCTTTTCTAGAAAATTGCATGTTTAGCCTCTGTTTTTTCTTTTAAAGAAGTTACAAAAGAATGAATACTTAGTTGGATGTTTTCCGAGTATTTTTTCACCTTGTTGTATTTGAATTACTGAGACAAGGAATATACAAGTCATGCATTGCAAGTTGTGGAGCTAAACCAAAGAAGTGAAAATGGCTGTTTTATTTTTCCAGTTACACTTATTTTTATGGAGTCAATTCATTGAGTTGTCATTTTTGGGAAGCATGACATAGCAACATGAACACGTTAAGGTTTAAAAGTTCTCATTTGCATATATTTCCTTAATCCTTGCTGGGTTCAGTTACGTTCATCATCTATCGAGTTACAAATAAAAATAAGAACTTTGTACTTTGTAAATTTAACTGTGTGTCATCTTAACAATTTGTGTTTTGATTAGATTAATTAAACATGCTTAACAAAGATCAGTGAAATAATTTTAAAAGTTAATGTCAAATTAGTGTTGATCACCATTTAACATCAACTTGTAAACTCATTCAACGTTAGATAAGGAAATTTCATAAATCACATTTCATATTTATTGATATATAGACATTGTCTAATGAATTTTAGATTCACTAGTTCCAGTGCATATGTACTATAGATTCTCATTCTTTATTCATTCCAGTCTTTATCATTGAACAACAAATAAATCCTCTTTAAGTTTAAATTCCAAAAAATACCACAAAATTCCACCTTATTCCTATTAGCATAGTGGTGGATATATTGGAAATTTTATTGTCCACTATCTAATAAAACATTTGGCTTTTTTTTTTAATTGGAGAAGGTGTCATTTTGGGGCCCGCGGCCCATAAGTTGGATCTCACCTGAGAATGAGTCCTGTCTGGCCCTAAGGGCAAATTAATACAAAACATAAATCTGTCCTATGAACAGTAATTATATTAAAGAAAATAGTGCTTGCAGCCCTCAAGTGGTCTTAGAAGATGCAATCTGGCCCTTAGCTGAAAAGGGTTTTGCACATCTGCTCTACACTATCAATATATGAAAATTACAATTATATTGTCCCCTAATTTTTTGCACAAATAACTATTTTTCAATTGAAATTGTGCAAAAAATGGGTTCCCATACACAATTTTGTTTCACCCATGATTATTTGTACACCTCAGAAAATAGTTGATAACAAATTGTACAAGGAATTAGATAAAATATTGAAATTGGTCATTGTCCCAAAAGCTACTGACGTGCAGTCTTAACTATAATCCTGAAATACTGTTGCATTTTTTTTTTAAAAGAAGAAATTCCTTTACTACTTGATTTGTGCAGTTTTACAAGCTGTCTTTTGTGTGTTTGTGATTGGCATTTTTAACATAACTTTAAAAAAATTTCAGTCATATCGCTATGATGTCTGCAGTATGGCAGTTTATAGTGATGTCTGGAACTGGGGCATCATGCTGCAGACATGTAGCATGATGTCCCACCCAGTCACATCCTGACACCAGCCTGAACAGTCCTAACACTAACCTCTTAATGCTGAACGCCAAGCGAGGTAGCTGTTAGTACAATTTTTTTAAGTCTTTGGTATGACTCAGCCGAGGGTCAAACCCACTACCTCCCGATTCCGAGGCGGACATTCTAACCACTAGGCTACTGGAGCGATCAAGCCATCTTTAAACATAATGAGATAACTGACAAAGATTATCAAAGTGCACTATTTGAACAAATGCGGCTTTGACCCATATGTCAGATGTTGGAATTTAGATATCATCTTGTAAAAGGTTTATGTAGTCTTCAGACATACATCGAAATGTTGGCTTATATTGTACGAAAGATAATAAGTCTACTATTTAGATGTATAAACCTTGTGTCTTTAAATCTGGTGATGAAAAATCTTTCATTTTAGCCATGGAGTTTGCATTTTGTTTACAATAATTCAACAGATACCAGTTTCTATGCTGTTTGGAAACCATGACACTTTAACATGTTCAGACCAAAATGAAGTCAAATTAAATTGAATTTTTATGCTAAATGGATCTTGCATAATATCAAAACTTTTAATCTTTAATGTGTAATTCTTTCGCAGTGACTGAATATCTGGTACCTTTTCATACAACATACTTCCCCAACCCTTCCAAACTGCACTTCATGTTGACCACATGAGGAAAAGATAAAGAAAGTTTATTTGCCTTAAGTTGCATCATACAACGATTAGCAATGCTTTAGCTTCTCTCCCTTTTGTTGATTAAGCCCATCCTCAGCTTGAGGTTTTTCTAACTTCTTTGGTTTATTTTACCAAACTATAAAACAAGATGTGTGGTATTGATAACTTAAGTTTGTTTAATTTGTCTTTGAATTTGAACATTAGTGGACAGGTTGTGTAAATATACCAGTGCAAAGAATTTCAATCTTGTTAATCAAGTAATAACAATTAATCAAATTACCCAACCTATTTCACACCAGTTTTACTATTATTGATCTCCAATTATTAATCTATTCTTATTTAATTATCTGACACCTGTCTTCAGTGAAATTGAAGATGGATCAAGCCTATTTTGCACTCCCAACCATCATTTACCATATGGACTCAAATTATAAGTCCAGTTGCAATCAACATAGGTCTTGATTTGCCATTACATAATGCAAGATCTATGTTGTTTTTTCTACTGATTACTCCAAACAGACTGGGTAGACCCTGATCTGCCAGTGCATGTTGTGGGTCTGTGCAGTTTGCAGTTTGACTTGTATGCAAGAATCATTGGATGAGCCATTTAGAATGAAGTTATCCCTCACTTTAAGGTGACTCAGTATAAAGGTGTCATTTTTAAAAGTCATGGATTTAATTATTTAGTAGTAATGTTAGGTATTAAATGTCTCAATATAAGGTGTCATTTTTATAGGTCATGGATTTAATTATTTAGTAGTAATGTTAGGTATAAAATGTCTCAATGTAAGGTGTCATTTTTATAGGTCATGGATTTAATTATTTAGTAGTAATGTTAGGTATTTAATGTCTCAATTTAAGGTGTCATTTTTATAGGTCATGGATTTAATTATTTAGTAGTAATGTTAGGTATAAACTGCCTCAGTATAAGGTGGCATTTTTATTAATTGGTAGTAATGTCATATATAAAATACCGTAGTATAAAGTGGTCACTTTAATAGGTCAGTCATGGATTCCATTCATTATTTAATAGTAATATTTATAAAATACCTCGATATAAGGTGGTCGCTTTCATAATGCAGTAATGGTCATGGATTGAATTTTATTAGTAGAAATATCGTGAATAAAATACCTCAACATAAGTGATCTCATGTTTTTGGCAATCCACTTTTATTTTTCCCATGAATAATGTTTTAATAAGAGAGTACTGTGATGTGACTTCACTATTATTCTTGGGATACCAGTCTTTATTGATTTTATGATTGTTACAAACATTGAATTTCTTAGGCCTGTCACCAGAAGAACTTGTGTATAATGATTAGGTTAGTCAATGATGTCATCTGTACAGAAGTGATGTCATTCACATAATGACTAGTTCAGGAAACTACCCTGAATTGTGCTGATTGATTGGTAGTTCCACTTTGACACAGTATAGTTTGGAAACTTTACCCTGAACTGTGTTGACTTTATGATATGTTCACACCGGCACAGTGTATCATGGAACAAAGTAGCAAAGTAGGCCGAGTCTTTACTTTCACTAAAATGGAGGACAGATAGTTATATGTACTCTCATGAGACCAAACATTTGATATATTAGTTAGTGAAATTGATATCTGTAGTAAAACATGAATTCACAGTTCCTTAAAATAATACCAATTCCTAAGTAGGTAATTATTATAAATGTTTCAATGCCACGCTTATGCTGTAATCATATTTCCATGATTGCATTGTATTGTCTTTGGTATGAACACTATTCTCAATCTCTGAGTAAAGCCTTATACTCCTAATTGGAATTCAGTATAGCTTTAATAAAAATATATTTCCCTGCAACTTTAAAGAAGTGAGAAAAGATTAACCAGTATAATATAAGAACTTTGATTAATTACTTTGAAAAATATGATATATATGTGTGTCGCCTTATAGGCCTTGGACGTGTGGGTGTGGCAGATGATGATGATGGAGGATTTCGAACTGTTAGTGGGGAGCCAGAAATGGGGGAAGATATGCTGACACTGGAGGAATTCCTTGCTGAAGGAAAAGAAAGTCCAGAAAAGAGAAAAAAGGTATGCTAAATTGAAAAGGTATGGAAATGATTTTCATTTACCATGGCATTAAGTCACTATAAATGCAGTAGATTCTGTTCATCTCACCTGTGCCAAGAAAACAAAAGTTCAGCTCAATGGCAGCAGTCATATACTTGTTGCTATCATCATATTTTGTGCTAAATAAATTATGTAATAAAACTTTTTTGAAAATCTCTGAAAACATTAAAAAGATTCCTTAATGTGGACTGAATGATCATTCTGGGATAATAATTCTCCCCCCCCCCCATTCCTCACACACACACACACACACAGGGTGTGGGTAGGAAATCTGGAGTGACCTTGTCCATGCATCATACATTTTATTTACCTAATATCTCCAGATTCTTTTGTCATATCTTCATAAAAGCTTTTTTCATGGGTAGACACTCATAGTGGATTCTGTCTGGTCTGCATGTCTGGGATTCTGTCAGGTCTGCATGTCTGGAATTATGTCTGGTCAGCATGTCTGGGATTCTGTCAGGTCTGCATGTCTGGGAGTCTGTCTGTTCAGCATGTCTTGGAGTCTGTCTGGTCTGCATGTCTGGGAGTCTGTCTGGTTTGCATGTAACATTTTGTAGGACATGCTCAGTGTATTGTGTTCTGTTTATATCTCAAAGTTGTAATAAGGTGTTTTCCACCCACTCTGTTTATTAACATTGCTTGCCCGGGGAATAACTTTAAAGTGGTTGGAGAGATATTTATAAAACGTCCAAGTAGATATCATGGCTTTATATTTTGGGTACCTTAGCCATGCCAACAAGTCAAAGTCAAATTCATGCTCTGACTTGTATCCTTGTCCGGAGTATAACTTTGCAGACCACTAAGATTTGATGAAATTTACCAAAGCACGTTTCAAGGCAGGATGGTACATCCTCTATCATGACCAGAATCAAAGTCACAGACAGGGAAATAACTTTTGAACCAATGAAAAAAGACTAATGAACCTTTGCAAGTATGTGTCATGTCATAACCATGCTCTCTGCCTCAAGGTCACGACAGAGATGCTAGCAGTGCTTATTGTATACTAAAATAGTTTTAAGGATGATAAATTCTCAGATGTTATAAAACAAAACATTGTCACTGGTTCTGATTTTTGTAGCTAATGTACATGCTCTACTTCATCCTTTTTATTGCAAAATACAAGAGAGGCAAACTGAGTACCAGTGTGTTTAAATCAAGGCTCATAGAAAAATGGGAGTCAGGCAGTAAACCATCAGGAAAGAAGTCTGATTTTAAGACACTTCCAGTGATATTTTGAAGAAAATTCTATTACCATATATAGTTGCATAATAGTTGTCTAATTTCAAACAGCACAGACCTAGATCTGTCATGCTGGCACATCTGGATCTGTGCAATTTGTAAGGAATAATCAGTAGAACACAAAAAAAAACTTAGACCCTGATTAGCATTCACATGATGCTATGGCAAATCAGGATCTATGTTGTTTGCAGTTGTACTTGACTTATAAGTGAGTATATACAGTTTATTTCTACATTGCCAAAGTGATGACTAGGAGAACACAGTAAACATATTTGCTAGCAATAGCAAGTTGTACTGTGTGTGTTGTCGGTATAAGAGATTAAAATAGACTTTTCCTTACTTAATCCTGTAAACCGCTCCGATGGCCTAGTGGTTAGAGCATTTGCCACAGAAGCGGGAGGTCGTGGGTTCGATCCCCGTCCATGTCATACCAAAGACATACAAAAATGGTACTAACAGCTGCCTCGCTTGGTGCTCAGCATTAGGAGGTTAGTGTTAGGACTCGTCGGCCTGGTGTCTAGATAATTTGACTGGGCAGGACATCATGCTTCATGTCTGTGGCATGATGCCCCAGTGCTAGACATCACTATAAACTGCCTCACTGCAGACATTGTAGCAATATGATGGAAAAATTGTTAAAGCTACATTAAAAATCCTAATCAAACAAACAAACAAACTGAATTCTGTGGTTTACTGTTTACAATCTGCTGTGTGTTGTGATTATGCACACCTGATAATGTAAACAGTTACATAATTCTACTTCCCAATTTAAAAGCAGATAGCACATTAAGAAAAAAATTTACTCGCACCTTGTTGGATTTGAATAGGAGTTATTGTGAGGCAGCCATTTTACCACATGGCAATGTAAGCATCTAAGAATAACTTTTAATTTTACGCTTATTGTGTTATCAACGTGGCAGTGAAATTATTTCTCATTTATTCATAGCCTAAAAATAAAAAAATGTAGTGCATACTACATCCATTTCTCAAAAATTATGTCACTTTTGTGCTTTACTTGCTTTATTTTTGTGTTTCATACTGTTGATACAAGACTCCTTAAACTGGATGAATATCATAATCTATAGATGTATATCTTAGTTCTCATAGCAGTAAATTAAGACACAAAATTTTCACACCTTCAAAACCACTTTTTTAAATGTTATCAGACTTTCAAGAATTGTTCTGTGTAATATATTTTAATTAATGTTTCACATTTACTCCAAATCAGTCCAATATAAAGTACCACACCTGTACAAAATATGAAAGTCACAATGACCTGCATTGCCCATTTTACTAGCTGAGGTAACATTTTTCAATTTAGTTCATGACTATATAGGTTTTTGGCATGTACATATTCTGGTGAAGGGATGCATCTTCTTGAATACTACCACCTCATTGTGGAAGTAGGTCCTTATGGCATTTTTCATGCTTCACTGACTAAGCTAAAATTTTGTATTTAGATGTTTGTTTTTCATTAACTGTTTATGCTAGAATTATGAAATTGATATGCATCTGTTAGGTCAAGGTCGTGACATAGGAAAATATAAATCCATAAGGTCAGGGATAATGTATGTCAATTACCAGTTTCTTAATCCAGTCTTCTTGGCAAAGCTTTACAAAGGTCAGCATCATAGTATATAATAGACCTAGCCCCAAGGTCAAGGTCAGTAGTATGGAAAAGTTTTGAGATGGGTGTATCATTTAACAATTGCTCTACTTGTGCAGCTTGTATCATGTCCAGTTTGCAGCACTTATGTTGCATGTATCATTTACAGTTTGCAGCACTTATGTTGCATGTATCAAGCAGTTTGCAGCACTTATGTTGCATGTATTATGTACAGTTTGCAGCACTTATGTTGCATGTATCATGTACAGTTTGCAGCACTTATGTTGCATGTATTATGTGGTTTGCAGCACTTACGTTGCATGTATAATGTAGTTTGCAGCACTTATGTTGCATGTATCATGTAGTTTGCAGCACTATGTTGCATTATCATGTACAGTTTGCAGCACTTATGTTGCATGTATCAAGCAGTTTGCAGCACTTATGTTGCATGTGTCATGTGTCTTGCAGCACTCATGGTTCATGTACAGTTTACAACACTTACTGTAAAATATGTACTTCCATTCCATCACATTCTTGCCCACAATCATTATTTTCATAACATGGTATACACTTGCATCAGGATGTCTTATATGAGACTTGGCCTTATCAGATTAGTGCATTTAGAGTTATCTCCACTTTTTAATTTTTTTTTTTAAAATTTATATACAGTTAATGGGTTTTCTGTAAGCACTTGCACACTGACATTTTATTTACGTATACATTTTGGGAATTAGTATTTTTCCATGTTTGGTGGGGTGGATGGGTTGGTAATTCAAAATCATGTTTTACTATGACATACATATATCTGGCTCTGTCCATTGGTGGTGGGGCATAAACACAAATCCAGAAAATATATTTGGATACCAAAACTCCAGATCTGTTTGTAAATTGTTTAAGGCTACAGAGATCGTGTAATTCTACATGCATACCATCTACTTTGATTGGATTATTAAATACTGATACTAGTAGTAACCAATAGGAGGGGTTCTTATTATGCACACCAGATGTGATCCCACAACAAAGCTGGCATAGGGCTTATAATAATTTCATGCATGAGTCACTGTCTACCTCCAAATTTGAAAGAACATGTACAAAGAGTACACGTATTTACTTATCACAAGTCAATTCTATTTGATGTCATCATAGCAGTCTGCTATACTGTTAACATTTCCCATAAGGTTATTAGTAGCATGATAAAGCCTAATCTAAACCTGGCTTGCAATTAAGAAAGGTCATCAAGTTGTGTGTAAACTAAAATAAAATACTTACCATTTGTGGACTGCTCCAGTAGCCTGGTGGTTAGAGAATCGGCCTCAGATGCAAGTCATGGGTTTGAACCTTGGCCAAGTCATCCCAAAGACTTATAAAAATGGTGCTGCCAGCTGCTTTGCAATGCGCTGTGCTTTAAGAGGTTAGTGTTAGGACTGGTCAGCCTGGTACCAGGATAATATGACTGGGTGGGACATCATGCAACATGTCTGCTGCATTATGCCCCAGTGCTAGATATTATTATAAACTGCCACACTGTAGACATTGTATCAATATGACTGAAAAATTGTTAAAGGCTATGTTAAAAATGCAAAGTCACACACACACACACTTACCACTGTAGATAGGTTCTATAACAAATGAGATCTGTGCATATTAATGAGATCTTGAATTTGATTGGCTGAGCTTGTTACTGCTGAAGATAAGGAACTGTATTCCAATAAAACTTAGTACATATGTTTTATTAGCAGATCTTGCATGTGTTCCGTTATGACCAAGGGCTGTTGCATGTTAATTATGTCTTTATCTTTGGAAATAATTTGTACATGGTATATACATATGGTACAATAGATGAAGTCAGCATGATATAAAATTTTGGGATATATAAAAAGTAAAGTTTGGGAGATAGTTTAAATAGTAAAGTTTGCAAGATAGTTTAAATTGCAAAGTTTGGGATATAATTTAAATAGTAAAGTTTAGGAGATAGTTTAAATAGTTATGTTTGGGAGATAGTTTAAACAGCAAAGTTTGAGAGATAGTTTAAATAGTAAAGTTTGGGAGATGGTTTAAATAGTAAAGTTTGGGAGATAGTTTAAACAGCAAAGTTTGAGAGATAGTTTAAATAGTAAAGTTTGCAAGATAGTTTAAATTGCAAAGTTTGGGATATAATTTAAATAGTAAAGTTTAGGAGATAGTTTAAATAGTCATGTTTGGGAGATAGTTTAAACAGCAAAGTTTGAGAGATAGTTTAAATAGTAAAGTTTGGGAAATAGTTTAAATAGTAAAGTTTGGGAGATGGTTTAAATAGTAAAGTTTGGGAGATAGTTTAAATAGTAAAGTTTGGGAAATAGTTTAAATAGTAAAGTTTGGGAGATAGTTTAAACAGCAAAGTTTGAGAGATAGTTTAAATAGTAAAGTTTGCAAGATAGTTTAAATTGCAAAGTTTGGGAAATAGTTTAAATAGTAAAGTTTGGGAGATGGTTTAAATAGTAAAGTTTGCAAGATAGTTTAAATTGCAAAGTTTGGGATATAATTTAAATAGTAAAGTTTAGGAGATAGTTTAAATAGTCCTGTTTGGGAGATAGTTTAAACAGCAAAGTTTGAGAGATAGTTTAAATAGTAAAGTTTGGGAAATAGTTTAAATAGTAAAGTTTGGGAGATGGTTTAAATAGTAAAGTTTGGGAAATAGTTTAAATAGTCATGTTTGGGAAATAGTTTAAATAGTAAAGTTTGGGAGATAGTTTAAAAAGTAAAGTTTGAGAGATAGTTTAAATAGTAAAGTTTGGGAAATTGTTTAAATAGTAAAGTTTGAGAGATAGATTAAATAGTAAAGTTTGGGAAATAGTTTAAATATTAAAGATTGAGAGATAGTTTAAATAGTAAAGTTTGGGAAATAGTTTAAATAGTAAAGTTTGGGTGATAGTTTAAATAGTAAAGTTTGGGAAATAGTTTAAATATTAAAGATTGAGAGATAGTTTAAATGGTAAAGATGGGATATAGTTTAAATAGTAAAGTTTGGGAGATAGTTTAAATAGTAAAGTTTGGGAAATAGTTTAAATATTAAAGATTGAGAGATAGTTTAAATAGTAAAGTTTGGGAGATGGTTTAAATAGTAAAGTTTGGGTGATAGTTTAAATAGTCATGTTTGGGAAATAGTTTAAATAGTAAAGTTTGGGAGATAGTTTAAATGGTAAAGATGGGATATAGTTTAAATAGTAAAGTTTGGGAGATAGTTTAAATAGTAAAGATGGGATATAGTTTAAATGGTAAAGATGGGATATAGTTTAAATAGTAAAGTTTGAGAGATACAGTGGGACCCCGCTATAGCACGGTAGTTGGGAGCCATAGAATCCGACCGGGCTATGAACCGAACCGTGTTATAAGCAACCATGTACAATACCAACACATTTTTGGATTTAATTGGGGGTGGGGGTTTTACATAAAGACGGGTGCGAAAATGCATGGCACAATACCATTTTTGATCAATATATATATTAAATGAGAAAAATATTTCCTGTGGTAACAGAAATTGCAGATATAATATATTACTTTATTCAGAGAACCACGCATTGGTACATACACGTGTCTAATTTATGTATACATGTATAATCTATGGCATGAAAAGAGTATCAACACCATGTACTCACCAGCGAATCTTGTAACATACATTGAATCCATAATACAAATATTTCCATCGAAAATATCCACACACGGATGTAAAATATTCAATAATTTTGTCACAGATCATTATGTAACTGAATTCAATGAAAAGAAAAAAACAAAATTTACGTAACGGGTGTATGAAATGAATGATGAAATAGTACATGTCCATAGATTAAATAATGGAAGCTAAAGTGTATTCTTATAATAACTACATGTACATCTCAGGATCTTTCTGTCTCTGAATTCAGTCATTGTAAATTTCAGCACAATTTCCCACCCAAGCTGCTAGTCAAAGTCCTTTGAACTTGCCGCCCAGTTATTGCGTCATGTTCTTTTGATGTACTCTAATAAATACAGCAGGCAGAACTGGCTTTATTTTTTTAACCACTGAATTAAGTCACTGTTTAGCTCGGCAGTTCACTTTGATGATAAACAATGTACTTAAATTAATTGATTTATACATTCTGGTGAGAATCTTTTATCAACCGCCGCATTGGCTGTTGCTTAGTTGTGTATGAAATTAAGAGAACATATATCGGAGATTATTTGAGCAACGATTGTATTCGGAATGCATTCAAGACAAACACAAAGTAGACACGATGGCTTCATTACTCAGGAATCAGTAATTATAATATTGCCACTTATGAGCTGTAATTTCTCAACAATAAACAAAGATCAAAGTTCTCAGTAGGCCCAGCAATTGGTTCGTATTTCCGACGTTTATTTTGGCACAAAACTAGAAGAAATTTGATTATACATTTTCTACATGTTCTTTTTTGCACTGTTTAGATGAATGAGAGAATGATAATTAAACTCTTAATTATTTTTATTTTTTTTTCATACTTAAATTTTTTTTTTTTTTTGGTCTTTGAGAAAAATACCTGTAATAAATTACCCGAAATTTCGGGAGCCATGCCACGACCGGGTTATATCCGAATTCGGGTTATAGCGAGGCGGGTTATAGCGGGGTCCCACTGTAGTTTAAATAGTAAAGTTTGGGAAATAGTTTAAATAGTAAAGTTTGGGAGATAGTTTAAATGGTAAAGATAGAATATAGTTTAAATAGTAAAGTTTGAGAGATAGTTTAAATAGTAAAGTTTGGGAGATAGTTTAAATGGTAAAGATGGGATATAGTTTAAATAGTAAAGTTTGAGAGATAGTTTAAATAGTAAAGTTTGGGAAATAGTTTAAATAGTAATGTTTGGGAAATAGTTTAAATAGTAAAGTTTGAGAGATAGTTTAAATAATAATGTTTGGGATATAGTTTAAATAATAAATTTTGGGAGATAGTTTAAATATTAACATTTGGGAGATAGTTTAAATAGTAAAGTTTGGGAAATAGTTTAAATAGTAAAGTTTGGAAGATAGTTTAAATAGTAAAGTTTGGGAGATAGTTTAAATAAGTAAGTGATATTTGGTCCATTAAGGCCTTGTATCTAATCCATTTGAGGTGAGAAATGTTTTGATGTTTTCAACAATTTTTGGGGGGAAATGAATCCACTGGATACAAAATATGCAGTATCTTTAATGAATTTTACATAATTATATTATTAAACAAAATGATATCATTGTGATTCTGTTGAAAAGAATGACACCATCTAAATCATATAGGAATCATGCATAGTACTTGACAGTAACTATGTATGTTGTATGGTGGTTGTAAGATCTTAAGAATCATGTTCAGCAATAGACATTAAATGTATCTTGTATTCTGGTTGTAAGATTATAGGAATCATACACAGCAATAGACATTAAATGTATCTTGTATTCTGGTTGTAAGATTATAGGAATCATACACAGCACTAGACATTAAATGCATATGTTGTATGGTGGTTGTAAGATCAAAAGAATCATACACAGCAATAGACATTAAATGTATCTTGTATTCTGGTTGTAAGATTACAGGAATCATACACAGCACTAGACATTAAATGCATCTGTTGTATGGTGGTTGTAATATCATAGAAATCATACACAGCACCAGACATTAAATGCATATGTTGTATGGTGGTTGTAAGATGTAGGAATCATACATTGCACTGGACATTAAATGCATCTGTTGTATGGTTTGTTGTAAGAGCATAAGAATCATACACAGCACTAGACATTAAATGTATCTTGTATTCTGGTTGTAAGATCATAAGAATCATGCATTGCACTAGAAAGTAAATGCATCTATTGTATGGTGGTTGTAAGATCATAGGAATCATACACAGCACTAGACATTAAATGTATCTGTTGTATATTGGTTATAAGGTCATAGGAATTGTACACTGCAATAGATAGTAAATGCATCTGTTGTATGGTGGTTGTAAAATCATAACATTCATACACAGCACTAGACAGTAAATGCATCTGTTGTATGGTGGTTGTAAAATCATAACATTCTTAGACAACACTAGACAGTGAATGCATATTTTGTATGGTGCTTGTAAGATTGTAATACAGTCCTACCCATTTATCTCGACATCCTCAGCTCCGAGGAAATATTGTCGACATAGGCAGATGTCAAGTTAAGTGTTTGGGGGAGGGAGGGGGCTGAAAAAAGATAACATTTAAAATTCGTCAGCAAAGGGTGACCCGTCATCAGTGAATAGCATTTACACTTTGAGGAAAAAAAATGGAAATTTTGAGTACATGATATACAGAATCAGTGTGAAATACACTTGTATATTGACACATTACATTTTGGTTACCTTTGTGTAATAAAATCCCAATTAAAATATTGCATTGATCACATCCTGATACGAAAAACATTACAATATTCAACGTTGGCATTAGCACATGGTTGGGAAGTTGTCATTTACATGTTTCATGTACATGTACTTAAATTGGCCTCAATTTTGGTCAGTCTGTTCCCATCTTATTGAGGCTACCAAGGGGATGGGGCTATCCACAGGGAAGTGAAAAACTGTCAACAGTACATGTATTCTCCACAAATACTTTGGTATCCGATGTTATGACGAACATTAAAGCGATTGAACCAACCTCTTGTTGCAGCGAAGTTCTCCACACTAAGTTTTTTCGATAATGCTTCATTGAACCATTTTGACACTTCATCCACGTCTTCAAATGTTGCAGTCTTGCTTCTTCCTTGCTTCTTCCTTCCAGTTACCTTCAACTTAGTCTTTCTTTTTAGACTCGGCAGCTTTCATCCTTCCTGAACGTGTATTATTTTTAAGTGAAAAAATTTCACAGACCTCTTTGCGAGATGTTCATCCCTTAACTTCCTCAACAGCCAGATATTTAGTTTCCAGAAACTGTAAAGTTAATTTGCGTTTTACCCTGCTGATGGTAGCCATCGTAAATGTAAATAAAGTTAAAAACGAAACTTTCACAGCAAAAAAAAAAATTTGTTTTAATCACTGATCACTTTCAAATGTCTCGGAAATGCGTAATCTGTATTTTCACGCAATTTTTATGTATGGGATTCAGAAAATCACGTATACAGGAGTCCTCTTTACGCATCAATTTCCTGGACAGCAAATTTAAGAGCTTGCTAGTCCTGCTTTGACCACCTGTTGATTGGGAAATTGTGTTCATCAATTGATCCTTTTAGCTATGCTGATATTTACAATCAGAAAATTCAGTGACTGAAAGACCCACAGATGTACATGCTGTCATTGTAAGAGTACATCTGAAGAACATGACCCACAAGCTAGGAGGCAAGATCAAAGACTTAACTAGCTGCAGAGTGGTGAGAAAATGTGCTGCTATGTTTTTTTATCCAACCGTGACATCAAAAGCCTGGTGGCAAGATCAACTAATTGTTGAACAAAGTATGGGTCAGAACTGGCAGTTTGTCGACATAAATGATTAGAAAACAAAAGATTTGTTAAAGCTGGGACCAAGGGCTTCTGTTAACATGTACCGGTACTTTGATCTTTTATCTCAACATCGACATTAGCATAACAATTTGATATTAATAATAGACCAAGGGCCTGGGACTTCGCTTTTTTGTCGACATAGGCGGCTTGTCGATATAAGCGATGTCGATATAAACGGGTAGGACTGTAATGGTAAATTGCACTTGACAGTAAATGCATCTTTTGTACAGTAAATTCATCTTTTTATGGTGGTTGTAAGATCAAAGGCATATTGCATTGCACTGAACAGTGAATGCATCTTTTGTACCATGCTTGTAAGATTTTAATAATCATACAATGCACTAGACAACAGATGCATCAGTTTTGTTGTGGTTGTGAGATACTTGTTAAAAAAATGAAGCAAACATTTTAATTAAGAAGTCCCATTATGATTGTTATTCTTACCTGTACAATTACTGGATGAGAAACATATTACATAAAAAAGAAGTCGGTCATTACATGGAGTTCAGATGTTTGTTTATAGCTGACATTACAAAAGTGCATATAAAACAAGCTTACTCTGGTCCAATCATGTTAGAATTAGAATTAGTCTTTTTGAGAGAATGTAAATCTCCTTCATTAATTAGAAAGCATTTAAGTAAATCCTAATTAATATGTAATGGTAAAAAAGTTATAGTGTTTGTATTTCAAAAGTTTATTTTTATTTTACCTGCATGATATTTTTATTTTCACAGAGAAAAGCACTGGATGGCTTTACTCGTGAAGATTCCGAATCCAGAAGCAGTGAGAACTCGGATAACAGTGTTCGCCGTCCTCTCTCTAGAAAAGCAGCACCCCCACTCCCAACCCAGTTGAATAATGTGTATCGAACTGGTTCTATTCCTGATGTGGCTATTACAGGGTCAGATTTGAATACGACACGCATGTCACGAGTGTCAACTGGTAGCAGTGGTAGTAGTCAGGATATACGGCAAGAAACCAGTTTCTCACATTTTAATTCTCCACAAGCAAATATTCGTCCAGACACGTCCACTCCAGCTAGGAATCAAGCTGATTTTAGAGTCAAATCTTTAGAGGAAATGAACATGTATTCACCATTTCAGCGACCTATCAATGACGATCACCGAAGTACATCAAGTTCAGACAGTGTCCCTTCACCACATGTTGTTCGATCTGGGCAAAACAGTGATAAGCCATATTCTTCAGAAAATAATCCTAACTATTATTCACATTCTCATAGGACCACCATGGACAGAGAACTCTCTTCCAATTCAGCTGATCGGGATAAATTGTCACCGGATGCACGTTTGGATCTTTTAACACATGGTGGACAGCCTTTCTCACCAATGACTTCCTCCCCTGCAGCAGGATGGTCACCAGCCCCAAACTTTTCTAGTCCTAGAGAACAAGAGCGAGAGTTGAAAAATGATAATGATTTATCTATTCAGTCTGCTCAGGGTCGGTACAACTGGTCACCTCAAGATCATATAGGAACAGCTGAATCACGACCCATGAAAGCAACTGCTTCTATGCAAAGTAGAACTCACTCTCCTGGAAGACTCGACCACCGTCCACCCATAGGCAGTCAGGTGGATGGTAGGCAATCCACACCTCAGCGGAGATTGGGAGAGTCTCCTCAAGGTCCTCGGATTCTGGTATCCAGGTCTAATTTAGGGCCAACTCCATATGGACAGAAAAATAACGCAAGAGTAACTAGACCTGCTAGTGCTTTTGGAGCACCTGTTATATCCTCATTCCAGCACAACAATATGGATTCCAGTGTGAACAGAGATGTACGAGGACAAGCACTTGAATCTCAGCAGCCCCAGCATTCTGCTAATGACTCATTTGTGAATACCTCAAACTATTCTGAAACCAATGGACCCATTCAAAGTCCTGTTAATTACTCACGAGCTCAGAGAATAGATAGGCCTCAATCTGTCCCACCAAATATGTTTAATTTTCCAGATGGCAGTTATCAAGACATGGATTCTAGTTTTAACAGTAGTGAAAAAGTGACTCCAAGCAAGGGAACTCCACCAGTGCCACCCCCAAGAAGGAATCGAGATGTGGTTCAAAATATAAAAAATCAATACAGTGTGCTTCGTGAACCAGGTGTGAATTCTCGAACCTCATTAAACAAAACTAACCCATCTGATAGTATTCTAAATAATGCTAGACCCATGTCACTAGCAGGCATATCTAGATCACAAACTCCAACAAGCAGGACACTTCCACAACCAAAAGTAACACAAAATAAATCACCAGCACCAAGACCATTGAATAACGAGGAGGAGGGAACTACTCCAAAAGAAAATTCTGTCTGGTATGAATATGGTTGTGTTTAGACTTTAAGATCTGCAAGGCTTGTCATATTGTTGTAATATTTAACTTCAGGTTATGAATTTTTTATCTACAATATTGAAACTCACATTCTATTTTCTGTATAGTTGTGATCAATTACAACATTCCATTTTTTATTCCAATATGGATTCTTATTTTTGAGACTAGTATCTGCAGTTTCATATTTTGGCAGCATAATTTATAAATAATTGTGGAAAGACAGTTCATGAATAATTAATTTTGGTCTTATGTGACGGCAGATCTGGTCAGAGTGGTTTGGGTACGAGACTAGACATTTGTGTGAAAGAACTTCAGTTCTATATAATCTTGTATTTGCACCATTTCTTACTCTTGTGAGTGCTGTGCTTCTTTTCATGCATTTGTTTTATATTTCATCATTACTTCGTCTACACTTACCCATTTTTCCTAGTGTCATTTGAATTTAGTAACAGCAGTATAAAAATTTCAGTCATTCAGATTTTATTCTTGTTAGAATTATTATTGAATTCAGTAAGTTTTTTTTTAATGTTTTAGGTTTAGCTTTATAATTTTATAAATTTGTTGGCATAGCCAGAGCTTGATGATCTTGAATCAGAAAAGGTTGTCATCATATTTCAAACCTTAATCGCCCAGTATGAATATGTCATGTAAAAGAAATTATATATCAGTTGTCAGTGCATTTTGTTAGTGAATAAAGTTAGTAGGAGTAAAATTTGAACATCTGGTAGAATGAAAATTAAAGTTTAGTAAAGCCAGAGGTCCAAACTTTTGAACATATCCCACAATGCATTGCTTTGTTAGATGAGTGCGGCTGCTTTTTATTTCTTAAAATCTTCACAAATATTTTGACAAAGAAGCTCTCTGCTTTCAAAAGTTTGAATGTCAACTTTGAATGTTTCTGTTCTAAAAATCATATCTCTTTTGCAAAATAATTTTTCTCTTAGAAATTATAGTATTGCATTTGATCATAAATGATGAATTATTAAAAAAAATCTCGTGCAAAGCCATAACTGTGATGTATAAATTCACTGACTTTATTGATATTAATAGAAATTTAAAGAAAAATTTCATGTAGATTTGAAAGGATTTAATATCATTTCATGAATATATTGACACCCCAAAACACGAGTCTCATTATTTCTTTGTTGCTTTACTTTTTTAAAAGTTAAAATAACTTGGCAATTATCTGTAATTAGCTGAAACTACAATTTCATTGTGTTCAAAACTGACATTCAACTATTTACTTTTAAATGCAGCTCATTGTATCTTTTGCATTCACTACCTCCTTGCATTTTATGACTAAACTATCTAATGTGTGATGCACATCTTCAAGTTACCCTTTTTGTATGCAACACTGCTTCACAGTTTCAGGTTATCATATTTGTTTGCTAATCTGCTTCACAGCTTCAGGCTGTAATTCTTTTATGTTACACTGCTTCTTTGCCATGTGCACTACTCCTTAAAAAACTTATTATTGTGACCATACAGCATGTGTAAGAAACATCTTGATGTCTACCCGATTATCATTTTGTCTCACCAGCCATCTGTTCTGGGAAGCTCCTTATCACAGTTTTTGCCAAATCATACAGAATATTAAAGATTACATTTTAAATACATTTGTATAAATGTATAATGACTGGATAAGATTAAATAACAATTAAAGCAATCGTAAGCCGTGCAGGTCAAAGACGTAGAAAAGCTTTTGTGATAGCCTAACCTTTGTCCAATGTATACATGTCCATTAGCACCCAACTCCTTAGCACAATTTTTGCCAAATTATACTGAATGTTATGATCACCAATATATCTGTACTTTTTTTTTTAAGAATTTAAAAACCAGACCTAAAGATGTTTGGTCTCCAGTTAAAGGACATGGTTTGCATTTTTATTGATGAATGGGCTTTTGAAAACAGTGATTTTGCAGATGCAAAGAAATTTCGACCAGAATTTATATAAAGTTGCATTCAAATAAAAACTGATAATCAGTACTCTGACATTGATTTTAAGGTCAATCAAAGGTCCCCAAGGTCAAAGGTCATGATGCAGGTTTTCATTTGTACTAGCAAATTTGGATGTTTTTTGATATATCTGAAGAATACTGTCAATGAAGAAAAGTCACTCCCAAAATATTCATGTCAAAGACAAAGTCATTGACCTATTCTGGATATCAGGTTCATGGTGAGAGGTTATGACAAAGAAATTTTACAGCACTTACAGCTTATCTGTTTTATCTGTTTGTCAGGAAATATTTGTTTACCATATTTCATATACGAGTTTCTCATGAATATCAAATTGTTTCACTGTTCAGCAATTGTAAAGATAAAATAACAGAAGACATAGTTTTATTATGGATTCCTAGAAATTCTTTTTGTCAGCAGAGTATCCATCCCTTCAAGGGAAACGTGTTCCATGTTTATATGGCAGTAAAACTTACAAACATTTGTAGCATTGGAGAAGTTTCCACTTGACTCTAAATTCACTTCTAGTAGATACACAGTAAAATGGTATGGAATGAATATTCTGCAAAATAAAGACTGATAAACTCTTTGCAAAGACAGCATTGTGATATTTGTACAAATGTAACATCACAGATGTTGGTTGATAATCAGAGCTAGGATTGTTATGGTATGATAATGCAAGAATAATGCAGCTTAGCAGATGAAACTTTTTAGTTTACTTCACACGTATTCCGTGTTGTACATTCAGAAACAAATGTAAATGATTATTCTTTTTGTGTAGCCCATGTAAAAAAAATTGCATATTTTGAGAGCTGTGAATGGGACAGGACAAAATTTAGTGGTTAACCCCCAACAGTGCATATAATTTACAAGGTCTGTGCTCTAGCCTTACCCTTGTTTTCTCAAGGCTACATGCTTATTTCTGTTAGTACACTCAGATTAAAGCAGGCACATGCAAAATTGGCAAAATATTTTGAATAGTGAAAAAATACTAACTATACTTAATCTGACAGCTCCTGCTATTTCCTACTAGAGGCAAGTCCACTGTCATCAAGACACTTGATTTTACTCAGAACATGGGCCAAGCTTTTCATTATCAAGATTAACATGAGTTTAAAAGAGTTCGAAGTAAGTGAATTGTATAGATGTAAAAAAGACTAGCTTTTTGTGCTGAATACTAAAGTCATTGAAATTTTAATGACTGGTTATGCAATACAATATTTGCATTGTGTATTTAGGAGCCATAAGATAGAATTAAATTGAAACCAGTCATGGTGGCCTGGGGGCATTTCCCCAGCAGCTGATAAGAATACTGGACAGTTCAACCAATCAGGTGTAAATAATATTTCTAATGATCTCATATAAAAAATAATTCTTATCAACTGAAAATCTTATAGATCTGATAAGAACATATCAAAATATTTTAACATTTAGTGAGGAATACAATACTACTATGAAATTAAAACAGCAATTTACAGTTATTTAAAAGAAATGTTCCTAGTTTTGGTGATGTAACAAACAAGTACTAGTTCATTATAAATGATGACTTAATTAGATGTTGTATCCAGAGGTGAGCACCTTTTCTTTAAAAGCTGTATAAAACACTGCCTTACAGCATTGATAATTATTTGTTTCTTTTACATGTCTTACTTTGCATACAGCTGATTGCAACAATTTCCTAACTATCTCAGTATATTTAAAAACTAAGGATTTTTTTCTACATCTGTAGATTTTCACCATTGAAATTATCCATTTTATTGCTCTTCTGCATTTTGTAATCCATATTTATCTTTAAATTGCCTGTAAAATTGTACTCACTTGCATTTACATCTTTCTTGGAAATAATTCTGAATTGTTTTCCAAGTTGGCATCTCCACTGGTATAACAGATCTCATTCAGGAACATTATAATATATTTACTTAAACTGACTAACTGCAGCGCATACAACCAGATATGCTGTTCAGCATTACACCAAATGATGAAGACAATATGTTGTTTGTTTTGCATACCATCAAACAGTGTAGACACGAATATGCTATATATATGCAGATCTTAATTCTGTTTATTAGCAAAAATGGTTTAGAACCAGGTCTGCTGTGTCACTCATTGCACCAGTATATCATGGTACATGTTGTTTTATTTACCAGCAGTGTAGAGCTAAATAAGCTGTCTCACACAGCAGATCATGCATTTTTTTTTTGTCCTTGTTTACCAGCAAATTATGTCACACATTGCATATCTGGGTATATACTGTTTGTTTTATTTACCAGCAGTGTAGACCCAGATTTCCTGTTGCACAATGCATCAGCAGATCAGGGTATATACTGTTCTGAAGACAAGCAAACAATGTCAATCCATATATTCTGGCATAGTGTGCAGTGACAGATCTGAATGTATGCAGTCGGACTTGAGCTCGAAAGTTTATAATGGGTAACTACACAAACTAAATGAATTATGAAATTGACCTTAGTCATAATTATTATCAGCCTTAAAGTTGGTTAAAGCTGCAGGTAAATACTGTTTAGATGGAAGAAAGGTGAAATGGGGGATTATTTTTGATGTTGTTCATCAATTTTGTAAGTATGCAAATTATTTATGTGTGAGGAGGTCATCATTTTCATGCAGGTTAATCATGTTTTTGATGACAGACTGTTATTAAATGAGTGTTTATTCTGTATGCATTAACAGAAGAACCTAATAATCAAGCAAGGCAGGAAAATCTGCGAATCATACAAAATCTTGCAGAATTCTATCTGTGTTATGTAAAAAGCAATGTTATCAAGATGTACATATTTTGTAATATATGACAATATTAATCAACATTAGGTGAATAGTCCAGTCTAATGTTTAATAGATACACATAATTCATTCTTCCCACAAAGTTCAGATTCAGTGTATTATCAGATAGTTTTTAATAAAGATTACTACATTCTCTAAAGTTCCTCCTACTATTCAGACAAGTTGAGACCAAGAGATTCTTGGTGTATGCATTAGTTAATTGTACCCAATTAGTGAATCAAATTTAAACATTAATTGTTGCAGTCTGCCCAGACCCAGATCTTCCATATCACATAATAGGCTGACAGATCTTGGTCTGGGTTTTTGCAATATTTTTTTCTTCATTTTGGCAGATATTTTTTATTCGGTGGAACAAACAAAATATACACTGATCTGCAATTGCATTATACTATGGCAAATCAGAATCTTTATTTTTTAACTCCACTTGAAAGCAATTATATTTTACTTGTGTAGTATCTTACAAATATACACAATGTAACTAAATATATATATATATATATATATATATATACACACACACACACACATATGTATCTTTGATATACAGACAAATACATATCTGATCTACAAATTTTATGAATATTGTTTAGGTGATTTAATTATTGTTTTGCAATAAGTTTCTGTCTCAGGCAGTGCTTACTCAGTTGGTGAAAGGTCTTTAAAATTCAGTTATAAGTGCTAAAGAAATGATTTCTAAATGTTTGAACCAAAATTTATGTTTTTTTTATATTATGTAAGATATGCATGACATTGTCTTTATAAATTTATTTTATCCAAGGTATTCATTTCAGTTGACCCAATTTTAACTACACAACTGTTTGATAATTGATGAGCATATATTTGTGTATTGGTTGGATTGGTACAATATTCCTCTCACTATCAGTCCACCATTATAACTTCCTGTTATCAGGCAGTCATATAGTTAGGTGGTTGATCCCGTGGATAACATGATATTGAGGGACTACTTATCATACACTTCATTATAAGGCGGTAGTAGTATAAGATGGTATGCTTTATGGCTGCTATGTACATCATTATAATAAGGGAATACTGCATCATGTACCTCATTTATAGGGCAGTCTTGCTTAGGTGATTTACCCTATAAAATTCCACACACAGCATTATAATGATGGAGTTATGTATTATGTATCTCTTGAGGCATTCTTGCTTTAAGGTGGTATACCCATTGTATTCCATGGACAGCATTATAATGAAGGAGTACAGTATTTACCTCATGTAAGTTTTTTTTAAAAATACAATAAAGTGGTATACCATGGATAGATTTATAATAGAAGGAGTATTTTACTGGGAATTTGGTTGCCTGCATGTATTTTAACTATTGTTGCTAGTTTAAAAATAAACCCATTCTACCCCTGTTAAGACAAAACTTGTTTCCTGGATGCAAAACAGGCAAAACTGTGGTACACTTGCATGTACAATGTAAATGGTGATCAAAAATTCTTCAAAACAGTGCACAATCATTCCAGTTAAAATATCTTGTATGACTAAGGCCTCTCTTTATATCATGTAATAGCTACAAAACAAATTGGTTTTCCTGTGAATGAAGTTAGAACCTTACAAATATATCACAATGTAACTAACTATACTTAGTTTTAATAATTTTGTATTGATTGCCATTTTTATTTAAGTTTGGCATTGATTTTTTAAATGAGTTTAATAATTTGAAGATTTTGCCTGCCATTATTTGAAAATACTAGGCTAGTTTCATAAATTTCATTTGAAATTAGCACAGCTATAACATACTGTTGTTGTGTAATTCTGATTTTAATTGACCATAACATAGAATAGTGTGATGAAATGACTTTGAAATACATATGGATTCAAAAGTCATTATGCCTTTCCTTTGCATAATGTTATGTTATTTATGACATCATAAACTGATATTAGATGCTAAATATCTGAAAATTGTATTATGGGTATATTAGTAAAAATAACAGTAGTTATGCGCTAATACCTCATAAAGTGACAGTATCAGTGATTGGCACATGGGATATCACATGTCAGGGAACAAAATATCATGTCTCCCTTATGCACCTATGTTTTCCATGAACATGTCTCCTTCATGTGAACTTGTTTCCCTATCATGATCATGTCTCCTTCATGTGATCTTGTTTCCCTATCATGATCATGTCTCCTTCATGTGATCTTGTTTCCCTATCATGATCATGTCTCCTTCATGTGAACTTGTTTCCCCGATTTTGTTTCTTTTTCACATAAAAAAACATTTTTGTTTGCCCTTGTTTGCAAGAGATATGAAGATTTGCTTGCCCACATTGTTGCACTTACGGTTCACCCTTGTTGATCATAACTTGCCTTGGGTGAACAAATCTTCATATCTCCCCCTAACAACAGCAATAAAATGTACAACACCAGCTAATAACCTTGTGCAATGTTTACATTTTAGAAATTCGTAGTTGTTGATGAAGGCATCTTTTTTAAAAAATTAATGGTAAAACTATTCCTATATTTTCAAAATTTTAATTGATGACAAAGGCTTCCTTTTGTAAAAAAATAAATTGTAAGCCATTCCAATAATTTCATAATTGTAACTGATGTCAAAGGCTTCATTAAATAAACATTATTTGTAAACCATTCCGTTGTCTTCATTATTGCAACTGATATGACAAAGGCACCCTTTACTAAATATTTTAAACCATTCTAATGAGATCATAATGTGAAAGGATGTACTAGTGTTCATTTTACGACATGCACTATAGATACATCCAAGTCTTTGCAACAATACAACGTTGAAAATAGCTTTTTAAAACTTGTTTGAATTTAATTATCCAGTGAAGTTTTGTCTTAAAATGGGTATAATAAAGGCTTTTTTTGTATGCCAGCATGTACTTCAAACTGACTTGATGATTGACATGTGTTTATTTCTAATTTTAAAGTGTCTTCACTCCTAGCATTGAGGTTTAAAATTGCCAGCACCACAGGATGAACAGGTACTGACATCACACATTTAGAAATGGGGTCTTTGCTTTGGTTTTACTCTTTCTGTTTTTTTGTTTGTTCACTTTTTATTTTATTTTCACACTTATATCTTCTAATTCAGAGTAAAAATGACCTTCAGTCATCGTTTTTCTTTTACACAGCCTTTTTCTTTGCAGTAACAACCAAATGCTACTAAAAAAAAATCTTAAAAAATTATTAATTATTGCAAAAGTTTTATGTTTTTATTTTTGAGAATCTTTGCTTTTTTAAATCAATCTGTTATAGTTTTTCTGTTTTAACTATTAGTATCTTTACGTTTAAGTCTAGTAGTTTCTGATATAAATTTTTATGTGCCATTGCAAGTGTCCTGTAAAACTGGAACCAATTGTCCTGCCTTTTATAGATAAATGAAATTAAAATTACCAAGATTTCATCTAAATTAAGATGCAAGTATATATTTTCAGATCAATTGTTGTTTTATTCAGTTAAGATAAATGTTACCACAAAAGTAAAAAAGTGAGATAAAATGCATTTCATTATACAAGTATACAGTCCAAAGGTTTCAACAAATTCAACTGACATTCCTCCACCTTCCTCTTAATGTTTCTTTGGCATTGTGTAGCCTTTCTTTGCAGCTGGCATATTTTGATTGAGCTGAGTCAGTTTGATGGGTACTTTTACACTAAATATCACTTGAAGGAAAGGAATTGATGTCAGTTTTATTTTAATACTCACATTGTGGCCCCATTTTTAACAGAGTTGGAAATTATAATTGTTATTTAATTTCCACTAATTGCATTACACTGTGATGGTGATGGCTGACCTTTGATTGTTTTTTTTTTTTCTTCATTTTGGCAGATACTGATTTCACATTTGATGCTTTTGGTTGGTGCTTTTATCTTTCATTTGTATCATTTGGTATCTTTATTCAGTAGAAATGGAAGATATGGAATTTACCTCCAAGTTGAAGTGCACCTTCTACTTGGAGAACAATCTTACAAAATCCAAGCCTTTGATTTCTGATTTGGTTACAATCTGAATGACTTTATAGTTTTAGCAAAACTGCTTTTTGACTAAGAGAGCTTAAGCAAAATCTATATTCCCAGTTTCCATAGTTTTTGAAATAGTAATTTGTAAATAAGTATGTACAGTCAAGCCTGTCACTGACAACCGCTCATGGGAAAATGCTAAACTAGCCATTGCACTCGGGTAATTGCTGTAGGCAGTTTCACCTTTTAAAACTTGTTTTTGAACAAATGCAATGCACCAAATATTTATTATTATTATTATTATTATTATTATTATTATTATTATTATTATTATTATATCTTCACTATACAACAAAATCATTATTACGGGTATATGTTATTTTCTTCCAAATTTATGTTCAAGGTTACTATATCATTCTCACTTTAATTGATCCTATAAATGAAATCATCACTGTCTTAAAATATATACTCATCTTTCTTCATGCTTTAAAACTTTTTCTGGATTAGTCAGGTGCTCAAATTGCCAAGATCAAAAGAACGCTTATGTGAGAAGCCTGTGATTAGCAAAAAGTTACAAAAAAGCTGTATAAGATTAGTAATTGTGACCTATAAACCATAATATTACCTGCCTTTATGGACACATTCTGAATATTGACTAACCCTTGACCCTAATGAAAATGACATATCTCATATCTTTCTTTAAAGACAAATTTTGTTCTTAGAGAAATAGATGTAGATATCTAACTATGTCAGTCACACTGACTCAAAGGGGAATTCCATTTCTGTTGCAGTAACTGCTTTGCTTCAACAATATACACCAGGCATCAGCAAGCTTTAATAACTGCAATATACCAAGTCCACTCAGTTACAGAGTGCTTTGTACCTAGTCATGTTTTCATCCCTTTAATTAAATTATGGATTTTAGCACATACAATGGTGACCCGTCAAAAGAGCGCACGACAAAAGAGCGCCGACATAGGAGCGCAGACAAAAGAGCACACTAATTTGCCGACAAAAGAGCGCCGACATAAGAGCGCAAACTAAAGATCGAACAACAATATTTAATAAATAGGAACAAGAAAATTAACTCGCTCAGACGCCTCGTTTGATGTTAACTCTTTATTGTTTCATTAAAAAACTAATTGTTCAGTTTCTTTAACTAAAAAACTGGTATAATCAACTGAATGTTTGCGGGCATCTTAACTATAATAGACTATCAACTGAAGTCCAATTATTCAAAACGAAATCTAATAACACATACAAAGATTTTAAATGTTAGGCCTAAAGTGAAAATATAAAATGAAATGAAATTACACAAAATGAAAGGAAGTTCAAACTAATAAAACGTTTCTTTATAGTTGCATTTATATTGCTAAGTTGTGGGCTATACCTCGTAGGTATTCCATCATTGAATCATTAGCATAGGTTGAAGCAATCGCCTGCAATCTTCGGTTCAGCTGAACATATGTGTTCTTTGAAGCTTCTGGTTGATTAACTCCAGCTAGATGACGTTCCAGTTCGATTTCGATGTGATCTTGTTCCAGATGAAACTGGTTGATCAATTTATAAACGGAAGGATGATTGCAATCTACCGTTTGTTGGAATGCGCGATGCCATGCCTCGACTGAGTTGTTTGTACGGGGTAGATTTTCAGCGACACGATTATGGACATTCCAAATAGCAAGAGCGAAGCGCGGGTCACCTCGACGGTTTCTCCTTCACCTCCCTATGTAAGTATCCTCCCAATAATCTACCAGTGGCATAATTTCTGCAGGACTAGCTTCTACCAATTGCTCGAATGCAGTACAGACATCATTTACAGGAACAAAACTTAAGGCAAGCAGCATCTTCACTGTCATTTGACATTCCTCGTTGTCGTGATACAGTTGCGATAAGCCTAAATCTTGCACTTTTCGCCAGAGACATTGGCCTAGATGAAATAGACAACCAACAAGACGTGCATTGGGAAACACGTGCTGAATTGCATTATGTGTGGCTTTCTCAAAATCAGACATGATGCTCGCAGGATTCACGGTAGGTAGAAGTTCCACAATTTTCTCAAAAACTCTGATATAGGTTGCTTCGGTCTTATCCTGGATGAGGCAATAAACCAACGGCACTGCCTTATTATCTATCAAAGCATGGATTGTAAATACCTGATAGAAGATTACTGGTGCAACTCTAAAAGTTCCATCCACAAGCCAATGTTCATTTTGCTGTAGACGATTGATATTATCCATTGTTCCGAACATCATCATTCTGTAAACGTCAGTCGGTCCGGAATCCCACAAGACGAAATTTTGCCCTCTTGTTGTCGTTTGAAGAGGTTCAGGAATTGTTATCTCTGCAACGTTCTGCGGATTTGGGTATGGCAGCTGATTGCGTTTTCTTTGTCTTTCTATTGCACGTTGTGAAGCGACGTATGCCGGCAAATGAGGTGCTACTTCCATCGAAATTCCTGCTCTGGTTTGTTGTATAATCTGCCTTGGTTTTTCCACCCCTTCCACTGCCCGTTTTCGTATAGCCGACACCACTTTCGCTGCTTCGTTTTTAGCCGGATCAGGAGCGTGATTGTGTTCCGATGATGACAAAACAACATCGTTCAGCATTTTCATCCGTCCTCGGCAGCCATCTTTCTTGCAGCATCTCCATGTCGTACTTCCATCAGCATTTGCTCTATCCTTTCGATATCTGTAGCCTTCGAACAATATAATAGCCTTCCCTTTCTGTGATTCGATCTTCTCCATGTTACTTGGGTTAGAAATATTTTCAAACTGCATTCATAACATATTAACCATAATATATAAATAAACACAAATAGGTGCAATGTCGTTTTATCGTACCGCCGATTGTTTCATTAAAACAAGTGTTAACCATTTCATATTCGTTTAGCGTACAACATGTGTTTTTTTAATTGACTGAGCTCTTATGTCGGCGCTCTTTTGTCTGCGCTCTTTTGTCTGCGCTCCTTTGTCGACGCTCTTTTGTCTGCGCTCTTATGTCTGCGCTCTTTTGTCGGGCGCTCTTTTGACGGGGTGCCACATACAATACAAATCTACAATTTGTACAGCATGCCATTCCAAAGGGTCATGATTGCCACCTTTGACATGTGTGTCATAGGTTTCTGACACCTGCTATACCCTAATGATAAAAAAGTATACCCTTGCTTTGATATCTCATATAGTGACACCCTTGAGTTACAATGTCAATGTCACTGGAGTTTGTTGAGTACAAGAAAGTTCAAAAAAATTGCAAATCAATTCATGTGAAATTCCTTTACCTAAACAATCTCATTCTGATGAAGCAATAGACAGCATCTGCTGCTGACATCAGCAAGGCAGGTGATCATTAAATACAGGATAGTTATATAGGAATATTTGCCAGGGAATATAGGTATGGCCATTGTGTGCAAGTAGCCACCAAGTAAAAATTTTCCATTAGGACATTTATGAATCTGGCTTGTGCATGCATGTGTGTGAGTGGCATAGTGGCACATCATGCATTTTTACCATGTTCATGTCAGTTTGTCAATTATGCCAAACTGTAAGTGTGTATACTGTGACCTTGTATGTAAACAGACTTTGGTGATCAAAGGCAACTCTTGAAGCAACCAAGTAGCTTGATAAACTCTAGCTTGTGTCTGATCCTGATGATTTTATTTTTTGCAGAACTTAGTGTCATAAGTGTTATTCAAGTTTGAACAAAGTTTCATTTTTTTTTTAAATGTGGTTTACAGCATTTTTCTTGTTCTGCTAATCACAGTGCTAACCCATTAGTTAGGTGCTGCATGAGACAGTGGAAGTGAACCAGTCTGTTTTTCCATTAGATATTTTTGATGTAATTTATTACGGACTTAAAACATTCAGGATGTAAGGGATTTGTAACAGATATTTTCATCAGTTTTTTTCCGCAAGAACTAATACATTTGACATATTTCTAAATATCTCTTACATGGTCATCAGAAGCCCAAAGATTTTTGCAAATATATTTTTCTTTAAATCATATTTATCATAGAAATTTGTAATGCTATATGATAAATATAAAAGTAGGTGGGGGAAGAATCACATATTTAATGTTACACTCTTTAAAACTTGTAGATCCAGGGACAGCAGTGCTAATATGGTATTTAATAATGCATTGTAGACATCACCTTAAGAAATATGATTCTTTTTGGCACGACCAAGATCTCACTCTCGCAAATTATTTTTCTTTTTGGCAGGGCCACCAGATTCTAAAGGACAAACTGAATGTTGAATGAAAGACTGATCTATAACCATTGCATGTTCCAGAGGGAATGGGATCATAATAATTATCTCCCTTACAGAAAACATGAGTGAAGCTGTGGTGTTGATTTTTGGATAAATAGATATGGGCAGCTTTGCTTTTGAAGCAAGATGAAGCTACAGCAAGAGACAAGATTTATTATTTATTTATTAGAGACTTTTGTCAATTGATGCTTTAAAAATTATCATCACACTATGATGATTAGCACATTCAAATGTGCTAACAGAGGGAGGCAGAGTTTTCTAGACTGGTTTCTTCTGTTGAAGTCAATGCATTTATCAGTTTGATTGAACCAGTCTTGTCATAAGTAGGTGTATTGGGTTTTGACATTGTTAGACACAGACATATTTACTGTCCTCCCTAGCTTTAAATAACAATGACAATTCTCCTCAGTTGTCTTTTATTACGAAAGGACTAAAAAACTTGAGCATAACAGAGTTCATCTGGTTTGGTTAGGTTTAAAGAACCTTGATGGCAAAAGCTTGATAAGAAGAATTATCAAGACAGGACAAGAACAGAATAATAATTTAAGCATGGATATATTTAAAATCACATCAGTCATTATCCAGCATAAGGCTATGGTGCTTTGCTGTTAATTATGGTATTTTATTTACGTTGCCAGCTTAACACTGTACATAACATTTTTGTCTGCTAACTTGTGTAATGCTAACATTAGCCATTTGCTTTCATACTTCACTTGATATGTTATTCTACTGTACCCACATTTCTAATAAAACAATTCAGATTGTTCTGTTTTATTTTGTCATACTTGTGTTAGCATGGTTAAACACAGATGTAACTTGTGTGGTATTGACATCATCATTGTTGTCACCAGTGTTAAAGTTTTGTTTATTTTCACATATCAGAGTAGACCTATGCAGATTAAACACCCATGGAACATATGTCACATAAACTGGTTTTGTTCTTACAAGTTCATTGCAGGTATTTGCATAAGCAAGTCAAAAATGCTTCAGTGCATGAATTTCTCCCAAACTTCATTGAATCATTTATATTACATATAGAACATGACATACTGCAACTGGGCTTTTAAAATGCCATCTGGCTTTGCATGAGAAGATCGCTTACAGAGAGCATGCAATTTTTCTTTTGCTTTTTCTTTTATCTTGCCTGCATTATTATGTAGAGACTTTGGTTTTGTTTCTGGCAGCATTGCTGGTCAACAGTATTAGAGTTTTGTGTTCAGGTTTTTAAAAGTTGGAGATGGTCGTATACCAGATATGCCAACACAAGAAAACAAATTGAGACTGGCTCAGTGGAGCATGTCTTTAGTTTCATTTTGACAAATATTTCATTAAAATGAAAGACAAGAAAAATTTGGAGCAATTCAGCTTGAAGTTTTTTCTAACAGCCTTTTAAACTTGATATTATATAATCAGTATTCCCTCATTATAATAGTCTGTGGTATACTGCTGATTGTGAGGTTGCCTTATAATGAGGTTTTATATATATATATATATATATATATATATATATATATATATATATATATATATATATATATATATATAATCATCCTTATAACAGGAACTGTGTTATTAAAAAGGACTTTATATTGAGGGAGTTCTGTCCTTGTGCCTAGTTCCTCCTGTCCCCCACTAGATAACAAAATAGTATGTCTTGGAATGTTGTGATATTTGTTTCTTCAATGTTTCCTACCTGCCCATCCTGTTAAAGAAACTGGATAGAGTGAGGATGATTCAGAATTACAAAAAGTATTACACCAAGGATAATTTTCATTTCAAGTTTTAGAAATGAGATTGCTTGAAGTGTTTTACTGACTTGTGTAACTATTGGGATTATAAGAAGCAGCATGCATAGACATACAAAACTGGAAGATTCAGTATTTATTTGGATAGTACAGTATTTAGTCAGTTATTTTCATGCTAGAGTGGTTGTTGATTCTGTATTTTGGTACTTTTATTTGCATTTACATATATTGTTGCTAATGTTGGAATAGTTTACCCTCATTATTTAATTAATCTAAATCTTCTCAAACTTACATGTATGCCTTTTTATTAATGTTTACTTTTCAGACTGTTTTTAAGGTCTATGATAAATGATCAAATCATGTGTCTGTAGATGTTTTTGAATAAATTTCCATTTAGGAACAAAATTATACTTTTTCATTCCAATCAAATGTGATAATTTTGTATGTGACTAAGGTTGTGAGTGCATAGTTTACAGTATATAAATTAACTTACTTTTTATTACTAATATTTACACTGTCAGCTCATTCAAAATGTAAATATAAAAAGGAATTTATATACATATTCACAGGTACATCACTCACCCATTATAATGCTTTCCTGGGAAACATAAAATATACTACCTTATAAATGAGGTCATCAGATAATTAAGTACATTACTGCAAAGTTCACAGATTCATTGCACAATGCACTGGCAGATCGGTGTCTCTGAATTTTGTTTGGGGAAATAAGTAGAACAAACATCATAGACCCTGGTCTGCAGATGCAGTATGATATGGCAGATCAGGATCTTTGTTGTTTGCAGTTTGACTCTGTTTATTTGGTAGTAAATGTGGTACAATGTATCCACTAAATAATAAAACTACATCCATGATCATAATCACCATAAAAAATGAACTGTGTTATAATGAAGTGCTTTATAGTTTGTTAGTGATGTACTTGTAAATTTATCACATATAGTCACTTATACCTTACAATAAGTGAAATTATGGTTTGTAAATCTTCATATTTCTCATTACAAACCATTTTATAGAACTTAATTAGATCTATTTGTTTCTTGTGAATTAAGCCCTGATTTTATTGTTCAAAAGCAGTGCTTGTAACTGAATCTTTTTGTTGAACCAATAATTAATTAGTTCTCTAATGGTATGTTTTGTATCTTTATGTAATTACATAGTTTTTTGAGTAACATTGCTATCCCTGTGTTATTTTTAATGCTGCACTTCAATGAAATCTAGAAAATCTATTCTTTTAAAAGACAAAATGGAGAACAGTGATGATCTGGACAAAAGAATACTATTTTTGCATTAACAGTGAAATTGTAATAGATAGAAAGATTTAGGCCTTCATTATGGGCTCATCTTGAACTCATTAATACCAGTACATACATATTGAGTTCAAACATTTAGCAAAACTAGGTTAAAGTTTATTCTTAACATTTTGAATTTTCTAAGGAATATTTACTGTTTATACCATAGAGATCCAGACAATTTTATTCTTGTTAAATCAGTTACATAGGTTTGTGCCAGTAATACAAATTTACCCATAATGCCCACCAAACATTAATCCAAATCATCATATTTACATGAATCTTGAATAAGTTATGTTCCATGGATTTTGCGAGATACATGGACAATTTATGCTTGTTACATCGGTCACATGTTTATATCAATAATACAAAATTATTCATAATGCCCACTGAAAGGTGATCTAAATCATCGTATACATTGAATCTTGAAAACGTCACTTGCCTTAGATTTTGTGAGAAATATGGATAGTTTTATTCTTATAACATGTGCCTTGGATTTTGTGATTTTTATATATATATATTTTACATTTGTGCCATGTATATGAACATTTGTATGGTGCAATTTCTAAAGTAAGCATTTAGTTCAAAGTATCGGGTACCTTCTTATTGTTGATGGAAGGAAGACTTTATCAGTTATAATTTTGTACATACATGTAATTTACTTATAGTTCATTATATAAAAGTAGCCAGCTCAAGTAACAATAGATCCTGTATGAAATTAACTCTGCTTTAATATATTTTCTTAATTCTTTTTTCTTCTGCAATTTGGAAATTCTTTACTGGTAAATTGATGAATAGAATTGTTGTATACACTATACATGGCATTGCAACATCAACAGTTGTAAAAGTTGTAGGTATTTTTGTTTTAGAAATTTGTCAATTTTGTTTAGATCTAAAACACAATATTCCCACAAAATATAGCTAGGTAATATTCTTTTGTAATTTCGGAAAGTATGCACTAATTGTAACCAAACTCCCCACATACATTTTCTGTATTCCTACCTGTTAAACAGGTTAGGTTTATAGGATTAAAATTGTACAACTGACATCACTCTTGGTCATTATCAAGAAAAGCAAATTGCCACAGTTTACAAAATGTAACTTCATTCATCAAAATAAAATGCTTTTTGAATGTAAATGTATCATGTATTTTCACTGATACGTATGATGCAGATGATTTACGCACAGGTGGATATTTTGTCAGAAATATCAACTTTCTAGTTAAACAGCAATTTTCACGATGTTTCATACTATAGAGTGCAAAATAAAAACTCTGGTATTCCTAATTATGAAATGGTCTCTGAGCATCAAGAACAAATATAAAATTAAGTTTATAGACATATTCATAATCCCTAATGGTCCACTTCATTTATAGAATATCCGTCCAGACCAGCTTTGCATACAAATGTTTCATACCAGTCCAGACCAGCTTTGCATACAAATGTTTCATACCAGTCCAGACCAGCTTTGCATACAAATGTTTCATACCAGTCCAGACCAGCTTTGCATACAAATGTTTCATACCAGATGATCTATTTTTTGTATTCTGATACTTTTCTTAATGAAATTTAGATTCAGGTCAAGTTGTTACAGGGCTTTTCATATTTGTTTAAATAAATGGGAGTGGGGAGGGGGTCATATACAGTATTGTATTTCTTTATATACAATGTTGTATCTCTTTGTATATATACAGTGTAAATTTATCAAGCTTTTCACAGAAAGTATAGATATGCCTTATTATTTAAGGTTCTAGTATACAAGGCTTTTCAAAAAGGATTTTTTAAAATTAAAATATTGACATATTTTGATTTGCCATGCATGTCATTGAGATGTGCAGCTTATTTAGTTAGTGAAGTTAGTCAAGGATGTTATATATCACAGCTACATTTATCCTCTACTTATTGTAATGTTATGATTGATTGCATTTTTGGGGAGTGGTTTCCCCAAATCACTGAATTGTTACTTATGAACAGATCTACTTGAAATAATGTAATTATTGTTCTTTCATTTTCTTTTGCTTTTACACTTTAAAGTTACATGTACCCCAAATCAATAAAACCATACTGTCACTGTACATCATTTTATTTTGATTTTTTTGTTCATTGTTTGAAGAAAGTTGAATCAGTAACTTTTCTACAAATACAATGGTTTACATATAAGTTCTTTATACATTTAGATGGAGAAAAAACTTGATTTCCTAAACACTTTTTAAGACCAGTTGAAAAGACTGAGTTTTATTTTACCTCAATTTCACCTGCAACAGTTGACCACATTGTTGATGTATGGCATATTTATTCATTTTGTAACACCGCTTAAATTTTCAAGTTTAGTGATAATTTCATTGCGTTGTATTTTGAGTTTTCAAGTGATGTGATTGGCCAACATGTAAAGTTGACCATCTAGGTCATGTACAAAAACAGACAATACAAAAGATGAAATAAAATTATTGACTAAAGCTTTGTCAATTTGTATTTTTAGTTAACATTTGTTTAACACCAAACAGATAGATTAAGTTAGTGTTATGTTTGTAAACATTGACTAATTTTGACTGTTCAAAAACCCTGTTATACATTTATACCAGATTTGTCTAATGTCACTCTGATATTAAGGTCATTCAAGTTTGTATGAATAAATGATATAACTCCACCATCAAATATTGCAAAATCATAAACATTTTTTTATCAAAACTTTTTTTGGGGGCCCCCGAGTGGCTGAGTGGTCTAAAGTACTCTCCATTATGGATCACTGCCATCTCACGTCTTTCTGCATGGGTTCGAGTGTAAGATTCGGCTAATGTAGTTATGTGAGAAAGCTTGCCAGTAGCTTCTTGTGGGTCGATGGTTCTTTCCAGGGGTTTTGCCGGTTCTTCCTCCACCAATAATACTGGCCGCCATGTATAACCTATCGTGTGCTGAAAAATGGCATTAATCCCTACATCAACAACATCAACAAATTCAAAACTTTTTGGACAGTTCTGACAAAATACAACATGTGTCATGTTGAGTTTTCTCATCTTTGTACAAAATGGTACAATAATTTTCAAATTTACAGGTAGTATTATCAAAAGCCTTTAAATATATTTCTTTGCTAAGGTGAACATCTATTGGATATGGTTGCCATATCTTGCAATAATCATTCAACAGACTTGATCTAACAAAAACATACATCTTTTCATTTAAAAAAATTTTTTTAAAAAATTCCCAAAGATGTTAATCACAATTTAATCAATGGTGGGTACCATTGTATCAAGGTAATCCATAGGTATCAAGTCTAATACAGCCCTCAGCAGCTGCCATGGTGTGTCCTTAGAAAAGGCACTTTGCTCCTGTTTTCACTGCATGATATATCCAATAATGTCTTAAAGGTGTCATTAAAAACAAACTATTCACCCATCAAGTACTTTCAACACATTAGTTGGCCAGCAGCTATCACTACTGGGTTGTAGATGAAAATGGTCTCTGGTCTCTACTTGTAACTCCTGCTTGGATTTTGGATCACTTGGTCCGATTTTAAGGTCACTAGTGTAGAACAAAAAGGCCATATTAACGTTGGTTTTCACCAGAAGACTTCTTGTTATTTCTAGTTGTCCTAAAATAAAATTGATTCCTCCCACACATCAAGTATGGCTGCCAATTCTGCTTGTTTTTAAAATATTGTTATTGCTGCCACCCTTAAATAGAAATTTGTATCAACATGAATTTTCATTTAAAGACTTTTTATGAGATCTAGCTGGTGCTAAATAAAAATGGTGCCATTCAGACATCCAGCTTTGTAACCACAGTAGCCTTTGTGAAAAAAATTATTGCTACCTGTCTTGAATGGATCATCATATTAGCATGGTTTTGTTGTAAACACTTCTTATCATGCCTATATGTTAAGGAAAAGGATACCAGTTTGACCACCAATATGGCCACCTCAGTGGACATCTGGAAAATTCTAATGCAGATACATATCATAGATAGCTGGTCACATCAACATTGTGCTTTCATCTGAAGGTTTCTTGTGATGTCTACTTGGTCCTAAATGGAAATGGTTCACATTTGATAGCCAATATGGCCATTATTGCAGCCATCTTGAAAATGTGTTTGATACCCCTCCAAAAATGAAAATCATATAAACATTGGGTTTTCACCAGAAGACTAGTTATAAAGTCCCATTGATCCAGAAGTTAAATGGTGTTGACCTGAAATCTTGTTATCTTATCAAAATCTTATTTGTGCTACTCATGAATGGAAAATCATTTTTATTAGGTTTTCATATGAAGAGTTCTTATGGTGTCTGGTTGGTCCTAAATGAAAATGATGCGAAAATGCTGCCAATCGTACATCCAGAATGGCTGCCTAGATAGCTGTCGTTAAACCTTGCTGGCATTAACCTGCCATTCCACCCCACCCCGAATGGATGGTCATATTGACCATGGGATTTTCATAAAAAGCTTTCTTGTGATGTCTACTTGGTTTTGAATGAAATTGGTGCTAATACGAATTTCAATATGTTCACCACAGCGGCTAATTTAAACGCATTTTATCACTGAAAAATATATAATTGTTTCAACACTCGGTGGTTAAAAGAAAGCAATGGTCTTCTCCTAAACTCTTGAATTTCGTATCTCCGGGTTGTATTTTGGCTTTCGTCTATTTGTCTCATTGTTTTGTTGTTTTTTTCTTCATTATTAACAGCAATAAGTCTCCTGACAGTGCACTTACATAGTAAAGATTATACATTCTTCCTTTTTTAATTAATGCCTTTAGCATTAATATAATGTATGGACGATGCTTCTATGTTAATAGTTTGATTAGTTGAAATTTGTATACACTCAGACATTTGTATTTAAGAAAAATAAGTAGTAAGGACAGGAATGATTCTGACAACCGATGTTCTTATAACCCAAAATTTTGTTTCAGAAATTTCTTTTCGGATATGACTAGTAGCATAGGATATAAGGAGAAGTCGCCCCAAATGGTTGGAGAAGTACCCCAAAACTTGTCAACCAAAAAATCTATTTAACATTTATCTTTGAAAATAAATAAGTTATTTAAAAGATAGAAATACGTACCTTAGAACAATGCTGTTAGCAACAAAGATGTCGCCAGAAGGTGGTTACAACATTATTTGATTCCAGTTTGAATCGTTTCCCATTGCAAGCGTTTAGTTAAGCACTGTGTATTTCGGACTATTTTTTACCGATCATTGCGGAATGGCTGTTGTTTATGCTATTTAGTAGTGTCACCATTGTCATGCGTTATAGCAGACATGTTTGTCTGAAAGTTACCAAACACGAGATGATAGTCATCTGTGTGGTATCCAAGATGTTAAGAAATTCATGTGGCTCTGGTTGTTATATCTTATAACATTATTTTATAGTTTCCAAATTTCCCTCGTACGTTTTTTCTCCATCCATCAAAAGCAGACCGTTCATTGTAACTGTTTATTTAACTATTTACTTTCAACGAAAGCCATTATTTTTAATGGAATTTAATTTTTTCCTCTTATTTTAGTAATATCTAAGTTATATCAGCGAGTACCCTTTTTAATAGAAGCAAACCTGGTTTAGAATAACTGATATACGCCTTGATGATCTGATGGCTTTACACCGTCTGTTCTAGATTATATGCTGCACCTGTATCCAAATTTGCTGAGGTCCTACTTTTCATTAAACATCTACTAAAACAACAGTTTCTGTGTTCCTCTTGTTTAATCATTAATAGTGTTTGCATTATTGGTTCATTTACGGAAGTGTTTTGGAATTGATTCGCTTGCATACAAAATGCGGGAGTCGTTGTTTTTAACTGTTTTTTTTAAACATTTTGTTATTAACCCATTTTGAGAAAATCTATGTAAGTCCCTGAACAACTAATTTATATTTATCGATGTTCAGATGTAATTAACTTTATCAAACGTACTATTAAGTAGCCGTTGTCATTTTTGAGTAAGTAGAGGTTTTAGATTGTCAAATAGGTCGCTGAATACCTTTTTCTTGATTGAATAAGTTCAGGGTGTGTCCAACTACATGGTCTTTTTCCCCATTCTCTTACACGATCCTACGCTTGGGAAATTTTGCCGTTGAATTCCTTCAGCGCTCATTTCTCGCAATTATACGGCAAAACAGTTTCAATAATGTTAGCAAAAAGTATGCGTTTTGAAATCCTTACTTTGTATTGTTGTTGACCTCTGATATTTATATTGCAAAAAATAATATTAATATGGGTACTGGAACAATGTTTTTAACTTTTTTCTTCTTCTTTTTCCTCCTTTTCTTCTTCTCCATCTTTAAAAGGTAATAAATTATCTACCAAATGAAATAACATTAAATACATGTTTTACGCTTTGTCATTCAATGTTTCCAACATCAATTTAGTATGCACCTTGGATTTTGTATGCAACTGCATCGGATGAATATGTATTTTTCCTTCCACACTTACGTTCAAAACTGTTTTCCTCTCGTTGTATAATAAACCCGTCCTTCCTAATCTGCATTCATTATATTTGTGTAATGTCGATAATATAAAAGTATATCATTTATAATTGATAGCATGTGTGATCAATAAACTCGTTAGGTTTCTTATAACAACACATACAGGAATAGCACGAGATTTAAAAAACAAAAAACAAAAAAACAAATGTTAATGTTAACGTTCTTGATTGATATATCTATTATACTAACATTACTCATTCGTGTGGAAATTACTCTCAAACTCGGACCAGACGGATTCAGATGTAATAGTACGTAACAAAAGAACATCGTATCTATTACAAGTAAAACATTATAGTAATCATTATTATTGGGTGAGATGCAAGCATATACTAAACGGTAATCACACAAACGAAGTTTTTCATGGATTTGGAGATGACAATGTATTTGGGGTAAGTAAATCTTTACTTTTAAATAAACATTTCAAACAATGCCAAAATCAAGATATATATATATATATATATATATATATATATATATATATATATATATATATATATATATATATATATATATATATATATATATATATATATATATATACATACATACATACATACATACATACATACATACATACATGCATACATACTGTTACGTGCTTAGGCTCGAATAAGCAGCAACACAGAAAGAGTGAAAACTAACAAGCTTGTAAAACTTTAACAATGATTTATTTAGTACAATTATTTTCATAAAATAAATAAACTTACGGTTTTAGAGAATCAAATCCAACAAATATAGAATTCACAAAATAATCCACTAATGGAATTACAAGTCCTGATAAATAAATGTTCTAATAGTTCCAGGTTCGAATCTTGACGATGTAATCCAAAATGGCTGACAATGTCACGTGGTACAGTTCTTGTTTTTAATCATCCAATTGAATATCATAAACATATGTCCTTTTTCCAGATAATTCTTCTTTTCCAACGAATTGACACAAGTCCAGAATAATTTAACTCAAACAGATAATACACAACTTATCTTAAAGCCCAAACATCTACTAATGTCAGCTTCTAAAATACAGCTATATATATATTGTTTTTCTGAAGTAAACAAGTGATCACGCTCTTTTCTAGAAATTGATAGAAGGTCATGGAAGGTCACTGCCTTCCCTAAAAATCACATACTCTAGATTTTCTTACCCCTAAGAATTAAAAATAGAATGTTGTCCCTAAAATTAACCAATGAAATTGAAGACCTGTTGACAGTGTTCAAAGCAAGGTCAGGAACTAGACCACTGTAAGCCAAGGTCAGCCTGTTTATCAGTAAAGTCCAGGTCAAATGAATTTTCTAGAAAAATCTCCCAATTAATGGATAATAACCCTAAATGACAATTTTAGATTTAATAATTAAAAATAAATAAAATTAAATCCAGTAGCCGTAACACCTTCCCCCATAAAATAAAAAGAAAGGTTTATATGATAAAACTTTCTTTTTATCACAAACCAATTTACATCTGAAATTAAAAATTACATAATATAATGAATTATACACGGGAAAGAGCGTCTGCAATTATATTATCTTTTCCTTTTATGTGCCTGATATCAAGATTATACTCTTGTAATAACAAACTCCATCTTAATAATCTTTGGTTTTTGTTTTTCATCTTGCCGATGAAAGTAAGGGGGTTGTGATCACTGAAAACTATAATCGAAGAAGGAGCTGAACTTAAATAAACTTCAAAATGTTGCAAAGCCAAAATCAATGCCAAACATTCCTTCTCGATTGTTGAATAATTTTTCTGGTGCTTATTCAATTTCTTAGAAAAATAACACACTGGATGTTCAATTCCATTTTTGTCCTTTTGAATTAAAACCGCACCAACCCCAACATCACTTGCATCAACAGATAATTTAAAAGATTGACCAAAATTTGGAGCTGCAAGAACTGGTGCTGTTTCAAGTATGGCTTTCAACTTGTCAAAAGCCTCCTGACATTTTTCAGTCCAACAGAACTTATTCTTCTTTTTCAATAAATTTGTCAGGGGTTCTGCTACTATAGAAAAATTTGAACAAAATTTACGATAATATCCAGCCATCCCTAAAAACCGCATCAGTTGTTTTCTATTTTCAGGCACGGGGAATTTAGAGATAGCCTCAACCTTGGCATCTATTAGTTTAACCTGCCCATGTCCCACAATATGTCCTAAGAAAGTTACACTAGCACGACAGAACTCACTTTTAGATAAATTAATTGTCAAACATGCATCAGTGAGTCTGTCAAAGAATTTTCGAATCGTTGCTAGATGTTCTATCCAGGTGTCGTTGTAGATGATGCCATCATCTATATAAGCATCACAATTTTCTAGACCAGAAGTAATCATATTCATGAGACGTTGAAATGTACTTGGCGACCCTTTCATCCCAAACGGCATTACTTTATATTGGTAAAGTCCATCTGGAGTCACAAATGCTGAAACTTCCTTTGCTCTTTCCGTCAGTGGAATCTGCCAAAATCCCATCAGAAGGTCAAATTTGGTGACATACTTGGCATTCCCGATTTTATCAATACAATCGTCAATTCTTGGTAATGGGAATGAATCTGTTTTTGTCACACTGTTCACCTTCCTATAATCAGTGCACATACGGAAAGTTTTATCTGGTTTTGGAACAAGTATGCATGGTGAACTCCAATCACTTTAACTGGGCTCGATAAAATCATTCTCCAGCAAATATTGAATTTCCTTTTTTAAGTATTCCTGTTTGAGTGGATTCATCCTGTATGGATGTTGTTTAATAGGTCTTGAATTTTCAATTTCAACGTCATGAAAAATTTTGTTTGTCCTTGTAGGAATATCTGGAAATAAGTGCTCAAATTCTATTAATAATTGCTTCAATTCATTTCTTTCTTGCACTTGCAAATGTGAAAGTTTCTGGTCTAGATTTTTCATAATTTCTGAATTGCAAAGATTCGTCATTTCAATATCAGTCGTCACTTCGATATCAGTAGAATCTGATGATATTCATTCATTGAGTGGGACAGGTACAACTAAATTAATTACATGTTTAGCATGGCTATCTCTTTCAATATACTCCTTTAGCATATTTATATGACAAAGTTGATTTTGTTTGCGCCTCCCAGGAGTATTTATAATGTAATTTAATTCATTAATTTTCCTATCGACTGTGTAGGGACCATAATACTTGGCCTGAAGAGGGTTTTGTGGCAAAGGCAAGAGAGCCAGGACTCGATCACCAGGTTGAAAGCTCCTTTCCTTCAAATTTTTATCATATCTTGCTTTCATTTTAGATTGCGTAGAGTGCAGATTTGTTTTTGCAACCTCACAAGCCTTTGACAATTTGTATCTAAAATCAGACACATAATCTAGAAGATTAATTTCAGGATCTTCATTAGTTAAAAGTTTCTCTTTCAATAACTTCAATGGTCCACGCACAGTATGTCCAAAAACCAGTTCAAAGGGACTGAAGCCTAGAGATTCTTGAACTGATTCTCTAACAGCATACAATAGTAAATGAATGCCTTCATCCCAATCTTTATTTGTATCAAAACAATATGATCGAATCATATTTTTCAAAGTCTGATGAAATCTTTCTAAAGCCCCTTGGCTCTCAGGATGATAGGCAGAAGATTTGAATTGTTGAATGCCTAATTCATACATAACTTGTTGGAAAATACCAGACATAAAGTTTGAACCTTGATCAGACTGAACAGATTTGGGAAGGCCATACTGAGTAAAAAACTTTATCAAAGCTTTTACTATTGTTTTACATTTTATATTCCTCAACGGAATAGCCTCTGGAAACCTTGTTGACGCACACATAATGGTCAACAGGTATTGGTTACCTGACTTGGTCTTAGGTAAGGGACCTACACAATCTACTATAATTCTACTAAAAGGTTCGTCAAATGCAGGAATAGGTTGCAGATGAGCCTTAGGTATCTTCTGATTGGGTTTTCCTACCATTTGACAAGTATGACAAGATCTACAGTATTTGACAACATCACTTTTGATTTTTGGCCAATAGAAGTGAGTCAAGATCTTGTGATACGTTTTATTAATCCCTAAATGACCAGCCAAAGGAGTTTCATGGGCCAGATTAAGTATTTCCTGTCTGTAAGGTTTTGGAACTACTATTTGATAGTTCACTGACCATTCATCACCAGCAGGTACCTCGGGAGGTCTCCATTTTCTCATAAGAATTCCATTTTTAATGAAATAACAGACAGGAACTTCAGTGGCTTCAGTCTCATTTATGGCCCTTTGAAACAAACAGGAGATCTCAGGATCTTTTTCCTGTTCAACGACAAGTGACTGTCGTTTATCACCCTGATTAGAATAAAGAGAATGAGTTGTTAAAAGAGGATCACTATGATCAATACCTTCTGATTGATCCAAACAAGGAGTAAAAGTGACCTCGTCAAAAGCCTGACCTATACACGTGCCAGATAAAGGAATACTTCCTTCATCAACATCATTCTCAAGAGCTTTCTTTGCCATAGCTCTAGTAACTGCACAAGCTTGAAATATCTCAGGGAATTCTTTTTCAATTGGATCAACTTTCTGATCCAAATTAGGCTTGTCAGTTACAAGTGGATTAACCACAACCTTGTCCCCAGCTAAGTCGTTGCCTAGCAATAAATCAATTCCCTCTACGGGCAAAACCGAGACTGTTCCGATTGTCACAGGTCCTGACACTAAGTCTGATGACAAATTTACACAATGGAGAGGAACATTAACAAAGCCGCACTCTACTCCCTGAATAAGAACACTTTCATTAGAAGAAGACTTCTCAGAAAAAGGCAAAGTACCTGATAATAAAAGACTCTGAGAAGCTCCTGTGTCCCTTAAAATTTTAATATGGGTGGGATTGGCCGAATCACCCAAGAGTGATATAGAACCCTTCGATATGAATGGTTCATAATTCTCCATAATAAAATCAGACCGGGGTTTATTAGACCCAACAATTGTATTGCTTTCAATACATGACTGTGACCTTGACCTCTTGGAAATAAGAGCATTTGGAACAGGTCTATCTTGATTCTGATTCCTATTTTTCAATTTGTAGCAATCAGAAGCAACGTGTCCTTTTTTCTTGCAAAAGTTACACGTCGGAAGAGACAAGGATCTAGAATCAAACTTCTCCGAAGTCTGATTTTTGAAAGTTGTGTTAGTTTGAGTTTTAGAAGGGCTTGAATTAGGCGGAAATACTTTTCTGCCATTAAATTGTTGAGTAGAAGTCTTGTTAACAAAAGGAACTTTATGTGTCAACGAATATTCGTCAGCAGCTCGAGCAGCATTTTCCAAGGTTTCAATCTGATGCTCCTCAAGATAAGTTTTAACATCACTATGGACACAGTTTTTGAACTCTTCAATTAATATAATTTGCTTGAGATTTTGATAATCTTGCTCGACTTTCTTGGCTAAACACCATCTATCAAACAACTGCTCTTTTTGTCTAGCAAATTCGACATGAGTTTGTCCAGCTTCTTTTCTGTAATTTCTAAATTTTTGCCTATAAGCTTCAGGAACTAACTCATAACCTCTTAAAATGCATTCTTTAACTACGTCATAATCACCACTTTGCTGAACAGATAGTGAAGTGTAAATCTCACTAGCCTTACCAGTAAGTACACATTGTAGTAACTGAGTCCAATTCTCTCTTGGCCACTTTCAATTTTCTGCAACTTTTTCAAAAAGAATAAAATATTTGTCTACTTCTTTTTCTTTAAAAGGGGGCACTAATCTAATATTCCTTGCTAAATCAAAATTTTGATTTGAAGTATGACGGTGATTCTCACTTGCCAGCTCCATTTCTTTCATTTTAATTTCATATTGTAATTGTTTTTCCTTCTCCCTTTCCTGTCTCTCTCGCTCCTCTTTTTCAAATTGTAATTGTCTTTCTTTATCCCTTTCCTGAAATTCCAGTTTCTTAAACTCTAATTCCCTCTCTCTCTCCTCTTTTTCTCTATCAATCTGCATCTGCTCTTTTTGTAATTCAATTTGTTTCTCTTTCTCCTCTCTCTCAATTCGCATTTGCTCTTTTTGTAATTCAATTTGTTTCTCTTTCTCCTCTCTCTCAATTCGCATTTGTTCTTTTTGTAATTCAATTTGTTTCTCTTTCTCCTCTCTCTCAATTCGCATTTGCTCTTTTTGTAATTCAATTTGTTTCTCTTTCTCCTCTCTCTCATATTGTAATTGCTTTTCTCTCTCCCTTTCCTGAAATTCTAGCCTCTTCAACTCTAATTCACTCTCTCTCTCTGAAATTCCAGCTTCTTCAACTCTAATTCAATCTTGAATTTTAATTCTAATTCCTTCAGTTTAATGTCAGAGTCTGGTGTAGACTTACTGACTGGAATCAAAGCACTTTGTTCAAAAACATCCTGTTCTACCAAATACTGGACCAAAATCTTTTTGATATCTTGTTTCGTTAAAGAAGCTTTCACTTCAGAAAGATCGTATTTTCTGGCAAGTTGAACCAACTCGTCTTTTTTGAAAAGATCTAATTGCTCCTGGGTAGGATTAGAAAGAAATATTTCTACCTTAGAAGTCATTTTGATACAAGCGTGTTAGTCTCACTAAAGATTTAAAATTGTCAAAAACTAAGGGAAATTCAAATTTAAATTCAAATTTATCTCAAATCTCAATCCCGAGACGATAGCCACCAATTCTATGTTACGTGCTTAGGCTCGAATAAGCAGCAACACAGAAAGAGTGAAAACTAACAAGCTTGTAAAACTTTAACAATGATTTATTTAGTACAATTATTTTCATAAAATAAATAAACTTACGGTTTTAGAGAATCAAATCCAACAAATATAGAATTCACAAAATAATCCACTAATGGAATTACAAGTCCTGATAAATAAATGTTCTAATAGTTCCAGGTTCGAATCTTGACGATGTAATCCAAAATGGCTGACAATGTCACGTGGTACAGTTCTTGTTTTTAATCATCCAATTGAATATCATAAACATATGTCCTTTTTCCAGATAATTCTTCCTTTCCAACGAATTGACACAAGTCCAGAATAATTTAACTCAAACAGATAATACACAACTTATCTTAAAGCCCAAACATCTACTAATGTCAGCTTCTAAAATACAGCTATATATATTGTTTTTCTGAAGTAAACAAGTGATCACGCTCTTTTCTAGAAATTGATAGAAGGTCATGGAAGGTCACTGCCTTCCCTAAAAATCACATACTCTAGATTTTCTTACCCCTAAGAATTAAAAATAGAATGTTGTCCCTAAAATTAACCAATGAAATTGAAGACCTGTTGACAATGTTCAAAGCAAGGTCAGGAACTAGACCACTGTAAGCCAAGGTCAGCCTGTTTATCAGTAAAGTCCAGGTCAAATGAATTTTCTAGAAAAAATCTCCCAATTAATGGATAATAACCCTAAATGACAATTTTAGATTTAATAATTAAAAATAAATAAAATTAAATCCAATAGCCGTAACAATACATACATACATACATACATACATACATACATACATACATACATACATACATACATACATACATACATACATACATACATACATACATACATACATACATACATACATACATACATACATTTTCTTCAGAGAAGACAATTGTAATGATGTCGTTTAAACAAAGTTTTAAACAAAATATGTCATCTTTCAATAGAGATAAGACTGCCATTTTCGTTACAAAAAGCATTTACTGCATGTACCATATTTCATATTTGTTCCTTTTTGTCAGTTTTCGTAATAGTTTCTCAATAAAATAAACTATTTAAAGTTTGCACATAGTTAAATGAGCTGCTTGAAAAATATTCGACTAATAAACTACAGATGCAATTATTTAATTTCATTATATACATGTACAACAACCGAATTGTCACGCGTACTATCGGGGTGTTATTGCCTTAAATGCATAATTTTAACTACTCAACGTACATGGGAATGAATGATAAATATCATGTTTATAAACAATATAATTTAAATCCCCGACAAAATGTAACGATACTTCACGTCTTGAGCATATTGCCATAACTCTTCATCGATTCTAAAATTTGTCCTGTAAAGGTGGTATCAAAGATCTGTAACTACAGTAACGGCTCAAGTGATTAACGAGTATGACCCAAAGGATAATACATGTCTTCAGTGATATGTATTATCGGCATTTCATCCTACAACCGTTATGCCGAGTGTGCAATTAAATATAAAGATTATATTATTAAGTTAAACGTTTTTGGTAATGCGTTCCCTTTTTTCTTTAAAAGATATTTGGACATTTGCAAATTTAAATGATGAAATGTTTATTAATGCTTTTGTCTGGGAAAACGGATTATAGTCTGAATTGAAAAATGGAAAATAAAATTAATATGTTACTAATATCAGAAAAAATGAAAATAAATCATTATGGTTTAATTAAATATTTCTCTAGATTAATTTTTAACGGTAACAAGCATAAGAGTAAAGAAACGCACGTGTAGAAGTTTACATATTGTAATAAATTTGGAGTATACTCATTTGGTTATGGCGCCACGGTTTAAGGAATTCTTTGATTTGTGTGATTACTTGCGTGATTATTGGAATTCGGTCTAATGGAAATTTTCTTTCGCCAGAAATAATTAGTTAATTACTAGGAACAAACGTCACGGAGTGAAGTGTTAGTGAGTTTCCGTGATGCCATGGTTCACTAGTAGTGAATTCAAGCCAAAACCGAATGAATGTCCCTGTTATACCATACTCACTACGAAAATCTAGTGGTGTACATTTGTAGTGTCACTGCAGTGACAGTATTTGTGGTAGGAAACTGTCAAAGTACACAATGAAATCAATAAGAAGGGACTCGGCAGGTTCCGTTTATATCGCCGTTGTGGCAAATGCGGTGCAAATGTACTGGTAAAATATGCCTGGAAACCATAAATTGACTGGCCTAAGGTGGCGGAGTTAAAATAGTTCATTGTGTTGGGGAAAGAGCTGTATAGTTTCAACGGCGTGAACCGATGGCAGTAAGGAAACATGATGAAGAGAAACCATGCAGATGTGCGGTTTATAAATATTTGTCAGGTTGGAGATTTGTGGTCTTGCATTGGTTAGAGTAAAATTTATGTATAGAACGGACACGCCAGACTTTCTAATTTACAACTGAAGTTGTATGGAAGTCTTTGTAAATTTATGGTAAACTTATGAATTCTGGACTAAGTTTTTCATGTAAAAAAAAAAGATTATGTTGAGTTAGATATATTAAATAAGTAATGCTAATGTAGGTGGAAAATACTTAGCAAGTAACAGATCCACTGCCAGGTGGTTACTTATATGATGTTCTTAGATGTGATGGTCAAGTAGTCAATCAATTGTTTTACCAAGAAATAATGTAGCAAAAAATCTTTCTTAGCAATTTAAATGACGAAATGGAAGAAGAAAAAAAATTTGAGTCGCGATCCGATATCCAGCAAATAGGAGAAAAATGTTAGATTTAAACAAATCTTAACTTCATTGATGCAGTAGTTTGTCATACTGGTGATAAAATGATAATGAGGTTAGAGGTCATTGCCAGATTGCTGCATACAACACCTGTAATTTACAATTTACAATATGCCCATATAAAACTAGAGGTAATGTAGTATTCCATAACCTCGGAAGAAATGATGAGCATTTGCTATTGTCAGCTATAAAATTTCAACATTATGATTATGTTCCTATTTTTATAAAATTACACCAAATTAACACTGCTAGTAAAATGCACATTGTATTCTTTAAATAAATCTGAAAATCAGATGAAGATTATAATCATGCAACAACAAGAAAAAATTTGGGAAGCAAGTAATAAAAGCAAACTATGGTGAATATCATGATCCATTCTTAAAACTGATGTTTTATCACTTGCTAGTGTATTGAAATTTTAAAAAGAAATATAGCTGTTAAAAGTTATATGCAAGAATGGTACATTGGTTATCCAAGTGATCGCCATCTCCATAGTGTTATTAATAACAAAGTTTTTTGAGAAATCTGAAGACGAATGTAATGGAAAACAGTACAAATCTTTTTTAAGACCTCAAATGCATTTTCTTATTATTGATAAAAAAAAGTCAACAAAGCAACAGTTGAATCAATACCAATTGTTAATGTGTTGTTGTTTTTCAGCACAAGATATACTCTACATGGCGGACAGTATAACTGGAATAACCAGAGGAAACCCCGGGAAGGATCACCGACCCATGAAAAGCTACTGACAAGCGTTCTCATGTACTGACATTAGCCAAGCCCGAGACTCGAACCCAGGCCGACAGAGGTGAGATGGTAGTGATCTTTAACGGTGAGCGCTTTTGGCCACTCAGACACTCGGGGCCCCGTTAACAAGAATTATATCATGCACTTTACCAAATAATATCATTTGAAGGAAATAGAGATGAAACATGTTATGCATAATACAAAAAGTGTTCATCAGCATACGGTATAAATATACTTCATTAAACAAGCTTATCACCTTTAGATTTTAAAAATATATTTATTCGAGATGATGGTATACAAGCTTATGCTGATGGTAATTAAAGAATAATTATCTAATTATTACCTAAGATAGCTTATTTCATTTTTATAATTTTACATTTTTTTTTTATCCGAAACTAATAGCCAAGGTTCAAAACAGACATATTAGGCAGGAAAACAAATCGCTTTTTACGTTATTAATAACTAATTTTCTTTTAAAATATAACATACACAAAGAGCAATCTGTATATTCTTTTCCATTTATTTAGCATGTTTGCTGGTCCTATATACATCATGTACAAAACTTAAAACTATAACCAAATATACTAATAGGTCCACAATTATTAAGTTAATGAATTATCCGATATTATTAATTTAATAACTGACCCAAAATTAATAAATTATCCAAGATTAATTAATTAATATTAAATCTTAAAATCAAGGAATTATTTAAAATTACCCAAATTAAAACATTAATGAATTATTTACATTGAAAATATTTCAATAAATGTTTAGAACGTTTATTCAAAAATTCCCAAAATAAAAATCATGTTATTGAATGATGAAATATTCATAAGCTATCAAAAGTTATAAATTAATAAATTATCGAATAATATTATTCAAAAGTATCCATAATTAATAATTAAAATAAATTAACAAAAGTTAAGAATTAGAAAATACCTTAAGGTAATCAATTATCCAGAATTAATACTTAAATATGCTTTTTTTTTTAAATCTATTAATAATATACAAAGAATAACATATATTTCAAATGATCAAATATGAATATGAATGAATTTATAATTTATAAATTATCTGACATTAATTAATTATCCCAAATTAGTTTAAAATTATCTAAAAAAAATGAAATTAAAATTATTTGCAAAATTAAGAAAACAAAAATCCAAAATAAAACATTCAAAATGAAAATATACAATCTAATTGTCAAAGAAACTAACAATAACAGTATTGGAAAATTATAAAATAAATTTAAAATTAAACTTATTTAAAAAATTCCAAAAATTTAAAATATATTCTGAGTTATAAGTCTGAGATGAAAATGATAACACTCCAAAAGGAAAAAAATGACAAATATGAAATATTAAAATCCGAAAAAAAAAATTATAATCCAAAAGGAAACATATGAGTGCCCAAGAACAAATATTATAAAATTCAATTGAAAATCATAATATCCTGAAATAATCTCCAGTTTTATAAATCCAAAACCGAAAATATCCTGTTTTAATAAACTCTACAAATCTTGTTTCTTCTCAAATTTGAGCATGAAAACTATGAAATCTAAACATGAAAATCTAAATGTTATAAAGGAAGTTTAAAATATGGGGATACATTAGTATTAGTATTTTACGTCAACATACATTCTTGTTTTGAATTTAAAACTTAATTGCGCATTCAAAGATTGCTTATATTGTTTGATATATCGGACATAGGAAGTCGGCTTTTTAATGTGACAAATTTTTGTAAGAACATAGGTCTTTATTCACATAAGTTTGATATAACATTTTTGATACTGCAACTCTATTGCAACTAAAGACAACACCATTAGTCTTTGATCCGCACCACACGTCTACATTATCACAGGAAAACCTCCGCTCTGAGGATTACTTCAAGAAAACAATTTATTTAGAGACTTTTTCAATTTCTTTCTTTCTTTCTTTCTTTCTTTCTTTCTTTCTTTCTTTCTTTCTTTCTTTCTTTCTTTCTTTCTTTCTTTTTTCTTTCTTCTTTCCGGTGATATCTAATGGTCTAGTTAAAAAAAGTTAAGTGATATTACCACAGTTGGGAAAAAAAATGACAATAAGGTGTTAATGTTTAAGAGCAAATGGGCTGAATATGTTTTGAAGTCCATTTTGATGTCAAAACTTTACTTTTTTTCTTTTTCAAAAGTTTGATATTATGAAGTATTTCTAATTATTTATGCCATATATAATTTAATTTATATCTAATTGATAATATAATATCTTAATTTGTATAAAGTTAAATTATATTGTTTTTTTTTTGGTTTTTTTTTTAATTTTGATGTAAATATCATCGTTTGGTAATACTTAAGAATTGGATTTTGATCTAGACAAAATTAATACATTTAGCAACATACTTCTTTCATTAGAATACAATTGTACACTACATATAGTTTTACAAAACATTTTAATTTCAGAATCCTCAATGTCTGTGCCACAACCAAACTTGAGTACAACAGTACAGACATAGTGATATTGCTGAGCAAAATTTAAACGTTCTAGGTCAGTATGTTCAAACATACTTTATTGTCATAGTAGCATAGAGTGGGTCTGGGCACAAGTTCTACTTATATTAGCCTTCTCCCTACATTATTCAAGTAAACGAATCACACATTTATCAAGAATCATAAAAATGGCGCTATAAAGGTAATTGCTAATTTTTCATTGTAATGATTATTATTTTACCAGTTACTTTAAATAGTCAAATTATTTATACAGTCAGTAAATCATAGTCAAATTTACCTAAACCCTAAATATAAAATGTGTGTGTGTGTGTGTGTGTGTGTGTGTGTGTGTGTGTGTGTGTGTGTTTAATAGATAAATCGATAATGTTTGACAATATCTGTTATAAAGCAAAGGTTGGTACTTAACAGACTATGAACAGGCGAAATCGTTGGAACCAATCGGATAATTTCTTCCAAAAGTGTGTCACGTGGTCATGACATCACACACCAAACCAAACTCAGCAGCTGTAAATATGGCGTCAAAAGATGAAAATCGACCATCAAGAATGAACACTGACGTGCCCAGTACTTCTGTAAGTACACATTATCAGAAGTTACACAGTGATTGCAGTGAACAGGTTTGTATTTCAATTTCTTGAAAAGTTTACACCAATGTGTATATTGTAGACGTACGAAATAGTTGCAAATTTAAATTATCATCGCATCCGTACCCCCTCCTCCCCCAAAAATGGATGGACTATTAAAGAAAACAAAATGAGGGTGAGCGATCTTCTACCATCTCACCTCTGACTGCATGGGTTCGAGTCTCGGATTCGGCCAATATGGGTATGTGAGAAAGCTTGCCAGTAGCTTCTCGTGGATCGGTGGTTCTTTCCGGGTTCTTCCTCCACCATCAATACTGGCCGCCATGTATAGCCTATATTGTGCTGAAAAATGGCGTTAAACCTACAACAATAACAACAACAACAACCGTGTGAGAAATCAGATGATAGCCTAGTCCATTAAACATATAAAATGAACATAAAAATGAAACAAGTCTATAAACATCTGAAAGCAGTAAAAGGAAAATCAAATGAAATTCTTGCTGCCAATTCTAGTCTGTATGTGTTTTAATTTAAACTTGACATGAGCATTGTCTTAAATGTCTCAACGCATCTGAACTATATTTTCTAATTTTGTAGCAAGATATTAAATAAGTTACTGCATATTTTTCTTGAGTAGCAGGTATATTTCGTGCTCTGTAAAGTCTGGACTGAGTACTGTAGAATAGCGTGTCATTACCAACAGGATATAACCATATGAGGAAAAGGAAAGTTTATAAATTATTATTTTTAACTGGAAAACTATCTGCTGGTCATGGGTTCCTCCCCGACCGAACCCCTCTCCCATTTAAATTTGCCCAAATATCGAAAACTGGTACTGTGCAACGCGTTTCAAATTAGAAATGGACAAATCTTGGGGGAATACACATATATTTGGAGAATGAAAAGCAAGACGAATAATGGAGAAATCGCCCCATGGAGAACTCGCCCTGAGAGAACTCGACCCATGGAGAAATCTCCCTGGAAAACTCGCCCCATGGACAACTCGCCCTGGGAGAACTCATCCCAGGTGTCAGGAGAAGTCGCCCCATAGTGGTCGGAGAAGTCGCCCCATTTTGCCTGGAAAAGTCGCCCCAAGGATAATATATAATAATTCTGAGATTTCGCCACATGGTTATCAAGGCTTTATTTATTGTTGTTTTTCTTCAACTTAGTAACTTATTAAATCTATATAATTTGCAATTTTTTTCCTTCAACTTTTCCTTTTGATCAATTCCACTTCTGTACTTAACGAAAAATAAGTGTTAACTGTCCCTTTCGCTCTGCTCTTCAAATCATTAGATGCGTTTTATTTGGAAAAATAAAAGAGAGAATGTAAGCATGATATGATGTTTGCAGTTTTAGATATAAAATGGTTCCAACATAATAACCTAAGTCATGCTGAGATGACGTTATGACATTGACTTTTATAACCCGAAATCGACTGAATTGGCGCTGTACAAACCCAGACTCAAGATCAATCGGACTATAAGAAGATAAATATAGAAAGTAAAGTGAGACACAGTAAAATAAACATAAAAAACACCTCACTTTACCGAAATTCAAACTTAACAAAAATATTAAACGTATATAATACCCTTAAATAATGATGAACGTGATGACCGACAACTGGTCAAATTTGAACGAAAAGGCTATCCTAACAAGAAAACAATGTATATATATATATATATATATATATATATATATATATATATATATATATATATATATATATATATATATATATATATATATATATATATATATATATATATATATATATATAGTATACATACATAGTATACATACATATACATATATAGTATACATACATATACATATATAACATACATACATAGTATACATACAAATAGCACCAACATTAATAGCAAACACAGGATATAGGAGACCACTAGCCATGGTCAACTCAAAATTATTAAGAAAGTGGATCCGAAGGAGGGTAGATAAATTCCACCTCGGAAAACCCTTTTATAGTAACACTAGGGAAAAAGACAATAAAAATACTCCTTTCAAAATTTTTATATAATCCCGATGGGGAAAACTAAATTTAAGGGAACTTAAAGAAGGGAGGGGGGGGAAACTACATATCGGGAGGAGCACATAAACACATAAAACTTTTCACTTTTTTTTTAATTGGGGGAGGGGGGCATCTGTCTGGTGCCCAAAAAAAAAATAGAAAAAAAAAAGAGAAAGAATTGGCGCTGACGTCAAAATTTATGTTATTATCTCTCTAACCGAACACTTTAATATGATTTTTCATTGAGATTTGCTAACCATCAACAAATAATACTTAAACTCAATTGAAATAAACAAAAACATTATTGATGCCTAGTCAAGAAATGCTGTCGCTATCGAATTAATCATCATTCGGACTGTTTCTGAAAGATCAGTTGTACTACATCATTTAGTTTATTTCTTCTTTTTTCGTCAGTGTTCCTAATTTTATTATTTCTCAATAATAACGAACTATTTCAAGTTTAAAGAGAAGTTTAAAAAATATTTCACTACTAATTTACCGATGTAAAAAAAACAAGATTACGTTATTTATTAATATGTAATAACACCATGATCACGTGTACTAGACCCAAATTAACTAATGAGGCACAAATCAATGTCGCTGACACGTTAGCTCATTATATACGTTTCTTTCCTTAATGCATACATTTTTGCTGTATCAATATACGTCTATTATTCCCAAAAATTCATGATACATAGGTAACACTTTTTATTACGGCGTTTTTTTTTTGGTAAAACAAGTTTTTTTTTTAGTATAAAAGGCGCTCAAAATTTACTTGTACGTTTTATTATAAATAATACAACCAAAACAATGGTTATTGTTGATTACCTTACTTGTCGTATGTTACATTTAGATGACGAAAATGTTCTTTTTTTCTTGTTTTTTTCTGTCTATTTGGTACTAATAAAAAATTCTTGCAAATTCTTGGGTCTTTTTTAAAGCGATAATTTTTTTGTGTGTAAAGTGTTCTTACGCTGGTAATTTGATACACTTAGGAGACTAAAATTTATTAATTATACGACGTAGACTAGATAATGAAGGATTCGATTGTATTGTGAAAGGAATTACATCTCTCTCTCTCTCTCTCTCTCTCTCTTGTACATGCTGCTTTGTTGAAAGCCCAGTGTTGAGTAATATTACGGGCATTGTTCAGCGCAGAATCAATTATACGTGTAGGATAATTTCTGTTTAGTAAATATGTTTGGAATTTATTCAACGAATTCTGTAATCGACAATCATCTGAAATAATACGTAGGTATCTTTTCCGCTGGCTATATGGTATACCGTTTTTACATGACATGGGATGACATGAAGATTATTCCACATATTGGTGGAAATTAGTTTCCTTGATGTGAATATTTGCAAAGATAGTGTTATCAATATTTTATATCACATTTACATCTGAAAATGAAACATGCGTACTAGATGCAGTATAAGTAAATTTAATTGTCGGGTGAAAATGATTTAGGCGATCAATAAAATTTTACAGTTCTTCGGTCGAATGCTTCCAGATATAAATATGTCATGGAAAATTCTGAACCTAAGAGATGGATTAAACTTTTCGTTTTGAAGAAAGTCCTTTTCAAATTTACCCATGAAAGGAAAGCGTATGAAGGAGCCATATTAATTCACATTGCCGTACCCATTATGTATATGTATTTCGTATTATTAAATTGAAAATAATTATTTTCCAAGATAAGTTTTAATATTTTGCAAATATCTTCACAAGATAGTGGGCTATTATTAGGATTGTTATCAAGAAAATTTGTACACGCTTCAATACCAACTGCATGTGGAAAGTTGGTATGTAGTGATGTTACATCTGATAATACCAGGATTGAAATTAACAGATAGCTGTGGAATAGACTTCAACTTTTTAATGAAAGAGAATTGAGGTGTACGCATGTTAAGAGGGAAAGTATACAATTCCTCATATACGGATTTCTTTTTTAGCCATCTCATTAATGCATGTTGAATTTTTTTAATTTAATTTCTATTGACGGATCTTCGCCAATATGTTTGTAGTAGTTTTCATCATTTAATTGACGTTCAACTTATTTAAAATAATCTTGATTCATAATAATATGTGTGTTTGACTAATCATCCTTTTTAATCACTATACTGTCGTCATTTATTAGATTATATACAGATTGAATTTCGTCTTAGAAATATTACTGTGATATTGCTTTTATGATTACCAGTTAATATCTTTTTTTGTGATCGCGTATAAATAAAAATCTAAAAATGAATCACGTAAAAGATGTTTTAATTCTGTTATTAAAAGGTTATCTGGGTTTTAGGGCGACTTCTCCAGACGAAGTGGGGCGACTTCTCCAACCAATCTGGGGCGACTTCTCCAGATACGTTGGGACGAGTTCTCCCAGGGCGACTTCTCCATGGGGCGAGTTCTCTGCATACCAAGCAAGACCATGAAAAAATCGCAGTTAAGAAAATCGTATTTTAGCATGCTAGAGCAGCAAATCGCAATTAATATACCGGTATATCAATACATCACCACTATCTCAAAGAATGTCACATACCTAGTGAGTGTCGTGTTTTCAAGGTTAATGTCATATGTGACCAGTGCAGTTTTCATTCACTTTTTCTCTGTTGTCTTAAAACTTGATAGATGTTTAAGACACTGGATAAACTTGGTATACTTATACGCAGATCCGGCCAAAGGGGTTTGGGCTCTTTACGCGAAATATGACAGCATATAAATGAAACAAAAATTCACTTCCGTCTTTAACGCTTTTATAAAGCCCTGCGCCTAAGGCGACCACATCGATTGCCAATATGGCTAGTCCGGTGCTGTTAATGTGTAGTCTCTGAAAGCTACTGGCATTTCACGTTTGAGTTCCTATCTTCATGGTCAAATTCACAGGTGAGCATTTTAACGGTTGATGTATGCATGTTTCTCAGGTGCATGGCATCTCGTGTACCGTCATGGTTACTTTTAATTTCAGGGTCTGATCAATCGCTCCCCTAATCCTGTTTTGCTGTACGTTTAATGCCCTTCGCGACAGTCATGAAATGTGATTATTTCCCATTTATGTTCAGTAATGGCACAGCTCTCTTTCAAAGGTCACAGCGAGATATCTAACTAACTCTAAAAAAGTAAGGGACAAAATAAAAATCTGTCCGGGGGAAATCTATTTGACTTAACACCTAAGCTGAAAAAAAAACGCTACAATCAACAATGACAAAGCTGACTTACTTGCTAACCATTTCTAAGCCATGAGTAATAACACCAACCACACTAAGAACTTCCGAAAACACAGACCGAACTTTGAAACCTCACATCCTATCCTCTTTACAAGACAGAGTTTAATAACTCAGATTTAAATTCCTAAATCACCCTATACGAATGAAAAATAGAGATAGGGTCTAAAAAAAGAAACCTCACCTGGGAAAGATCAAATTGGGTATATCATATACAAAAATCTTCCAAACAACATTACAACAACCTTTATAAAACTGCTCAACCAAATTTGGCAGAGTGTCAGTTGGAAACAAGCAAGTGTCATCCCAATCCTTAAATAAAAAAAGACTAAAATAATATTAACTCGTATCACCCCATCTCCCTCACTAGTAACATATAAAAACGGACGGAAACAATCCTAGCCAACAGATAAAAACACCACCTAGAAAGTAACAAACTCCTATAAGAAAACCAATGTGGCTTCCGTAACAGGTGCTCCACCACAGATCAATTGTTAAGACTAGAAGCGGATATCAAACTAGATTCAACTCCAAAAGAAAATCAGACAAACAACTTATAGCAGTCTTGCTTGACCTTGAAAAAGCCCCTGATCTTGTCTGGAGCAAAGGATTGATTGCAAAACTCAACCACTTCGAAATTACTGAACGCATGTTTAACATGGTCGAAAACATCTGAAAAAGTCGCATAATAATCAGTATAGTAGGAAACACAACCTCAAAAGAATACCCCCGCCCCCCCCCCCCCCCGAAAATGGTACCCCATAAGGGAATGTACTCAGTCATACGATATTCAACATCATGATTAACGACCTTGACCTCAACCTAGCGACAAAACGGATTAAAATTTCTTGATTCGCTGATGACAGCGGCATCTGGAGGCAGCTTGCATTCCATCAGTCAAAGAAATCCAGAAAAGCCTAAAAAAAACATAGGGAAATGGGCTGATAAATGGAATTTTAAGATCTCGCCTTGACCTAAACCAAGCGACAAAACAGGCTAAAATTTCTCGATTCGCTGATGACAGCGGCATCTGGAGGCAGCTTGCATTCCATCAGTCAAAGAAATTCAGAAAAGCCTAGATAGCATATGGAGATGGACTGATAAATGGGGTTTTAAGATCTCATGTGAAAAAATGGTAGCAATAATCTTCTCCCCTAAACTCAATAACTAAAAAACGTACCCCAACTTCTTTATTAAAAAACAGGTAATCAAATATGTTAAGGTAGTCAAATTCCTAGGTATGTTCTTCGAATATCATCTAACATGGAAACACCAGATTGAATAACTGATTCAAAATTTAAGAAAAAAAAGATATTAATCTCTTAAGAAATATTAAAGGGACCACCTGGTGATTCAGTCAAGAATTCTTATTACCCATCTGTAGATCACTCATAAGGTCGAAATTAGTTTGTGGATGCTAAGTTTACAACGGTGAAACAAACATAACTGAACAAACTGGATACTATCTAAAGGAAATCATTATCTGTTTGCACTGGCACTCTACCATCAACATCACTGGACAAACTTCAAGTCCTCACCGGTGAACTGCCATTAAAAATAAGAAGACAGAAAACGCTCTTCCGATACTATAATCGATTAACAAATCACCCCGACCTGCATTCTACAAAAGTAACTATCAGCAAATGCAACAAACTGTTTAGCCGCAAACTAGTTCCTAAGCCACCAGGTGGCAAACAAATCCTAGAACTCAGGGAAAAGCTGCCAGCACTTGCACTACGAGAAGAGCACTCCCCTGACCCCACCCCTTGACCAAACCCTATCCATAGAATCAACGATAGTCACAAATTATGGAAACAAATTAGAACAAGGATCGAAACTCAAAACCATCGCAACATTGGAATTTCATGACACTTATTCTGGCTTCGTAAACAATTTCACTAACGAGTCCAAACAACCTCCCCTTCCCCCTCCCCCCGAACAGCAGCTTTTGTGGTTATTCCTGAAGTCACATACAAATGGGATTCATATTAAAAGACCACTGCTCTGCATTCACTACATACAGAGTTCTGGGCAATAATAGAATCATTAAAATGGACTAAAAACCAAACATTTCCAAAAGCTGTTATCATTAGAAACTCACTTGGTGTAATAGAATCTATCAAACCTCACAGCACCAAATCAAGAGAGCAGTTCTTGACTGGAGCTTTCTATATGCTTAAGGATTTATTCACAGCGGATCAGTTAGTTTAATTCATTTGGAAACCCTCGCATTTAGGAATCCCTTAACATGAGCTAGCAAAGTAAGAAAAACATGTTAGGACATAGGGTTTCCTCAGTGTTTACCCCGTGGTTACCCAACCTCACTCAAATATATCATAACAGAAGCCCAAAGCAGAACAAGAAACTATATTAACTAGAAATGACAGGGGCACTGGAACTCCACTACCAAAAGACAGGATACTCTACTCCATTATAAAAGAAACCAATATACCCATCAAACCACCCAAAGTGAATAGCCTGAACCAAAATAATTACCACTCGCATCGTAACCAGAAAAAAAAATTAGCAGGACGTTCTGGCAAACATATAGGACCCAAGCCTGCCAGTATTAATTGCTATCACTGCAAAACCATTAAAGACCTGCCACATATATTCAACAGGTGCTCAAAATATCAGGTAGAAGCTAGAATGGAAATTCAAAACGCCCATCCTCGCTCCAAGAAAATTTGGATCCACTTACCCAGATTTCCTTAAAAATAACAACCCCAACATAAATGTGACCTACCAAATTGAAAACATACTTAAATTCCTAGACTTATCCAAGTTTAGCAAATGCAATATGTTTCAACACTTCAACTCAGGGGTAATTTGCTGACTGTTAGGATGGATGGGGGTGGGGTGGGTTTAAAACCTCTTCAAAGATGGTGAATTATAGAAACGTTATAGACATAACCATACAATGAAATGCTAGCTTTTGATTTGTCTCTTGCATATACAGTCATCTGCAAAAGGCAAATTTCCGAACAATTTCATCCATGATGTCCTTGATGTGCAAGGAGAAAAGCTATTGTCCAAGTACTGTGTCCATAGATACTCTGGAAGCTATCATGAAACAAGCAGATTTGGAACTGTTTACCAGCACACATCGTGCTCGAAAGAATTACAAAGAGTCAATCCAGTGTAGAGATTTTCATGTAATTCCATAATAAAATCATTTACTCTTTAAAAACCCATAAGTGGTCAGGTGTCAAAAGATTTTTCGTGGTCTGCTTAGTAATCCTTATCTAAATGTTTAAGCCACTAAGCAATAAAGCAACACATTTGTATTTCGTAGTTGTGTAATTTCAGTAAGTTGTTTATCATAGAAAAGTTATTTACATGCTTCATGATGCGTGAACATTCAATACTCTCACTTTTCTGTTACATAGTGCACAATATGATATTACATAGTGATTGATATGCTATCACGAAGTCCTCAATATTCTATCATGAATTGCTTCATAATCTACAACGTAATGAAACGTTATATATTAAAGAAAACGTTATGATATATATATATATATATATATATATATATATATATATATATATATATATATATATATATATATATATTAACGTATGCATTCCCTTCATATATCCACTAAATTAGTGATTTTTTTATATATATATATTAACGTATGCATTCCCTTCATATATCCACTAAATTAGTGATTTTTTTATATATATATATTAACGTATGCATTCCCTTCATATATCCACTAAATTAGTGATTTTTTTAAATATCGGTTTTGCATAGCTAAGAAACACTGCATTTTGCAACCAGAATATAGTTTATTTGGGATGTGTATGATAGTGTAAATGATCTACAAGCCACTATAGTTATTCTAGTGTCTTCTAGTATTGGCCCAAAACCTGTCAACTTCGACCACGCTAACTTCGACCAAGTTCTGTTCATTGTTATAGACAAGCATACTCAAATAAAACACACATAGCCACGTAGAAAACAAATACCTGTATATAAATATTTTTTTTTTAAAGGAATGTGACGTTAATTCAAGAATAAATCTCTGAGGACAAACTGTTTAAAAAGATGTACTGGAGGCAACGTTCCCTCTAAGCTGCGCGCGCGCGCTCAGTCATCCCTGCGTAGCTGAACTGTCAATCCAACATTAAAGTTTGCACGTCTTTGTAAATTGTAATGCTTGCACAATGCAGCGAGCATTGTGCGCACATCTACCATTCACTTAGAGGGAACGTCGGCTGGAGGGCGCATTAAATTTTGCAACCTCTTGTAAAACAGTATGCTAAATTTGTTTAGTACACGTTGAGATAGTAGAGATAAGATCATGTGAATACCAGGGAAATATGTGAATCCTCAGTAATATGTATGTAAATGTAGCATCGGACACAATGTGAATACCAGGGAAATATGTGAATCCTCAGTAATATGTATGTAAATGTAGCATCGGACATAGGAACAGATGTTCCTTTTGACCATTTAACACATGAATAGCAACGGTAACATGCAGATAAGTTTCTAATTTAAGCAAAACCATTCAGAAGTGTATAAAATAAGTTTACATTATGAGAAAGCAATTCGGAGAGGATCAGATTTCCGTTAAATTGATTCATACTTGGTCATCATTCCTTGTTGGCTGGGTTATCAATCCTTGCTGGAGATCTTACGGATCTAATAAACAAACTTTGCAGTAAACTGCCTCCACCACCTTCGATCCTCCGAAGGAAGCTCAAGTAGTTCAGATTATCAAAAAAGCAACTATCCTCTTGATAAATTAACAATAGATGTGTCAGCATTTTACCCGTCATATCCAAACTGTTATCAGCTTACTTTTCTGTAGATTATATTTATTATTCCTAGATTATCTGATAACCAGAAATGCTTGATAGTAAAGCGACTTTGGAATGGTTCCCCGACCCAATGGTTAAGAAAATATTTTTTAAAAAACAAGAAAAGATTTTTTATCAAATGTTTGGGTGCTTTTCGTAATGGTTATGGATTTCATATCACTGTTAAGTTTACTTGAAGACAGGAAGTAGACTCTTGATGGAAACAATCGTGTACCTGCAGTTCCGAGGTATATTTGACTGTCGCCATCATGCTCTTATACTTTGCAAGCTCACTGAGGTATCAAACGGAAGCAGCAAATTAAGATGCAGCGTTATCTTGAATAGCTGGACCGAATTCAAGAAGGGGTTCATTTGAAAGCAATCCTCAGACCTTTACTGTTATGTTTATGTTATTAAATACACTCTTTATATAACTGTGCTTAGGATAACCCTTTGTTCTTTTACTCACCGGACATTCACACTCTGATGACACACTTAAGACAAGTTCTGAATGACTGGTTCACTCAGATAAACACGCAAATCAACCCTGAAAATTTTTAAGATTTAGCTGTGGGTAAAACGACATTCAGTATGAAGTCTGTATTTAACATGACGAATGTTGTCACTGACTGAAGAAATTTTTAAGCTACAATGAAATGACGCTGACTATTAACTGCAATTCGCATTTCAAACAAATATCTTTGTAGGAGAGCTTCAAGCCAACTATCTGTTTGCAAATGTACATGTATTGGTCAGAATCTAGTTAAACTCAACAAACTGACATTCTTGCATATATTCATCCTTTAAATTTAAACTTCGCTTCTTTAAACTGGAATTCATGCAGTGACATCAACACAACCAACTTGACAAAATACAAGAGCGTGCTCTGAGATTTATGTTTATATGATGATTACACAAGTAGTGATCATAAACTCCTACGTAAAGTAAAATGACAATAATATCGCTGTTTGGACTTAGGGCATTGCGATTCGGAAAAAGCGTCCTCTCAAATGTTTGAATGATTTTATATATTAAAACATTAGCATATAGCACCCACCCACCCTTATATATGTAGCTGCCACCCACCCTTATATATGTAACTGTGTTTCTTGGGAATGAGCTATCTAATCAAAGTTAAAATCAGTTAGATCTGGCACGAGCAACTATAACCCGCTTTGGTTTTATCTCCTTATATACATCATATAGTGTGTCTTTAAAAATAGATTATCTGGTCGCGTCCTGGAGGAAGTTACACGTGCCTGATTTGTAATGCCCTTCCCTCCCCCCCCGACCGCAATTTCAGCAATACCCCCTCTTGCCCCAAACTCTCACGCAGCTATGACACGTAATTGGTGTGTTGTTTTACTGTCTATGTCTTATTTACCATCGAGCGCCACCCACCCCATCCGTTAGCTCCTTTCTTTTATGTAAGGCTTAATCTGCGTCCCAGCATGTTTATTGTCCTAAATATGTGATTATGCTTTTCATTTAATTTTTCATTTAAGTGACCCAACCTTTTGACCCTTCAGATTGTCCTAACCTGTCTTTGAATTATTGCATTTTGTAAATGCTTGCTTATATTTTAAGTTATGTGCATGGCCAATTGTATCTATGTATTCACAGGCATATGAATTTACTCAGAATCAAGTGCCTGTGTATGTACTGTATTTTGTTGTATTTGTATGTCTTGCAAATCATGTTTGATTTAATGTCTGTATTGTATTCATATTATGTAAGTAAGAGTTCATTAAAGTTCGTGCTGAATTGTTGCTTTAAATATCGTTGACTAAATTAATCTTAGCTTATCATTGTTATTGTGCAACCTGTTCAGACAAAATGTAAACAAAAGCACGTGTTCTGCTACTAACATTAGCTCAGCTCTGTACAAGTTCCGCAGAGCGTAGTGCATTTCGGGAAGGTTCAGTTGCAAGCTTGACAGGAATTATTTGTTACGACTTTAATAAACAAATTTGCAGAAATCGGGGTCATGGCATCAACCTTACCCCCAGATGCTTCCTTGGCGGACCCTGATACGGTCACCCACGAGCTGCATGACGGTAAGTAACTGATAGCGGCTTCGATTTAGGGCATGCATCTGTGTTCAGAACTGTCCGAGAAAGACGACAGCTGAGCAAGTTCCAGTTTGTACATTGTAGTTGAGTGTCAATTAGTGGTCACACTTTCGTTGTACGCGAACCTGTTAATGAGCCACAGGTGAGCACTATTGGTATACTCGATCCATTTTAAATAAAAAGAACGAATTTCAGCATTTCATTTATATTTGTAATTTTTTTAAAGTGAAATATAACTTTCGAATTGTTATTAATTTTTAACGCAGAAAAATACATTTCATGCCATGACATACAGCGAATTTCTAGCTCTTGTGTAATTATACATCGGATGGATTTAATTTTCGGTTTTAGTCACAATTTTACCGATACATAACTAGGATCTGACTTTTTGTCCTCTCTCACTGGTGATATAAGTATATAGCTTAACAGCTGCATTGTGAGACATCTGTCGTGGGATATATGACGGAGAGGAGCTCCTGGGGTCTAGTAGTAGAGTATCCGCCTCGTATGCTGCTGGTCGTGGGCTCGATCATTCAGCCCTATCACTGTTAAAATCTATATTGCTGCTCTGCCTCAGTAGCACTAGGCTGTGTTCAGCTGTGTGTGCCCCCGGATAGTTTTACCTGTTTAGAAAATTTTGTAAATATGCACATGCATTCATTCTTACCTTAATTTCTTTTCTTTTATCCAATAAAAATCCACGAAGATTTCACCAATTATTCCAAATGAATTTGTCTATACAGTGATTTTCTTCTTTCTATTTGTCCAAGTCTTTCACAACTTTTTTATACACAGTTTACAAAATTAACATGATTACTACAATCAGCTAGATCCGCAAGAACTCTTATCATTATCGCTATCAGCATTCTCTTCTTCTGATGACTCAGTCTTAGAAACTTCAATGTCTGAATCTTAATCTTGCAAAATATCCAGCTGCCGAACATATTTTTCCTTTCATAGCTCAATATTTTCAAGATTAAACCAGAGAACAGAGGCGTAGCTAGGGGGGGGGGGGGCAGGGGGGTACATATGTCCCCGGGCGCCAAGGTACAGGGGCGGTAAAATGAGGCTTGCAACGTTACATTATAATAAGAAAACAAGGGTAATAAATCTGTCACAAGATCGCTGGGGCGCCAATTTTATAGTTCGTCCCTGGGCGCAAAATATCATCGCTACGCCTCTGCCAGAGAAACACCTCATTTTTGCTCTCACTGTCATCAAGTCTTTTGTCCGCCTTATGATTTGTTATGAACAGAACACGTGTAGTGAAACTACCCTCCATTCATGAAGTTGAATTATAGTGCTGTATCACCCATTGGTGGCATGTAACACTGTTTTAAGTTTCCAGCAAAGCTGGATATTTAATTACTCTTGGGGGGAGGAATGGTGCTACTTCCCCTTGGCATTTATGTACTCAAGGGGTACTATTTAATTTGGTCATTAGGTCGGGGTGATATTAAGTAACCATCGACCTGAATGGAGGCCCTGGGTAAGTGGGAATAGACCCAACACACACTCAACCCTAAGTAACCATTGACCTGAATGGAGGCCCTGGGTGAGTGGGAATAGACCCAACACACACTCAACCCTAACAGCCAATTAGGTGTGTTAATGGTGTGCAATGGCACAAGTGGAGGTAGTGGAAATTAGTTTCACATCTCCGCCATTTGGAGCTATCTGAGTTGTGGCAAGAAAAGAGAGGTACCATTAAGTCCAAGGATGTTGTACAGCCCTCAATGTCGTGATTTCGTGTTTAATTCAAATCTGCTCCAGTTATTACTAATGGACAGGAAAATACCAATAATGTGTGAACCACCTATGCAATTAAATTAAATCCATGAAGTCGTAAAATTTGTTTAACTATCTTAACTTTACAATATTTCTAGTACAAAGTGTACATATATTAGATCCCTAACAAGTTTGAATACTAAGATGTCTATGCAACATAAATAAGTATAGTCTCTGTTTTGTAAAAATTGCTTGTTAATTTTGAATGGTGTGCAAAAATGATTAAGTCAGGTTTGTGAAATAGATCATGTGTATTGGCGGGATCGGGGGCCAAATGAGTTAAGATGTTAGTGCTAGGACTGGTTGGCCTGGTGTCAGGATAATGTGACTGGAACGGACATTATGCTACATGTCTGCGGCATGATACCCCCAGTGCTAGACATCACTATAAAAACTGTCCCACTGCAGACATCGTAGCGATATGACTAAAAAAATTGTTAACGCAACATTAAAAATTAAAATCACACATATATGATGGAGTGCTTATGCCTTGCTGTGTAGCCAGAACAAGTGGTGCCATGTTCGTTGCAAGGTGAGTTGGACTCGTAAATAGATGCTAAATTTTCAAGAATATCTGTAATATCTGACAGCTGATTTTAGACTTGGGCACATATTAGAATCTAATTAGTCGGGAATGAGACATTTATTAATCCAAGACATTTTGACCCAAAGTCATTACAAACCAAGTCATGTGACAAATTCTATACCAATTGATGCATTTTGAAAGCATCATTTAGTACATTGCTAATGGTCATTTTTATTGATCAGGTGGTTATTCATTAATGTCTGCAAATAAAGAAGATACACACTGTTAAGTTGTTGAACAGCTATAATGACAGTCACTTTTATTAAGTTAATTAGTTATGAATTAATTTAAATTAAAAGAAATCAAAAGTAGGGTATTATGTAAAATTGTATCAAAAGAGGCAAAAGTTGTCATGTCATCAAAGTTCCCTTTAAGTGAATGGTAGATGTGCGTGCAATACTGGCTGCCTTGTGCAAGCATTACAGAGACGTGCAAACTTAAATGTTGGATTGACAATTCAGGTGTGCAGGGATGTCTAAGCAGCTGCGCAGGAGCCGCAACTTAGAGGGAACGTTGCATGTCCTATCAAATTGTTTGCTGTAGTTTGTGTAAATTTTGGATGAATTTATATTAAATACAAGTTTCAGCTGGGAGATGAGCACAAAATCATCTTAGCAGACTTTCTGAAGGCAATATGAGGAATGCATTTTAAGTGTATACATTTTTGTAAAGCATTTATCTATGATGCTAATGCTATATGTCCTGAAGTAACATGATTACCAATTTAAATTTTTTTTTTCTTTTATATTTTTTAATTGCTTTCTTAGAAAATGGAATTCCATTACTGGGATTAATAAAAAGTATTTGATCACATGGGTGCTTTACGAGTTATGAAGGATACAAGCTGTTAAATAATAATAATAACAATAATAATAATAATACATTGTCATAATAGTAATAATAATTATAAGGACTTTGTATAACTCCTTATCTTAGAAACTCTAAGCACTCTACAGCATCTGTAATGATATGGCTACAGAAAAAGAAAAACCATTAAATTGGAAAACATAAAAATGCTGAAAATATTTAAGGTACAAAACCTTAGTTCTTTATAGTTTGTTCTTGTAGTCGAAAAAGGTGAGTTTTAAGAGCACTCTTGAAAGAGATCACAGTGTCTTTGTGTCTAATTTCAATATGCAATTCATTCCACATTGCTGGGCCCTGGTATGCAAAAGAACATTGTCCATATGACTTCGTTATCATAGTGGGAACAATGAGTATATGATTGTCAGAAGAGGAGCGTAAGTATCTTGCTGGTGTGTACACCTGGGTTTGTTGGACTGGAGCCCATCAGTGAAATGTAGCACAGATAACAAATTTTGTGTTTGATTCTGGATCGAATGGATGGCCAGTTTAGGAAACAGAGCAGTGGGGAGGTGTGCTCTGATCATGGTAATCTAAAGAGGATCCGAGCAGCTGTGTTGTGAAGTTTCTGGAGTAGATATTGAGGCGAACCAGTCAGAATTAAGTTACAATAATCCAGTCTTGAAAGTACTAATGAACACAAAAGTGTTTTAGTGGCATCAACTGAAAGATATTTGCGAACGGAGCTGATGCGAATAACTTTCTGTTTCTTGCACCTTGTATACTATAACTAGTACATTATATCAAAGTTTGATTGATTTGTCAAAAAGAGTGATAGTCCCAATGGGATTAGAACAGCAAAATCTTTTTGTCAGCTTTTAATTACATATCATAAATGAACTTAACTTATGCCAACTATTAACATTTTTTAACCTTAGTTCCTATTTAAATCCTTCTGATATGCATTCAGCAACAGTTGCTTTTATTGTGTGTAAACTTTGAAAAGCTGACCTAATCATCTTTGTTATATTTGATTGATATTGTTTATAAGAGCTAAAAGGTCAAGGTTGCACTGCTACATGACCATTATCACAACAAATTAATCTGGGGTTGAATTGTCCATGGGGTCAAAATGTCTGGTCTGAATTGTCTTTGAGGTTGAAATGACTTGGATTTAAAATGCCTTGGATTGAAATGTCTGCTGAAAGACCTTTAGTCTAGCTATGATTACTCAGATGTCCTTACTCATACTGAAGAAGAGTGGGATCAGGTCTCTTTTGGCAAACTGAACATTTTAAAACTATTTCATCTATCGTACATTTTGCTTGGTATCCAAATGCTTCCTGTCATTTAAATACACATGCTGACTTTCTCATTCCATCATTGGATTGTCTGCTTTAGACATTGGGAAAGTTCATCATGCTATCTCTACAGTTGTTGGATAACTAGACAGAGGAGTATGTAACATGCATGCACCTGTATGCTGTGAGCAAACATCGAATCAACTATCCAGAAGCCTTTTATAAGCCCACTAATGACATCATGTACACAAACCACCTATTAGAGAAAGCGATGTGTTGATTTGGTGTCATGTAATGGCAAAAACAAAAGCAAGTTGGTGCCAGATTTAGACTACAAGAAATTTTTACACATTTGTATCTTTTCGGGTGCTAACTTTGAAATTGAATACACAGCAATGATAATCACGTAATAGGACATGACACAGCAATTTAGGATTTTACTTTGATTGAACAAACTTTGTAATTTGCATGACAGCTATTTTTCCATTTTTTATGAAGATTGTGTGAAAGTGAATGTTTCATGCAACAACCTTTATTCAGTGAACTTTCATTGATGTATAGAGGTCTGCAAAGAAATAAGTCAGTTGCACATGTACAAAGGTTTAATCCCCACTACAACAAATAAAAAATATACAGTTCATCGAGGCTCCCTCTAAGCTGCACGTGCAGCTGCTCAGACATCTCCACGCAGCTGATTTGTCAACCCAACATTGAAGTTTGCTTGTCTCCATAATGCTTGCACAATGTAGCAAACCGTCTGATATGTCAGCATGATAAATTTGATGGAGGGGGAAAATACATATCATTGTTGATAAACATTAGAAACACTTCAGTTTAATAAAAGTGGAATCTCCAGTAGCTAATACAAGAATAATCACTAGTCATCTGAGGTCTCAAAAATGCTTAATCACATGAATTAGTATGCAATATTTTAATATGTGACAGAAAAATACCTTGCACTAAAGACCTCCGTGCATTCATTTTTTGAAATACTACACCAACATTTATATGTATTTTTATTCTCATGGATCTCTCTGACTTTGTTAAAATACATTGTTATTCAGATCAACCAATCACTGCTTAAACTTTTCCAGTATCTTGGGTTATCACAAGAGCTGTGTACATGATTTTTTATGCTGTAATTGTTTTTTATAGTGCCATTGACTCATGTTGGACGCATGCAGAAGTTGAACATCGTGTAGGTTATAGTTAAAAATGATGATATGCAATGGTTTGGATAAAGAATAAAATTGTATTAATGAAAATTCTCAAGGAATTTCTATGTTGTCTGTTGAGGTCATGGTCATTAATTATGTTCAGTATTTTTTTGAGTGTGGCTAAATAAGTGGTGCATGTGACCTTCAAATTACCCGAGGCATGTCAAGACTTTGACAAAATGCCATTTTTAAAGTTTGGATATGTATTTTGGGGTTAAACGGCAAATTGTTGAAGATTATAGTGAGATTCAGAAGGATGTTAAAAGTTGCTCTGATTGTTCGGACGGGACAGTAGCCAAGTGTAAGAAAGTGTATGATGCCTGGCCTAGTGTTTCAAATTAGACCTTCCCTTGCATTGCCAAAATTAAGTATCTGATGGAATAAACAAGAGCTGTATTTCATTGTCTGTTTTAATTCGTAACTATTTAAAGATTTACAAATAAATAAAACTGATAAAGTTTGTGTCTCCTTATTTATGGCATTATACTGGACATGTAGCCACTTCATGTATGCCAACATGCTTCTGGGAAGGGACTGCAACTTTTACTGGTTGTACTTCTGTTATACCAAAATAGGAGTCCTGGACTTATAATTTTAAAATCCTGGTGTGACCTCTGCTTATGTATTACAATTATGTTCAGATATAACATAAATGGCTTAGATGTCCAGATATACTTGACCTACTCTATATATGTAAAAATGTATTTTAAAAAAGGTGAAAGTTTTAATATCGACCAGCGATATAAAAAACCAAATAGTTGAAAGGACAATGGTAAGATGGTAACGGCAAAATATAAAACTTCCCAATCAAAATATGGTATATAGTAATGAAGATAGATGAAAAGATCTTGAAAATAAGGGACGGTATTTACAATATATAAAAGCACTCTATGTGATGGCATACAAGTTATAGTTTAAAAAATGTTTGCTTCCTTCAGGAAGTCTATAATGCGAGTGATATTTATAGTATCAAAACATTCCTTCATGTCATGTACATTATAATACTTATCATGCATTCTGATAGTAAGTAATTTTTATAAAAAAATCACCATTTAATATTAGCTATCATTTGACCTAGTCCACTAATATTATGTACTAGATGTTTGTGCTTTGCTGAACTCATTCAAGTTTTATATTCCCTCTATTGATTATTTGAAGAGCTGTGTCCATACGGTCTAAATATTTCAGGCAGTTTTCATCTGTTTCCACAACATCTGTGCTAGTCATCTATTGTATATATTTTATGTCATAGATATAAGTTGACATATAAAATGCTGTTATATGAAAAAGGTCTGTTTTGAGAGAATTATTACTTGGTAAAATTAAGTATAAATATATCACTGTAACAAACTGAGGGCAGAATTTTACAGAATCCGAGCATGTGGGCCGGACATCTTACTAGGAGTTACATAATTTTGTATCTCAAAATTGGCTTCAGATGTATTTAATCCTTGTGCAAGCGGGGAATATTTGGGCCGGATACCCTGTAGCATGCCAAGATGGTGTGAAGAAACCTGGATCCAGGTGGAAAGACCATCAAGTGGTAGGCATGTCAACTAATGAGTGATGAAAGAAGCTAGGTCTTCTGCTGGGAGGGGCTTATACTTTAGGTGGGAAAATGCTTTATTCTAATTCATAAACCTGCATAGATCTGTCAATGAGCTGCTAATTCTCAGGGGGATAGACATATTAGATGTTCTTGAACAGTTCTTGAACATTTTAACAAGGATTGTTCATGAACTGTTCAAGAACTAATATTCTAGAACAATTCATGAAATTAAGTTCTTGAAAATTCGGCCATTTAATGTTCATGAACTGTTCATGAAATGTTCAGGTACATTTTATTAATATTTCATGAACATGTGTTCTAAAAGAGTTTGTGAATAGTTCCAGAATTGTTCATGTCTGTTACATTGAATCAGTTCAGATTACATGAACACCTCAGTTATTCATCAGAATCAACAGTTCTGATAAAATCTTTTGAACCTTTCATAAATACACCTAAATTAGATACTTAAACACAGTTATGCGGTTAACAATTGAATCAACGTAAAACAAATGTAAAAACACTCAGACAAACTTTACTTTAAAAAAAAATTATGTGGATTGTGTGCACAGGGTCAACAAATATGTCTCGTGAAGTGAAATTGAAAAATAAATTACTCCAATTTTTAAATCTTGTACATTTTCACTTTTTGTAAAGTATCTACTACTTCAACTGACTGCATATGGAAATGTGTGTCCCATGTAGATATAATTTAGAAAAGACCTATTTTTTTAACTTTAAAATCCACACATAACATACAAGTGTCAACAGATTTATCAATAACTGCTTTTTACTGTACTGTAGCTTAAATATATATAATGAACAAAAGAACCCATTGAAATGAAATGGTGGGAATTGTACCAAAATTGTCCAGTCTTTTCTAAGTAAAGAGTGATAATCTGGCCTCAAAATTCATACTTTTTACCTTTTTTTTTTTTTAAAAATATTCTTTCTGAAGGGGGGGGGGGAATTGGTGTAAGGATTCCAGTCCCCTTGTAACACTAAGTGCTCAAGAGACCATTTCAGGATTACTGCGGTCATATGACTTAATTATACCTTTTTGCGCAAAAAAAAACATTTTTAAAAAAATCAACCATTACTTACTTAGAACTATGACGTTTTCATTTTTCATACTGAAAAACATTATGGCACCAAATTTTAAGAGAAACAGGTTTTATCATTGTGATTCATGAATTTTATATGACTGAAAAATGTTAGAGGAGAGGGATTTTGTTAAACTGAAGAACATGTTGCATCAGGAAAAGGACAAACCAATAGTACTTTACAAATTTTGAAAGAGGAATTTGATAATGTTATACAGCATTCAAAATTTGCGGACTTGAGTTTACGACTGTTCAATGATCGTTAGATATGTAGACTAGTGAAGTGAATGTTTTGTATAAATAATGTATCATTTTGTTTGGTGTCATTATTCTTGTATTACTAGTAATCCACATGGATTTAGCCGCTTTTTTGACGAGATCCAGATAAGTAGAAAAAATAAATAACATTTTTCATACAGTTTTTGGTAATTATCAGTATGGCATGCAATATTCAGATTGCTCTTTTTGGCTCAGATTATGGTTTTTTGCTGTTCATATTACTAGAAATTATGCTAATTCTTCTGGGGAGTATGCATGTATGATCTAAAAAGAAAGCTCTTAATGTTGACATTTAATAAAATTTCCCTTTTATTGAGTGCCTGGGTAACCGATCATTAGATTTATGGGTACCAGGTAGAAGTTTTCTAAAATTTTGACAGCTTTGTTTATTTTAAATTTGTTCATTTGACTAGTGGAGCAGAAAACAGTACCTCTCAGATGTAAAATTATTCAACGATGAAATAATTTTGTCAGATTGTGTGAGACATTTAAATACTTTATGTGATATTCATCTTTTGTGGAGTTTACCTTGAAGTAAATACTTTTAGATTGAAAACTGATTCTTCAGTGGTCTAGGCACATGAGTACCTTTTGATCATTTCCATATTAATGTAAAATTGATAGTACAGTTTTAGATAATATTCTTGGAATTCATACACAGTAAGTTATTTTTAATTCTTTCACATTGTTTAATGTTATATTTTAGCGAAATCAATTTAAAGGTGGAAAATTGAATGCTGTTTGAATTTCACTTTGTCATGTTGATTAGTTTATGACCTAATACATGTAACTATATATATGTACACACACATATATATATATATATATATATATATATATATATATATATATATATATATATATATATATATATATATATATATATATATATATATATATATATATATATATAAATACACATAAATGCACACACACAAACTAGATATGAAGAAATAAAATACATTTTTGGTTTTTTAAAATTTATCTTTTTGGATCAGGCCATACCCAAAGATAAGATTATTAGGTTGGTCATGTGCAGTGTCATATCATTTACCATGTTCATGTTTGGTTTCTTGTATTTCACATTGGATTCCACTAAATTTGATGTTTACACAGTCAGTAATCCAGTGAAATCTGTAAAAGTGACACCATCCACACGCTTCTTGAAGAAGATGTGGGAATCAGGATGCATGGTTACTTGTGAAATTTATTTACAAAATCTTCCAGATTTATTCTGTTTGAAAGGATTTACTAAAGTGAACCCATTGCTTGGATTATGTTTTGTAAATGTACACATCAAAATAATGTTTTGTCTTTCTTCTTGAAGGTTAAGGTCTCAAAATAAGGTTACATTTAGTATGCTGTTTGTATCACTGAATCTGATAGTAGCATTGTTATGAAAATTGGTAAAGCTGCTACATATACAAGACATTGGTCTCAAATTTGACACTTTCATGTTGTGTTTTTTGATGGTCAGAATTGGACATTACTGTATTTGTTTGCAGCTATCAAACTTTTAAATTGGTACACATAAAACTTAACTTTAAAATCAATAAGCATAAAACTTTACTTTAAAATCAATAAACATAAAACTTAACTTTAAAATCAATAAACATAAAACTTAACATTAAAATCAATAAACATAAAACTTGGTTTAGCTATACATTATGGCATGATGTCACCTGACATTTTCAGGCTAGGTCTTTTTTTCTCAGGTCAGTATAATTTTGTCCTTACTGTCACCTAAGGAAGCTTCTGTTGAAGATCATGGAATTCAATGTTTTCCTCAGTAAATTTGAAGATCATGGAATTCAATGTTTTCCTCAGTAAATTTGAAGATCATGGAATTCAATGTTTTCCTCAGTAAATTTGAAGATCATGGAATTCAATGTTTTCCTCAGTAAATTTGAAGATCATGGAATTCAATGTTTTCCTCAGTAAATTTGAAGATCATGGAATTCAATGTTTTCCTCAGTGAATTTGAACATCATGGAATTCAATGTTTTCCTCAGTAAATTTGAAGATCATGGAATTCAATGTTTTCCTCAGTAAATTTGAAGATCATGGAATTCATTGTTTTCCTCAGTAAATTTGAAGATCATGGAATTCAATGTTTTCCTCAGTAAATTTGAAGATCATGGAATTCAATGTTTTCCTCAGTGAATTTGAAGATCATGGAATTCAATGTTTTCCTCAGTGAATTTGAAGATCATGGAATTCAATGTTTTCCTCAGTAAATTTGAAGATCATGGAATTCAATGTTTTCCTCAGTAAATTTGAAGATCATGGAATTCATTGTTTTCCTCAGTAAATTTGAAGATCATGGAATTCAATGTTTTCCTCAGTAAATTTATAGCTTGAGGATGTAGCATGTTCCTATATTGTATATCCATAGCTTGGTCACATCAGCAAGAGCAAAACTTGTGTGTAAAGTTTACTCACTTTTTACATTACTACTGTAACTCAAAAGCCAATGAGGGTACTCATGTGTTAACTCACTTTTTACACTATGACTGTAACTCAAAAGCCAATGAAGGTACTCGTGTGTAAAGTTTACTCACTTTTTACACTATGACTGTAACTCAAAAGCCAATGAGGGTATGTTCATCAAGACTTAGATCATAGATCAAGGAGATCTATGTGTGAAGCCTCTAGTTGACAGATTCACTTGGATAGCGAGGTAAAAATATTTATATTCATGCAGCTAAGGTCATGTCGCATATTTATTAACCAATTTGTATGAACAGTGTCGCTTTTCATATTTTGGACGGTGTTTTTTGTACCACTATCAGGATCCTGTCTGGAAAGTTCAGTCACCTCACAGTTACTTTCCTAAGATGTTGTTGTTACTACTTTGATCCGAAATGGGTATTATTTTAACAATTGTACATGTTGACTTTTTGCAATTGTCACAATCTTAGCCACAAAGATCACATAGCAGTATGCATATTGTTCTTGCCAAGTCGAAAATTCCATATTTAGATACCGGTAGATGAAACTGGTGCTTATATCCATGATAGTCTGACATTGTTTTAAAAACTAATTTCTTATTTGTATCTTGAATGTTATGGCATTCAGTTCTTGTATCCAGCCTGTAGCTTACTGCCAAGGTCTGTAGCGTCAAGGTCATGTATGAGACACTAAAGTGGGTGGTATTATAGAAAGGTAGACAGATTTAGCTCTACAATGATAGCAAATAATCTGGACATTTTAGATGCACTACAAAATACAGAGGGGTAAACCTAAGTTTTTGTACCTTTCATTTTTCCATCCAAAATTCAACTAGTGATAGGAATTTGATTTTGTGTCCATATTTTAGACTTTTTGGCCTCAGGTCTACCGTCTAAGGCAGACTGGTCTGAACTGCACACAGAGGTGAACATGTGCAAAAAATAAGGAAAAGGTGTGCATTTGCAATAAAGAGTTGTCTCCATACAACAATGATGGATCTGTTAAGCAAAATAAAAAGAACTCCCAACTTTTCCCCTTCTGCTCATGCATGAGCAAAATAACCATTGAAAAACAATGTTTTTAACATAACTAGGCATTAATCAAATGGAAAATGCTTGGAAGTTGATGGATTAAAACAGAATGTATTCAGAAATAGCCCCCAAAATATGTTTCCTACTTGCATTTCATCTAAAAACAGTAAACACCTCCAGGGGTTAATGTGTTAAGCTGTGTAAGATATTAGGAAGAATTATAATGATAAAGGTGTTGCATGCAATGTTTACTTGCCATTTTTCCAGGTCAGGTCAAGGTCAAGTCAAGGACACTGCTGGTGCCATGTTATATTATGACTATAAATGCAATTTGTTTCACAACCATCTTAAATTAGGGATATTATATTAACACACTGTATCTCCATCCTTCTGTTATTGTCCAGCCCATAACTTTCTGACAGCTGGATTGAATGAAACTGTCCTTGTATATATTTTAACTAGAGTGTTTGTTACCATATGCAAGCCAGAGTGGTTCTAGATTCAATTCATAGCAAGGCAAGGGAAGATGTAATTGTGTGATTTTGTACATTTGTGGATAATGGTTTTTGAAGATATTTTATTAAAACTTATACCAATTATATATTATATATTTGCTGCTATGAGAACCAAGATACACATCTGTAGATTATGTTATATAATTAGAGATAACATAGACATCTCTTCAATCTCACGCTTAAGGGTCAGTGTCATGGAAAATACAAATCAGCAGCTTCTGTCCATTTACAGGTATAACACTTAAACTAAAGAAGGTATTATCATGCAACTTTTACCTGTAACTGGAATTTTAGTGTCTCATGTATTCATGTACCCTCTGCCCTGATAGTAAGGTAAAAACCATGGAATATTGGTTGTCTGCTACCTTACCTAGGCTGTCACTTTTTAAATACTTCATGCATTTTGAGAAAATATTTTTAGCTCCTAACCTTATCATGCAGATGACAGGTTTGTTGCAAAAGTTCAAGGTCTTAGAAAAATGCATGTGATTGGCATATAATGTACCTTGCTGTACCTGTGTTACTTATGGTCTTGAGGTTCTGTCGCATTTTTGGTGCCATCATCAAATTAAAAGCTATAGACTTTGAGAGGGTTTTTCTATATTCTCGTTACCATTAGCCGATGTGACACTAATGCGAAAAAGTGGTTGCCTAGAGTATGTGTTACTTGGCCACCTTTTGTTTTGGAATTCCCATGTTGTACATTATTCATTTATAATGTGTCTTGCATGAATTTATGAAGATGCAGAATTTTACTTTTTGTAAGAATTAGATTTTTTAAAAATAGACATTAAAAGAAATTACTGTCATTGGTTAAATGTTCAAGGGTACTTTGGGGCATGTTCAGTTTTTGACTGCTTACATAGCAAAAATTTGAACTCCATAGCAAACAGGTCAAAACATTTCTAGACATCTTCCCCAAAACTTCAATGTTAAAATTTTTTAATCAAAGAATTAGAGGAAAATTATAATGATATCATAATCTACAGATGTGTATCTTGGTTCTCATAGCAGCAAACTAAGAAATGTAATTTTCACACCTTCAAAACCACTTTTTTAAATGTTGTCAGACTTTCAAGAATTGTTCTGTGCAGCATATTTTAGTTAATGTTTCATATACACTTCAAATCAGTCAAAGACCTTTAACATCAACCAGGTTGAAACCAGTTTTAATATTTTGGCAGTTTTAAGTCAAACTTTACAAATAAAAGAAAAATCTTTTTCATTTTCTACAGTTGCTGTATGTATTAAGAATACTCAGCCAAGAGACCAACCATTTAATTTGTCAGCGAGGGAGAGGACACCTGGGATTTTCTTTCAAAACTGAATTATTCTCTCTTTCTCTCTCTCTCTCTCTCTCTCTCTCTCTCTCTCTCTCTCTCTCTCTCTCTCTCTCTCTCTCTCTCTCTCTCTCTCTCTCTCTCTCTCTCTCAAATCAAGATATTTAATTTGTTTGAACTAATATATTTAAATGTAGTTAGGACAATCTGTTTGACCTGCAGATTAATATTTTCTACTTTTTGCAGTCATTTCAATTTAAGCCTTAAAGTTAGCCTTACTCAGTTCATTTAAAGTATATTTTGTTTAGCCCTTGATAATGCACTGCATCCTTTGGAAAGGAGTTGAGAGTTATGACCTGTTAAAATAGTTATGTTTATACTTTTGTCACAAGTTGACATTATGTGGGATTTACTTGGTCCAGTTCAGTGGATCAATCTGTCTTACTTGTTCAAGATAAAACTCCTATACAGCTTCACAAATTGCATATGTGACGAGTATGTGCCTGCCATATGAATAGAAGAGGTCTTGTCATTTTAATATTTTATTTTACCAGAGAGATGTTACAACACACTTTCAATTGGTAACACTTTGAGATGACCCCCATAGTCCCTTCAGTACATAACAAATTACATGCTTTATCCACTGCTCTAAAACTGCATTACTTTATTTTTTTATTTACAAAATTTATTTCATCCATCCTGCAGTGTCTTATTATAAGATAAATTAGTGTGAAACCATCAGCATTCTGTTTTTGTCGACATTTTTTGTCTCATGATCATTTTATTACAGCAAAGTTCTATTTTTACGCAAGGAAAGCCCATCTTATGTCGAAGTTTGATCTCATTAAGCATGACTTCAGCCTTATTAGATTGAACAAAATTGTTTCAACATTTCGAATCAAACAAAACGAAAGTAAAAAAAAATAGAATTTTAAAAATGCAATCAGTAGTGCTCTTTCAACATAAGAAAGTGTATTTTGATTGCTAAACTAGCAAAGGTAAGGTTTTAGATTAAGTAGGTATACAGAAGGGACATCATTCAATAGATTTTCCTGTTGGCTCATTCTTAGCACAGACCTTCCGAGTTGCAATCAATTATAAGCCTGAAAGATGAAGAAAAAAAACATGTTCAATTGAATTGATTTTATATTTCATGCAGTACTTACATTATCTTTGCTATTTTTCATAAAGTACCAATTTTATTCTTGTATAATAGCACACTCCATCTGCTGGTCATTCACCTCCACTTTCATCATGAAACAACATCACTGATTAATCCTTGGGCTTTTCTTGTGGCTAAAAGTACATGTACACATATTTAGGGCAATGGCCCTTATAAAGCTGTATATGCCCATAACATTGCCCATTATTAAAGGGATAAATTTATTATTTTTAAATGGTTCTGGTAAACCAGATTCTGTTTTTTGCATAGTATGCAGGTAGTTCAAGGTGTACAATTTTTGTGTTGCGCCCAGAGTGGCCTAAAGTGCTCTCCATTATGGATCACTGCCATCTCACCTCTGCATGGGTTCGAGTCTAAGATTCGGCTAATGTAGTTATGTGAGAAAGCTTGCCATTAGCTTTTCGTGGGTCGGTGATTCTTTCTGGGGTTTTTCCTAGGTTCTTCCTCCACCAATAATACTGGCTGCCATATATAGCCTATTGTGTGCTGAAAAATGGCGTTAAACCCTACAACAACAACAATATTTGTGTATATATACACAATATATACAACACACAATTGTATGTGTAGAAACAATAATGGAAAATAAAGACAACTTCATGATAAAAGATGGCACCAAAATCCCATTTTTTTGCATTTTGAAGTTTTCATTATGAAGGCACACATGAACATGGGCCATTAGGATAAATATGAACACAGTATGCTTTAAATATTTATAGACCAGAAGAACTTTTTGGATGGTCTTTCATCCCTACATCTGTCAATCCATTAGCACAAGTTTGTCATAGCTTCCTAAACTACTTTGAGGATAATGACATGGAACTGTGCAAATTCACCTTATGGTTTAGTTGAACCTAAATGAAAATGGTTCTGAAAGAACATCCAATATGGATGCCACAGCAGCCATCTTGAATATATTACAATTACTCCTCCTGAATCAATGGTCAACTCAACTTGATGTTTTCCTGCAAAAAACACTTCTCTGAGGGTTGTTATGGTTGGGGTAGGGTGCTCACAGTATTTTATTTAAATTGGTATTGAAGTCCCATCTAGGCTTGATTTTGTTTGGAAGTTCAATTAGTGAAAGATAGATGTAAAGCTCTGAGCTCCCAGTCGGCAATGCAGAGGTTAAATGATTGAATATACAGATTAAGTGAAATGCAAAAAATAACAATTTAATAAGAATTCAAGATTTAAACGATTAAAATTTCCCATCTACATTGACTATCATTCTGCCCGATTCTTTAATAGCCAATTGCATCACTTAATTAGCAGCATGAGATAAGATTTCCACCTGGCCTTGTATTCTACTCATCTGTGTATCTTTTCTCCTATTCCTTCCAGTTCTGTATTCTATTCCTCCTGACTTTCTCCAAATTCATTCTCCTCTTTGACTTCTCTATACTCATTCACCTCCTTCTCCACTTTCCCCTACTTGACTCCTTTTCCTCCTTCTCCACCTTCTATACACCTACTCTCCACCGACTAGACTTTGGGTGACTCGGACTGCTCTGCTAGCCTCAACTTCCCTCTCCACCTCTTAGAGACTCATGACTCAACTGAACTGGAAGTTCTGTGTCCCTTAAAACGTTTCCTGTGAAAACACAAGGATGGAACAATATTTTTCCTTAGCCCTCTCATATCGCATTACACGCAGCTTATCATAAGATAACGGCTATTAAATTTCTTCAGTCATACATTCAAATATCCATGCTCGGATATATCCATAAATCCATAGTAACCAATCTTAATACGTCAACCATTTTCCGAACTAACAATTAAAGCATGAGTAAATGCCATCACAATACATTAATAAATGTATTGGTTTACTACGAAGTAACCTAAAGTAGCAAACTACAAATAATTCTGACCACAAGCTAACAATCTCCATAATTATATATTTAATATTCAAGCACCTTTCTCAAATGCACATGTAAAAGAAACAATACAAAGGGAATTCTACAGGTAATAATTATGCGTACTAAACGATGCTAGTAATTAAGTATACATACTGCAAATAATTACAATTATGATGTCATAACATTCAGCAAAAATCGAGCAAATAACTTACTGACATTTTCAAAGATTTGTTGTTCCTTAGAATCCCCTCTCCGTTTTATCGCCAAATTATGAGTGGCTTCGTATGAATCTCAAAGTGACCCTATTAATTAGCAATCTGTCAAGGTGAATATTAAATTTATTCTCAGAATTCTAAAAGTTATAATTTGGATCTCAATTCTGATTGTAACTCGGCATCCACAGTATAGTGCTAACAATTAATAATACCATTTTCCTGGTGTTTCAAACCAGAACAGACTTAAAGTTGCTCTTGCCTGCTCTTTAAACAACAGATCTGACACAGACTCATTCAACAGTGATTGACCTTAAGACATTATGAAACAAATGTATTGGACTGGTTATGATGTTCTTTTATAATTTTTACACCTGGTAATATTTTAAGTTAAAAAAAAAGTTCCATAACCAGTATATCTAACAGACAGGGTTCAAAATAATGCAAACGAAAATATATACCAATATATTATTACACACATGATCTTATCTGAAGTAAAATTTATATTTAAATACAGTTTTGGAATTACATACCCTTTATAATTTATTTCAGAACAGATTGTCTTTAGGAATTGGGAGCAGACCTTTTGAAATTAAAAATTTATCTTTCTACCTCCCCCCCCCCTTCACTTTTAGTGGCACATTATTTTTTTTATCATTTCTTTTAATACTACACAACCATAATTTTTAGAAGTATATTTAGTACACCAAAAGAACTGAACAGAATATTTCTGCACACAATGATATAACAGTCAAACAGTAAAAGATGTGAGAATCAGGCATTTGTGTTTGACCCAGTATAAAAGTTTTTTTTAAATACTTGTCACTTTTGAATGTATTAATAAATCACATTGGGACAGAAAAACAAGTCCAACTGTATTAAATCACATTGGGACAGAAAAACAAGTCAAACTAATAAATCACATTGGGACAGAAAAACAAGTCAAACTAATAAATCACATTGGGACAGAAGAACAAGTCAAACTATAATCAATCACATTGGGACAGAAAAACAAGTCAAACTGTAATACATCACATTGGGACAGAAAAACAAGTCAAATTGCAAACACACAGATCCTGATCGCTGTAGCATAATGTACCTGTAGACCATGGTAGATGTTGTTAGTTCTAATGCTAACTCTTAACAAGCTGCACAGACCCAGATCTCCTTTTGCATTATGTGCCAGCAGATCTGGGTCTGTGCAGTTTGCAGTTAGACTTGTCTTATAGGAGAGTATACTGTTCTGATTCTGCTGTGTTTTGGTTATTGCCCCTTCATATATGTAGCCTTGATTTGAATAGAAAACAGTAAGGCTGAACAACAGGAGTAATAGGGTTGTTCATACTGATATTATAGCACCTGTGCTCCACTGGTTTTGACTGGTCATTTACCTCCAGTGGCATAATGACATTGGACTCCTAAGGTCCTTGGGGCATTTGATGTATGTGCCCAAGCATTGGTGAACCAGTAAATCCACAGGGTATGAATAGTTCTGCATTTGTGTAGTATGAGGGTGGATCATGGTGTACATATTTTGTAACTGGACCTAAGTAAAGAGAATGAACAATAAAATACAGCCAGACAGAAAGTAAAAACTGGCAACACAAATCCTAGTCATGGATGCATCCATGAGGGTTCATAAACATGGGCTTATAGGGTAATCAACATTGAACTGAATTTTTCTTTTAGGCAAGTTACAAGAACCAGTTTCTTAATTTCTCTAAGGCATTGACACATTATAGGTAATAAAAGTAAATATATTTTACATCTGTGCAAAGTGGTGATAGATACAAATTCATGCCAACAGAAGGTGAGTAGCTATGGGAATATACATTTTTACAATTTTATGATAAAATTAATTAATTTTTTTTTTGCATGTTAAAATTAGTGGTAATGTGTTTCTGCTTGTCATGTAAGTTAGAATAATGCTTGTATTTTTTTTTCATTGCACAAAATAATTTACATGTGTTATACTAATTGTAACAAAGAAAAGATTTTTATTGCACATAACCAATTTATGCATTGCATAAGAGAATTTTGTTTTATTGATCAAGCACTAATGTTCTATTGAAAGGGTGCATTTCCATGCCCGAAGGTAAAGGGATTCAATGGTTTAGGTTATAAAGTATTGTTGAGTGTTTTAATCCGGTCACTATCTTTAATGTAAAGAAAATTTGGCAACAATTTGCCTGTTGACACCTTGAAAACATAACATCTGAAAAGTTGACAAACTCTTCATTCTTTATAATACACTTCACAGTTAAGAAAACTGATTAAGTTTTAATCAATAAATTAACAATAATATTTTGTGTGCAAGCCTATGGATCATCACAGTTGTTATGAGACCACTCTCACCTTATATGACCTCTATTTTATACTTAACCATCATCTCATTGGATTGGCTTCATGGGTAATGGTGGAAGAAAATAGTTCACTTTTGAATCACATATAATTAGTAAATAACACATTAACCCTCGAGATTTTTGTTATTTTGCTTAAGCATGAACAAAAGGGGAAATGTTTTTTTCTGTTGTTGTTTTTGTTTGCTTAACAGACCAATCATTTTCGTTTGAGACCACTCTTTATTCCAAATGCCCACCTTATCCTACTTTTTGCACTTGTTCCCCTGTCTGTGTACAGTTAACAAAACCGGTCTGCCTTAAAGCTGAGGCCAAAAAGTCAAAAATCTGGACACAAAATTGGATTCTGACCACAGGCAAATTTTGGGTGAAAAAAAATGGATCCAAAAAGCTAGGTTTTTCCCTCTGTATTTTATAGTGCAACTAACACATCCAGATTATTTGGTATCATTACCTTAGAGCTAAATCTGTCTACCTTTCTATATTATGATACACTTTAGTGTATCATATGTTACTTATATTTGATATGTCATTTATATTTATTTTTATTGTTTGTTAGATTCAAATTTGGTATTTTAAGTTTAAGATTCGTTCATGGGGGGGGGGGTGACCTGTACTTTACAAATAAACACCAGGTGTTGACCTCATTTCTGACATAGCTTCAGAGTTGTAAACAAGCTTTTAAAATGATTGGTTGGTTACAAGGATATTATGGAGCTTTGTATAAACATCTTTCTATTTTAGTTGGGTCATACGGTGGGTATGTGAGTTTTTTAACGTAAATTTGTTTTAAAAGATTCTAGAAGATCACGTGACCCATTTCTTGTTTACTTAAAAACAGGTATATAAATTATGTTTTGGGAGCGAACAATTTAGAGTAGAATTTGGGCTGTTAGAATACTAAGTTGTGTGTCGTTTTGAGTTATTTTAAATTACCTTGTATTGGAAATTATTTCAATTTGTTTGGATCAAGAGGAAATATTTTGTTATTTATCTGGAAAAGAATTGTGCACATAGAATTTTATTACCAAGAACTGACTTCATCAAGTGACATCATCTTCCATCTTGGATACTTCGCTGGGATTCGACCTTGGAATTATTTGGACATTTTATTACCAGGACTTTTGCAATTTCTCTAGTGGATAATATTTTGAATTATTTTTGGATTAATTTTTTAATTGATTCTTAAAACCGTAAGTTTATTTTTTTCTTTTCTGGAAAATATTTATGCTCAATAAATTGTTTATTAAGTTTTTACAAGCTTGTTATTTTCACTCTTTCTATTTTACTGTTTATTCGAGCCTAAGCATGTAACACATACTTGACCTTACAGAGCTTGAAAGTTGGCTACTACCTCCCGTCCCATAAATGCGGTGCCAGGGGTTAATGTTTTAAGATGTTATATTTTGTATGTAAATCTACATACTTTTGCATTTACTTTGAAACCACTCTCACCATCATATTCTCCCTCCTGCATAGTTAACCTATAAACACATGACACTTCCAGCTGCAAACAACATAAACCCTATGCTTATTCTGTTGATTGCTGGTGCATTGTGTGATAGTAGATCTGTACACATGGTAGGTATGTTGATGAATGTAAAACAGTGCTCTTGTAGACATTAATTTTAAACACATACAAACATAAATGATTAGACATACAAACATATATGATTAGACATACAAAATTGTGTATGGTATGCTGAAATAATATTTCAATTTGCTGTTTGTTGGAATTATATAATATAGAAATTAGTTTAGACAGAATGTTACATAAGTGCATTCATGGATATCTAGAACTGCCGAACATTGATAATTCTGTCAATTATGTTAATGCAGTTGGAGATATAAAGACTGTCTGTGGTTTGATAATTCTGTCAATTATGTTAATGCAGTTGGAGATATAAAGACTGTCTGTGGTTTGATAATTCTGTCAATTATGTTAATGCAGTTGGAGATATAAAGATGTGTCTGTGGTTTCCTAATGACATGTGGATGAAGTTTAGTGTGTAAGTCAATCGTCAGAATTTTAGAATTTACAAAACATCAGTACCACAACAGGCTTTGGAATGATGTCAGCATCAGTAGCCCATACAGAAAAATGGTCAATGTGATGTCTTTCCATAAAATGACGCAGTCTGGTTTCGATAGTATCTGTATTATATAAAAGTACAATGACATGTTATTGGAAATTAACATGTGTGATGGAAGAAGCAATAATGATTCAGATGAAAAGAGACAAAACAGGATTTAATAATATATGATAATAAACTTGAAACTTGACAATATAATGTCCCAGGAGATATAATTTAGCTTAGGCCAGACTACACATCATGATAGCTTTTGTTGAAAGCCAGATTGTGCCCAGGTAGAGTTTGGCTGGGGTTTATGAGGGTTACTGTTGTATTCCCTACAGCCATTCATGATGAGTTAAAAGGTGTGCCAATAATGTTGGTATGAGGTCAAGTTAACAAAGGATGTGTCCAGAGGTGCAAAGTGGCAGCAAATCACAAGTTGAAACACCTAATCAAATCAAAATATGGCCAGTGGTCAAAGTTGGGCTGTCACTGATGGTTGAAATATATGTTAGCCATATGGTAGTTGACAATTTTGCTTGTATCATTTGAATGTGGAATTTAGTATACAAAGGATACAAAATGTGTTTCCAAAAATATATTCCTATCCATGGGTATATCTTACCAGTGAATAATATAGTGATATTGTATATTATTTCCACAGTTTCAAAGTTGTGTTTTAGACAGTGGCTTGAAAAACGTCACATTTTTGTACTTAGATGTTTTGATCAAATAGGGTTTTCAAAAGTCAAATGGAAAACTCAAGACAGGCATTCAGAGCAGGCTGTAATTGGTGATTTCTCTTGAGGGTGAATGGGTTCAGTGTGAACTAAGGCATGGCCCTCTCCAATGGCACTTTGCAGCTTTTCTTCTCCTTTCTCAGTCTTACCACTGCACCTGCTGCTATCTTGATATTTGCTGCTCCAGGTATTCAGGTTGCATTGATGAGAGATAGGTCAGCATTCTACATTCTGGCTGACTGCAGAGCACATCAACTGAGCTGGTTTGCAGTTCCATACTGCATCACCTACAGTCCAGGCTCTGCAACTCTGCTCCATGATCCTCTCCGTTATGATGGCACCTTATGACTCAGACCCAACACATGCTGGTAAAGAGTTGGAGGTGTCATCCTGTTTTTCGTGTTCCAAAGGTTATGGTTTCTGTTTATTTATCCCCGTCTTTCCAAAAATATTGTTTTGTGTATATAGCTAAATGAGCATTTTGGTTGATTAAGTCATATTATTGAGTTGTCCTTGCATGCTGGTTCTGCAAAATACTCCTTCCCTGCCCTATAAGTGGGTTGGTTTCTGTACTTAGGCCAATGCTGGCATGTCAATTAAGTTTGTGAGTGTTTTCTTGACCCTGAACCTCACATGCATAAACATGGGATCATACTCCCTTTCCTTTTCCTAGGATGCATGTCCAGTGATCTAGTTTCTGCTCCCATCCCCTATTGATTGCTATTATTTGGTTTGATAATTGACCTGCCAACATCATTGTTGTCCTGGTGTAGTGTTATTTGTGTTGTGTTGCATATCCATGATCCTCTCTCAATGGTTGGAGGCAGCATGGGAATCTTTGCTGAGGTTGTGCCAGAATCCTCTCTGTATAGTGGAATGAACCAACATGGCCACTGTCAGTGATTAAGATATTACATGTACAGCATTCAGATTGTTGGAGGTAAAAGGTACATGTAGATCTTGCTTGAAAAAGTGATTGACATTTTAATTGTGGTATATTTGCAGCCAAGGTAAGCAGCCCTTCAGACAGCACCACCTATGGGCACTAGCAGAATTCAATGAATACCACCCCCTGCACAGTGTAGCAGCTTTTAGTTAATGAAATCCACTATATATATATATATATATATATATATATATATATATATATATATATATATATATATATATATATACGTGTTCATATACATGTACTAAGAACAGTAATGGTAGTTTCTTCTCGGGGTGGGGGTGAGTTTGGCATTTAGAGTTTTTCATTTGCTTTATTTCCTAAACCCATTAAAAGATTCTCATTCTACTTCACAAGAGTCGTTATGAAACTGAGGCAGTTCATTCTGTATCATGATCATTGCCCATTAAAATGGAGGCTATTCAAATTTTTTTTGTATATTTCTTAAAATCTATGATGGATTTTCATTATACTTTGAAGCTCTCATTTCGTGACATGGGTACCAAACCTTTGACCTTGTGCTCAAGGTCAGTCCTTGTGTTGAAGAATGGACATGTAATTCCATGTGAATAATGTAGACAATGTTAAGCTTATGCATTATTCAGTGGTAAATCTGGGTCTTCACTTCATATTTTGGTGCAATTTATAGCAGGTACAAGCAATTAATTTGAGATGAAAGTGACTATGTTTGTTGCCTGCAGCATCTCCAAGTATTTCTGGGGCAGTAAATTGGTTTAAAGCCCATAACTATGGGAGCAGGCCCGCACCTAGGAAATTCTGGGCCCCAGGCAGCTGACAGAGTTCGGGCCCCTTTCGTGTTTCAAATATGTGCATACTTGAAAAAGGGCGGGCCCCTATCTAGCTCGGGCCCCTGACAAGTGCCATGGTTGTCCCTCCCTAGGTGCGGGCCTGATGGGAGGCACATATTTAATATGACTTTGGTCTGTATGATGCATCTTTTTATCTCCATGTTTTTTTTCTTCAACAAGGGTTCATTTTTGGCTTTTTAATCCTTAGCCCAATGTTTTTATATTGTTTACAATAGATTACTTACCTTTTTCATGCTAAGTAATTTACTTCTGAGCTTTCAGGGTTTGGCTGTTTACAATTTTTAAGTTATGACACTGTGGTAAGTAACCAAGGAGCAGAGAGAGACCTTGGGCAATGTTCCTTCTAAGCGAACGGCATTGTGCAAACAATTTACAGTGACTTGCGCAGAATTTAATGTTGGATTGATAATTCAGCTGCGCAGGAATGTCTGAGCAGCTGCATGGCCACGCAAATGCAGCTTAGAGGAAACATTAACCCTGGGGCCAATGCTTGTTGTATAAATGTCTTGATTATAAGATGGAAATATCAATAGTTTTCAAGTTCCAACCAATATTGCTGTGTGAATTCCATGAATAAATTCCCATTTTATATATCAATGAAGTTTATATATGCTGAAGTGGCAGACCTATGAACAGTCTCTAAGTTATGACCCAGAGGCACAATCCATATAAGGCCAGAGAGACCGACAAGTCAACGATGGTTGCAATAATGACTTGGGCTTTAGATGAGAAAGTGTATATGTTGTAGTGTGGGGATCGAAATGGCTATGATAGATGGGATGGGCCACAGGGTATAATGACAGAAACAGGAGAACAACACAGAGGTAATGTTGTTGTTGTTGTAGGGTTTAACGCCATTTTTAAGCACATGATAGGCTATACATGGCAGCCAGTATTTTTGGTGGAGGAAGAACCTGGGAAATCCCCCAGAAAGAACCACCAACCCACGAGAAGGTACTGGCAAGCTTTCTCACATAACTACATTAGCCGAATCTTAGACTCGAACCCATGCAGACGGGGGTGAGATGGCAGTGATCCATAACGGAGAGCACTTTAGACCACTCGGCCACTTGGGGCCCCCAGAGGTAATGTTGGTTTAAGAGAGAGTTACTTTTATTCTTATGCAAGAATCCATATGCATCATCACTAATGATTTGTATCAAAATATGTAGACATAAATTATGGGGTGACATTTAGAGCACCCCCACCCTACAACACACACTCATGAAGAAAAATAAAGCAACACAAAGTTCATAAGCATGTATAAGTGTTGCAGGTGTGGACAAATTCCTATAGATTGTTTTAGAAATTAAGGGTTTAAAAATTGTTTTAACATTGAGTTGATGATGATGGTGGTGCAGATAACTACATCAGCATCACGGATAAAATTAAGATCAAGAAAACATTGTTTATTCATCTCTGCTTTCATAAAAGTTTTGGTTATGTTGATCCTTGTTTGTCATGTAGAGGAGGGGTCTCATTATTGGCTCCATTGAATGGAGTCATGGGATGGGGATGGTGGTCTAAGGTCAGATGTAAACAGCTCTTAGAATGACATTTTCAAATATTTTGTGACCAAACTTCATGCATGCAGTCAGCCACACATCATGTACATCAAAGCTTGCCAGTAGCTTCTCATGGGTTTGTCATGTATGTGACAGATTTTAGTTATGACCTCAGGGTCACTTGTGGGTTTGGGGTGAAAAAAGTTGGGGTTTGGGATATGCATTGAAAATGTACTCAGAGGACATTACCTCCTAGGTTAGGAGCGGCTGTTGCAGCACAGGTGGATCTTCCCTCCCGCTTATACCACAGATTTTCTATGCTTCACTCATCTCCATTGATCTGTATCAGGACAAATTTACATGCAAAAACATAAACTAGTCATTGAGACAGTCTATGAAAATTAGAGAACGTTCTGTAGGAAACATGTTTTTTTTTTTTATATAGTTTTTTAGATTTCCCTCTCAGAGTACACAGGCATACCTTATACTTATATTTCTATTTGAAGAGAGATTGTTGTTTTCAGCTGTTTAGAAGGGCTATTGGTGAATCCTGCCAAACATGCTCAAATTCTCCAAATGTCTGGTTCTCATCTTTACAATTTTATTACGTATTTTGAGCTGCTTATACCAGTATCATACTCTTCAATGCCATGATGTCTTGTAGTGCTTTGTCCAAGAAAAACTTTGTTAACCATTGCCTTAAGATTTTTTCAAAAACCTCACCCTTTCTAGCTTTAAGATTTATTTTCATTCTGTCATATTCACGAGAATGAGCAAGCTTCATGCCTTGTTTGTACATAAAAGATGTTTATGGTTCAGGTCAGTTTCTTGATAATTTACCCAGTGTTTTTATGTGGGTTGGGGATGATCATGGTGGGTTTTCATGTCAAGTTAGGGCCTTACAGTTCTGTTTACCCATTTCAGAAGGGAGAAAAGTTTTGAAGCATCTCTTCTTGTCAGTCAAGGTTTCTGCTTATATTTCAGCATCTACCATTTCGAGGTGGATTGTTACTCTATCAAGAATTTGGTTCCTCGCTAATTTTAATGCACCAGAGAAAATGCTTTCTTTCTTTTCTTATGCCCAATAGTTAGGGTAAAAATGTAACCCAGTCTGATGATGCCTTCCTAACAGTAGTGGTTACTGTGTGGGTGAGTTTGTCATTTGTATACGTTTTGTTGGGGCAATCAGCAAACAGGTGATGTTTTATATTCTAGCTCAGATTTAATTCATGAAGTATATATACAGTATTTTCGCGCATATAATGCATGCATTATGTGAGTTTTTACAATCAGTGCAACCCCCTGGCGCAGTATATGCATAAGTGCGTTATCCCAGTTTTTTTTTACAGCCAAAAGCGCATCGATGAATTTCGAGCAATCACTCTCATAAACCGGTGACAATTAATAAAAGATTACTTTCATACACATACATTATAAATGAGGTTTTTTCAAATCTTTAAGTAGAAAATAAACAATTCGAAGTTGACAGTGTTTCACTGCTTGCGCATCTGTATGTTAGTTATAGGATGTAAAGAATATCTTTTATTCGCACTAGGCATATACTAACTTGCATTATAAGAATATATTTCTTGTAATTTCTATCTTTTATTCGCACTAGGCATATAATAACTTGCATTATAAGAATATATTTCTTGTTATTTCTATGTAGGACAAAAACCGATGATCGGTTTAAATTGGATTTCTACAAATGATAATCAGTTTTGGAAAAAACCCGATATTAACATCCCTATACCGGTATGCGTGCATTCCAGCCGGAATTTAGCGGAAACTAGTAAATACACATAGTTTTATAGCTGTTGCTATTTTGCCTCTGTTTACGTGACAAATATTACGACATGGCATTTACGACTGTACTGGTAATACCGGTATTTATTACAAGCAGAAAGGAATAAAGGTGCAGGCATTAAATCGCTGGATGGTGAGCGAGAGACGATAAACAGCCTAGTAACGCGTATCAGATGGGGCACCTCTGGCAGTCCTGTGTTCCTGCAGTCCTGTGTTACTGCAGTCCTGTGTTGGTTACTGTGCAGTATATGCATGGGCACGCAATCCATGTGTGCATTATACACATAGGCACATTATATGTGAGAAAATACAGTACAGTAAAAGGAACAAAATGTTGACGATATTTAAATTGGACAACTTTAGTTTTCTGAATCTGCTAATTAAAAAAAAGCAATTAAAAAGGGGCACGATGATGTAATCTTTCATGCTTAATTTAATGTTTCAAATGAGATAATTGTATTCAGTTTAATAAACTGTTTATTCTCCAACTGCAAATTGCACAGATCAAGATCTGCCATCGCAGAATGCATCAGCAGATCTGGGTATATGCAGTTTGATAGGAGTAATCAGTAGAATAAGCAACATAGACTCTGGTCTGCTGGTGCATTATGCTTTGGCAGATTAGGGTCTTAAGTTTCACAGATCTTCATGGCAACAATATCACTTTTTCTTTTTAAAAATAATTCAGATAATGTTAAAAAACATGAATACATGTTCTGAAGTTGAATTATTTTGTCAATTTCACCTCAAACTTGGAACATAAATTGAGAACAACAACACTGCTTATTTATTAGTATTTGTTCCCAAGTTTCAGGCATTTTTTTTCTTCCATTGACTTCAGTTCTTCATGAAGTCATAATAGACTTAAGCTGGGTGCTGACTTATTTTCTGAATTATCCTTTATATTATTTAAAGTCTTTTACTTCCTCTTTTCATTCTCTGATTCCTGGAAGTCCCCTGGTAGTAATACCTTTCTCTAAATATAGCATTACAGTGCTGACATTATACCATTTTTACTCACTTATAAGTAAGTCCAACTGCAAACTGCACAGACCCAGATCTGTCATTGCATAATGCACTAGTATTTTCCACATGTTTCCATGCAGTTTGTTAACAATAATTAGTAGAACAAAAAACATTAACCCTGATGAGCAGGCAAATTATGCTATGGCAGATCATGCTCTTTGCTGTTTGTACTTTTCATGATCTTATAAAGGAGTATATATGGTAGCTTGTTACTATTCATAGACTCCACTACATGCATAGATACATAGAATTGCACTGGATAGCAGTAAACATGGATGTACCAGATAGTGCTGGCAGCCAATAATACAGCTGACTAAGGGTCAGTGAATGGGAAACCAGGCTTGGATTATTTCAAATGAAGTTTAGAATGAAAAAATGTACCAATGGTGGTCACTCAATGTGGACAACTAAAATCACAAATGGTCAGTATTTATTTTGTGTTAGTTTTCTTTGGAAATGTATTATTAAACTATATATACAGTTACAATTTGATCATTTCATACACTTTCTGTACAGTACATTCCATAGGAGTACTGCATAAAAGTACATTTTGATAGAAGTACTTGATATAAATTGCACACTTAATTTTGATAGGATTACTCTATACAGTTCCTGTACAGTACATTGGAAGGATTGCTTTTGTATGAATTGCACAGTACATTTTCATACACAGTACATTTTTTTTTTTATATAGGATTAGTGTTGTGATACATTATTGTCTGGTTGATTTTGATGGATAATATTAACATAGTGAGATTTATTGCTGCTTTTGGGTAGGGCTCAGTAGGTCTGTACAATATTAGTGTACCTGTTTAGTCGAGATGATGGATAGAATCATCGTGGTATGATTCTTTTGGCAAACCCTCTCCATCATGGTCTTGAGTGTAGTAATGCCACATTTTCTCATATTTTATTTCATTTTGCACAGAAGTGTGCAAATCTGGGGGAGGGAGAGATTTGGATGTGGAAAAGTGGTTTATTTGTGGAAAGGGTGGATTGGAGACTCCCCCACCCAGGTCTGAGGGTCAAGGCTATTATTGCAAACCACAAGTGATCCCTTTCTCATCCTTGTCCTTGTACTGAGAGTTCTGTGGTTCTCGTGAATTTGCATAAAACCTGCTTAATCTGATTACTAAAGAATTCATGCTTGGACAATTTTCTTGACTTTTCGAGTTCTTGTGCTGTTAAAATGATCCAGTTAAATTTTCTCTTCCAAGCATATCCATTTATTGAGCAATGAAACACGCACTTTCATTGATGTGTGGCAGATTGTTGTATTGTGTTGCTTAGCGATGGGAATCAGTCAGAAATTCATAATCGACAATTGGTTCCCCTCAACCAACTGATCATCAATTATAATTGATTACTAAGAGCAAATTTTTATTTTCGTTAAACAGTTATATCTTTGATCAAGAGTTCAATATATTTATAAATGTACAGGAGTAATCTCTTTTAAATTAATGACATGTATACTTTAACCTGACAATAATATTACATTGTGTGTTATTTTTGTTCTACAACTTTGTTAAATGAATGCAACATTTTATGGCTGATCAGTCAAATGTAACTGAAATACTGCTACAATCCCCCAAAATTCTTTCATTCATATGTGATGTGTCTATAATATAAAGTATAGAAGGACATGTTTTCTTCTTTGTCATTGTTTATAAATACTACAAAAAATGTTACCATTTAACTGAAACAAATCAACAAAATGTGTTTAAATTTATTAACTCGACAATTTAACAACTTGACCATGTAATAATGACTAAATGGTCCTAATTATGAATCATAAGGTTTCATTTTTGTAATTGTGAAGTGAATTAATAAAGTTCAGGTCAATTTTAGTAACTGGGAATTTTACTAACCTTTGAGCAGCAGAGAGGGTGAATCCTACAACGTTTTCAGACAAAATTTGATTGAAATCCTAAAACGAGCCGTCTTATAATCTTATTTTAACCAAAAAAAGGCGAACCCTACAACGTTTTCAGACAAAAAAATTGATTGAAATCTACATACGAAATCATTTTAACTAAAAAAATGAAAACGATTTTTCAATCAATTTTGGTCGCAACTTGTTGTCATCCACCCTCTCTGCTGCTAGTGATTTCATCACTAGTGATTTCAGTTCTGGGTTAACAAAAATAAGAAATGATTTTAACCGAATATTTGATCCAGTCCGATACGATATCGTGTCCGAGGATCATGTAAATTTATTGTTGCGAATCCGTGCGGAGTCGACTGAGCATGACTAAAGAAATCTCTAAATTGATTGAAGTCCATATCAGAACACCATGTCTGCCAAATATTTCGTAGCGTATGAGTATCAACTCCGTTGAATACAGACAATAAATTGCAGTTATCTCTGATGACTTTTGGAACCTGAGTGTAGCGTTGAGTGACATATATCACGTCAGTGTTTTTGTGACGCCCACGGGAAAATATTCTAGCAGGATTTTTTTGTTTATCCAACATTATATCGTCGTATACGACTAAATTGTTAATATCTCCATCAATATCATCAATGCTCGGTGCTTCATCGATATCGGTTATAAACTCAATAATACCCTCTCCGGATTTTTCTACCGCGCTGTCGTTAAAATCTTTTAGCACTTCATAACATCGTTGATCATCTACGCTAGGGGCAATTAAATACAACTTATCCCACTTCATCCATCTCATTATTAAATTGAGCAACAATTGCGTTTTACCGGATCCAGATGGCCCGATTATAATCATCCAGATAGAGTTTGGTAGCGCTGCATGATGCTTAATTGGTTCTCTTGTTTTCGTCGCTGAAAAATCAATTATATCCATATTTCTATACATAAATTATGGATCTATATTGTGTGAAGTGTAAAACGCGTACTGGCACAGATGACTTGACGACGATTACAACTAAAAATAACCGATCAGCGCTTTCTGGTAAATGCGTGCAATGTGGTACAAAGAAATTTAGATTTGTGTCTATGAGATCTGATTTAAAAAAAAACGAGGAGGTGATATCGCAGCCAAATTAGCAAAACTCCCAGGAACCCCATGGGCAAAGTACCCCGGAGAAAAGCACCTTCCAGGATATAGCTACTGTGGACCGGGAACCAGACTTGATATCAGACTCAATAATCAAAATCAACCCAACCCCGGTGAAGAACCAATAAACGCCATTGATAAGGCCTGTCACCTTCATGATGTTGCTTATAAAAGCAGCAATCTGCAACACAGGCATCTAGCAGATGTGAAATTAATTCATGCGTTAAATGCTATTCCTGATAAATCCTTCAAAGAAAAATTGGCTTCATTTTTAATAAAATCGGCTATGAAAAGTAAATTGATGTTAGGTGCCGGTAATTAATAATATGGAATCAATTTATTATTCCCCAAGAGGATACTGGAGGGGTAAATCAGCAGTCCGTAAACTCGCTAGTGCTGCAAAAGTGAAAAAAACCACTGCGGCTCATTGGTTATCCAAACAGGCACTATGGCAAATTTATCTACCACCGCCTAAACAAATTCAATTCTCACATTTTGATGTGACCGCTCCTAATGAAGTTCATCAGGCTGATATATTATTTCTGCCACATGATCGTGGTTACAAATATGCGCTAACCGTAGTTGATGTTGCGAGTCGATACAAGGAAGCAGAACCGCTGAAAACAAAATCGGCCACTGAAGTCGCTTCTGCATTTGAAAGGATTTATCGACGAGGTCCTCTGCACTGGCCAAATCTGTTACAAGTTGATCCTGGCAAGGAATTTCAGGGTGCAGTGTTATCTACAATGAAACATCATAATGTCACCATACGACGAGGGCATACTGCGCTACATCGCGATCAGGCCATTGTAGAACGATTTAATCGGACGATTGCTGAGCGGTTATTTGGATATCAATACGCAAAAGAATTCATTCAAGAAAAGCGATCCAGTGAATGGGTTAAAAGATTACCATCTGTGATTACTGCACTGAATAACGAGATTACTAGAACAATCAACATGAAACCTATCAACGCGATTAAAAAGAAGTCAATACCCGTACAACCACAAAAAGATTTCCCTAGAAACGCTAGCGTTTCCCAACCAATTCTTGGTAGTAATGTCATTGTGAGGTACTTATACGAACCAGGAGAGCTTGAAGGGGGTAGAAAAAGGGCTACTGATCCTATTTGGAGCATCACTACGCATAAGATATCTAGTATAACACGATCAACTGGTAGACCAGCAATCTATAAACTGGATTCAACTGCTCCTCAGCGAGGATTTACTCGACAACAACTACAAGTGATTCCCGAGGATACTCAATTGCCACCGCATGGTCTTAACTAGCGCCGTTGCGTCTATTGCATTCAAGACAAGTCAACATCACATTATTTCTGACATGACCGAGATTGTTATTTTTTCTGTCTACGGTGAATTGGCGAGGATCCTTATCCGAATACTGCCAACGCATTATACAATTGCAACTCGCGCAGTGATTATTCTGTTGTTTCTTCAAAGTGATTATTAATTCAGCATCAATATCAAATTCTCGTTGTTTTTTTTTGTCCTGTTGTTTGTAACCGGAGAGTTTTTTATTAATGATGCTAACATCAATATCACTTATTGTTGTGTCATTATCATCGAAAACAACTCTTCGAAGTTGATTTATGTTTCGTACTCTGGATACTGCGAGATAGACTAAATTTGACCATTCGATGCGATTATCTACCATCCAAACAATTGTATCCGATATAGTCAATCCCTGTGAAGAGTGTATTGTTGCTGCGTATCCTAGCGTCCACGGGGATTTATTAGCACGCAATGCATCTTCAACGACATTGATATCAACCAGCACAATATCATTTAATACCAGAATTTGTTTTTCATTCTGTCCTGGAATATCAACTTCAATATTCTGTTTTCGTGTATCCGATGGCCTATAACAAAGGGGTACTGGAAGCGTTGCAAATTTTTCTTTATGCAATTCAAATAACTTCATCTGAAGTGTATCCCTGACTATTTTTCTACTTGCAATGATCAAATCGTTTGGTCTCCACGCTTCCCAGAAATCATTCATTGGGGTTTCTGAAATCACTTCACGCGCTATTTCGCATTGGATTCTATCCGGTTGTAATCTAATTAGCGCTTTGAACTCGCGTAATCGTTCATCAAGTGATCTATAATCAGTGGTGATTTCTTCATAGTAGTCTACAAAACCCTTTAGCCATTCATGTGGAGATGCACCGACAAATGGTGGTGGTTGGCCTTGATCCCCGCACATGACGACTTTTGTGTTTTTGGTTAACAACCACTCAAGAAATGTTTTTAATACATCTAATGACACTGTGCATATTTCATCCCAGATTATGATTTCAGGAATGAATTTATCACCCATTCGATCAGGAGTCCATTTGTCACCCTTCCATCGAAAGAAGCTGTGATAAGTGCAAGCATTTACCCCTCGTTGTATCATCTCTCTGGCGAGTCTGTGAGTCGGTGTTAGCACAATCATGTTAGTAGAAATACAAGTATTTCCACCACCACGATATAATTCAATTGCACGAGTTGTCTTTCCTGACCCACCACAACCGTTTAAATAAACTGTCTTGTATCTACATACTGGATCAGATACCGGTGGTGCATTAGAAAATTCTGTAGAAACACTAGTGTTTCCAATTTCAATACGGTTACAACAAAGATATTTATCATCCATGGCAACGTCTGCGGATTCACAATACTCATGTAGCATCTCTTTTTTAAATCGCCAACGCCCCCAATTTTCTTCGGGATCTGTGAATGCCGCTACAGCTGATTTGTACTTATTGTGTATATACTTCGAATCAGTGGCCACTCTAACCGCGGTATTAGGAAATCTATTTATCATCGAAAATAGATTAATAGAAGCATAGGCTAACATTGAACTTCTCAAATGTGTGTACTGGGAATTATATCCATCACAGTAGGTAACAACCGTACCTAATTTCTCACCATTGGATAGAAAAGCATCCTTACGGGATACAAGTTTTCCCTGTTTCATTAAATCCGCTACAATAAAATCGTATTCAGCGACATCTATGATCAACCGCGAAGAGTATTTCGCGTGATCGTATCGTCCACCCTGGGTAAATTTACCGATTATTCTTCTTCCGAGATCTTTTGTTTGTTCTTTTTTAATTTCAAATAACTTCTTAGACCAATTTATGATTTCTTCTTCACTGAAATCTGGAAACTGTTTTCGTAGTTCGTTGATTATTCTATCTAGATTGGGTTGTGGTAGCCAAACTTCTTTCTGAGCTCGATAGCATATAATAGCCTCGGAAACAATCAACGATATTAGCATACCACAATCAATCATATATCTCAATAGCACTATTGGCATCCAGTGTTTTTCAGATAGGTGTCTACCGAGCCAAACATAACTACACGGATGTAACCCTGTAGCTAATTCAAATGATATCACACGAGCGAATCCGGTTAAATCAAAATCAGGCAATGGTCCATTAATCGCAACACGAGTCATTTCATGCGTGGGGTGTCCAAATCGTTTGAAGTACTCAGCGCATTCCCCATACCCGAGAAAACTTCCGGGATAACACGCGGATATATCAATTGAAATCATACCGTCACGATGGTATTTTGTATTCCACAGTCCTCCATGACCAAATTCGACGCAACTCAATTTAACATCCTCGAGAAAATCACTTCGTGTTGGACGCCATGAGTTTTTTTCTCTTGCGAAGTGAGCTACCACTGATGGAATAGTAAAACTATCCGTGAGTAGTTTTTCATGGGAATTCTGCGGTGAAAAATCACTAGCGATTTTTCTCATTCTGTTATCTAATTCTTCAATGCGATATAATTCACCATTTGGTTTTACAAATTGATCGAATTCTTCATCACTTCTAAGTAACCACACTGACACAGGATCATCCTTACACAACGCATGAATAGCATAGAATAATTTCTCTTCATAGAAAACATCCCCGACGAACTCCTTGGGGATATATTTCACGGTTCGTTCTCGTGGAAATATTGTTACCGCAGGTGTCCACGCGTGTTTGTTATGATCAATAATCTGTATTGGTGCTCCATTTTTGTTATATTTCGGTTCGTATAAAACCTCTCCGGTTATCGTCATAACGGTTATTGGGAATCGTAATGATGTTTCTAATTTAGCTATATCAGAAATCTTTGCACCATGCTGTTTCACTGTCAGTTCCCACTCGGTTATTTTCCTACGTCGCAGATCAGTTAGTTTATTTCCTCGGGATGCATTTGTGAAGTGCTCCATTACCCGTGTTGCTACACAATTAAGCCCTGACGAATATTTCATAGGAGCTAGTTTTGCGATATCGGGTTTATCATTTAACGGATATATCCCATAAACCATTGCTGTTACGGGATAAGATCTTTCGTAGTATGGTTTATCAATGCCGGTTAGAATCCCTGGTTTGGAATCTCTACTCACAATGACAGCTTTTTTATTCTTGAGGATTGGTTCAAATTTATCCTTAATAATCCATTTGCCATCGACTTCGATAATGAATTTGATTCGGAAAAAATGCCGTTTTTCCCCAACACGTGAAATTATCACTGCTGCTTTTTCATCATTCATGGTAGCATCAACAACACCATCAATTCGAAATGTTGACCAACAATAAGATGCTCCATCACGCTTGAATTCATTAAAACAGTCTCTGATTTTACTAATCATGGCTTTATCAAGAATTGTATTCTTTGGTGTATTAGAAGCTATATCGAGATTGAATCGAGCATCTTTCCAGGGGTAATCTCTCTTGGACGTTTTTTTTGGTTTATCAAGATTAAATCTAGGATTGATTTTGTTACGTTTTTTTGGTTTATCGAGATTAAATCTAGGATTGATTTTTAATAATCTCTTAAACTCTTTCATGTTTCCGTCTATTGGACGTTTGTTACGTTTTTTTGGTTTATCGAGATTAAATCTAGGATTGATTTTTAATAATCTCTTAAACTCTTTCATGTTTCCGTCTATTGGACGTTTGTTACGTTTTTTTGGTTTATCGAGATTAAATCTAGGATTGATTTTTAATAATCTCTTAAACTCTTTCATGTTTCCGTCTATTGGACGTTTGTTACGTTTTTTTGGTTTATCGAGATTAAATCTAGGATTGATTTTTAATAATCTCTTAAACTCTTTCATGTTTCCGTCTATTGGACGTTTGTTACGTTTTTTTGGTTTATCGAGATTAAATCTAGGATTGATTTTTAATAATCTCTTAAACTCCTTATCAGCATTTTTCGAAGGCGTTCTCCCTAATTCCTTCATGCTATAATTAAAACAAGCATTTAAATGAAAGATTTTTATATATGAATCACTGCAAGTGGCTTATGATTGGATCAGTAATCCCGTGTAACAAATCATGCAGAAATGAGTTCTGTGGGTATCATATGCAAAGCTTTCGTCGTGGAAGCCTTGGTCCGTTACCATGCATACGATGTGGAGTTGGGGTTAGGGGAAAATCTCAGTTGTGTTTGAATTGCGGTGGTAAGCGATACAGGGAGTTGAAGCGTTATTATGATAAAAGAATAAAAAATGGACAATCAATCAGAAATTATGACCCTGACGCTGACAAAGTCAGTATTCTTGACGCTGACAAAGTCAGTATCCTTGACGCTGACACTGATAAAGTCAGTATCCTTGACAAAGTCAGGGATAAAATCATAAGAACTCCTCAAGATTACATCGAAAGATTTATCATTAAACCAAACAATGAATTAGACAAACAATAGTATTATGTATACGAATGAACCAAGAATTCAGACAACACCCTGTGATCACAAATTATGAAGCATCCATTGATGGTGTTGTAAGAAACCGTAGACTGAAGAAACCAGTTGGTTCTGATAATGGTATGGGGTATTTGAAGTTTCGCGCTGGAAAGAAATTTTATCGCAATCATCGTTTCGTGTACGAGTGTTTTTATGGATTGATCGAGGATGATTTTGTTATTGATCATATCGATTCTAATCCAATGAACAATTCTTTATCAAATCTGCAGGCTGTTACTCAAAGTGAGAATACCAAACGAGGGAAGACTGGAAAATGCAAAACGGTTGGGAAGAGACCTGTGAAATCTTTGAATACGATAACTAACGAAGAAAAAATATTTCAATCAATGAATGAAGCCAGTAGGCACTTCGATATTTGTATATCCTCAGTACGATTCGTTGCAGAGGGAATAACCAAAACGGCTATTTCAAAAAAGAGCGGACAGAAAATTCAATTTAGTTATGTCTAATACGTCATATTTTTCATTTAGAAATATGTCATTGCTATAGAATAATGAATTCTGAAAACATGAATAGCATCATATCCGAGATTTCAAAATTGAAAGGTTGGGATATTGAACTATCAGATGGGTTAAATCCTGATCAAATCATGTCTGATTTTCAGGATATAGAATACGGAGTTAACAACAATAAATATATGCTACCAAAGAAGTATGCGCTCATCAAAAGAATTCAGAATTCTATTAAGGACTCTCTCGCATTTTCCAGTGACGTAAGTGTGTTCGCTCCGTTGTATACCATCGTAGAACGAATACGAAAAGAATTGGGGTACGAATACGAATTGAAAAAGGAGGTTAATTCTAAAGTTAGAAACCTACGGGCGTTAATTCAAGAAAATGAACAATTTTGATTGACCAACCATTATCATTATTTGATTGACCAACCATTTATCATTATTTGATTGTGACCGTCCCTCATAGAGATTTTAATTTTTTTTTAGCATTTTTTGATCAAAACTGTTGAAATCAGTGAATAAAAAATTGATGGCTGGTTCGGATTGATCAAAAATAGAATGGGGAAAGTCACAGTATTATTATTATTTATAGCAATTATGTGACTTTCCCCATCATTGAACGAAGCTGTCTCACAGTGAAATAACACTTCCATGACCATCCGATGGTGTTAGGTCGGATTAAAAAATTGTTTTGCAATTGAAAAATTGTTTCTGATTTCAAATAATGGTCAATGAAGCATTAACAACCCGATTGGCTCGTGAACGACTGGATGCAATCAGGAGATTTGTACCAATTCGTGACTCTGTACGGAATAAACTACAACAACGACAGAGTCTTCAGACTGATTTTGCTATGGGATCCGAAGAATTGTTTAAACCAGTAACCACAGCAACGAAGGGGATAGAGCGTGCTATACTGGGAGATGTTCCCGAGACGGGAAAATCTGTTATCGGTGAACTCGAAAAAATAGCAGCGAAAACTGAACAAACAAAACAAATAGAATCAAAAGAAATAGTAGATGATTTACGCGTGATATTTAACGAGGCGGGTTTAGCAGCAATCATTGAGACTAAACTAGCGAAAATTCCTGCGCTTGTTGTTACGACTTATGAAAACAGGAAAAATTTGTTGAAACCAGAACATCATAACTTTGTTAGAGATATAACTCACTGGGCTGATATATTCTACAAAATCAAAACTGAAAAAACAGGTAGAATTAAGAAGAAGGGTAACGCATCATACATTGGATATATCAATGAGGTGGGCGAAGTGTATAATCAATACGAAGAGTTTAAACAACAACAAAAACCGCAAAAATTGCGAGGAAGGCGACAGCAACCTGCAAAGAAACTACTCTACTCTCCTAAAAAACAACAACTACCACCTGATGATGATGATCCTCTTGATTATTTATTACAAGAAGCCGATTTAGAAAAACAGGATGAAGCAACTGGTTATAGCGGAAGTGGATTGCAAGATTCCAGTGGAAACTCAAAGAGTGAAAACGCTAGCGTTTCATGCCCTGGTAGTGTTATCAATGATATATCACGATTAGAAGTTCTTGTAGGAGGTTTCCGAGCTGGAAATAACTCACCGGAAATAATTAATGAAGCAGCTGATATCTGTAGACGGTTATTTGCCGGCGGTATCATGGATATCAAAACATATCGAGATTTCATTGACGAGTTAGTGGAAAGTGGGTATCACAGTGATTAATCACCGAGACTGAATAAAAACGCTAGCGTTTCCAATTGAAAAATGGTTTCTGATTTCAAATAATGATCATACACTCACTCATGATAAACCAGCCCCCGTCTACGTAGTTAATTCACGGTTTCCAGTTTATAGAGCATACTACGGAGATGGTTTAGGCAATACCATTGCAGGGTTATTTGCGAGAATGGCTCCAAAAGTGATGCCGTTGGCTAAACAACTAGGAATGAAAGCAATTGAAGTTATTCGTGATAAGGGTATTGGTGCTGTTGGAGATCTTGCTGGAAAAGCGTTTTCAACTGCGAGGAATAAATTAACATCATTAGTGAAATCACGGAGGAAATCCAAAGGATTTTCAAAACCGTTACCGTCTACAGCGGAAATGCCTGCAAGTGTTAGTAGAATTATAAATAACGCAGTAGACGAAAAATTAGCGTCGATGGCTTTAACTCCCTTGATAAATCAAGGGGACCAAAGCAATATTGCAAATATGATAGCAGGAAGCGGCTTTAAAAAACTACGTCGATGAAAATCGTTTACGATGAAAATCCTACGGATTTTCACGATTTAGACTCTGATAAATAGAATAAAATGTTCAAAAAATCACATGATCCGGCGTTTGATATAGACGCCCCAGTTGGCAAGGATGATTCTGTACGCGATTATCAATATTACGCTTATCATGCAATAGACGCAAATAGTCGATCGCGAATTGAACTTCAAGTCCATGATACCAGTAAATATTTTTTGCCTTGTGAAGCGTTTATTGAAGTAGAAGGAGAACTTGTAACAGCTGCTGGAGCATCATATCCAATTGGTACTCAAGTCGGTTTTGTCAATAATGGTATTATGGCATTATTTGAGAGTGCAAGATACCTCATTGATGGAAAGGAAATCGAGTCGATAGATCGCGATGTTGATGTGGCTACAACAATAATCGGGTTAGCGAGATATTCCGATGATTATACAAGATCAGCAGGACCTTCTATGATGTTTGCAAAAGATGGTAAGAATACTGCTGGAGGAAATCCATTTATTATAAGACGACCAAAAAAAGCCAGTGCTGTTAATGATGATGCTGATGTCGAGGCTGTAGTTATAAACAATGACGCTAATTTCAATCTAGGAGCTGCAACACGAAACTCAATGTTGGGAGTAGGGCGTAAATCATTTTCATGCACGATTCCACTGCATCACATATTTGGATTCTGTAGAAACGTCAGAAAAGTTATCTACGGGGCGAAGCATACAGTATCGCTTGTACGAAAGAGTGATGATAATGACGCAATTTGGAGGATTCCAGCAGATGTTGCAGCCCCCAATGCTGATGCCGGTAAAGTCAATTTAACAAAAATATCATTGTGGATGCCAGTGTTGACTCCAGCAATCACTGCAGAAGAACGATTACTATCATTTATGGAACAAGGAGGAAAGTCGTTGTTGAGTTGGCTAACCGTGAGTACAGATGTGAAGCAATCAAATATCAATGGGTTATTCACGTGGAATCTAGCATCAAAACAAGGTGTTACTGCGCCACGTCATATATTCGTAGCGTTACAAAATAACGCACGAATTGGCGATCAACTCTCCAGTCATATGATATTTGATCAATTAGGTGTGAAAGACGTCTCACTGAGAATAAATGGCCAACAGGAACCATCCGAGGATATACAACTTAATTACACAGAAAATCATATTGCACGCGTGTATCATCGTCTGCTGTCATTTATGGCACGCGATCAAAATGTCGATACTGGTTTGCAAATATCACAATATGATTTTAAAAATCTGTATCCGATCTATTACTTCTCACTGGAACATCTCGATTTAACAAGACAGTCCGTCGTTGATATACACTTTAGAGCTAATGTAAATAAGCCTGATGCTATTGATAATTATAGAGCGGTTGCTGTCATTCTCAGCGACAAATCAATGCTACTCGAAGGTGTTGGAGGAAGAATGAGAGTGGTAGATGCACCAGTAGAAAATCTTTGATTGATTTTTCATTGAATTAGAATCAATCTATTATGTATAATGTCATATAGTGTTATTAGTGTTACGTTAACTCCCGGTCAATTAAAAAAATTGCAATCAGAATCGGCTAAGCGATGTGGAACCACAATCACGTTGAAACCCAACCAAATGACTGGTGGTGCAAATAAACTATCGCTGACAACTCGTCAGGTGAAACATTTCAATGATGCACTTGCAGCCAAAAAAGGTGTTCAGATTACTCTTTCTGCGGCTGCTATCAAAAATATGATTAAAACAGGCGGTATATTTCCGTTGTTAGCTGCGATTCCAGCGCTAATTGCAGCAGCAGCCCCAGCGGTGGCTAAAGCGGCAGCGTTAGGAGCCGTTGGTACTGCTGCAGGAATGGCACTAAAGAAGGCAACTGGGAAAGGATATAAAAAAAAGGGACGATCCGTTCACGGATTGGGTCTAAGACTACCAGGAACCCCGTATTCGTGGTACAGCGGAAAGGGTCTAAGACTACCAGGAACGATTTATTAATTCAGGAATCGAAGATTCCCATGTCCAATTTTGATTTAATGGATGCGGCTAAAAAACTCGCGATTAAAAACTTCAGAGGTGTCTTTATGAAAGATCAATTACCACATCAACCAAACAGCGTTGAAACCGGAATCATTAATTTAGATAACAGCACCGGACCTGGAACTCACTGGGTTGCATACGCTATTGATCCACGTGGGATTGTTTATTTCGATTCATATGGATTAGCCCCACCAAAAGAGTTTATGCGGTATATAAAAACCCTTCCAATGAAGACTTGGTATTCTACGCTACCAACACAAACGATGATTGACCCACCAATATGTGGCAGCGAAGTATTAAATGTCCTTGACGCTATTTCTAACTCCTTGAGTAACCCAAGCGGAAAACCACCTCATATTGTCGTAAATGACTACACCAGCAATCGCTGGAAATCGAAACGATTTTAGAGAGAGAAAGAGTTTTACAATAACATGATTGATATTTGGGGGAGATCTTTGAAACCCAAACCCGATGGCACTGCACCACCTGATTCTGTCAAGGATATAACAAAAAAAATTAAAGATGAAATCGCTGAGACGTTGAACTTAACAAATGTTGATCCTAATGAAATAGTTGTATTTCAGGACAAACAGGGTAAATTGAAATCTAGTAATATTTCTCTGGATGATATTTTAGTTAAACAACAAAACGCAATCGAGAACACCGTTGCGTTATTTTCCGATCAGGGTAAATTGAAATCCAGTAATATTTCTCTGGATGATATTTTGGTTAAACAACAAAACGCAATCGAGGATACTATCGCGTTATTTTCCGATCAGGGTAAACTCAAACCGGGTGTACTCGTTTCGACGATTACAGATCGATTAAAAACTCTCAACGATGAGTTAAACAATTCTCTGGCTGTACTAAAAATACTTGAATCTAAAATTGAAGATAACGGAAAACAGTTTATATCATTTCGTAGAAATATCATTGATAAATTTATTGGAACCCAGTTGGATAAAATTGAAATAAAACTCCCTGATATTAAAAAATCCATCGATGAGACGAAAACTTTCATTGAAGCCGTCAAAGGTGATTTTTCGAGGATGATAACAATCATTGAAAAAACAAAAATTCCTCATGAGAAAACCAATAACGTAGTATATACAATCCAACACGGATCATTTGAGTGGACACCTACAAACAACAAATTAGATATCACAGCTACTATCAAGGGTATTTATCGATTAACGCTGGTAGCACCAATTCAATTTAATATATCATCGTCGAGTTCATCCGGGGTCAACAATACGATTTCAACGATCATCGACAAGGATAAAACTGAACGGTTAACGATAAAAGCTGATGATAAAAGTTTGGCTAAGGCATCAGTAACATGGTATCTGGAATTCGTAGCGGATTTAAGTAAATAACTAAATTGAAAGGATTTCACAATTGAAAACGCTAGTGTTTTTAAAATAAAAATGATTTCATCAACTCAATGTCGCTATGATCAGGTCAGAGAATTTCAGAATAGACTCAAAACCCTCACTGAGGAGTATCAAATAAAAATAAAAAAATACCGACGAAGAATCACCGCAATTGATGTTATTATATACTCGGTGTCAAGCGTTCTCACTGGTGCCGGAATAATACTTGCATCTGTTACAATGATTGCCCCGGTCGTAGTTCCAATTTGCATTTCTGCGGTGGCTACAATCGGGGGTATATTAACCGGGATAGCAAAAAAGATATCATCATGCAGCCAGAGTAAACTGCAGAATTACTTACTTCAATTTCATATTGCATCAACCGCATATTCGCAATTATCATTGATGATATCGTCGTCACTCGATAATACGATTATATCAGATAGTGAATTCTCAGCGATGGTCAGTATTTTTGATTCCGCGATATCGAAATTAGAGCGACAACATGAGTATAATAACAATGACAACACCGATGGAATCAGAAAACACGAACCCAAAAAACAAAATGATCTCAATAATATCAACATTACCAGATTGTGAGTTCTCAGTGATGGTCAGTATTTATGATTCATCGATACCAAAATTAGAAATAAATCATGAGTATAATGACGACACAGATGGAATTACTTCAACGAGTAGTGGAGAACACGAACCCAGTACAAACAAGCATGATATCAATAACATCTACGAAACCCGAGTTTAGTGTGAATTTCCCCTCTCCGATTCCAGTGAAGGAGATAGCGCTAGCAAAACTACGAGTGTATCACAGTTGGCCTAATATCAGATCAAAATCATTTGGTGGTCAACAACCGAATAATTCTTTAGTGTTTGCAAATAAGAATAAACCCGACGGAACTCCAGACTGGAACGTCGTTTCGATACCAACAGGGTCATACCAAATCGAACAAATCAATGATGAATTCGCGCGTAGAATAAAATCGATTACTGGAGTAGAGTCAAAAATCGCTATAACAGTTCATGAACCGACGCTATCATCCGCAATTGAGATAAGCACAGAAGGATACGTAGTAGATATCTATCAAAGCTCAATAAGAACCGTACTAGGATGGCCTGAATTACCGCCCCAGAGTAAAACTCTGGAGGAAACCGTTGATTTACCAGAACCACAAAAAACTGATTATGTCACAGACAGGATAAAACCTAAAAATCCAATAAGGAGTTATAAAAAATACAACATATTTATAGAGTTTTTTGGGTTAGCATACGAACATAGGGCGGAGGGTGGACCATTGCAGGAATATAATTTTGTTAACGAACCTGAAATCATTAAAAATTTCACAGCAATGAATAATGATTTATCGCTGTTGTTAATATCTCTTAAATCCGGCTCTCTCAGCCGAGATGAATTTATCAGCGTCGTAGAAACATGCAATAAAATTATCGACGATATGGAAACATTTAATTCACAAATTATTCAAGTAATACTCGATGATAAAAACCCCACATCGAGAACAGGATTTGCAAATCAATATAAAATCCGCGTTGAAGATATCCCAACATTTAAACTACCAGGATATAACGTACCGGAACTAAAAAAACTTCTCAGTGACACCATCGATATTGGTTTTAAAATAATTCATGATGCATGGAAAAAAACAGCATCACCGGAAATAAAAATCCTCAAACACAATAATGACCCAGACGGTGGCGGCAGGCATATCGCTCCGTTCAACGTGAATATATCCTCAGTGATTGCGCTTAATTTAGTGTGTGATGTTATCGAAGGAAGCTATCAGATTAATCTAGAGCAATCAAATCAAGCTCAGCAAGGATATATTCTTTATTCATTTGCACCAACAGCTCCTCCAGGATTCCTAATTATTGAAAACCCAATTAATCCTGTCTACATGCGATGCCATAATAATTCATTAACCAGAATTAATTTCAAACTCACCGACCAGTCAAATAATCTGATTGATTTACAAGAAGAGGTGTTAGCGATTAGTCTGTTTGTGAGATCCTAAAGACTCGATCAAATTATTTATTATTTTTGTTAACCCAGAACTGAAATCACTAGTGATGAAATCACTAGCAGCAGAGAGGGTGGATGACAACAAGTTGCGACCAAAATTGATTAAAAAATCGTTTTCATTTTTTTAGTTAAAATGATTTCGTATGTAGATTTCAATCAATTTTTTTGTCTGAAAACGTTGTAGGGTTCGCCTTTTTTTGGTTAAAATAAGATTATAAGACGGCTCGTTTTAGGATTTCAATCAAATTTTGTCTGAAAACGTTGTAGGATTCACCCTCTCTGCTGCTCTTTGTGCTTTGCATACATCTAAAATGTAGTCTCCCTTTACACAATCAATTATGGAGTTTGCAATTGATTATCTTATTGGTTTGCTCAACCAACTGATGATCGATTATAATCGATAATCAGAACAAAACTATTGTTGCTGATGACATTTCTGTTTATTTGTACTTGTAGAAAATGAGGAAATATAGGCAATTAGTAGATTGCCATGCCTAGAGATCATTAAGACATAGAGCCTTGGTTACCACTTTCAGCAAATCAGTAGCTACTTTCAAAAGTAATACAATATGTGATGGGGCCCTGAATGGCTGAGTGGTCTGAAGAACTCACAGGTACAGATCACTGCCATCTCACCTCTGTTAGCATGGATTTGAGTCCCAGACTCGGCTAATGGGAAATATATGAGAAAGCTTGCCAGTAGCTTCTCATGGGTCAGTGATCTTTTCCTGGGTTTATCTGGGTTCTTCCTCCACCATTTATACAGGATGCCATGTATAGCCTATGTTGTGTTGAAAAATGGTGTTAAACCCAGTAACAACATGTGTCTTGTTGCAATGATTTTGTTTTATATTCTGATGGTAATGGGCCATGTGAGTGGGTGAGTGGCCTGAAGTGCTTGCTTACCAATAACTGCTATCTCACCTCAGTCCATGTGAGTTCAAGTCTTTCAGGTTCAGCCAATATGAGTATGTCAGAAAACTTGCCTGAAACTTCCCATAGGTCAGGTGGTTGTTCCCTGGATTTTCCTAGGTTTATCCTCCACCAGTAATACTGGATGCCATGTATAGCCTATTCTGTAGGGGGCCCAGAGGGGCTGATTAGTCTAAAGTGCTCTCTGTTACAGATCACTGCCATCTCACCTCTGTCCGTGTGGGTCCAAGTCTCAGATTTGGCTAATGTGGGTATGTGATAAAGCTTGCCGCCAGTAGCTTCTTATGGGCCGGTGGCTCTTTCCAGGGTTTTACTGGGTTCTTCCTCCACCATTAATACTGACTGCCATTTATAGCCTATCATGTGCTGTTAATGGCATTAAACACTACAACAACCAGCCTATTGTGTATTTGAATACTAGCATTATGCCCACAACAGCAATATGTAATGGTAATAATCATTATAATTTAAAAAAAAAAAATAAAATTATGGGGACAAATTTATCTATAAAAAGCTCAGTCCAAAATTGTGATGCTCTGTAATTTTGATCACAAAAGTTTAAAGAATGTGGGACTAGGCAAGATTGGGTATATGGTCAATATTTATGTTTGAAAAGAAGAGAGGAAGGCAAACAAGTTCTGTTCTGATCAAGCCAGAAACACAAGAGGCTTAAGTGAATCCTGTTACATTTGGCTAATATTAGATGTTGCTTGAGTGCTAAATAGGAAGAAAATTTTAGATAACAAAAGTAGAATCAAACTGCAAAGAACAAAGATCCTGATCTGCAGTAGCATAATCCACCTGCTGATTAGGGTTTATCTTGCTTGTTCCACTAATTACTCATAACAGGCTGTACAGACTAAGATCAGTCATAGCATCATTCATTGGCAGATCTGGATCTGTACAGTTTGTATTTGGACCCATCTTTTTGCAAGAGTGTACAACACTTTCTGATGGCAGGGTAGCTGTAAAAGGCACAAGATTTTATTCCTGATAATATTTTGGGAAAACAGCAAAGTGGAAATGTTGGTTTTTGCCCTAGATTCATGTTTGTACTTGCAGTGCATGGTCAGATCTTATTTGTCTGGCACAAGCTGTTCCCATGGAGACACTATTTGTCTGGCACAAGCTGTTCCATGGAGACACATTTGTTGAACATGATTTGTGGATGAATGAATTTGATATTTAACAACTTGTTTTATATGGTTCCCATTTGCGGCAGCATGTAAATGTGATACATGTAGTTGGAAAATGGTGATTGTAATGATATGGCGTTCTCACACATTGGTAGAAATAATAATAATAATAATAATAATAATAATAGAAATAATAATAATAATAATAGAAATTATAATAATAATAATAATAATAATAATAATAATAAGAGTTGTTTTATGACTTTAACAGTTATTGTAATATCTAGCAGTTTATCTTCTCAAAGTTAACCTGAGTGTGTGTGTTTTGGGGTTTTAATGTAGTTTTAAAAAGATAAATCAGTCATATTGCTACTATGTTTGCATTAGGACAGTTTATAGTGATGTCTTGCACTTGGTCACCATGCCACAGATATGTAGCATTATGTCCCACTCAGTCACATTACCCTGACACCAGGCTGATTAGTCCTAACACTAACCTCTTAATGCTGAGCACCAAGCAAGGCAGCTGCTTGTACCATTTTTTTTACTCTTTGATATGACTTGGCCAGGGTTCAAACCCGCAACTAACTCCATCCGAGGCAGAGTCTCTAACCATTAGGCTATGGGAGAGTTTGGTTGTCATCTCAACACCTTTTTATATGCCAATCATAGGGCAGAGTGTATTATAATATCTAGCTGGCTGTTACCAATTTTGTTCTGCACCAAAGATTCAGTTGTCCATAATATAAGACAGGTGACCTTTCCAGAGGGGAGTAAATTTATTATGAGAAGTTTATATAATGTACGTAGTAAGAAAGCTAATACTTCAAAGCATTTAATATCTTCGTCTAAAAGTAACATTAATCATTTAAAGGTTCTTCTTGTTATAATAACAAAATTATTTTAACTGAATATGCATTAATAGTTCTTTTTCTTGGCGTAAGTATGATATGCGAGCAGGTATTGTTGTCATGCACATTGTAAATGCATTCATAAATGTCATTTACATCTTGGTACATTCATAATTATCTTTCCATTTGCTCCATTTTTCCACTGCTGCTGACTAATCTTCTTATCGGTTATGACTTTGTTTATTCAGATCATTTCAACATAAACTTGTTTTTTCGAGTCTTTTTTACATAGAATTGTTTAACAAGTCTCCCCCCCCCCCCCAAATTCGTTGAGTAGAATAACCTACTTTCTTCTGAAGTAATGTCTCTGTTAACGTGATGAAATGTTAATGTTTGGTAATGATTTATTATATATAGTCCTTGGTTCTGAGTTAATAATTTGGATAATTTGGCATTGTAAGTGTTTGTGGGATTGGAGTTGTCATGGTTTGAAATGAAAGATATAATTTAGATAATGTACGATTGGGGTTGGGCAATTGGGGCTAGGAAAAGATTTTATATGACAAGTTGAAATCTTGGCTAGTAATATGATTAAAACCAGATCTCAACTTTCCTATATGAAAATCTCATTATTACTGCTTAGGGTCATGTTCTGGTGATGCATTTCATTACCTACCGTAATAGCTAATTTTATCAGCCAACCAGATGAAGTATTATATTTTTGCATTTGGGAGACTGAATAGCATGATTGAATAACATCAATGTGTGTTGATCTATTTGATCCATTTTCAGGTTTCTGAAAGCTGCTTTTTAATTGGCTAAATCAGAGGTCACCAAAATATGAACCCTAATCAGCCGCTGTGATTCTCACATAGAACAGTGAGATCTAATCTTAATCAGACTTTGGCTTTGTTGTCCAAGTTAAATTACATTTTATATTTTATAGTACATGCCCAGACTTCAGCACAGAATATACAACAAAGACTTATGTAAACTTTTTTTTTAGGAAAGTAGATAATTATAGAATTCTTTTTCACCTATGTTGTGATGGTACTGTGTATGTATGATCGCTTTGTAGGTCAAGAGATTGGTTGATTAATTGTTGTGTGTTGGCACATTAGTTTATGAAATGTTATGCAGTGCTGAATCAATTGGAGTTGAATGTCTTTTCCATCACAGTGTAGGCCTTGTCTGATCTAGTCTGAATTTGAAGTTGTTATTGGGTTTAACACCATTTTTCAGCACATGATAGGCTCTACATGGTGGCCAGTATTAATGGCAGAGGAAGAACATGGAAAACTCCCATATAGAACCACTGAACCACGAGAAGCTACTGGTAAGGTTTCTCACATACCCACATTTGCCAAATATTAGACTCGAACCCATGCAAAGAGAGGTGAGATGGCAGTGATACGAAAAGGATAGCGCTTTACACCACTCTAAACCACTTGGCCATTTGGGTCCCCAGGTAGAATTTGAATCTGCACTATTTTGGTTGCATGCAATACACTGATCCATGATGACCCCTTTTATCAAAGCACTCTAGTGCTTCTTTATATATTATCACTGACCTTGTTTGGCTCTCCCTTGTTTACAATAAGGCTCCATTCAGCCTGTACATTAATAATTTCCTGATGTCTTTTCATTTATACCAGTTCATGAAAGAGGATCCTATTTAACAATGTAACCTAGATTTTTTTGGTACTGTTTTGGTCTGGGATATTGTAGAATTTATTCAGTCATGTTTCAGAATCTGTCTGCACTTTTTCATAGTTCTGTCTGTATTCAGTAACTACATGCACACAATGAAGATCAGTCTGTGATCTGTCACTTATATTTATGCATGTAGGTACATGCAACAAGCACACATAATTGTAAACAGTACACACTCCTATCTGCCAGTTGCTATGCACCTGCAGCTCAGGGTAAGTACCATACGTGCTTATTAGTCCAAACATTAAAGACCCCGATCGGCTTTTGCATAGTACACCAGCAGATCTTGGTCTATGCAGTTTGTTAGGAGTAATCAGTTGAACAAACATGGATCATTATCTCCTATAGCATTATATGATGGCAGATCAGGGTCTGTGTTATTTGAAGTTGTATTTGTCTTGACATGCATGTATATACAGTAAGATGAACAATATTTAACATGGTAGATTGGTGCATAGATCACATGCAGATATAAATCTGCATTTGGCATTTTTATGTTTTTTTTTAAGATAGGTTTTTGAAGCTTTCAGATGTTTAAAGCTTATAGCTCAGAACTATTGTCAGCCTTTTCCAGTATTGATTCTGAATATTTGATTCATACTTTTTTGTGGCACTGTGGTGGCTTTCATATCTGCTATTGGATCATCCAGGATTAACTGCTATGGCATATCCTTGGGAAAGTTGCCTGAGCATAATAAAATCTTCATGTGTAAAACACCAGAAATCAGAATTGCACATTGGAATATTTGGAATTTAATTCTTCAATTCATCATCATAACAAAGATCCTGCGCTGCAGTAGCATAATGCATAATGAGGGTAGACATTTAAACTTATATAAACTGTGTCAAAGCAGTATTGAAAGGTCTTGATAAGAACGAATTGTCTAACGTAGAATTTATATTTGTTTTCTTGTAATATATTTCTCTTGTATTCCAGTTAATATGCAAGGTAGAGATTGTGTGACAGTCAAAGACTTTGCTCTTCTGAAAGTGTTGGGAACAGGTGGTAAGTACATAGACTGTTAATATACATGTTTGCTTTCTTGCACTGACAGAATTGGTATATATTAATGTAAATTAAGATCTGTATTGTGTTCATGAAACTGTGCCAATGAAAGACTTTGCCATTAAATTTCATGGTCCAAGTTGTTATAGTGTTGTAGTTGTTATTCTTAACACATTAACCCCTAGCGACGAGTTTATGGGGCATGAGGTAGTAGCCTACTTCGAAGGTCTGTGGTGTCAAGGTCATGCATGATGCACTAAAGTGGGTGGTATTATAAAAAGGTAGACAGATTTAGCTTTACAATGATGCCAAATAATCTGGACAATTTAGCTGCACCACAAAATACAGAGGGAAAAACCTAACTTTTAGGACCCGTTTTCTTTTCCACCCAAAATTTGCCCATGGCCGGAATCCGAATTTGTGTCCAGATTTTAGACTTTATAGCCTCAGATCTATGGCATACCAGTCTAAAGCACACATAGACAAGTGAACCTGTGCAAAAAGTAGGATAAGGTGAACATTTTGAATAAAGAGTCTTCTCCATATGAAAAAATTATGGGTCAATTAAGCAAAAAAAAAAGAAGAAAAAAAAGTAGTCTAACTTTTCACCTTCTGCTCATGCGCCAGCAAACTAACCAGTGAAAAACATTTTCTTTAGCACAAATAGTCATTTGTCTAATGGAATATTGCTTGGAAGTCGATGTATTACTATGTATTTAGAAATAGTCCCCAAAATGTGTTTCCTACTCGCATTTCATACGAAAACAGTAAAAAGGTCCAGGGGTTAACGGTAATGTGTTAAAACATCCAGGGGTTACTGGTAATGTGTTAAAACGTCTAGGGGTTAATGTGTTAAGATGGTGTTTATTAAGATGGAGATAGGGGTGCTGTGAGTGACATTTTGCTTTTGGCTTTTAGATTATAAATTTGCAATGTCCAACAAAATATGGACTGAATTTATAAATTTTACCATGATGATAAAGGGGTAGCTGTTTTTGGAGAATAAGGAACAAATTTTCTCATGAATGATTCATGTCTTCATGAACAGTAACTATTAAAATAAGTTGATTATCTGACCAACAAACAACTATTTCATCCTGAATCATAAAAAAACTTTTAATGTGTTTTTAAAACAGTAAAATGCAATTTATTATCGTACAAAATGGTATTTAATTTCAGATAAATTTCAGATATTTAACAAAGAACATGTACGTTGGCAAGCGATATTTTTTTTAAAACTCTTAGCAGACTTTTTGTAAGTTTGGTAAATTTTCTTTGAAAACTTTTCAAGAGGTATTGGGGCAGTTGTGTTGAATCATAGTTTATCATTATGGGGCATTCTTTCAACTGTGGTTTCTCGTGACTTGACCAATCTTTTTCACAGAGACTGACCTGTCAGATAACTCTTTTGTGAAGATGTTCAGGGCCTAAATTTAATTAAATCAGACCCATTGTCACTACTGAATGTCTCCATCTGCAACTTGACATGTTCTGTCCGATTACTGTTTGGATCTTTAACATTGCTGCAGCAGTCACTATTTAATGTCTCTTCCATCTTGCCCATAGTATCATCCAGTTTTCCAATTTTCCAGCTTAACCTACAACTTCATCCTCTAATAATTTTACTTTTCTGCTGTCTGATCTGAAAGAAAGATAAAGTTAGTTAATGACAGATAACCTCTGATTAACTTTGTCTTCAGCTTTTAACACATTATTTTTTTGTACACCACTTTATTTACTGGAATAATTATGATCCAATTCAAAACTATTTAATCCCTTACACTTAATACCCAACTTATTTATAATATAATAATATATAATATTGGAGAATTTTGTCGCTGGTTTTATTTTAACTGAAGTTGGAATCGGATGTTTTAATCAATAAAATATGACAGAATTTTGTGACAACATTGTTACATTAAATATCCTTATATTTTTTCGTGCTTTCAAAGCTTTTCTCCATTTTTTATTGACAAAACGTCAGACTTGTGTCACATAGGCCTTGTATGCATCCATTCCAACTCTACATGTTGCTTATATCTGCTTCCGGTTTCATCACATCATTTGCACCTGTATTCTGTACAATTTGACACATTAGCGTAACTGTTTTAGTTTTTCTTGTTTTAAATTACCAATTACATCAGATCATAGAAATAGTGATGTCATGAAAAAGAAAACGATATCAAACATCTCAATTTCTATCATAGTTGCAGTAACTGGTCTGGTATAGAGATCGAAGGGGGTTGGGGGTGTATGATAATATTTAGTGATTTTCAAAATTCAAAGAGCAAGTTTAAATTAGGTCTGAACAAAATCATGTATCATTAGTTTGGTTAAAACTAATATGACATATAAAAGCCAATAAAATATATATATAACTTCCACAGAAATAAACACAAAAGACCAATAACTCACCGTAAATTTAATGATCCTAGCAGGGTACACTTTTCTGCCTAATTTTGTTCTCGCCAGATCAATTCCTTCATATTCTTCATAATCGCTTCTCTGCACTTCTACTTACTTAAGAAAATGATATTGAAAATATTCTCATCTATCCATTCAATGGGAGTCCATGGTTTTTTGTTCAAGGTTTTAACTTGTTGCAGAACTGTTTGCATGCTCTTTCGTTAGTAGGCTCAGCTGCAGAAATCTCGTGCTTATATTAACCAATCACATCATGTCTTCTTTCACAATCATCCAATCAGGATAATCTTTGTTAACATATTTCAGTTTTTACGGCAAATTGGCAACTAATGACTAATAAGTCAATATAATAAATGATGCAGTTTAGGACAGTAATGGACAAAAACATTAGAACAAAGTTATTGATAGCTTTTAAAGCAAATACATTTTGTTCATGCTGTCCTGAAAATATTTTCCCATATTAATCCAGAACTATTCAGGTTAAGAACACAGTGATAAACATTTTATCATATCATTTAAAAAAAGACAAATATTCACATTTATTTATATTTCAGTAATATTGGGAGAAGTTTGTATGATGAATTTTCATGAACATTTTATGAATGTAATGATATAGAAATTGCATGTACATTTTTAAATAATTTCTTGGTGGTGCATCAAGGTACTTAAATTGTTCATGACATTTCATGTTGTAGTAGTTGTAGTAGGGTTTAACGCCATTTTTCAGCACAGGCTAGGCTATACTTGGCGGCCAGAATTAATGGTAGAAAAAGAAACCGGGAAAACCCATGGAAAGAACCTCCGACCCACGAGAAGCTACTGGCAAGCTTTCTCAGATAACCACATTGGCCGAATCTTAGACTTGGGGCCCCTTTATGACATTTCATGAACTTAAATTATATTACAATAGGTCATAAACATTCATCAGTATGTTCATGAACTTAGTTTAGGAACTTTCATGAATATTTGTTTATGAACTCAGATGATGAACTGATCATGAAAATTTCAACACAAGTCTATGATACTATTTCATGTGCCCTTTGGAAAATTGGTATGTAGATATGTCTAACAAAAGTAATTTGACCATACTTTAAATAGTACACTGTGACAAGTTTTCATGCTTGAGTCACTTTCAGCATATCAGTTGTATATTAGCCTTCGAACATTTTATCTTCACTAGTGAAAATTGTTGCATCTCAGGTAACAGTTACTCAGCCATTTCAGAACGAAGTCAGTTTTATCTTTTTTGGGATTGTACACCACACCTGCAATAACTCCAGTAACTCGTGCCAGGATAACCCACAAACAGCCTGCTTATAATGAGTGGTCAGGCATGGATCCCGTTTTTTGATTGCTGGAAAATAACCCAAAATTGGCCCATATTTGTTGAATGTGAAGATAATCATTATTAAAATTGGTAAATTAAACATTGATTAATGGCTCATTTTATTGTTGAAATGGTGGTTAGAACCCAAACATTTGAATCAACATCATACAATGTGCAAGTTTCAGGAAGAAGTTATATTTTTATTAAATTTATTTTTCTAACAACATTCTCAGGACACCATAACAACTTTCTACTAGATTTCTATCAAGAATTTTTTTTATAAATGCAGCTGGCAACAACACTTTAATAAATAAATACTAAATAAATACATTTTGTCAAATAAAATTCATGTTTTAATTAGGTATATCGTTCAGTTTTAGTGTAATCATCATAACAAACAATATGCCCACTTATATCCAAAATGTGAAGAATGCCATTCTGAGGTCAAGGCTATGCCTGCCAGCATTTCTTTGATAACCAAATTAAGTGTTAACCCTGTTTTGATCTCTGAGGTGCACAAACAGTTATTGTTTTGTAACACTCAATTACAAAGCACACCTGCTTTGTATGATTACTGTATTGTAAATAGTCTTTTGTGTCAAGTCAAATAAAGGTGGCATAATAAAAGAGAAGTAACAGGCATACAAATCCTACCTGTATTAACTAGAAATCAGGTTTGTGTGTCAGGTCAAATTATTTCAGTTGATTAATCAAATACTATTAGAAATATTACTATGTAAGTAATATAGTTAATCTAGCTTCATTTAGCCTACTCATTCACAAATGTGATCAAAGATATAAAGACTGCCATGTGAAATGAGTTTTTTGTTGGGAGAAAAAGCTTCATTTTCCATGTAAAGTTCATTATGGAAAAGCGAATTCCTGAGTTTATAGTGAACTTTGAAGTTTCTCTATTACTTGCAATAAAATCAAAGCATCATTATTTTACAATATAACAAAAATAAGAACAATATAAAAAATAGAAGTTTCAACATTGACAGTTGATTCATGAAAAAAATGTTCCTGATTTTTTTAAAAGTGATTTTTTTTGGTTGAAATTTTGTATTTTTAACTATTCATGCATTACACCCTTGATATATTTTACCCCATTTCAGGTCACTCACTTAGATTTGTGAATGCATCTTGGTTTAACTGTACTAAAAGGAGGTCATTGTGACCTGTTTATCCTGCTTGAGTTTTTGGTTTCACCTATTGGTTCCTGAAGCTATTTCTTGAGATTAATACTAATCCACCAATACAAGATCAGTATAATTGCTGAATTATGGAACACTGAAACCCCAGGTCTCCCAACTGTAGTAAGTTATCAAGTGGTTTATATCAGATGCATATAATAAAATATAACTTTGCATTCCCATTCCCTTTTTAATGTGTTAATTGAGTACCTGCCAAGACCTTGCACTTGATGAGGTCTAATGAGGGTAGGAAAGGGCCACATGTTCTTCCATGCATTATTTAATTAAGTAAATAAAGGGTATGATTGTCAAAAGAGTCAGCATACATTTCAGACCAGCCTGGCACTCTGGCTCAATTGCCAAGTTACAGTACAGACAGTAAAAATGAATTTGGATATCAGGCTTGCGCCAAAACTTGCAACATGCCGTAACATGGTGTGTCACACAAAAAATATGAATTTTGACTCCCAAACATTCCATAATATGGTCAAGTTTTCTAGTAGTCTTATGTACCCCCCCCCCCCCCTTCTTTTATTTGACCACCGCAATACATGTCCAAAGCATGCAATCTGTATTAACTGGACAGTCCATCTTAGAGCCCATGTAAATATATCCTCAGGGCAGTCTATGCAACTGATTACCATGGAGTCAGTTAAAAGGTAAGGTCAGAAGTAACTAACCCCAATTCAGAGATTACTTTAATGTCTGACAGTGGCTAGGATGATGTCAGGTTAAGAGTTTTGCTGTGGGAGGACCCGTATGGCTAATTTGCATTGGTTAAATACACTTAGTATATTTTTCCAATGTATTAAAATTAGAGATGTGTGTTGAAGAACAATGGTAATTCATAATGTCATTGCATTGATCGAGACTATCATTTAATATTACTGTCAAGATTGTAATCAAGAGCAGTACTACCTTGAAGTTGGATTGTACTCAACAAATAATATGCAAAATGTTATTATTTATTTAAATTGAATTTTACCCCATATGTAAAATGCAATACATGTATGTGATTATTTATTTGAAGTTGGATTTTCTCTATGTATAAAATGTAAAATGTGGTTATTTTAGAAGTCTGAAGTGTTTATTTTTTAAAGTGGCAAAATGGTGAAATGCAAATGTGATTTAGGGAAAGATGAGTCATCTGCAAAAAAAGAAAGCCCAGCAAAGGTAAATTTTAGAACTCACAGATGGAACTTGACCTTATGAAATGCAGCAGCAGTAGGGAGCATTTTAGTTTTTGCACACACTGAAGATACTATATCAAGACAGTCATTTTGGTGTGTAAATTTTAACACCACACACCGGATGTTTGACACTCCCTCACAGTGATAACTGCTCCGGTGGCCTAGTGGTTAGAGCACCCACCTCGGATGTGGGAGGTTGTGGGTTCAATTTCTGGTTGAATCATACCAGACTTAACAAAAATGGCACTAACGCTGCCTTGCTTGGTGCTCAGCATTAAGAGGTTAGTGTTAGGACTGGTTGGCCTGGTGTCAGGATAATGTGACTGGATGGGACATATCTATGACATGATGCCCCAATGCTAAACATCACTTTAAACTGCCACACTGCTGACATCATAGCTTTGTTAAAAATCCAAATCACATACACATACATACACAGCGATGCAGATGCAGAAAGATTATTTTCTGTGCTGAGAAAAAATTGATAAGATAGATGATCAGCGACGTTTGAACAATAATAACATCCAATCTCAAAAAGAACCAAGATGAACACAACTGACATTGGTATTTTCATGAACCTCCTCTGCCATAACTCTTGAGAGCATCAAAGACTAATTAAGAAAATATTCCACTGTTCATGGACTTCACCCACCCACCACATTTAAAATTTAATTTCTGTGTGGTTTTGTTTGTGAGTGTTGGCACAGATGTGGTGATACATTTATCTAACAGTATTAAGGCTATCAGCTATTTATAGTTTGTAAGTATATTAAATATATTAAATTCTTCAAAGAAAACTTGTTTATTTGAAAATGTTAACTTTTTCTCAGTTGGATGATGTCACATTTTTTGGTCATATGCACTGACCCTTGTTGAGACCTCAAAACTTGCCTTTTGAGTCAACAAAACCCCCAGATCTTGTTTTATGAATATGGCAGGTATTAACTTGGTCAATGAGAGGAGGTCATGCCAATTCACTTAGTGAATAATACAATATTATCTCAAAGGTTTTTTTTTTTAGATAACTGATAAATATTCATTGCATTGTGACAACTTTAAATACATAGAAGTTCTCACCAAAACATAACTTTGTTTGAGGGATAAAAAGTAACCGAGACCCATTTATGTTCTCCCGTCAGGAATGAGCAGCATTATCTCATCATAAGCATAGTGCCAGTTAGATGCACTTTCCCGGTGACAAGAAAGCAGTCTTACTTTGATCTGAACCATGCTCATTTTTGAGGTCTTCATCACTGGACCTGTCTTTGACAAGTGACAGAGTGCTAGGAACTGGGTACCAGTCATTGAGTGCCAGTCTCAGAACACCAGTCACCAGGCTTCAAGTGACAGTCACCAATCATTGGTGACTCATTAACTTGGTAGTGAGTCTTCTCCCCCACCAACACCAACTAACATGGATGGGCATATATTGGTTCAAGGTGTGGTGGATATAACATGCCAGTGACCTGGCGAGTCAACTCCAGCCTTGTCCAACAGAAAGCAGGTTGCCACACTCCTCCAAGACCGCTAAGAAGGAATCCCAGCTAGTATGATAAGGCTGATTAAATTCACGATTGGTTACAAGATAACAAAATACCTTATTGGATGTCTTGCCTTTGAAGCAAGTTTTAAGACAACAATGCCATTTGCATTTTGGTAGGCTTGAATGAGTTACCAAAAAAATTTTTGCCCATGTTGGCAAAACGTTACGTTAAAATGATTCATTACATGACACTCAAGATAGACAAATGTATGTATGTATATGTAGATAATATGATTATGTATGTATATGTAGATAATATGATTATGTATGTATATGTAGATAATATGATTAGATATTCATTGCAGATTTGTAGTATACTTTTTAATTTGTGTGGATCTTTTGGTCTGCAATGGGTGCATACATGTTTCCAAACACAAATACATGTATAATTATTGTTGCCAGCATTTTGTACAGAAGTATTTTAACAGTCTTTAAAAAATATTGACAGTAAGTGATATATTTATAAGTGTTTTTTTGTGTTTATTTTTGTTTTTGTTTTGTTTTACACCATTTTTCAGCAAATGATAGGTATACATGGATGCTGGTATAACTGGTGGAGGAAGAACCTGGGAAAACCCTGGTAAGAACCACCAACCCATGGGAAGCTACTGACAAGCTTTCTCACTTACCAACTTTTGGCAGAGCTCAAGTCTCAAACCCATGCGGAGAGAGGTGAAATGGCAGTGTTAGATAAAGGTGAGCACTTTAGACCACTGGGGCCCCTTGTTAGAAAGTCAAGAACAACTGCAAAAAATATAAACCCTGATCAACAATTACATAATGTTCCAGCAGATAAGGATCTTTATTGTTAATTCTATTAATTAATCCTAGTGTTACATTGTGCAACAGGCTGATTTTAGGTCTATGCAGTTTGCAGTTGAACTTATAAGCATATATATATATATATATATATATATATATATATATATATATATGATTTCATTTAAATATAAATGATTTCATTTCCAATACATGTACTCATCAAATGCCCATGTTACATTCATAACTGTGGTCTTTTTCAGCTTACGGGAAGGTTTTTCTAGTCAGAAAGATAGGTGGAGCTGATGATGGAAAATTGTATGCAATGAAGGTCTTGAAGAAGGCTGCCATAGTTCAGAAGACAAAAACTACAGAGCACACAAAAACAGAGCGTCAGGTCCTAGAAGCTATACGACAGTCCCCATTCCTTGTTACATTACACTATGCCTTTCAGACAGATGCAAAGCTTCACCTTATTCTAGGTTTGTGCATTTATCATGGCCTTCACTTTATCAATCCTGTAAATCTTAATTCACTACTTTCATATATTGGAACAACATGCAGCTTTTGTCATAATTTCCACTTGGGGAGCAGTAATGTGTGGGAATTCTTGTGTTCATCAACTTGAAATTAATGGTGGTTATACTAAATTTAATGGCATTTTGGGTCCTGGAACAAGCATTCTGTCATTTGAACATTGCATCACTGAAGTTTTACAAATGTGTGTATAAAATATACAGGCTATGTAGAAAACCCAAAATGGGTGATTTGCCATGTGATTCAGCTTTAGTAGATAGATGATTTTATTCAGTATATACTGGTCAATGATAGTGATAATGACTTAAGTTGTTTTTTTTTTAAGTTATGAAGCAATAGTTCCAAACTCCATCTTGCAACATATATCAGGGTCATGAGAACACTGGAGGGTTGTGGATGGTCCCTTGATTGTTTTTATTGGGTGTCAAAACTAATCAAACTGTAGAAACAGGGTCATAATTTTCAGAAAACTGTTTTAAAATTGCAGCCAGAAAGGGTTGGGAACCAGTGTCATGAAGTATATGAGAATATTTGAGCTGGGGGAACTGTTAAGTGAGGTAACAGTGTGATTTTAAACCTGAAAAGGGTGTAAATACAAGTCATGTTTACATGCTAAATAAACAAAAACAGATGACATGACAGTCTACCCCTTGCAGCAGTATTTTAAAATATAGAAAAGGCAGAATAAGGAGCCTAATTAAAACAGACAATTTAAAAGTAGACTGCAATTTTCATTTCTTTTCACAAACAATTTCAGGATCTTGTGCCGCAACACTCATTTGCCCGTTAAGATAAATGGAATAAATTAGAATGTAAAACTAATTTTAGGAAGTATTATATATTTATTGAATCAAAATACCTCTGTCTTAATGAACAGATTATAGCAGTGATGGACTTCACATCCTAATATAGCATTATCAAACAGATAACAAGTCAGGTATAGTAAATGACTGATTCAAGAAAGTGAAACTCTGGCCGAGTTTATGGTAGTGAAAACTTATATACCGGAGCTGAAGTAACCAAACAACATTACCTGTGAGGTGTGGAAATTTGTACATAAGAACAATAAACAGTACTTTTCAAGCTGAAGTAACCAAAAACACCATTACCTGTGAGGTGTGGAAATTTGTACACAAGAACAGTAAACAATACTTTTTGAGCTGGCAAAGCCATGTATATGACCTTTCAGATACCAGAATGTAAAAGCAGGTTCTCAGTACAGAACAATATTCAGACACAGGTAAACAACAGGTTCTCAGTACAGAACAATATTCAGACACAGGTAAACAACAGGTTAACCTGAGGAACAATCAAAAGAATAATGCTTATACAAGTAGTGATGACATATTTTACAGAGTTTGGTTTCAATAGAGCTGTAACAGAGTGTAGTAGGAAGAAAAAGTGATGGATTTTGAAGTGTTAGGCAAATGTTGTGCTATGGCCATTTCCACCTCCCCCCCCCCCCCCAAAAAATATTTTCATTTACTTCCCCCTTATTTTGTTGAGGGGGGGGGGAAGCTTCCTCCCAGTAGATAAAATCCAGGCAGCATCGCCAAAAGCTATAAATTAAAGCGGTCGTTATATAATTGGCACATGCTATTTATTGTGTTCAGTGTTAACATTTGGAAAAATTTCTCCCAAAGTTTTAACATTATTTAATTGGAAAAAATCCATTCATCCAAAAATATAACAGAAGGATGGGTTGGAGATAAGATTTCAACTATTTTGTGGATGAATTTATGTGTAAATTTATATTTGCAAGCAAACTTGTTGCTGAAGAAAGGATAAAATACAATGTTTCTTAGCCATAGTTCTGATGAAACAGCACATTACATACTTATAAGTCGAATTGCAAAGTGCACAGACCCAGATCTGCAATTGCATAATGCACTGGCAGATCTGGGTCTGTGTAGTTAGGGGTTATCAGTATATAAAAAAACAATATTACCATGATAACCAAGCACTTTAAACTATAGCAAACCGCTCCATTGGTCTAGTGGTTAGAGCAAACTCCGCGGAAGCGGGAGGTCATGGGTTCGATCTCTGGCCGAATCATACCAAAGACTTACAAAAATGGTACTAACAGCTGCCTTGCTTGGCATTCAGCATAAAGAGGTTAGTGTTAGGACTGGTCAGCCTGGTGTCAGGATAATGTGACTGGATGGGACATCATGCTACATGTCTGCGGCACGATGCCCCAGTGCTCGACATCACTGTAAACTGCCTCACTGCAGACATCGTAGCGATATGACTGATTTTTTTTAAAGCTATGTTAAAAATCTTAATCAAACAAACAAACAAACAAACAAAAACTATAGCAGATCAGAATCTGTTTTGCTTGCAGTTTGACTAGACTTATAAGAGTGTATATATATGGTAATGTTTTTTATTTCAGATTATGTTAATGGAGGTGAATTGTTCACACATTTGAATCAGCGAGAGTACTTCCAGGAGAGTGAGGTCAGGATTTACATCGGTGAAATAGTACTGGCATTAGAGATACTTCACAAGGTACTTAGCTTACTGTGGTCCTTATAACACATTAAACCTCTATGTTTTTGTTGTTTTTGCATGAAATGTGAGTAGGAAACAAATTTTGGGGGCTATATCTGAATACATCCTAATACATCGACTTTCAAATGATTATCCATTAGCCTAATGCCTAGTTGTGTTACAAACATTGTTTTACATTGGTTATTTTGCTTGCGCATGAATAGAAGGGAAAACTTGGAGTTCTTGTTTTGGTTCTTTTTTTGTGCTTAACAGAACCATCATTTTTAGATCAAAGACCACACTCTATTCCAAATGCTCACCTTATCCTACTTTTTGCACAGGTTCCCCTGTCTGTGTGCAGTTCAGACCTGTCTGCCCTAGATCTGAGGCCAAAAAGTCTAAAATCTGGAAACAAAATCGGATTCAATAGGCAAATTTTGGGTGGAAAAAAAAGTCCAAAATATTAGGTTATTCCGTCTGTATTTTGTAGTGCAACTAAAACATCCAGATTATTTGGTATCATTGTAGAGCTAAATCTATCTACCTTTCTATAATACCACCCACTTTAATGTACCGTACATGACCTTGACGCTACAGAGCTTGGAAGTAGGCAACTACCTCCTGCCCCGTAAATGCAGCGCCAGGGGTCAATGTGTTAATGTGGCTTGATTGTCCGAAGTTTGATTTTCCCCAATATTAAAGTAATCAAGACCAGCTCTAGATTCAGTGACTAAATTTATTTTCAAATCATTTTTTTGTAGCAATGAATCGGCCGTTGTAATGATCATGCAAGTTATAGGAATTAACACTTAACACATTTCTCATATCACTCTCAAACTCTCAGATAATATAAATGTACAAAAAAATATCTATACCACATATTGAGGACTGTCAGAATTGATTTTGTACATATTTTCATTGATCTTGTACATATTTTCATTGATTTTGTACATATTTTCATTGATTTTGTACATATTTTCATTGATTTTGTACATTTTTTCATTGATTTTGTACATATTTTCATTGATTTTGTACATATTTTCATTGATCTTGTACATATTTTCATTGATTTTGTACATATTTTCATTGATCTTGTACATATTTTCATTGATTTTGTACATATTTTCATTGATTTTGTACATATTTCCATTGATTTTGTACATATTTTCATTGATCTTAACATCATCTTACTATCAATAAAAAGCTAACATGATATTTTCTGACATACTTCCATACAAGAACAATCCCAAGGAATAAATATCATTGTAAAAAATGACATAATGAAAGTAGACAGGCATGTTATTGGTAAATTGCTCTCACAGTTAGAAGCTGTCACAAAGATCACATTTATCATTGAAAATATGCTTCCATCAGTTTGAAGCTAAATCCTCAAAAAAATATTGAAATGAGTTAACTGTACTAATAAAATCTGTTATCAAAATTCACAGTAGTCAGTCCCTAATGATGTTCAGACCTTTAATAGATGCAATATTTTCTTGTACATCGAACCTTTCCCATACCAATCCCTTGACAGAATCGGCTTCCCTTGCATGTCAGCCACATAGTTTTGCTTTAAATATAGCCAGTCTATTCCTGATCAAACATTTTGTATACTGACCTGTATAAAAGAGCCATTTTTAAGACACTAATTTTTTAATGGTACATCAAAATTTTCTTGTCTTGTTTATGGTATACATATTACTCTTGTAATTTCAAAGGATAGTATTCACTCTTATTGGTGATCTGTGATTCGGTAATGCAAGTAATTCAAATCTTTCTTGTTTTTTTTTGTTGTTGTATTTTTACATGGTTCTTTTTACTGGATGTATTCAGTTATAAGATGAGCTTCATAGCAAACTGCACAGTTCCAGATCTACAGGTACACTATTTGCTGACAGAATTGGATCTAGGCAGTTTGTTAGGAATAATCTGTAGAACAAACAACATAGACCTCGATCTGCAGGTGTATTATGCTAATGCAGATCTGAATCTTTGTTGTTTGAAATTTAACTTGACTTTTACAAGCAAGTATAGATGGCGTCCTTTGCAAGACCATCAGTAGTTTTCTTTCTTTATGAAGACCCTGTACCACAGTTATGTAGATTTATGGTCTGGTGAGAAAGTCAACACTTTTTTTAAATCAAGTCTGATGGTAAAACATGTACCAGCAACAAGTCAAAACTGCAAACATTAAATATCTATGTTGCTTGTTCCACTGATTACTTCTAAGAAACTGCACAGACCCAGATAATGCGACAGCAGATCCAAGTCTGTAAAGTTTACGATTGGACTTGACTTATAAGCATGTTAATACAGTACATGTTTCACTTTTTCAGATTTCTGTGATGGGAATATTACTGTCAACATTAAAGTTTTGTGTTGAAGCATTGGTAAGGTAGAAAAAGAAAGCAGCTGGGCTGGCTTTTTGCTGCATAGAACTTGTATTCATAGATCTATGCAGAGATCTGACAGTATGATCCAAATCACATGGAATAAATTTATTTCACTGATATATTTTATCTCTGTTACAGCTTGGTATCATCTATAGAGATATCAAACTAGAAAACATTCTGCTCGATTCAAGTGGTCATATTGTCCTGACAGACTTTGGTCTCAGCAAAGAATTTCTCCCAACAGATGAGGTAAAAAAAAAAACATAATAAAATGACTTTTTTCAAATGACTAATGTGTAATTGTTCTAACAAATTTCAAAATAACTCTTGTATAGAACTGCACAGCTTTGCTCTTGTTAAGTTTTTTAAAATTAAAATGTCTGTTAGAGCAATTAATGTGCCATTCAGAACAAGATTTTCTTCTGAGAGGTTCTCTGCCCTTAGATATATATGTTGTTTGGTCTAAAGTCAGAATTTTCAACTAATATGAATTTACAACTGTGATGTTTATGCTTATGTCCATGATTCAGTTTATTTCCTTTTTGATTATGTATATATACATTCTGGTACATTCACTTTCCCAATATTTATATTCTGAAACTTTTTCAGACCACGCATGCATTTAGCAACAGAAAAAGACTTTTGTATTTGATGACCAGTGTAATTTGCTCATTGAATGAACATGTAACATTTTGTGTTTTGGTTCAGTTTGTTATCCATACTAACAACCTTAGACTATATTCATATTCTCTTCAATGTAAATGGCAGCAAAAAAGAAATGTTTCAAATAAGGCCAGTGTAGAACATGAGTAAAATTTACAGTTATCACTGTTGCCCTTCTTCTTCACAACAAATTGAAAAATCATGATCAATTTCATCAATTCAGATTTCTCTTTAGCCATTAACTTTTAAGTTGGAACAACTCTGTACATTCAATGCCCATTTACATGGACCACAAAAAAGCAATCCAAAATGATAAGGTTATCAACATCATTTTCCTGACAGAAACATGACTGAAATCATTGGTGATGAACCAGAGTGTGCAAATCTCTGGTAACTCCGTCCAGTCGTTGCATTGTCATTTCCTTGGTGGTGGAATAATGCTCTTTGCAAAGAACATCATACTTGTACTCTTCACTTACTTTCTTGGCTAAACTTTGTGAATGGCTTGTACAATAAAGAAATCTAATAGAAACTGGAACTTAAAGGTTGGTGATCATGATCAGGGTGAATCTGACAAGAAAACAATGCTTTATGCAAGAAAAGAATGATTTATGCAGAAGAATGATTTATGCAAGAAAAAAATGCTGTGTGCAAGAAATAATGCTTTATGCAAGAAAAGAATGATTTATGCAAGAAAAGGATGATTTATGCAGAATGCAAGAAATAATGCTTTATGCAAGAAAAGAATGATTTATACAAGAAATAATGCTTTATGCAAGAAAAGAATGATTTATGCAAGAAAAGAATGATTTATGCAAGAAATAATGCTTTATGCAAGAAAAGAATGATTTATGCAAGAAAAGAATGATTTATGCAAGAAATAATGCTTTATGGAAGAAAAGAATGCTTTATGCAAGAAAAGAATGCTTTATGCAAGAAATAATGATTTATGCAAGAAAAAAATGCTGTGTGCAAGAAATAATGCTTTATGCAAGAAAAGAATGATTTATGCAAGAAAAGGATGATTTATGCAGAATGCAAGAAATAATGCTTTATGCAAGAAAAGAATGATTTATACAAGAAATAATGCTTTATGCAAGAAAAGAATGATTTATGCAAGAAAAGAATGCTTTATGCAAGAAAAGAATGATTTATGCAAGAAATAATGCTTTATGCAAGAAAAGAATGATTTATGCAAAAAAATAATGATTTATGCAAGAAATAATGCTTTATGGAAGAAAAGAATGCTTTATGGAAGAAAAGAATGCTTTATGCAAGAAATAATGCTTTATGCAAGAAAAAAATGCTTTGTGCAAGAAATAATGCTTTATGCAAGAAAAGAATGATTTATGCAAGAAATAATGCTTTATGCAAGAAATAATGCTTTATGCAAGAAATAATGCTTTATGCAAGAAAAGAATGATTTATGCAAGAAATAATGCTTTATGCAAGAAAAGAATGCTTTATGGAAGAAAAGAATGATTTATGCAAGAAAAGAATGCTTTGTGCAAGAATTAATGCTTTATGCAAGAAAAGAATGATTTATGCAAGAAAAGAATGCTTTATGCAAGAAATAATGATTTATGCAAGAAATAATGCTTTATGCAAGAAAAGAATGATTTATGCAAGAAAAGAATAATTTATGCAAGAAATCATGCTTTATGCAAGAAATAATGCTTTATGCAAGAAAAGAATGATTTATGCAAGAAAAGAATGCTTTATGCAAGAAATAATGATTTATGCAAGAAATAATGCTTTATGCAAGAAAAGAATGATTTATGCAAGAAATAATGCTTTATGCAAGAAAAAAATGCTTTGTGCAAGAAAAGAATGATTTATGCAAGAAAAGAATGCTTTGCAAGAAAAGAATGCTTTATGCAAGAAAAGAATGCTTTATGCAAGAAAAGAATGCTTTGTGCAAGAAATAATGTTTTATGCAAGAAATAATTGATTTATGCAAGAAATAATGCTTTATGCAAGAAATAATGATTTATGCAAGAAATAATGATTTATGCAAGAAAAGAATGATTTATGCAAGAAAAGAATGCTTTATGCAAGAAAAGAATGATTTATGCAAGAAATAATGATTTATGCAAGAAAAGAATGATTTATGCAAGAAATAATGATTTATGCAAGAAAAGAATGCTTTATGCAAGAAAAGAATGATTTATGCAAGAAATAATGCTTTGTGCAAGAAAAGAATGATTTATGCAAGAAAAGAATAATTTATGCAAGAAATCATGCTTTATGCAAGAAATAATGCTTTATGCAAGAAAAGAATGATTTATGCAAGAAAAGAATGCTTTATGCAAGAAATAATGATTTATGCAAGAAATAATGCTTTATGCAAGAAAAGAATGATTTATGCAAGAAATAATGCTTTATGCAAGAAAAAAATGCTTTGTGCAAGAAAAGAATGATTTATGCAAGAAAAGAATGCTTTATGCAAGAAAAGAATGATTTATGCAAGAAAAGAATGATTTATGCAAGAAATAATGCTTTATGCAAGAAAATAATGCTTTTGCAAGAAATAATGCTTTATGCAAGAAATGATTTATGCAAGAAAAGAATGCTTTATGCAGGAAATAATGCTTTATGCAAGAAAATAATGCTTTATGCAAGAAATAATGCTTTATGCAAGAAAAGAATGCTTTATGCAAGAAATAATGCTTTATGCAAGAAAAAAATGCTGTGTGCAAGAAATAATGCTTTATGCAAGAAAAGAATGATTTATGCAAGAATTAATGCTTTATGCAAGAAAAGAATGATTTAAGCAAGAAAAGAATGATTTATGCAAGAAATAATGCTTTATGCAAGAAATAATGCTTTATGCAAGAAAAGAATGATTTATGCAAAAAATAATGATTTATGCAAGAAATAATGCTTTATGCAAGAAATAAATGCTTTATGCAAAAAAAGAATGATTTTTGCAAAAAAAAATGATTTATGGAAGAAAAGATTGCTTTGTGCAAGAAATAATGCTTTATGCAAGAAAAGAATTATTAATGCAAAAAAATAATGATTTATGCAAGAAATAATGCTTTATGCAAGAAAAGAATTATTTATGCAAAAAAATAATCATTTATGCAAGAAATAATGCTTTATGGAAGAAAAGAATGCTTTGTGCAAGAAATAATGCTTTATGCAAGAAAAAAATTATTTATGCAAAAAAATAATGATTTATGCAAGAAATAATGCTTTATGGAAGAAAAGAATGATTTATGCAAGAAAAGAATGATTTATGCAAGAAAAGAATGATTTATGCAAGAAATAATGCTTTATACAAGAAAAGAATGATTTATGCAAAAAATAATGATTTATGCAAGAAATAATGCTTTATGGAAGAAAAGAATGCTTTATGGAAGAAAAGAATGCTTTATGCAAGAAATAATGCTTTATGCAAGAAAAGAATGATTTATGCAAGAAAAGAATGCTTTGTGCAAGAAATAATGCTTTATGCAAGAAAAGAATGATTTATGCAAGAAATAATGCTTTATGCAAGAAAAGAATGATTTATGCAAGAATTAATGCTTTATGCAAGAAAAGAGTGATTTATGCAAGAATTAATGCTTTATGCAAGAAAAGAATGCTTTGTGCAAGAATTAATGCTTTATGCAAGAAAAGAATGATTTATGCAAGAAATAATGCTTTATGGAAGAAAAGAATGATTTATGCAAGAAATAATGCTTTATGCAAGAAAAGAATGATTTATGCAAGAATTAATGCTTTATGCAAGAAAAGAATGCTTTGTGCAAGAATTAATGCTTTATGCAAGAAAAGAATGATTTATGCAAGAAATAATGCTTTATGGAAGAAAAGAATGATTTATGCAAGAAAAGAATGCTTTGTGCAAGAATTAATGCTTTATGCAAGAAAAGAATGATTTATGCAAGAAATAATGCTTTATGCAAGAAAAGAATGATTTATGCAAGAAATAATGCTTTATGCAAGTAAAGAATGATTTATGCAAAAAATAATGATTTATGCAAGAAATAATGCTTTATGGAAGAAAAGAATGCTTTATGGAAGAAAAGAATGCTTTATGCAAGAAATAATGCTTTATGCAAGAAAAAAATGCTTTGTGCAAGAGATAATGCTTTATGCAAGAAAAGAATGATTTATGCAAGAAATAATGCTTTATGCAAGAAAAGAATGATTTATGCAAGAAAAAAAATGATTTATGCAAGAAATAATGCTTTATGCAAGAAAAGAATGCTTTATGCAAGAAATAATGCTTTATGCAAGAAAAAAATGCTTTATGCAAGAAAAAAATGATTTATGCACAAAAAAAATGATTTATGGAAGAAAAGATTGCTTTATGCAAGAAATAATGCTTTATGCAAGAAAAGAATGCTTTGTGCAAGAAATAATGCTTTATGCAAGAAAAGAATTATTTATGCACAAAAATAATGATTTATGCAAGAAATAATGCTTTATGGAAGAAAAGAATGATTTATGCAAGAAAAGAATGATTTATGCAAGAAATAATGCTTTATGCAAGAAAAGAATCATTTGTGCAAGAAATAATGCTTTATGCAGGAAATAATGCTTTATGCAAGAAATAATGCTTTATGCAAGAAATAATGCTTTATGGAAGAAAATAATGCTTTATGCAAGAAAAGATTGCTTTATGCAAGAAATAATGCTTTATGCAAGAAAAGAATGCTTCGTGCAAGAAATAATGCTTTATGCAAGAAAAGAATGATTTATGCAAGAAAATAATGATTTATGCAAGAAAAGAATGCTTTATGCAAGAAAAGAATGCTTTATGCAAGAAATAATGCTTTATGGAAGAAAAGAATGCTTTATGCAAGAATTAATGCTTTATGCAAGAAATAATGATTTATGCAAGAAATAATGCTTTATGCAAAAAAATAATGATTTATGCAAGAAATAATGGTTTATGGAAGAAAAGAATGATTTATGCAAGAAAAGAATGATTTATGCAAGAAAAGAATGATTTATGCAAGAAAAGAATGATTTATGCAAGAAATAATGCTTTATGGAAGAAAAAAATGCTGTGTGCAGGAAATAATGCTTTATGCAAGAAAAGAATGATTTATGCAAGAAAATAATGATTTATGCAAGAAAAGAATGATTTATGCAAAAAAAAAAAGAATGATTTATGCAAAAAAAGAATGCTTTATGCAAGAAAAGAATTATTTATGTAAGAAAAGAATGATTTATGCAAGAAATAATGCTTGTACCTATTTTGAGGATTATTAAACATGGAATGCTTATATAATGTGCATATAGTGGAACATTTGTTTTGACATTTTTCTCCATCCTTCTGTATAGTTTTAATTTCTCTTGACAGAATCACAGGGCATATTCATTTTGTGGGACAATAGAATACATGGCTCCAGAAGTAGTGGAAGGAAGCCATTCAGGACATGACTTTGTAAGTACAAACATGCATTGGTTGGTGTTTTAGTTTTTGTGTTGATTCTTACAGTCCACTCACTGCATCAGACATAACTAATAATTTATAAATTTATTTGAAATAATGTTATACCTTTCACTAATTATTATGTCATTACATCATCAATTAAACCATAGCTTTAACTCTTTCATGTTGTGAATCAGTTGAATTGTTTTTCAGATATTTCTTGGCTTGCTATTACTGTAATCCAATATAATTTCTCTCATATATAATGACATAATTCATTGACATGAACTGCAAAGTGTGTTTTCATAATATGCTTTTTTATTTTTTAGCTGTGCTGATTGTATTTAGACCATCATCCAGCTTTTACTATCACTACTACTCCTAAACTGCAAGATTGCCTTGAAACAATACACACACATGCATCCCAATATCAAGCTAGGCCTGAATGAAAATGGTACCACCCAGATGTTAGATATAGTTATCATAGCAGTTATTTTGATAATATCGTAATTTTAGTACTCCATCCCAGTCATATTGATGTGGCATTTGTACTAAAAAACTTCTTAGGATGTCTTTTTAGTCATAAATGATATTAGTGCTGGTCTGATATCTAGTACGGCTGCCATAATAGTCATCTTTAACATGTTAATGTATCTGCTAGTATGGCTACCATAATAGTCATCTTTAACATGTTAATGCATCTGCTAGTACGGCTGCCATAATAGTCATCTTTAACATGTTAATGTATCTGCTCCTAAGCAGAAAGTCATATTAGCACTGGGTTTTTACCTTGTGATGTTGGTCATAAATGAAAATGACTTTGGTCTCTTATTCAGTATGGCTACTTTTGGAGACTGTCTTGAAAATCTTGTCATTATGCCTTTTAAATGAAAAGTCGTGACATGGGACTTACTGTGTCTAGTTCATAATGAATGAAAATGATGCCAATCTGACCTCCAAGATTGCCACCATGGTTGTAGTCTTGAAAATTTTTTCAATAGTCAAACATTGGTCCAGTAACCTGGTCTGATGTGAAAAATTATTGTTCATGGAAATTTTAGCATGTTATATGTGGATTGTGCTTTTTCTGCCTGGATTCTGCTTTTGACCACTACGTTTTCCAGCTTTATGATAGCAATTTACAATATTTTGTTACACCTTACTGAAAACTGGCCCAACTTATGGAAAAAAATAGTGACTGCCTTACTGAAAAGGAGTTGGCAAGTCTGCAGCATGTTTTTAACCACTGGGTAGTCTGTCTAATTATGTTGCCCATGTAACCACTGGGTAGTCTGTCCAATTATGTTGCCCATGTAAGCATCTGCATGAGAAATGTTATCCTTGGATCTCACCACAGCTTTCATGGGTGTGAGTTGAAGGTCAGCTTTACCAACATTTCAATTACAATGACATTTTTAAATATTTTATGACCAGGCTTGTAAATGCAAACCTATAAAGAAGTTACACTATGTGTGTTGATGAGTTTTGTATTAATACTCCTGGGTAACTGTCTGGGGTTGAGTGTGAGTTCCGTGGATGAATCGGGGTTGGAATATAAAGCATGGGGATTTATGAGAGTAAGCCATTTCAATTGGTCAGCTTTTACTTTTGAAAGTTATACGGAAAACATTTTTGTTACATATCTCCTTTTTTATAGACTATCTTGTGCTGAAAAATGGCGTTAAACCCTACAACAACAACAACAAATTATCTCCTGCTGTTACTGTTGATTCATATTTTTCTTATAGTACTTTTGTCATTACAGGCTGTAGATTGGTGGTCACTTGGTGTGCTGACATACGAATTACTTACTGGAGCATCACCTTTCACAGTAGATGGGGAAAGTAATTCACAGTCAGATATATCTAGGTAGGACCTCAACATCATACTGTATGCTTGCCATTTATTACTTTACCAATATTTATTTTGATAAAAGTAAATGCTTAATGTGACAGCTGCTAGCAAGCAGACATGTTTTGCAATTTTGCAAAACTTATCCAAACACTTTCTGTACTTGAACTTCTTTAAAGGAAATGGATAAAAAAAATGCTTGTAAATTTGGACAGCATACACCTAAAATTTCTCAATATCACTTTTTATAACTGGGATGGTTCATGAATTGGTATACTGTTAAGATTTTAAATTTGTATTACAAGCTGAAGTCAGTCATGCAGTTATTAAGCTTATCAGTGAAACAGTGATTAATCTTATTTTTTCTTATTCTGAGCCATTGTGGGCAAACATTGGTCAGAATCCTATGCAGCTTTTACCAAATGTACAGATGTTAAATGTTGTGAGTTCACTGTCTTAGTCCTAATCGTAATCCAGTTTTAAATAATTTTCACTGTAAATACATAATTTCTTGTAATTAATTAATCTGCTCACAAGATATACAAATTCTAATTGCAATGGCAGCAATCTATGCTGCGATCATTTGCAAAACTTTTTCAAAGTTGTGTAAATGCTGACTTTAATTTATTGACACATGCAGAAAATTACTCTTGTAAATCTTTATCCACCCCAAAAAAAATGTTTTGCTATAAATTGATGTTAAAATTTGCTATTTTCAGAAGGATATTAAAAGCAAAGCCACCAATGCCAAAAAGATTTTCTTCAGAAGTAAAGGATTTTATCCTTTCCTTGTTAACAAAGGAACCTCACAAACGACTTGGAGCAAGAGGGGCTTATGAGGTTAAGAAACACCCATTCTATAAGGTAATGAGGTTAAAAAACACCCATTCTATAAGGTAATGAGGCTGAGAAACACCCATTCTATAAGGTAATGAGGTTAAGAAACACCAATTCTATAAGGTAATGAGGTTAAGCAACAACCATTCTATAAGGTAATGAGGTCAAGAAACACCAATTCTTTAAGGTAATGAGGTCAAGAAACACCCATTCTACAAGGTAATGAGGTCAAGAAACACCAATTCTTTAAGGTAATGAGGTCAAGAAACACCCATTATGTAATGTAATGAGGTCAGTAAACACCTATTCCTTAAGATAATGGTGTCAAGAAACATCCATTCTTTAAGGTAATGAGGTTAATAAACACCCATTATGTAAGGTAATAGGTCAATAAACACCCATTCTATAATGTAATGAGGTTAAGAAGCATCTATTCTATATGAGGTCAAGAAATGCCCATTCTATAAGGTAATAAGGTCCTGTCCATAAACCAGAAGAGCTTTTGGGATTGCCTACTATCTATCCTTCATCCATTATTAGCACAAATATTTGCTGCTCTTCCAAAACTTAACTGCAGGATTGCCATGAAATTTAACATATACATTTTTCCATTTGGACATCCACTGTGACCACATATGCCGTCCTGTACAACTTGTTAGTATTGCTAGTCCTTAACAGATGGTCATATCAATATGGGATTTTCAATAAGTGACTTTTCATGATGTCTAGTTGGCAATAAATTAAATTGGTTTCAGCATGACATACCATATGGCCAGCATGGCAGCCTTCTTCAAGATCCTATTGCTACTTCTGAATGTGTTATGAGTCTATGATCTTAAAATAAGGTTTGAATTCAGTATTAATCCCAATGAACGTCTTTGTCCAAGAATTGTCAGCACCTTTGTATTTCCAGGGGGGGAAAAAACAATCACTTGAATTCAGTAATTTGAAGAAAAATAAACTTCAGCCCAAACTGGTTACAACATAATACAAGTTAATGTGTCCAGTGTTTTAAGTTCAACTGACAGACCTTTCTCAAATCATCAGTTATACAACTAACCAAGATGCAAAACAGATTCCCAGATGAGGGTTAAAAGTTCATTCTTCAGGAAAAATTAAAAGTTTGTTACCAATTGACACATGATAAAATATCATGCAGTCCAGGTATGATCTTGACTCAATGATTCTTACTCTGAGAAAGATTTTAAAAAATGCAAGAAAGGTTGTTTACCAAAACTGTTAGTGATTTTGGAACAAGGTCATCCAAGAGCCTGTGGATTTAAAAAAAAGTCACAAACATTGACTCCAAGTCCACTTGCCCATCAGGGCCATATCATTTTGCTATTAGTTTGACACTGTTGAAACTGCTGTGATTTAAACACAAAAAAAGATTTTATAAAAACTTATATAAAATTAATTAATTTTGTTTTTTGTATTTGCCTGCAGAAAATAAAATGTGTGTGTGTTTATATCACTAAAAGCAGTTTTTTCCAGGTCCAGGTGTAAAATGGTGCTTTGTAATGCACAGTTTAATAGAATAAAAGAAGTAAAGAATGTTTACATTATATTCCAGAAAATGAAATGGATATTGAGGCATGTTGGTTTCTGTAATTTAAATCTTTTTTTTCTTGAACACTGCTCACTCACTTGGCAGTTTTTCATTTTGGTTTGGGGGTGGGGTGGTGGCTTACCATAGATGTGGTATAGGTAAATAGGGGAATCATTTCAAACACATGTTTTTGTAAGTTATTTGTTTATATATGACTAGTTGATCTCATCCAGTAATTGATGAACTTGAAATTCTTATTAGATTCATTTTATCTTTCTAGGGCTTGAATTGGGATGATCTAGCCAACAAAAAGATACCTGCTCCATTTGTGCCAAAAATAAAACACGAGTTGGATGTCAGTAACTTTGCAGAAGAGTTTACTTCCATGTCTGCAACAGACTCTCCAGCTGTTATCCCAAACAATGGTGAAAAGCTATTCCGGGTAAAAATGCAATTTAACAAAGACACCCTTGAATCTTATGAAGGCTTATGATGCACATATAAATAAATTTTGTCTCATTATGGTTGTTAGTTTGCATTACTATGTGATTTATGTAATTGATTGGATGATAACATTTTCAAAAGCAGTCTGTGTACCTTGTGATTTTTTTCATATGAAAGGAAGAAATATGTTTTAGTTAAAAACAATTTAAATACAGATATTTCTCTCCAAACAAATATCCTTTAGTGCGACCATTGTATTGTAAAAATGTCAAATGATGTAATCTGTTTCTGCACTAAACTTCAGAAGTGTGCTAGTGTTTTTCACCATCGTTTTATTTGCATATAGATCAATGAAAATTTGATTCTTCAAGCCTCTGAAACCTTGACACAGTTGAAACTTTTGAAATTTGAAGCATAGAGCAAGCTTGTTTTTGAATCTGGATTTAAAAGATGGCAAAACAAGGGTATCACTCTTACAATGGCATTGGCTGCAAAAGTGTGAATATTGTGTCCACATTTATAAAATCAATGATTAATGAGTGGTTCAAAATGAGGGTTATATTTCACATTTCAGCGTATGATAGCACAGATCATAGTTGTATATTATAGTACATTTCACAGTTGGGTACATGATAGCACAGATCATAGTTGTATATTATAGTACATTTCACAGTTGGAGTACATGATAGCACAGATCATAGTTGTATATTATAGTACATTTCACAGTTGGGGTACATGATAGCACAGATCATAGTTGTATATTATAGTACATTTCACAGTTGGGTACATGATAGCACAGATCATAGTTGTATATTATTGTACATTTCACAGTTGGAGTACATGATAGCACAGATCATAGTTGTATATTATAGTACATTTCACAGTTGGGGTACATGATAGCACAGATCATAGTTGTATATTATAGTACATTTCACAGTTGGGGTACATGATAGCACAGATCAGTTTTATATTTGGGTTATATTATTCCACAGTTCAGTTTGACAGTATAATAACACAGTTTATATTTGGGTTATATTATTCCACAGTTCAGTTTGACAGTATAATAACACAGTTTATATTTGGGTTATATTATTCCACAGTTCAGTTTAACTGTATAATAACACAGTTTATATTTGGGTTATATTATTCCACAGTTCAGTTTGACAGTATAATAACACAGTTTATATTTGGGTTATATTATTCCACAGTTCAGTTTGACAGTATAATAACATAGTTTATATTTGGGTTATATTATTCCACAGTTCAGTTTGACAGTATAATAACACAGTTTATATTTGGGTTATATTATTCCACAGTCCATTTTGACAGTATAATAACACAGTTTATATTTGGGTTATATTATTCCACAGTTCAGTTTGACAGTATAATAACACAGTTTATATTTGGGTTATATTATTCCACAGTCCATTTTGACAGTATAATAACACAGTTTATATTTAGGTTATATTCACAGTTCAGTTTGACAGTATAATAACACAGTTTGCATTTGGGTTATATTATTCCACAGTTCAGTTTGACAGTACAGTCCTACCGGTTTATATCGACATTGCTTATATCGACAAGCCACCTATGTCGACAAAAAAGCAAAGTCCCAGTCCCTTGGTCTACTATTACTATCAAATTGTCATGCTTATGTCGACATCGAGATAAAAGATCAATGTACATGTCAACAGAAGCCATTGGTCCCAGCTTTAACAAATCCTTTGTTTTCTAATCATTTATGTCGACAAGCTGCCAGTTCTGACCCATACTTTGTTCAACAATTAGTTGATCTTGCCGCCAGGCTTTAATGTCAGTCGGATAAAAAAAAAAACACACAACATAGCAGCACATTTTCTCACCACTCTGCAGCTAGTTAAGTCTTTGATCTTGCCACCTAGCTTGTGGGTCATGTTCTTCAGATGTACTCTTACAATGACAACATGTACATCTGTGGGTCTTTCAGCCACTGAATTTTCTGATTGTAAATATCAGCACAGTGAAAAGGATCAATTGATGAACACAATTTCCCAATCAACAGGTGGTCAAAGCAGGACTAGCAAGCCCTTAAATTTGCTGTCCAGGAAATTGATGCATACAGAGGACTCCTGAATACGTGATTTTCTGAATCCCAGATATAAAAATTGCGTGAAAATACGGATTATGCATTTCTGAGACCTTTGAAAGTGATCGGTGATTAAAACTAAGTTTTTTTTTGCTGTGAAAGTTTCGTTTTTAACTTTATTTACATTTACGATGGCTACCAACAGCAGTGTAAAATGCAAATTAAATTTACAGTCTCTGGACTAAAAATATCTGGCTGTTAAGAAAGTTGAGGGATGAACATCTTGCAAAGAGGTCTGTGAAATTTTTTCACTTAAAAATAACACCTGTTCAGGAAGGATGAAAGCTGCTTAGTCTATAAAGAAAGACTACGTTGAAGGTTAATGCCCTCCCCAAAGGAAGAAGCAAAAGACTGCTACATTTGAAGACGTGGAGGAAGCATCAGAATGGTTCAATGAAGCATTTGTGAAAAAACTTAAGTGTGGAGAACTTCGCTGCAACAGGTGGTTGGTTCAGTCACTTTAATGTTCGTCATAACATCGGATACAAAAGTATTTGTGGAAAATACATGTACTGTTGACAGTTTTTCACTTCCCTGTGAATAACCCCATCCCCTTGGTAGCCTCAATAATATGGGAACAGACTGACCTTTTAAAATCAAGGCCAATTTAAGTACATGTACATGAAACATGTAAATAACAACTATCCAACCATGTGCTAATGCCGACGTTGAATATCGTAATGTTTTTCGTATCAGGATGTGATAGATACAATATTTTAATTTGGATTGTAGTACACAAAGGTAACCGAAATGTAATTTGTCAATATGCAAATGTATTTCACACTGATTCTGTCTTCATGTACTCAGAATTTCCATTGTTTTCTCAGAGTGTAAATGCTATTCACTGACGACAGGTTACCCTTTGCTGACGAATTTTAACTTTAATCTTTTTTCAGCCCCCTGCCCCCCACTTATCTCGACATCCGCCTATGTTGACAATATTTCCTCGGGCCCGAGGATGTCGACATAAACCAGTAGGACAGTATAATAACACAGTTCATATTTGGGTTATATTATTCCACAGTTCAGTTTAACTGTATAATAACACAGTTTATATTTGGGTTATATTATTCTACAGTTCAGTTTGACAGTATAATAACACAGTTCATATTTGGGTTATATTATTCCACAGTTCAGTTTGACAGTATAATAACACAGTTCATATTTGGATTATATTATTCCACAGTTCAATTTGACAGTATAATAACACAGTTTATATTTGGGTTATATTACTCCACAGCTCCACAGTTCAATTTGACAGTATAATAAGTGCTCTTAAAACACCTTTTTTGAGTGCAGCAAAAAATTTAAAGACCTAATAATGTTTACTACCTTAAATATTTTAAAGATTTTTTTTTTTTTTTTTTTTTCTAAGTTCATGGTGATTGTTTTTTTTTTTTGTAGTCATATCATTGTAGATGTTGTAAAGCACTTGGAGCTTCTAAAGATTAGGCGCTATACAAAGTCTGTATTATTATTATTATTATTATTATTATTATTATTATTATTATTATTATTATTCGCTGGAGGAGCCAACTGATGAACAAAGTTCTTCATTTGAGATATGTCTTTCATTTCAGGGTTATTCCTACATAGCTCCCTCCATTATTTTTAGCGAGAACACAATCAGCAGTGACATGCTAAAAAAATCCACAGACATGCAGCCAGACAATGCTCAGTTGTTGTATGCTAGTCACTTTAAGGTGAGTGCATATTTTGTGTATCTTTTGTTAATTTAACATACCTGTCCTTCCTTGTTTTTCTGACATGCAGGACTTTTTGTCAAGGAAAAAAGATACATGTTGGCCACAATCTAATCCATCTATCATCTATCTGTCAGCTGTCCATGATCCTTCTTCCATCACCAACATAAGTGATTTTCTGCTGTCATCCATCTGTCATCTGTCAATGATCCTTCTTCCATCACCAACATAAGTGATTTTCTGCTGTCATCCGTCATCAGTCCATGATCCTTGTTCCATCACCAACATAAGTGATTTTCTGATGTTCTCCATCTGTCTTCTGTCCATGATCCTTCAGAAGTCGGCTATCTGATTAAAACTTAGCTCACAGTCATACCAAGATCTAGTTGATCTTAAATGAAAATGTTGCCACCTCAACATCCACTGTTTCCACCCTATTGGCCATCTTGAAAGGCATGTGAAAGCTGCTCCACCTGAATGGATGGTTTTGATGACATGGTGGTAAATATGTAAATGATATCAATCTGACATCCAGTATGGCTCATTCTGAGAATCTTGTTTTTGCTAGCCCAGAATGGATGGTATTATTAATCGTTTTTCCTCAAAAGACCTCTTTTCATTTCTAGTTGGTCCTAAATTAAAATGATGCTGTTCTGAAAACCAATATGGACACCAAGTGACAACTTAATAATGACTGGGTTTTAATTTATGATCACATTGACACAGGGGTTTCACAGAAAAATCTTCCTTTGGTCCTAAAACTGCCATTATGGTGGTCACATCGTAAATCTTGTCACTATTTCTTGTGAATGAATGGTTGATGGAGTTTTCACTAGACGACTTCTTATGATATTTAATTGATCCTAAATAATAATGGTGCCAATTTGATATCCAGTATGGCCACTTATGGTATCCGTCATAAAAATGATGCTAACTGTACACTTCTTTAATTTATGATTGTACCAGTATGAGGTTTTTAATGAAAGACTTCTCATGATATCTAGTTATTGATAATGAAACCTTTCATCCAGTTAGACTTCTTGTGCTATCCAGTTGGTTCTAATTAGTTTCATATACATTATATTGATATATTAAATCTTGTTATCACTATTTCTCCATAATTAATTGTATAGTTAGTTAGTTCTAATTGGTGCAAATCAGACCTACAATATGTCTGCCTTTGTAGTCTTATAATATTGAAACTCATTTCAGATCATTTGGTCCTGTAGACTAGCTTTTCACTTAGAATTTCTTATGATGTCTAGTTGATCATAAATAAAAAAAAATGGTGTTGATCAGTAGTGGCCATCTTGAAAATATTTATACTACTTTTCTAGAAAGGTTGGTCATCTTGACAAAGGTTTTTCCACTAAAACATGTTTCACTGTATGTATATGTTTTCCCAAATTAAAATGATGTCACTATGACCTCCAGAAATTATAAAAATCTTGTAAATCTACTTTATTTTGAGATTCATAAAAAAGTGCTCTCGGAGTCAAGACGGGTCATTTTTATCTCTTTGGGTCATAGAATAATGGATGTTCTGTTATGTATTATATGACTTCTGCCATCTATCATCATATGTGACTGCTCCAGCGGCCTAATGGTTAGAGCATCTGCCTTGGATGCAGGAGGTCGCAGGTTCAAAAACCAGCTGAGTCATACTAAAGACTTTAAAAAAGTTGGTACTTAACACATACCTTAGGAGACCCTCAGCATTAAGAGGTTAGTGCTTGGACTGGTTGACCTGTTGTCAGAATAATGTGACTCCGCATTAAGAGGTTAGTGCTTGGACTGGTTGACCTGGTGTCAGAATATTGTGACTCAGCATTAAGAGGTTAGTGCTTGGACTGGTTGACCTGGTGTCAGAATAATGTAACTGAGTGGGGACATCAAGCTGCATGTTTTTGGCATGATGCCTCAGTGCTAGACATCACTATAAACTGTCACATTGCAGACATCATATGACTGAAATATTGTTAATGCTACATTCGAAATCTAACTCACATGTCAAACTATTAGCCAGGTCTGCCTATTAGTTAGCAAATGTTTGTTATAGTTATTCCTCCTAAACTACATGGATGGTTGTTAGGACACTTTGCACACAGGTATTTGTTCCATGGTTAGTCCTAAAGCTCCAGATTAGCCATCTTAAAATCTTTTTATCGCTAGTCCTCCATATTAGTATGGGGTTTTCACAAAATAGATTTCTTATGATGTCTACTTAGTCCTCAATGAAAATATTGTAGATCTGTGTGGGAAGTCCTATTAACATGGGGATTCAACAAGAAGACTGCCTATGAATGTGTTGTTGGTCTAGATGAATATTCTTCTTTAGCTTCCACTTGAAAATCTTTTTGCTTCTCGTGAATAGATGATCTTATCAGCATGATGTTTTAAATGACTCCTTATTGTGTCTGTTTGGACTTGAATAAAATTTGTGCCAATATGAAAGTCAAATCATTTATCACTGTTTTCAGAGTTCCCAGTTTTTCCAATTATACGAACTTGATCTCAAAGGACCACCTCTTGGAGATGGTAGTTTCTCCATCTGCAGGTAATACTTAACCTTTCTTTGTTGTTGTCTCATTATTCAGGGCATTTATATTAACAATTAACAGGAAGACGTTGTTTCTAATGGGGGTACATTATATGTGCTTTCTTTTAATATGCCTGCCAAAAGATTGAGCATATTGTATTATGTCATTGTATATGTCCTCCTTCAATCTGTGTTTGCCCATTAGTAATTTTGCATCCACATAATAATTCACAATCAGCAGTTACCGAACATTCGAGATGGATTGGGTATAAGGAAGAAGATCATTGAATTTGAAATAATAAAAAAAATCAAGGTGAAGTTTACTTTGACTGAATCAAGAAAATTTGGTGTACAGTAGTTTTTACAGCACATTCCTCGACCAAGTTGTGTGAATTGCTTGCGCTTGTAGTAAAGAATAATTTTATTAATACTGCTTCAGAGAAGAAAAATAATTTTGGTTGAATAACATTAGTTTTACATCATAGACTTTGATCAGACTTGGTGGATGGCTTGCACATTGGTTAAGAAAGATGCCTGTTTATATTGGGGTCAAAAGGTCAAAGGTCTCTGACTTAAGAAAAGGCTTTTGCCCAGCCACTTTAAAACTACATACTTTGATCAATATTTGTGGTGGCTTGCAATCTGTTATGTGAGAGATGTATTCAGTTTGGGATTAAATGGTCAATGGTCATGGTCATTAGGGCTTAAAAGAAAAATGGTTTTGGAGAATAAGATATATTTCATAGTATGTTCCTTGACCCAATTTTGTGGGTGGCTTGCTCTTGGGTAATAAAGAAACCTATAAATCCAGGTATATAAAGGTCAGAGGTCATAGTCATTTTAAGTCTTGTAAGAAAGAAATAATGGTTTCATCTCAGACGTCTTGTTCAAGATTGCATACCTTGATAAAAGGTTGAGGTCAATGAATTAAAATGATTGATGGTTTCATTAGACAGCCCTGCCCTACTAGTGCCTTCCCTGAAGACTATTAAATATGGGACAGGGGTATAATGTGTCCTTCCCATTACTCTTTTAACCATTTCATTATCGTTTAAAGTTGCAGGCTTATGATTTTGACTACAAGGCAGAGTTAGTGAAAAAATATAACAAAAGATACTATATTGATGTTAAAATAGCTGGCTCAGTTTGATAAAATAGATGGTTGAAATGTGAAGGTTAGTATTGTTTCTTAAGTACCTTAGTAAGTAGGTCAAAAATGTTTGCTTATGGCATAAAATGTGTCTGGAGACCATGTTTTTAATTGGATTTTTAATGGAATTGAAATTTAACTGTGTCATAATTATCTTAGATGAGTTAAAATATGAGCAAGATCTATTCAGTTGTTTTTTTTTTAGTGAAAATGATCTCAGACAAGAATCAATAATCAGTGAGATCCAAGTATTGAGTACAGGGGGTTATTAACTCAAGATTTCACATGAGAAGAAAACCCACATGTAAATGAGATGATCTTGTATCTGGTTGGTTGAACTTGTTAGCACTCGAAAGACCATTTAAAGTCCATATTTAAGTGTATAAAAATTATGCAATAACTACACCATCTGGATTGTAAATTAGCAAGATCTGCACATGTTACTGAAATTCAGCACATTTAGAAACAGTTCTTTGTATGCAATTTAAACCTTTTTTGTTTTAGAAATACCTTTAGTCTCATTCTCAATAAATGAAAGTAAGGGAAGGAATCGATACTGTCGACTGGTGAGAATCATATAATTGGAATTACTGAGTAGTTCCCCTTGCAAAAGTATGTAAACCAGATAAACAAAAGTATAAAGAATATGTGTAATTTGAAATAAACAGTCTACATAAATTAGGAAAATAATAGGCCTTTTTTGTTTATAACTGAAGCAAGACAATAGAAATATTGTTAGAGAAAATGTACAATTGTAGACCAGCATGAAATACATGCTGTGTTCAAATTAAGGAACCAAATTTCTGTGCACATATATAGATATTTGCTTGCAGGTAATTGTGTTCATTTTTTAATATCAATTTTGCTCTCATCTTAACAAAAAAATCTGCTTAATTTGCTACATTTTTTTTGCAGAGAATTGTTTTAGGAAAAGTCGTTTGTTTCCAATTCTTCAATATTCGGAAGCAAGTTTGTCATATATGGTGAAAAAGTGTTTGCAGATGACTAGTAGTGTCATGTTTAAAACATTTTTCATTATTTATCATCACATATATTATGCATTATTTTAAAACATTTTTCATTATGTATCATCACATATATTAATTATGCATTATTTTAAAACCTTTTTTCATTATTTATCATGACATATATTATTTTAAAACATTTTATATATTCAGTGGCATTACTCACAAATTGTTTGAAATGTTTATTTGTTATTTATAAGCTTTAGTGAATAAATATACCCCAAAATGTTTTTCTCCTGCGGCATTTTTTGCTCTAATTACCAAGAGTAATAAAACTATTGGCCTTCAGAAGAAAAAAAAAGAATTTGTAAATTAATATTGCAAAGCATGTCGCTCTGAAGAGCACAAAGTAAATCCTGATCTGGACAAAGATTTCTTAGAAATATTAGTTATGCATTTTCTGACTGGAGGGAAAATTTTATTTTTCAGTGACTCTGTAAACATGGATAACATAGCCATGAAATTCAAAGTTATTCCTAGATCAGTTCATCCTCATTAAATTGTTGTTGATTTTAAATCTTAATTTGGTCATCTTGAAAATTCCTTCTGAATGGATGATAATTTCCATATGTAAATTTAAAGAATTAGACTTCTTTTTTATTATTTAGTTGGTATAAAATTTAAATAATGCTTGATATTGAGACAAGTAAGCTGATTTTTTATCTACATGTGATTCTAAATCAAAGGCCATGACAGATTTTTGCTGTGCACTTACCGGTACATGTATCTTGTGGACATGCAGACCTCAACATTTAAGAGAGCTGTGGTGCCAGAATGGTTACATGCCAGACTCGCAACCAAAACAGTGTGGGTTTGAATTCTACAACCAGACCAAGCTGGTTCAGCCATCATAGGGTATCTTTGGGCAGACACTTTACTACAGTTGCCATAGCACTAAATATCCAACTTGTGTTGATGTGCTGTAAAGTACCAAAGCAAAACAGAGCCAAAAACAGCACATGAGAAAATATTTTTGTTACCAGATTTGGTATGATGGAGTTTCTCAAGAATTCCAACCAGAGATTGTTTCAGTATTTGGTACTTACAAGAAGAAATGGTCTTATCTTCAGTTCCTGGAAATTCTTGGCAGTACATACAGTATCAATATCTTGGATGAACGCTTGTTTTTTTCATATACCAACATTAAAGCACAGTGTTTTATGTTACAGTGTTGACCATAAGTCTGTTGGTACATTCCCTGTTTTGTTTCGGTATAAATACTTGATTTCTCCACCATCTCTCATTAACAGATGTGGCTGAAACACTATTGGGAGGGGAGCATAGTATTTTTCCTATTCATGTATTTGTGCATTAGATTTGGTTCCACCTACCTTTTCAAAATTGGTACATGGTTTCATTTCAGTAACTTACTTATGTCAAATCTTGGTCAAGAGTGAGTTTTATGTTTCACCTATTTTGCCATCAGATATGTCCAACAGTACTAAATATTGATGACCGCTATGGTGGTCTAGTGGTTTGAGCCTCCATCTCAGATGCAGGAGGTTATGGGTTTGATCGCTGGCCAAGTCATACCATAGGCATTAAGAAGCTAGTGTTTGGACTGGTCGGCCTGGTGTCAGGATAATGTGAATGGGTGGTATATCATGCTACATATCTGTGGCATGATGCCCCAGTGCTAGATATCACAATAAACTGCCATACTGCAGATATCATAGTGATATGACTGAAAAATTGTTCAAGCTACATTATAAATCCAAATCACACACACTAAAAATAGTAGAACCTAAGAACGTTTCAATGGCTCCATTTCATTTGATTAAATATGACCAATCATCCAAGAATATTCACATTTGTACAAACAGTGCTTATCAAATATGGCCTGTATTACTAAAAAGTAAAAGTCTTTCAATGAATTCTGAAGAAATTCTTGACAAGTTTTGGCAGGAAACCACACAAGGATTTGATGAAATTTGACAGAAAACAAATTTTGACTGAAAACTACTCAGTAGTATTTGACCATATTTTTTTTTTTTAAAAAACACCTACTCGATTATTTAATTTTAATTTTACTGAGAACCACATGAGTATTTAATCAGATCTGACAGAGAACCACTCAAGAACAATATACCAATTTTGACCAAAATTTGACATCATATTTGCATAAAAGACCTTTCAGATTTATACAGATGATTTTGGTCTTGCATCAGATGTGACCACCATTACCGGTACTAAATATTAAGAAACATTTTCACTACTTTATGAAGAAACTTTTAACAGAATTTTATCAGGCTTAGACACAATGATGTTCACATGTGTAACCTGGTGTGGATGATGATATTCTAATGGTATGGTAAAGAGACTAGAGAAACCTTGACACTATTGTTTCATAACATTCAGTAGTATTACTGAAAGAAATTTCAGCAAAGCAGCTAACTGATTCAGATTTTTTGGACAGCTATTCTTGCATTTGGCTATTAATCAGATGTCAAACTCTTGTTCAGCTGTCTGTTCATTTTGTCCTCAATATCACAGTGGTCCCTTTTAAAAGTGCTCTTAAGACTCACCTGTTTCGACTGCAGGGACAAACTTAGCGACCTAATCATATGTTGTATCTTATATGTTTTCAGCATGTTTGTTATGTTTTCCAATTTCATTGTTTATGTCATTTGTTGTTCTGTAGTGTAGTCATATCATTATTGATGGTATAAAATGCTTAGAGCTTCGAAAGATTAGGCGCTATAGAAAGTCCTCATTATTTTATTATTATTATTATTATTATTATTATTATTATTATTATTATTATCTTAAATCAATACTTGTGAAATTTTGATATGTAGATCTTTGTCTGGGAGAAAAGCTAATCCATACAAAAACTAGGTCGCTTTGACTTATATGTCATGCTTGGATGATATCAGTATTTTTAGCCAATTATTTGTTACATCCTGTCTTTTTAACCCCACAACATCTTGAATTGTCAAACTGGATTATATCCCCATATATAATGAAACCTTTAATGCATCTTAATTAGTAGTATAATGCAGGTATATTTTCTTACTTGTCATTGCAGCCAATTTGTTGGCTTAGAAGCATACAAGTAATTGGTTTGAAGCCCCTCCAACTCTGCCTTAGTCAGATAGCATGGCCTTCTTTGCAAGGCACTCATCTCTCATTACCTTAGCATCAATAAGGCCCTCATCTCTCATCTCTCATTACCTTAGCATCAGCAAGGCACTCATCTCTCATTACCTTAGCATCAGCAAGGCCCTCATCTCTCATTACCTTAGCATCAGGAAGGCCCTCATCTCTCATTACCTTAGCTTCAGCAAGGCCCTCATCTCTCATTACCTTAGCATCAGCAAGGCCCTCATCTCTCATTACCTTAGCATCAGCAAGGCCCTCATCTCTCATTACCTTAGCATCAATAAGGCCCTCATCTCTCATTACCTTTGCATCAGTCCTCCATTTCAGTTGGTAATTTGTCAGTAAACCCCTTGTTTGTATTTCAATTTTGTTTTATCAAATAGTTTGATTAATGGATTGGATTTTATTTTAAATGGGTACCAGTGTGCATGGTTATGGCAGAATGTGTTAGTTAATTAAAACAGTATGGTCTCATGTCGAGGGTGACTGGATGGAAAGGATTTATTGCAGACCACCTTTATGTATATTTCTGCTGTAGAAAATGCCGTCGGAGGTCCACCAACAAGATCTATGCAGTGAAGATAATCAGCAGGAGAGTGGATGCCAACAGAGAGATTAAATCCTTAGCCTTGTGCCAAAATCATCCAAATATTGTCACCTTAATAGATGTCATACATGATGAAGTAAGTACAAGTTTTTTTTAACCCTTTGTTATATTGAATTCAGATTTCTCCCTGCTACATACTTATAGTTTTATATTGGATGCGGATCTAGGTTGGGGCTGTCAATCTTGCGTATCTAGGCTATATTCATTAGTAATACATGCATGACTATGGCAGAAGAGTCTTTGATAATACTGTAGTTTAGATTATTTCCATGGGTTTCAAATTTGTATATGAAAAAATATTACTCTAGTATAAATTTGTTTTCATGGATTTCAAATTTGTATTTAAAAAAGACATTTTCATTCTTACTTGACTCAGGGATTAACCTCTTCAAATACCCAGATAAAAAGTGAAAAAAGTACAAAATAATGCTGACAGTAAATGGCAGTCACTTTATTTATAAAACCAATACTACAACATCTTAGCAAGTCAATGCAGTCGGACACTCGAAGGTAATTAGCCATTAAAGTCTGTCTGCATGGCTTCTTTAAAACACTGTTCATAAAGTTGCACCATCAGTCCTTTCTGACAACTGTAGTGTTGACATGTTCGCTTGTAGGTGGATATGGCTCATGTTAATGTTAAGTTTCGATCCAGGTCTGTATGACAACAAACTGAGCCACTTCTTCCATATTTTTTAGATTCACACATATCTGGTTTTGGAGTACCTGCAGGGTGGAGAGCTCCTGGAGCGAATCAAGAAGAAAAAGAGCTTTAATGAGCCAGAAGCCAGCAAAATTATGTGGCAGCTGGTCCAGGCTGTTGATTTCATGCACAGCAAGGGTGTGGTGCACCGGGATCTCAAACCAGAGGTAGAACTGATTTGCTTTCATACTTCATACTTCATTTCTGGAAATTTAATTAAGACTTTCAAAAGCTGGAAAAAAATGAATTACTTCCCTGATTGTGGAAAAACAGAAGAAAGTAGTTCTAGATTAGGTGTTATATAATTAATAAACCAGAGACAAAATGTGATTGTAATATGACAATTTCAGTGTATTCCCTAGGGTCCAAGACTGAGAGTCAAAAGTATCCTTGGTGTCAAAAATCTGGTACACTAAATTCTTTTTCACTTTAGCTGATCATGAATCTGACACACCAACCACTTAGCCACCTTGGCTGGTAATGAGTCAAGTACAATAACCTTATAGTCACCTTAGCTGGTTACAAATATGGCACACCAACTATATGGCCACTTTGGCTAGTCACATGTCTGTCACACTAACTAAATAGCCACTTCAGTTAGTCACATGTCTGGCACACTAACTACTTAGCCACTTTAGCTAATCATGTGTGGCACACTAAATACTTAGCCACTTCAGCTAATCACATGTCTGGTACACTAACTACTTAGACAGTTTGGCTAGTCACTAATGTGGCACACTAACTACTTAGCTTCGGCTAGTCACATGTCAAGCACATTAACTACTTAACCAGCTAGATTCAAGTATCATAAAAAATTTCATTCATCACTATTTTCCAAATTTTATCATTCATTAGGTATTCTGAAAGAACATTAAGATGTCCGTATTTACCAATATCACAGACGATGTGATTGTGCAATTAGGATTTTTTAAGGTAGCTTTAACAATGTTTCATTCATGACACTGTGATGTCTGCAGCGTGTCAGTTTATTTTTATGTCTAGCACTGGGGCATCTTTCCACAGACATGTAGTATGATGTCCCACCCAATCACATTATCCTGACACTAGGCCGACCAGTCCTAACACTAATCTCTTAATACTGAGAGCCTAGCTTCTGAGGTGGATGCTCTAATCACAAGGCCACTGGAGCAGTCTTACCACAGAAGACTCTCACTGTTTTTAAATTCAAATGCCCTTGAACGTTTCACAATAAATCTGTTTAGTTATTAATACCTGAATATCTTTGTATTAATGGTACAGCACTGCAGTTCCAACAAATGATATTAAATTAAAATAAATTAAATTAAATAAATCTAGCTCTCTTTCAAGTTCAGTGTAATGTCAAAAATGAGATATTTTGTGTAAAATCCTTTAATATAAGAAGACAGTATGCAGCAGCAATGCAGTATAATAACAAGTTTTAAAATGAATCATTTATTATTCGAAATATCAAATTCAGTAAAGAAATCAACTGTCCAATTTGATCAATCATGAACAAAGTCAGGATTCTTTGCAGAAAAACTAGCAACTTCCAGTGATCAGAATGTGTGTCCTTTTCAGATCATGTGATGTTTTCTTGATTTAATTTCTACGAAACCTTGAAACTTATGAATGAAAAAGATGTATGTACTGTATGTCTCATCTTTATTAGTGCAAACTATAATGCTACTAGTATTACAAATGTTATTGACCCTTACATTAATATACATACACATATTTTCATTTCAGAATATACTATTTGCAAACGAGTCAGAGGATAGTTTGATAAAAATTGTAGACTTTGGATTCGCTAGAATTAAACCAGGCAATGCTACATTGAGCACACCATGTTTTTCTTTACCATATGCTGCCCCAGAAGTCTTGAAACAGACCATACCCAATAAGGATAATGGTGGATATGATGAATCATGTGATCTCTGGAGCTTAGGGGTCATTCTGGTGAGTTTTGTAATGGTGTAAACTGTAATATTTAAAGAAAAAATAATAAGAAATACATTTTTTGTCCATGTATCAAAGTTCATGTGACATCATGGGCCAGTTAGCTGGCTCCTCAGATGAGTGTCAAACCATCACATCCTGTGCTCTCCATCAAAGATACATTCATCATATTCCTCTACTATCCTTAATGTACAAGTTTCATGTTACATGTATATTTATCTAGACCAGGAAGGCTTATCTGGTGAGTAATAATAATAATAATAATAATGAGGACTTTGTATGGCGCCTAATCTTACGAAGCTGTAAGCACTTTACACCATCAATAATGATATGACTACACTACAGAACAACAAATGACAAAAACAATGAAATTGGAAAACATAAAAACATGCTGAAAACATATAAGATACAAAGCATGATTAGGTCGCTAAGTTTGTCCCTACAGTCGAAACATATGAGTCTTAAGAGCACTCTTAAAAGGGACCACTGTCTTTGTGTCTAATTTCAATGGGCAATTCATTCCACATTGCCGGGCCCTGGTGTGCAAACGAACGTTGTCCATCTGACTTTATTTTCACCTTGGGAACAATGAGTATACGATTGTCAGAAGAAGAGCGTACGGATCTAGCTGGTGTATACACATGGGTGAGGCTGGATAGGTATGTTGGACTGGAGTCTGTCAGTGAAACATTGCACAGAGAACAAATTTTGTGTTTGATTCTGTATCGAATTGATAGCCAATGTAGGGTACAAAGCAGTGGTGAGGTGTCCTCTTGTCGAGGTACTCTAAAGATTATCTGTTTTTGAACTTTTTGAAGTTTCTGGAGTAAATATTGTGACGAACCAGACAGAATTGAGTTACAATAGTCCAGTCTTGAAAGTACTAATGAACACACAAGTGTTTTCGTGGCATCAACTGAAAGATATTTATGAATGGAACTGATGCGTCTCAATTGAAGATATGCAGCCTTGCATATGTTCATGACATGTTGGTGCAATGTGAGAATACTGTCTAGAGTAACGCCTAGGTTCCGTACTGACTGTGAGAATTTAATGTTGGTGTTGCTGATATTTATTGTCTGAGGTAAAGGATGTGAATGAGAAAGTCTTTGTGTTGTGATCAGAATAGCCTCAGTTTTATCATCATTCATCTGCAGCTTGTTACATGTCATCCATGATTTCACATCAGAAATGCACTTTTCTACTCCATGGATGGTAGCATCAACTTCAGTTGGGTGGCTAGACTTGTATATTTGGGTGTCATCAGCATACAATTTGTGTGACACTGGGTGATCTATGACACTTGAAAGCGGCTGAGTATACAGAATGAAGAGAACAGGTCCAAGAACAGATCCCTGATATGTCAACTGGGCTGGAGTGTATTCCATTTGCAGATATAATTTGTGTCCTGTTGCCTAAGTAGGACTTGAACCACTGAAAAGCTATATTCTGAATGCCAAAACATAAGCAGTAGGTTTTTTATCACTATCTTCCAAAACTACTTAAAGAAAATGTCATGGTGCCAGTCTTGAATATATTTCTACACTAAAATGGAATAGCATGTCAATAAATACACTAGGTATTAACATATAAGATGTTTGAGCCAGTCTTGAATATATTTCTACACTAAAATGGAATAGCATGTCAATAAATACACTAGGTATTAACATATAAGATGTTTGAGCCAGTCTTGAATATATTTCTACACTAGAATGGAATAGAATGTCAACAAACTCACTAGGAATTAACACATAAGATATTTGAGCCAGTCTTGAATATATTTCTACACTAGAATGGAATAGCATGTCAACAAACACACTAGGTATTAACACATAAGATGTTTGTAGCCAGTTTTGAATATCATGTCAGCAAACACACTAAATATTAACACATAAGATTTTTGAGCCAGTCCTGAATATCATGTCAACAAACACACTAGCTATTAACACGTAACATTTTTGAGCCAGTCTTGAATATACTTCTACACTAGAATGGAATAGCATGTCAACAAACATACTAGGTATTAATACATAAGATCATGGGTGGCCAATCCTTTCAGCAGCTGGGCCAGATTTTAGAAATGAGATTTCCTACCGGGCCATACAACCAAATTTTTTTTATTATTCAAAGCAAACAAGAAATATATTATTTTTTTGAAGAAAATATAACAAAACCAAGAATCAAGCATAGTTATTAGATTAGAGTTAGGCAATTTAAAAAAATAATAATAAAAAATAAACAAAACAATATAAAAAATAATTTTTTTTTAGTGAGACGTCTGATTTTGTTTGGCAGAACTAAGTGCATCAATGTCAATATCGACTGAGGTTGTTGCTAAATGCAAACAGTTTTCCAAATGCACATCAGTGATTCGTGTTCTCACTTGGGATTTGATATGCTTCATTCGACTAAAGAGATGTTCACACATGTAAGTGTTTCCAAATAGCGAAATCATCGATAGAGCATGTTTGTAAAATGCAGGATATTTCTCCTTGTCCAAATATGTTTTGTAAAACTCTTCCAAACAGCCTGTTGGAATTTCTTCTTTAACTGTCAATCACAAAACATTTCATAATGTTCCATTTGTAAAATTCCTGGTAATAAATTCACATCTACGAAGAATGGCATTGCAAATGCAGCAAAAGCACACAATACTTTTTAAAATCTTGAAATCGGTTTTCAAATTCAAGGTTCAAGTCGGATATCAACGAAGTGTATTTATCCGCTGCTCCCTGTGTGACGTCTGGTTGCAATAACAATGTAGGAAAGGGAGTGAAGATTTTGTCCTTAACTGTTGTTCCCAAAGCCCAAGTTTCATTTGGAATGCAGAAATAAGATCATGCATGTTATTAATTAGTTGATCTTTCCTGTGTAGATGAGTATTAACATCATTTTGGTGGCTAACTATATCGACCAGAAACGCAAAGTTGCAAACCCACTCCTTGTCTTCAAACTCTGGGATACTTTTTGACTTGCTTGCGAAGAAAATTGTATTTCTTGCTTCAAATCAAACACTCTTTTCAACATTTTGGCACGGGTCAGCCATCTTACTTCTGCATAAAATGTAACGTCATTATACCCTGAATCCAAAGACTTGAGAAATTCTTGAAACTGACGGTGATTCAACTGTTCGACCTAATAAAGTTCACTGTTTTGATGACCACCTTCATGACATGGTCCATTTTAAGGGACTTGGAACATAAATAATGAACATTTAGCATTGAAGTATTACCAACTTTGCAGGCCTCATTTTTAATCAATTTTACTAAACCTTTGTGTTTCCCAACCATTGCTGGAGTACCATCTGTTGTTAAGCCCACTAGGTTGTTGAGTTGTAATGAAAAGCGATTCAATGTCGATGTAACTGCTTCTAACAAATCTCGTGAGCAAATAGTGTCCTTAAGTGGATACAGTGCCGCTAATTCTTCTGTTTTGTTAAAATGGACATCAACACCCCTGATAAAAATTGCCACTTGGGCGGTATCTGTTATATCTGTGCTTTCATCCAATGCTAGAGCATAAAATATGAACTCTGATGCTCAATTTTTCAAATTATCTTCAATATGTTTTCCAATGTCGTCCATTTTTGAGAAATACTTTTTCTTTTCTGGACACAGAATTTCAACGACACTCTCCATTTATTCCTTAACCATTTCACCATCTGAATATGGCTTCGACTTTTTTGCTAGTATCATGGCTACTGCATAACTAGCTTTTACATAGCATGTTGACTCTTTGAGCCGTTCTAGTAAATATCTGACGTTGTGCAGAAAGTTTTCTTTTTTAGTCATTTACTTGGTCTTGTCGAAATTGCCCTTTGTACTTATCAAACTTATTTGCATGTTTAGCCTTGTAATGCCGTTTAATGTTATACTCTTTCAAGACAGAAACAGAATTATTGCATATCAAGCAAATGGGCTTTGTTTTAAATTCCATGGAAAAAAAAAATATAGTCCATCTGTCTTAAATACTTCTCAATTCTTCTGTGACTTTTCTCTTCTTTGGTTCAACGTCTTTACTACTTGACGCCATTGTGGGTCTTCATTTTTAACTAACCAAATAAATAAAATGCCATCAGTAATACATAACTTTCTGACAAAAGGATAAGGTGCTTGTGGCACATTGTAAAAATCTGTAATGCCATAAGTATCTGATTCGGGCTAATTCATTAGTAAAATAAAAATAAAGTATGTAAATAAAGTAAAATACTTAAGAAAGGCCTTGTAGTTTTTAGTACTAATAAACTTAAAAGTAGGTACTCAGACAAAAGCTAGTGTTCAGCACGGTTGGTAATTTGGTTAGATACCCATAATTAAACACACACACATACACACACAAAAGAGAAATCTACAAAATTAAAGCCAAGCATCATAGATTAATTTAAAAAAATAAAAGCTGGGTTTGCTTACCTTCACTGCACTTAAAAAAGTAGACAGGACTCGGTATAGTAGACAGGATACTTGGTTATAGCAGCTTGTATTCTTATCAATATGTATTTAAATGTCGATTGCAAAATCTCACGAGGCACGTGGCGATAACGCACACAAGGGAAGCGACCACACTCCCGACAGCGTTGCGAGCTTGCCACAGATTGGCTGGTGCTCAGTGTTGCAACACTGCTGGCAGTCGCATAAACCGCCCCTTATCTGCAATGCACATCCATGCTCACGGCTATCCATGCAAGATCGGCACTCATGCTTTTTAAAATCAGCTCAACGTTGTGATTGTTTCTTAACTCAAATATAGAAGAAATTGTCATGATAGTTGAATCAATGTACAGTACTGAGATACTTCCATAGATGGGATATGATACAAACTACACATGATGGAATGTTCTTTTGGTGGTTTTATGTGCGCTAAAAGAAAATATAATTTGTGCATATGACACAGCTCCGCGGTCTCAAGTTGACACCCAGCGGGCTGCGGGTTGGCCACCCATGCATAAGATGTTTGAGCCAGTCTTGAATATATTTCTACACTAGAATGGAATAGCATGTCAATAAATACACTAGGTATTAACACATAAGATTTTTGAGCCAGTCCTGAATATGATGTCAACAAACACACTAGGTATTAACATGTTTAAGCCAGTCTTGAATATATTTTCACTAGAATGGAATAGCATGTCAACAAACACATTAGATATTAACACATAAGATTTTTGAGGTTATTGTATGAACCTGGTAATTTGAAACTGGTCCTAAATGAAAATCTCAAATAAATACCCCCATATACCTACTATATACCTATCATAGCTATTATCAGAAATGGTTCTTACTCTGTACTGATTCTATAAACCTGTTAACTTGTAATTGGTTCTAATTGAAAAGAAAAATGTGCAATAATGACCCTCCCTTTATGGCCATCATAGTTGTTTACTCCAGCATACAAGAAAATATATTTGTTCCTTTGATAATATCGTTTCTTGTAACTCATCTTATTAAAAAGGATAAAAAGAGAAGTGAAACAATCGATGATTTACTTCAGATTCTTTTCAGTTAAAATACTGTCACTTTGGTGACTCTTGTTATATACATATTTTAGTTTTAATGAATATTCACATCATACAAAGTTTCACAGATTTGGGTGATAGGCATACAGATGTTAGAATAGACTAAGCCCAGCAATAGAAAATCTGTCTATTGTTCTAAATTCTAAATTGGTTACAATTAATATTACAAGTAAGGGAATTCATATTGCTTCTTTATGCTTAAGAGTAGTTAACATTAAAGGTTTTCAGTTGATCATGTATTTTTTCCAGTATACAATGCTGTCAGGCAAAGTGCCTTTCCAAGTTCACAGTCAGGGAGACACGGCTGCTATAATTATGCAGGAGATAAAAAGTGGCCATTTTGAATTTTCTGGTCCTGAGTGGGAAACTGTGTCAGAACCAGCCAAAAAACTCATCAGAGGTAATTTCTAACTTTGCCTTCATTTCCACATTCTTGATAAATGTTCTTTCTCTTTTATCTGTTTACTTATTATAATTTGTATTGTCAACTGGTAGGTATTATATTGAGCCTGATCTTTTCCAAGTGGCAGATGGCTTTATTTGCACAAAAACATACTATTCTTTTTAATATAGTGCACAAGGGGCAGTTTTTATGTACAAATTTAATGCTGCATTGATCATCCAATTTTAAACAGTTAAAAATAAAATACAGAAGGAAGGTCAAAATGGTCCATATTTTTGGATAGCTATATTAGAACAAAGATTTAGAATATTATTCACTTGACCTAAGAAGTCATTGGAAAAGAACTTTATTCACCCCAAAACCCAAATGTATGCATTTATTTTTCATGTCTGATGGTCATTTTAGACACCAGGTGATGCTCACAGTGCAGACACAAACCCTTTTCCTATGTAATCATTATGCAAAACATAGTGTGCTAAACAGTTTGATGCAGTTCATAACAGTTGCAATCATTTCCGTTTTTGAGATGTTCTACTTGCCTTGAACCAACATGTTTAGTGCTTTAAGTGGCTAGCTCTCCTTAGCTGAATGTTGGTATTTCACTCTCAGCATACTGCAAATTAACTATGGGAGGTGTATGTGGCTCATTTAGATTTCAAGGACAATATACGCATATATCTGTAATTATTCAGCAATAACATCTGAAAAGTTGCATCAGAGTCTTAAGTAAATTCATTTGACAATTTATGAAAATATCACTGCCACCATACATCCAATTCATGTTTCTTCAGTGGCATTTTATTAGCAAGATTTTATTTTCACCTTATTTGGTCAAAATTGGATTGAGTTATAGTTCTTATTTGGTCAAAATTGGATTGAGTTATAGTTCTTATTTGATGTGGCACTTTGCGTTGTTAATTTTGTTTCTGCATGATGTAAGGATTTCTTGGATTGTATTGAAATTATGTTTGGTATGAGGCTTGACGTTGACAAAATTGAGGTCAGCTTTGGTTTTTATCTATTCCCATCAAAATTTCTATTATGACCCCTGTTTCTACCTAGTAACTTTGGGAGATGGATTAAAAGTAAATTTTTAAGTAGGCTTGATGTCAAGAAGACCTAGATCAAGTTTGATTTTCTCACAAAATTATTTAAATCCCAGTAAATAGTGTCTGGGGGAAGATATCATGAAGTCTCTTTGTCTGTCCATCCATCCCACTTTTGCTTTCCTGATATATTCTGTACCTGTCGAGATATTCTCATAAAATTTGGCATGCTTTTGCATCATATCTTGACATTCTGTTTTGTGAAAATTGAAATATGTTCTATATTTTAAGAGCTATTCTCATGTTTTAGCTCTGCTGGTCATATACCAGATGGGCTTTTGTCTGATGTCAATTAGCACAATTTTTTTTTAAATTGCTACTCTTCCTAAACTAATGGAAGGATTTCCACAAAACATAAGAGACAGTAATCCTAAGATTTTGTTGATCCTATATACAGTTGTCTCCCCTTGAACACCAATATTGCCAACATGGCTGCCATTTTCTTGCTATTGATAGTCATATCTTGTGATTTTCACCGAAAGACTTCTTAAAAATGAAAGTGGTGCTGATCTGACATTCAATATAGCCAGCATATTTGCCATTGTGGAAATTTTAAATTTTTTCCTGAATTGGTGTTTGTATTGACATGGGGTTTTCACTTAAAAACTCAGATCTATTGGGTCTCAAATGAAATGGTGCCAATCCAACTTCAGGTATGGTTTTCATGGTGGCCATCATATAACTGCTCCTCATGGATTGATTGCCTTATCAGCATGGGATTTTTAGCATAAGACCAGTTATGAGATCTAATTGGTCCTAGATGAAAAAGACAATTTGACATCTAGCATTACTGCCCTGGCAATATCAACCTATCTAATTATCAGTATTTCTTGGGACATATTTATCAGAATTGTTTATGAGGTGGCTTCCCTGGCAGGGGTGTTGCATCTAAAGCCCACAGCTGCAAAACCTACAATTGATACCCATCTTCCATAAAGTATATCTATTTATAATCTATTATTATTATTATTATTATTATTATTATTATTATTATTATTATTATTATTATTGTTATTATTATTATTATTATTATTATTATTATTATTGTTGTTGTTGTTGTTGTTGTAGTAGTTATTATTATTGTTGTTGTTGTAGTTATTATTATTATTATTATTATTATTATTATTATTATTATTAAAATACTAATTTTATTAAATATATTAGAGAATAACCAGATGAGAGATAATCTTATAATAAGTTCCTTTCACACTGATACATAGATGTTAATACACAATATAATCCGGCTGAAATGTCTCATAATTTATCAAGGCAAATACTGCCAGTTTCTAGCAAATGGCTGGTAATTATTCCAACATGGGTGTATCTTTGACCCAAAACACATGCATTCTTACCAAATTTACCTATTAAACAAGCGTATTCCAGGTCAGAAAAATCAGTCCCACTTGGGTCTCAATAAAAAGTTGTGTCCATGTGTGTCTACATAATCTGATATCTTCCTGAAAGATGACATTTATGCCACATACAAGAATGGATGTCTTCACATATAAGAATGGACTTTCACATACAAGAATGGATGTCTTCACATACAAGATTGGACTTTTTCTATTACAAGAATGGATGTCTTCACATACAAGAATGGATGTCTTCACATATAAGAATAGACTTTTTCACATATATTTATGCCTTCACATACAAGAATGGATGTCTTCATATGGTATTCTGCAGTCAATTGCTTACTGACATGATTTTTTTAATATAGATTAGATAGATATACGACTTCCATTTGATTAAATTTATGACTTAACTTATTGAACAAGGTTTATTTAATGTTAGCATATTTCGATACATTCATATGTTGCATGCCACTTATGGAAAAGATGTCTTGCGAGTACTTAGTGTGCAAAACCACATGCACTACATTGACTTAGTATTCATGTGGATTGAGTCTGAGTAAACATTGTTGAAAAGTCAAATGGCTGGATTGCTTTCGACTCATTTTGGTAGGAACACTTGATGGTCACTATTGCAAGCCATGTGCTTCTCATTTTATCATTCCCCCACTAATGTTATATGACTGCTAATGTCACTGAAATTTCGGTAGAATCATATTGGCAGGGTATCCATGTTGTATGAACATTTATCGTTTTATTATTAAAGTAGTTATTATATGCACTCTGATTATTGATTCTTGTTACTTTTACGTATCTTGAATAATTCCTACTGACTTTGTCTCTCTTCACCAGGCTTCCTTACTGTTGAGCCCAAGAAAAGACTGACAATGATGCAGTTAAAACAGAATGAATGGTTGCAAGGAGGTTGTGCACATTGTAATGCACCGTTAAGAACACCAGATGTTCTGGTTTCTAGTAGCAACATGCTTTATATGCAACTCAGTGCTACAATGAATGCATTCCATAGGGCCACTAGGGAAGGTTTTATTCTGCAGGATGTAAATAAAGCTCCACTGGCTCGGAGGCGAAAGCAAAGAAAAACTAGCTCAGATGGTCGAAGTGGGTCCTCGGATAGTAACAATTCTAGTGGTTCTCATGGCTCAACAAGTGCCCAGACAACGACTGTGACACAGCCTATACCTGTGGAATATCCGCCAAAGAAAAGATCCAATTCTAATAATTCCCTTAATTCAAGTACCTCATCCACTTCACAGAGCTCAATGCATAGTACTGGGTTTGTGCCTCAAAAAACAACACCTGTCAAAACTGATAACGGTTCTAGTCTAGACTCGTCATCTCACTTATTTGGTAAAGGTGTAGAAGTAGTTGCTCAACAGGCTGTCATGGTGGAAGACAATGATTCTGCCAGTGAATTGGATGATATAGTGGATACTGAGTTGTTTTCTAATTCACGAGGAGTAAAGAGGAAACATAGTGTGGAAGTGGTAGATGACTTTGATGATGAAGATGGTAATGATGAAGATGATGACAATGGAGAGAGTAATTATTCAGGATTTGAAGATGAATGTGTTGTCATTGATGATGTTGGTGATGATGATGATGACGATGATGATGATGATGAAAACAGCAATAGAAGCCAGCAACCTTCAAAGAAGCATTCATTACCATCAGAGACTATAGTAATAGATGACTAGATGATTTTTCTTTGGATAATATTTGACTTATTTATTTCTTTTTATAGATTGTGGTTGACAGGGTTTTTCACTGAGATTTTTAATATTTTTCATTTCTGTGTGCAAAGCTTACCCACCATGGTTATTGTATTCACTGTTTGTGAGTATACTATATTAATGAAATTTGATTTGATGCATCTGTGATGAATAGTGCTATTAAAACATAATCACTGGATAAAGTAGTTTCCGAGGTGCTTTTGGAAGATGAGTCATATTTGCAGTAAAATGTTATCTCATACATATACCTTACTTTTGACATAACTCTTTTATTTACAATGAAAGATGTACACAGAGATGAGAGTACCTTTTTGTAGCAAACACCTAACTACAGTCAAGCCTGCAATATTGGACACCTGCATTATATAACAACTACTCTTAAAGAGACAGTTTTACAAAGTCTGATAAACCAAAATAATTGAAGAGAAGAACCTTTAATAAGGAACCTCACTTTTTGGGGCTAGGCCCGTTTCTCACTTTACTAATTTTTAAACTGATGTGTGATAAAGAACGACGTGTACAGAACAAAATGACATACTGTAGCAAAGAGCTAGTGTGTAACTCTGATAACTTTAATGGCACCCAGAAAATAGGAAATATTGTCTATATAAAACTCTGGTTTGCTTATGTAGGAGGTCTGGTGTCATCTGTATTGATATTATAAGTAATGTTCATTAGAGTATTGAAATAACCAAGCACATGAATGGTTTCCTATGAAGCATGTATATGTTAGTATTCAGAATTTTTGGAGACTAAGGATCAGTGATTTGTGCATCATAATGGATGTTATTTAATTGGCTCAATATATTTCTGTACATTTTCTTGGATATTATCATTTATCCATAAAATTCATTACCTGATCACATTAACATTAGAAATAAACTGTTACCTTCAAATCCAACTGTCCCATTTCCCATCTATATATAATATAAGCAGGTGATCACCTTGCAGTTGTAAGGGGAGGTAATTAGGTAGAGTTTAACAGAAAAGACATTTCTCCTCTTCTTTTTTTTTTTTCTTTTATTTGGGAGGACTAGATCCAAGATGTAGCAGAGTTCATTTCTTAACATTAGTGTGATCAGGTATGCATCTTGGTTGTTTTTTTTTTATTGGCAAATTTGAATTGCCATGTTGGGTGACTATGTGATCATTAGTAATGACATAAATCATTAAATTTCTCTTTTAAGAAGTGATCAGAAATAAAAAGCTTTCCTTGAACCAATCTCTGAAAGCACTCTTATGTTTATCATCAATTGTTTATGATGTAATTACAGGAAACTGACTCATACTTAACTGTATGGGAAAAAATTATTTGGATAAAAACACGTTCGTAATTTATTCTGGTGTGGAAATCAATAAATCTCTAGGTATTTTTGAGTAATGCCCAAATTTTGCATTATAATGATTATTAATAATAACATATCATTATGATAGTTTGTCAGATAGCCTGAGGAAGTGTTTATTTATTCTTTTAGTCTGGCCACTTATCTTAAGCAGTACATCAAACTTCAAATTGACTTTGGTTTTGTGAATTGTAAACAGGATGGTGTCACAGTTTAGGCCAAACAAAAAATATGTGTTTCTGGTTGCACTGGTTTTATAATTAAGATAGGTAGTTCTTTTGTTTTCTTCACATTATATATATTTAATATGAATTTTGGCAGGATTCTTTTAACCATGGAAAAAAAAATTGCTAACATTGGCAGTGTGAAATGAGGATGGTTGGTTGAAAAAGAACACACATTTTTTGTTGGACCTTATGTTTTGTCTTGACTTTTTAAGAGAAGTTTTTCTTAGGACATCTTTTGACTTTTTAAGAGAAGTTTTTCTTAGGACATCTTGCACAGTGGATTGAAAGAATCCATAACATTGAAATTTTAGTCACTGGTTTTGGAATAGGCCTCCATCTTATATTTACATAGTAAATACTCTATTTATGCAGATTTGACTTTGCCAAGTGTTACATTTATGTGAATTAATATCAACACAGAGGCAGACAAATACACATCAAAACATATATCATTTGCATGTATATGTGAATGCACAGCATGGGGTCGCCAAGCCAGATCTGCCATTTATTTTATGTGATTCTGAAGATTCTGCTCACCATTGGTGGATAAACTGTAGATTGTTTGTTGTCCATTTCTTATAATGTAACTCAATAAATATGTTTAAAGATTTTGTTGCAACATAAAGTAATGGCACTAAAGGTTTCATTTTGACACTTTTGCTCATGTAAATGCATGGCATAAGGAATGCAGTCACTAACGTTTCTATATTTCCTATGGGAAATTCACCTCAAGTTTCATGAATTTGACATTGCAAGGTTTTTCAGCAATGCATTCAACACATATATCAGGCTATATAAACTTTGTAATTTCTGTTTATTATTAATAATTTCTGATGTGCCATTTGAAAACAAACTAGGGCTGCAAATGGCCCAGGACCACTGCTCTTCGTAATTCACTTCTGGGTTATTCTGATAGGATTATAATATATCATTTAACATAACACTTGTTTCTGTTTCTGAGACCCATAGACTCTAAATATTTCAAATGGGTTTTGATTTGTTGGTTTATAAATTTGGACAAGGTACAGAAATATTTTTTGTACTGACTGTTGCATTATCTAGTTTTTGCTTACCATTTCGTAGGTGATTGTTGGTAAAAATTTAGTCTTTGTATTTATTAAATTTTGTACATTTAAAGAAAATTAACTATGTTGATATGTTAAATAATTTGGAAAAAGTATTATAAAGATTTTCTACAGGGTTAAGGTATATTGTTTTTGTTCATGAGTTTTAAACTTTTATTAAGTTGTAAAGTTTTTAACTTAAATATTTTACTACTGTATGCCATTACATTTCATGTCAATCATCAATATTTCATCAATAATTTAAGACTAGTTATTCTAGACAGATGTGCATGTCTTTACATCTTTAAAGTTTTAGCTTGCCAATGACAGCATTGACAAGAAGAGCATACAATTTTATTATGTACATGATGGCATTGACAAGAAGAGCATACAAGTTTATGTAAATGATGACAATGATAAGAAGAGAATAAAATTCTGTGTAAATGATGACATTGACAAAAAGGCATACAGTTTTAGCATGTAATGATGGCAGTGACAAGAACAACATACAGTTCTGAGATGTAAATGATGGCATTGACAAAAAGAACATACAATTTTAGTAATTGACAGCATTGACTAAAAGAACATACAATTTTTAGTATGTAATTGATGACATTGACAAAAAGAACATACAATTTAGTATGTAATTGACAGCATTGACAAAATGAACATACAATTTTAGTATGTAATGATGGCATTAACATGAGCGATTAGATTTTGTGCATAACCTTTTCCCCCTCCAGATTTTGTAATTAATATTTGCATTGTCTCCATTTTGTTGCTTTTGGACTTTTATTGGGGGCAATTTTTTTTATAGAAGATAGCAGGTAATTAATTTATTACATTTTTTTATGTGTTTTGATCACATACTAACAATCTGTTTAATTTTACAATTGAATATATTCCAGTGATACACAAATTCTGATATCTTTACCTGAATGTTTTGTGTGGAATAGTAATAATTAACAATCATAATATTATGAGTTATTTAAAACACATCATATTTCCTCTAATTACAGGTAAATTATTTATACTAAAGGTAGGTCAGTTACATTAAACAGGTTTATGTAACATGAAGTATTTTGTTCCATTTCAGTTTACGTACCATATTTATGGACTGATACTATGATATTTCAATAAGTATCATGTTTTAATGTATATAGAATTGGTCAGTCTCTTGTAAACTTCATGCCTCATATACAGTCATTGATTTTGTTTGGTTTAAACTTGGTCTTCTAAAATCAGTAGATGATCAGTAAATAAAAAAGAACAAGTATACAAATTGAAATCCAAGTACACTGCTCCATCAATAACTCTTACACGATGGGGGCCAGAAACATTGACCAAAGCATAAGTGAGGGCAAGAATTACAGAGGTACTTCTCAGTAATAAAGGGATGGACATCTTTAGTGAGAAGGAGTGGGAGGGGTAAATTGTTGAATAAATGTTTAATAATCATGCTATGAATAATTGATCATTATAATGTTTTTCTAGTGAAGTTCTTTGCTTTTTGTATAAATGTTTCTTTTCACTCTATCCAGTCTCTGAAAGATCATTCAAAACATTATTCCATGTGGTTTATTTGTGCATTACATGTACTAGCAAAAACGGGTACAATTTGCATGCCTTTTAAACTTTTTTTTTATTCTACCCATTTTCTTCATTTGATAGGAAAGACTAATTAAAATGATAATATAATGCAGATAAACTTTTAATTGATTGTTACAATGCAAATAATAGGTTGGAGATAAAATTACGGTTGGTACTTAATTAGGCACACAAAGAAATGCTTGTAGGCATAACTTGTAGGGAAGTGAGAGGGTTATTATTTGGCTTGGAACTTGAATCTTAAGAATGACATGAAAGGGGAAGAAATAAAACAAATGTCAACTTGTGGATTTGATTGCATTACTTAGGGTCATTTAGACTACTTGGTTGCTCTTTCTTCGCACATAGAGAAATAATGCGATGAACTTGATTCACAGGCTTTATGTATTGTATGCTTGTTTTGTACAAGGGAGCTCAACTTTTATAAAGAGACTATGCTGTGAAATAAAGTTTTGTGTCATTATGTTCAATTTAAGAGATCAGTGTATAGCTGCAGGCAAGTTGGATTCAAGATACATATGTGTACTAATTTCAGGCAAATTTGAGGCAAGAGAGACATACATTTTTTAGTAGTCTTTCATTGTCATTATTTTAGTGCAATAGTCTAAAATATGGGTGTATCAAAATTTGTAAACACTTTAATGATTATTTCCCTTTTGTTTGATTACTTACACAAACACCCAATTACTTCTGTGTTGAGGATGCAGTATCTACTGTCATAATTTACAGAAAAATAGTAACCCAAATTAAAACCAGTGAATGAGTCAAAATGTCAATCAGTCACAAGAATTAAGACCATAATTGACAGGTTTCATGTAAATATGTTGTGCTCAATTTTTAAAGAGACTTATAAATTATATTTTTTTGTTATTTTGAATATTTAACAAGGTATAGTTATGCATACTAATTTTGTGTAGTTTTTATCTCCATGAAGGCACTGGTCATATCTTGGGTATGGTAGCTAATGCATGATGGGAAAATTTGTGGACCTTGTAGCAAATATGTAACATGTCATGAATAGAAATTTAATCTGAAATACAAATCCATGCATTCAATAATTTTACTGCTTTTTTTGTTGACAATGTTTGGAAAAATTAGGAAAATAAATAATTTACTTAAATTATACATTTTAAGCTTTCTGATGTTTATAAGAAATCTTTTTTTTATATAACAACACAAACTTGTACAGGTATAGTTACATAGGCATCCATTTGTCATGGAATGGCTTACACATTCCAACTGTATTCACATGTCCTTGAGATCAGATTGTATTCTTAGGTAACTATTTGTGGGAAAACATACTTATCCTGTAAAATGCATGGCAGCTGTTTCTTTTGAAATTCCCATCTATTTTTAAAATGCAACCATGCATTTGACATCTGGTACAAGTTATTTGTCTAACAGCAGAAGATTATTAAATTGATACTCGTCCTTTTGTCCATTTTTTTGGACTTTGTTCTTGGTAGAGAATACCATATATGCTGGCTTATATATGAAGTCCAACTGCAAACTGCACAGACAAAGATCTGCTGGCACACAATGGGATTGCAAATCATGGTTTATGTTTTTTGTAGTTGTACTTATTAGTTAGTACAGAGTAAAGTACTTGTTTGTAACCATCCACCACATGTGTTGACAAATATATTTTCTTAAAAAGTCAGCGGACTTTGTGAAAGATTGATAGCTTCTTTTTTATACTTAAGATTCATTTGAACAAAAACTTATTGTAGTTATGCATGGAATAGTATGTGCTACCATTACTGTATTCTGTGAATTCAAATTTTACGAGTTGCTTTCAATCTGATTGTAATAGTATTTATCAGTAAAGTAGATTTTTTAATGTATAACTTGCATGTAATGAGCCATACATGTAGAATATGTGACAGACTTGTAGAATATTTGACAGACTTATCTTTATACATAGATTTGTTGCCTTTAATGAATCAGTATATTGTTTCTGTGGACATATATTTTTTTATGTCTGCCATTTTGGCATGGTATATACTACTATTACCCTGCCCTTTCATTTGCCCAAATTCAACACCAAATATTTGAAGTTTGTACCTCCACCAAATTTTGTGGAGAGCTTGTACTTGTGGTAAGATAGAACCATATATAAGCTCAAGGCACAGTAAGGATCTCATGTTTCTAAATGGTGTGGGTGGATTGCACTTGAGGTAAGGTAGAACTTGATCCAGTTTTTGGAGACAAATAGTTCAAGGTCAAGGTCACTAACTGAAGAAAGAAACATGGTAATTTCTACCCCATCTATAGTAACAACTTTATGGATGGTTTACACTTTGGATAATGGAGAACCTAATCAGTCATCATCAAAGGACAAGATTATTGACTGAAATAACAATAATGTATTGTGCACAGTGACTTTTTTCTGCATGATGAATATGGATTACAATTTTGGCATGGCTGGTACTTCAATGAAGGAAATAACCTATTGATTTTAGGGGAAAAAATTTCAGATATCAAGGTCATTTACTGAATGATGATAAATTGGGTGTTTTTTTTTATGTGTGTTAATGTTAGCTCTTGACCACAGACATGGAAGATGTCCATTTTGGGTCAAGAAGTAAAAGGTCAGAGTTGCTGTGTCTCTAAGAAATTTGCATTATGAAGAATAACTTGTATTCTAGTTCAGGTTCCTTGACCAAACTTTATTCATTTCTACTTGGGTTAGCATGGCAACCTATAGATTCTGGAATTGAAAGGTCAGGGGTAAAGGTTATGGTAAGTCTGATTTTTAATAATATAACCTTATCCAAAATAATGGGTTGCTGAGACTATTTGGACACTAGTCACCAGTGTGTGTGTGCATACGTATGTGTGCATTGTTCGATGATGGACACTCCTTGAGTATGGCATGGTATGAAGTTCTCTTCCAGAATATAGTTTCTTCTTAACTTTTGTGTCTACATCTTCATCACAATAAACCTTGGTTAATTTTGGACATCCATGAATATGTTTGTATATCCTGCACTTAAAGAAATTATGTGTTTGACATTATTTTTAATGTGTTGTAGTTGCTTGTATGCATTTTGCATTGTTTTTAACTTGTTCTTATGAACTCAGTCATGACATTTTTATAACAGAAAAGCAAAATGGGGTGAAAATTTTGCCACAGCAAAAGTCTGTATATTGAGTTATAGTTATAAATTCATGTATCTTTCTGTTTGATAATTGGAAACATTTATGGCTTTCATGTATTGAATGTTAAGTGACAGTTTGGTACTTTTATTCAGCATTACACGTTGATTTAACACTGATGTTTTAAACCAAGGCTTGTATTGGTCAGTATGTAAGATATGCCTAAAAAAAACCAGCAGCTTCCCATGAGCTTTGGGATGAAGAATATCTCTGATGCACCCTCCTGCATGTTGTAAGTGGCAACTAATGGGGACAGGAGCCATTGTAGCTCATTTGATAGCATGTTGGCTTCATGATCTGCCTGTATTTATGGGATAGCAGATCTGGTTCAATGCTCTTTGCTGATAGATTGAGAACCGTAGATCCTGATTTGATATTACATAAGTGGCTGGCTGATATGGATAAATGCTCTTTATATATATATATATATATATATATATATATATATATATATATTGACCACCACAAACCCTGATCTGCTAGTACTTCATTATATGGTACAGATTCTGACCTGCTAGTACTTCATTAGATGGCAGATTTGAGTCATTGCTCTCTACAGATAGATTGACCATCACAGAATCTGCTCTACTATTCATTAGATGGCTGATTTGAGTCATTGCTATCTACAAATAGACTGACCATCACAGATTCTAATCTGCTATTACTTCAGTGAATGGTGGTCATGGCTTTACATTTTACTTGAAACATTATACAAGTATCTTTTGATGTGAATGACACAGTCTGTTCTGCCTGCACATTTTGTAATGAGAGTTTGATATTTCTTATTCAAATATTGTCTTGTAGTTTACCCCCCCCCCCCCCCCTTTCAAAATTATATGTCTGGGATATAAAAAGCACTCCCTCACTGTAAGACCTTTCATGACAACACAGTTTCTCGTAAATCATGGATCCAATTTCATTAATTGATTGAACACTTTGTTTGATTTCACACCATTCCCTTCACCCCACCCTCCTTTTAGTTCAATGATAATCAAAGTAAACATCAAAAATTTGTGTCAAATAATCTTTTAAGAAGAAGAGTGGACAATTACAAAAGAATAGTTTTATACTTTGTAGTCCATTTTTGTGCAAATCAGAACAATAAAAAGAAGAAAAGATTTAAAATTTATTTTGCAAATTTAGAAACAAATATTACAAAGCCTGTTGGTAATGTGAGGTCTTTGTATCCAATATTTCATTCTTTAAACATGCTGTGGAAAGTCTAGCCAAATGTTTTTGTAACCAGTTTTTTAAATAAGTTTTATTCCATGTTACAAGTATATTTTAAGCAACATTAGAGAAGTTTTAAACCTTTTACACAGTTTTAATAGTATTTTCATCATCTAATATGAGCTGTAATATGCCATTATTTTATGCACTAATTATGCAAAAATTGCAAGTGACTATTTTAAACAATATCAATTTTAAACTTTTTGTACTTCTCTGCTGTTTCTACTTTGCCATATTGTGGCTTGAGAGACTGGTCACTTAACTCAACTGTATGTTCCATGATGGACCCTATATGTATCATTTATTTAATAAGTGGCATTACATGTCTTAAGGAAGAATTAAGGGACAGGATTTTGAAACATTTCTCCACTGCTTTGTAAAAAACTGACAAATCTTTTGTCATGATATTTTTATCAGTGTTTAGACCTTCTTTTTTTTTTTGCAATATAGTCCGCTTTGACCAAGTCAGGTTCAATTCTGGTCCATGTAAACTTTTGAGTGGTCACTCTTGTGCTTTTGATTGGGATCAGTGATAAAGTTGTTCATGATCTAACTATATAAGGGAGTCATTTGTTCATAGGTGTATGACTGGGCTCATCTTTATAAAATCAAAATTGAGAATCAACAATAATACCAAGCATACTTATAGGTCATGTTTGGTTGTAAAGTACAAAGACCCAGATATGCTGTCACATAATGTGCCTTAAGGTCTATTCAGTAATAGGGCCTGATCTGTTAGCACATTATGAAATAGCAGATCAGGGTCTATTCAGTTTGTTATGGGTAATAGGACCTGATGTGTCAGCACATTATGCAATAGCAGATCAGGGTCTATTCAGTTTGTTATGGGTAATAGGGCCTGATCTGTCAGCACATTATGCAATAGCAGATCAGGGTCTATTCAGTTTGTTATGGGTAATAGGGCCTGATCTGTCAGCACATTATGCAATAGCAGATCAGGGTCTATTCAGTTTGTTATGGGTAATAGGACCTGATGTGTCAGCACATTATGCAATAGCAGATCAGGGTCTATTCAGTTTGTTATGGGTAATAGGGCCTGATCTGTCAGCACATTATGCAAAAGCAGATCAGGGTCTATTCAGTTTGTTATGGGTAATAGGACCTGATGTGTCAGCACATTATGCAATAGCAGATCAGGGTCTATTCAGTTTGTTATGGGTAATAGGGCCTGATCTGTCAGCACATTATGCAATAGCAGATCAGGGTCTATTCAGTTTGTTATGGGTAATAGGACCTGATCTGTCAGCACATTATGCAATAGCAGATCAGGGTCTGTTCAGTTTGTTATGGGTAATAGGGCCTGATCTGTCAGCACATTATGCAATAGCAGATCAGGGTCTATTCAGTTTGTTATGGGTAATAGGGCCTGATCTGTCAGCACATTATGCAATAACAGATCAGGGTATATGTTGTTTGCAGTTGGAATTCACTTACAGGTAAGTATATAAGATGCTTCTCCATGTATCTAGAAGATGGTTGTACAGCAAGCAATATACATAATGGCATGGCATTTTCCACGTGGAATGTTATTGTAGTGAATATATCCTGGTCTTTTATTTTCTGATCATTTTAAGACATTCTTGTCAGGCCCATCTAGGTGGAAGTTTGACTTAGCAATCACTTGAGTGGCCATTTGCAAGTCCATCCATCCATCTATCTATCTATCTCTCTATCCATATCCAATACTGACCTCACTGGATCAGTTTGTCTTTTATAGCTATATCAACACCCTCACTGTTGCCATGCACTGATGCATTTTTAACGGTGCATGTCATATTTGATAATTTCATCAACTATGAATGTATCTTAATTACATAATGAAAAATTTTATATAATGCCTCAAACTAATTTTCCTTGAAGAGAATTCATAAATGTTGAATACCATATTCACTGTGCCTGGAGGATTGTTGAATTTATATATTGTTTATCTCTAGAACAGGATAATGAATGGGTTGAAACTACCTTCCTGTTGTGTTTTTTTATTACCTTAAGAATTTTTCTCTGTGATTGTAAAAAAAATGTTTTACAATAAATTTTAATGTTTTAAAAAATTGATTTACTGTATATATTATTTCATATACTTTATATCTATTTACCTATATTCCATTGAATATTGTTATATTCCACTCTTTATTATTCTTTGTTAGGCATGAAAATTACATTAAAATTGCTAAATATGGTTAATCATGTCTTGTCTTATTTATCATTTTGAACACCATCTGGGTTTCCACAGTTTTTTTAAACAATAGTCCATTTTTTTTCAGTAACAATTTCCAGTTTAGTACATGTCATGTAAAAACTGCAGGCTAAACTTGAAACACTGTACAATCCAAAACCCATGGGTCAGCTACACTGTAAAACCCGATTTTATCTGCAAACGAAAGCCCAACCTGGTTTTATCTGCATATTTACATCAAAAATATGTGGTTTTATACAGTTTATTTACAAAATGTGGTGTGGCTTAAAACACTGCTTATTTACATTATATGGTGTGGCTTTATACACTGCTTATTTACATCAAATGGTGGCTTTATACACTGCTTATTTACATTATATGGTGTGGCTTTATACACTGCTTATTTACATCAAATGGTGTGGCTTTATACACTGCTTATTTACATCAAATGGTGTGGCTTTATACACTGCTTATTTACATCAAATGGTGTGGCTTTATACACTGCTTATTTACATCAAATGGTGTGGCTTTATACACTGCTTATTTACATCAAATGGTGTGGCTTTTTACACTGCTTATTTACATTATATGGTGTGGCTTTAAACACTTATTTAAATGATAGTGAGGCTTTATACACTGCTTATTTACATTATATGATGTGGCTTTAAACACTGCTTATTTAAACCCCATGGTATGGCTTTCACACCGCTTATTTATATCATTTAGTAAAACTAAAGACTGCTTATTTACATGTGATGTGGCTTTAAACACTGTTTATTCACATCATTAGGTGTGGCTTTAAACTGCTTATTTATACAGTATGATGTGGCTTTAAACACTGCTTATTTACATCATATCGTGTTGCTGTAGACACCGTTTATCTGGTCATGCCCTGCTGAAAGTTGCACATTCATACTTTAAAGGATTGTCCGTTGTCTGTCATCCATCCATCCATGACCACAGTTTTGTTACTGCAAATCTTCCTAAACTACTGTAGGATCATTAAAATCTTGTTACTGCTATTTCTTTTATTTAAATACACCTGTATGAAACTGCTATTGCTTCTATTTAAATAGTCCTGTATGAAACTGCTATTGCTTCTATTTAAATATTCATGTATGTAACTGCTATTGCTTCTATTTAAATATTCATGTATGTAACTGCTATTGCTTCTATTTAAATATTCATGTATGTAACTGCTATTGCTTCTATTTAAATAGGCCTGTATAAAACTGGTGCCCACCGGATGACCCTTATGTCATATTGTTATGGTTTTTTTACGTAAAGACTTCTGATCATGTCTAGATGATCATAAATGAAAATGCTGACACTGCAAATGGCTGCAATGGCAACCATCAATAAAACATTCATATTATCACTGCTTATATTCAAATGATGTTAAATAAAAATGGTACCTTTCAGACATCCTGTATGGCTGCCATGGAAGCCGTCTCTAAAATCTCAATTTTAGAGGTTGATACTAAAGAAAATAACGCCAGTCAGACCTCAAATATAACCATCATGAAATCATATCATTACTACTCCTAAATTGGTTGTCGTCAAAGAGACTTCTCATGATCTCTTCCTGGTCCAAATGAAAAGGGTGAGACCATGGAGGCCATCTTGAAAATCTTGTTATCTCTATACCTAGCTAGATGGTCCGAGATGGATTTAGGACACTATAGTTAAAAAGATGAAACAGTATTTTTGTGGATTCCTGGAAATTCTCAATAGGCACTCTTCAATTGACTCGTATTTAATGCGGTGGAATACCAACCAGAATGAGAGGATATAGTTAGAATTTGAGTTATTTCAGTCATTAGGAATACGATTTTGTTTCAGAGCAGTAGTGAGTAATATTCCCATTTAAAGTGCCTCTTCACAACTGGTTTTGCTTCACAGTTGTAATAATTTAAACATGGCCTATGTAATGCCAAGTTCAGTCACCCTGATGTCTGCATTGTTTTTTGTTTTGTCACTCGTCAAATATTGGTGGTTTTATTTTGGTTATGTGGCTGTCTCCACCTTGTAGACTTCCCTGTGTCTACAACATAAAATTGAAGTCCAGTCTCCAAACCTTATTTGCGTCTATTTATACTGGGAGTGTATTCATGCAGTGAAAGTTTGACATGATGGTTATTCCAATTTAAAACTTCAGAATCGCAACATTTTAATCTGACTAATAGTTTTGTGCTAAAGTGGTATTGAGAACAAAAGGTCTGGTGATTTCAATACCTGCGTTGTTTAGAATATCTGAGACAACTTGTGAGAACTTTTTTGCAATCGGCATAACATATGCGTAAATAGGAAAAGAGGTTATAATTTGAATCATTGTCTTTCTGTTGATGTGTAATATTCTGCATACATGTATCATAAGCAGAAAATCCCACTGTTTGATGAGATGAAAAAGTCGGAATCTACAAGCGCTAGGCTGATGCTGCTATTTGAAAAGGACGCCACAGAATTCCGGTGATATCCTTTACAATATAATAATCGTGGAACAGTTCGTCACTGATACACGCAACCACAATGTTGGATTCTGTCAACATCAATTTCAAACTGGATTTTACGCAGAAGGTCAGCAGAACACCCACTGCAACTTTTCTACGTCATCCCGCTGTCTCGCATCTTTGGTTTCTTCCAGGACGTGGGCAAGTTCATCTTCATTGACAAGTACACCGTATCGCAGACCCGTGAAAACACTGATAACAAGTACATATTCCACATCAAGGACACAGATGCCTAGTAAGCCGACCCCAGCTCATACCAAGCACCATCGAATGGCTCACATGGCCAATCAACGGTATTGGCTTGAAACTTAACGTCCCAGCCATAAATGCCTTGCAAAAAGAAAGTATCATCTTTCCATATTAGCCCTCCTTCCTTCCCTTGCGATTATTACCAAGGCAGCAATGATTCCAGTTAAAACGGCCCTTGGCGTGGCGGTGCCATCAATGTTGTCAGCATGGCTGGTCACCTGGCAGCCCAAGAGAGGAGGGAGCCGCCTGCCGTCAGTCATAAAATGGTCGAGCCCACAGACATGTGTGGCAGCGGTTGTGAGGGCACTTGGCCTAATGCGGCTCACCAGGCCCCTGAAACACTCAACGGGTGTCTAAGTGCGAGACGAAATTGAGCATCTGCTGCAGCGCAGTGTGAACGATGCTGCATCACTAATTTCAGCACATTATAAGAGCGCAGGACTCATTGGATGGCGTTCCAGGCAAAGCTTAACCGCCTGCTTTACTTGCTTTTATGGCCACACACCACTGCTAGTATTTATTGCATACTTTAGCCAAGCCCACCGCGGTGACCCACTCCACATACCTATTCAACGCACCCTATTAAAAAAGAAAAGGTGATGGGCCAATCGGTAGCCACGCAGTATGGAATTTCTGAAGGTACTGAATTGCGATCAAACGCACTGCTAAATGCTGCTAACCTGCCGGTTAGTTTAGGACCAAGTCAGATATGAATGTGCTCGCGTTTGTAAAGAATATTTAACATGTTTGGTAAAGCACAGTCTCGGACTAATACTGTTTGTTTGTTTTGTTTTTTATGGTTTAACGCCATTTTTCAGCACAATATATAGGCTATACATAGCGGCCAGTATTAGTGGTGGAGGAAGAAACCGGAAAAACCCCGGAAAGAACCACCGACCCACGAGAAGCTACTGGCAAGCTTTCTCACTTAACTACATTAGCCGAATCTTAGACTCGAACCCACGCAGACAGAGGTGAGATGGCAGTGGTCCGTAACGGACAGCGCTTTAGACCACTCGGCCACTCGGGGCCCCTCGGACTAATACTGCTAAATATTGTAGTAATTACCATTTGCATAATGTCGCTTGTGTGAAAATTTCAAAGGCGGGTTCTCCCTGACGTTTTTTTTAATTAAAAAAAATAAACTTCCTGTGACATTTGAGACCGTGTTCACTTGAGAAAATGGACCATACCACTACCTCAGGGTCTGGACCCAAGCAGGAATATCAAGATGGAATGGTATACCCTGTAACACACCAAACCTAACTGTACATACATACACTTAAACGTGTATATGAATCACAACTGTACTACATTCCGATCTTTATGGTGGAAGTTTTGTTGCATACTTGTCTTTATAAAAATGGATCCAATCAAGGGAATTAACTTATGTACGCCAGATTTCCATGAGCCGGTGAGCATTAGTAAACTGTTTATTATTACGATTTAAGTAGGTCCAAACGGGGAACTTATCGTGGTGATGGAGGCACTAAATGGCGGTACAACACCCAACCCACTGTCATGCAGTGTTATTGCCGACACACAGGTTCGTTTAGAAATCTTGAGGATTTCCAGAAAGGTGATGTGTAACTCGCCCATTAACCACCAAGACTGAGCTAGCAATAGCTTATAACAACAGCGTCCACAATTTCTGCCTGAACGACCTGGTTCTGTTCGCTGATCATGGTGGAGAACTGAAGACCTCCGACGTGGACCTCTCCTGGCTCTTGAGACTCCCGGTTAGAATAGAGGCGCCATGCAAACTGGCACCATAGGCCAGTTATATTGCCAGGTGAGCCTACAAAACGTGGTTGACTCTTTTTTGCCTGAAAATGCCACTACAGAGCAATACGTTGACAGCTGATACGTGGAAGTAAAAAGTATGTAGACGCGGAAGTGAAAAGGTATGCCAACGAACATAACGCGGTCGCAAAATATATAAAGCACGCGACACGGATGTACCTTGAAAACAAATGCATATATGCCATCTTTGCGTGGTTGGGTGGAAAGGCTATGATATTATATGTTGACGAATAACTTGCTCTCTGAATGGCCAAGGCCGGTGACACCATGGGCGCTGGTTTCAACATTGGGGCCAACATAATAATGGTTCTGACAGCTCAAACTGGTGACCATGACATGGCGAGAAAAGAGTATGTTGACGCCACGGTCGCAACCTAAGAATATGTTAACCAGCTAGGTTCGGTCACGTATTGGCGCTGACATTCTTAGGAAACAATATGTCGATGCCGCAGTTATAACCTTAAGAGAATATTGAAACTTCCAAGAAGAGAGATGGGTCTCCAACATCTGCAACAGCAATAAGTACGCTGATGCGGACGTGAAATAGCATACTGACAATCAGCACACGGTCACAAAATAGTAATCAGACGATATGTATGTCCTCAAAACAAGCTCGTCGGACGCGTCAAGTATTAAGCTCACACGCTAAGCTCAGCAAGGGTCTCCAAAACCGGCGACAACATGGAATGGTCAGTTCTCTGGACATAATCTCAAACAGGATTGTAAATTTAACGCCGAGTCCCTGTGCCTACAAGATGCGGCCACAAAGGCGCCTGTCAACACCGATGCCCTGCTACCCATCTTGTTATTCTTTTTGACCACACAAGGACTGGGTGTTATTAATGTTTTGCAAGAGGAAAAAGTTATCCAGTTAAAGTACAAACTGGGAAATCCTTAGTTGGCACAAATAAGTTCTAGCTGTCCTCTAACGTTTCTTAATCAGTAGGTGTACAGATCTTTTATTATGGAAACATTTGGTTTATCTATGGCTTTGTAGTTTAGCGGATGAAGCTATGTGAAAGCCAGCCGGGATTCTGAAAGCCCGTTAGTGGCTTATAGTAGCGAACAATAATTGTAATGTTTCTGCCATTTCCATACCGAATCTGAGTGGAAGCTATTATGCTAAGGTTTTGCTGGCATTTGGGCTCTGTCCGTAAATATATGGATTTTAGGGCGTTTTTTTTTTGTTTTTTGAAGCGCTTGCCTTTTGATATTTAAATGCGCCCCACTGTAATTAATAGTTTTTTTTAAAATCAACATCCTATGACTCGGTAGGCCACAAATTAAAAATTTATGTGTGAACTTCACTCCTTGAGAGTGAGCTTACAATAACAAATTTAGTTTGAAATAAAACTGGTAAGAGTCACAATAACTGAATCTATCTTAGCTAGTTGCATGAAGGAAAACCATGTAAAAGAGAAAACCCGCGTTTGTGTCAGGAGCAATCATATGATGCTATAAATACACTCAGTTAAAAGCAGTCTGCAACAGAAAAACATGCAACACAAAATAGCATAATAGCTTTCGTAGTTTTCAACGATTACTAATTTCTCATCAACCACAACAAAATGTTACATGTACATAGAAAATGCATTAGTGTCACACTTTAGATACAGGTATAGAATGGTGTACACTTTATTGTTGCCTCTGTTGTACAGATATATAGACATTAGATCATATCAAAATTATTAAAATGATATCCAAAAAAAAGAAGGAAAAACTGAAAAACGATTTATTACTGAAACCTTCCGCATGCCAGTCTAAGAGTGGTGTTGTGATGGTGATATAAACGTCATAAATATAAACATAAAACTGCAGTCTCTGGTATTATTTATAAATGTTTTTAGGTAATCATGACAAATACTTCATTTCTAGCTCAGTGGATCTAACACACCTCCTTTGCACCTCTGTAAATGTGGACACAACCTTTATTTCCAGCATGTGTGAGGGTAGCTGGTCATTCATTCAATGTAGGCATATCGTTTGGAGGTTGGGAGGCAATTTTGTTCATGTCAACAGTCACTTAAAATTTCCATCTGGCCTCGAAGTGTACCTCATAAACTACTGCATGTTGTTGTTCAAGGCTTAAAATAAACTAGCAATGTATTCATAAAACAAGAATGCATCAGTACCGTGTTCAAAAACTGACCTAAGAGCTTACTTACTATATGGGATTGCTACATATCTCTGGCATATTCGGATTAGGAGAGAAAAATAATATTTTTTATTATTGAATTTGAAGTAAAGTAATTTAAACGATGTTGATAAGATTATCTCATATGTCCACTAGGAGAGGTTCGTGTCCTGTATATTCTATAAATTTTATAAGATCCGCTGGAGTTATCCCGCATGATGCAGAATTCACCATGGGATGAAAGTACAATTCTGAGTAAGTGTCATCCGTTAGTCTCCTGTCCATAATCAACTTGACATCATGATTGGTGTCATTTATCAGCCCAAACACGGTGACAGAACCTTGTTTTATCCCAAGCTTTTCTTGAAGAATGTTTTCATCTGCGAATCGAAGACCTCCTGAAGCTCCGACGAGTTTGGCTAGATCGGTTAGCTTTATGTCCGCGTTATGCGGAGAACAGAAAAGATAGAGTTTCTTCTTTTTATCTTTGAGGAATAGATTCTTCGCGAACACTCCTTCTAAGTGAGATATGTATGGTAAAGCTTGTTCCACTGTATAAACCTACAATGAGAAAGAAAACAAAACAACAAAATATTTAAAAAAAACAGCGTTCTTTGAAACTGTACATTCCTATTCCTCTTAAGCATTTACTTACTTTAATATTTTACTTGACATGATTGGTTTCCCAGTAAAATGTCGTGTATAGCATCTTCATTAGCCAAAGTTCCGATATGATAACCCTCTCTACATCTTGGCGTATCAAGCAATTATTGCTGTTGTTGTTGTTGTATTAGGGTTTAACGTCATTTTTCAGCACACGATAGGCTATACATAGCGGCCAGTATTAAATGGTGGAGGAAGAACACGTGGAAAACCCCGGAAAGAACCACCGACACACGAGAAGCTACTTGCACGCTTTTTCACATACCCACATTCGCCGAATCCGAGACTCGAACCCACGCAGACAGAGGTGAGATGGCAGTAACCCGTAACGGAGAGCGCTTTACAATATTCTGCCACTCCCCCCCCCCCCCCCCCCCCCCCGCAGCAGATATTTCTGTGCTTTGGGTCTGTGAATTGCATTAGATACGCAAGGCGCTACATCCAACGTTCTACATGATCGAAACAACTGGTGCACACATTAAAGAGCTCAAATCACGCCAAGGATCTATGAAAATGGGTGAAGCAAAGTCATTCATACACAATGCATCTGTCATCAAACAAGGGTGTTGGCATGAAACACTGAACACCATATTACATAAAGCCTAATATGGTATTTGTGTCATTATCCAAACCAGCAATGCACACTGTAGATTTAAAAACGATGAAATAATGTTGAAACTGTTATATTTTTTTTCCAATTATAAAATACGTGGTAAAGTTATTATTTTTTTTAAAAAAAGGAACTACGTTGCAAATGCAGTTTTACAGCATACTGCTGCGAAAATAACAGACGGCCTATTCTCTTTTGTCAGCAGTGGCTCCATGTACCCATCAATCTGGTTGTAATCAGACTGGATACCCATATTCAATGTTCCAAATTTTAAATTACATCTTTTAATCCTGGAATGGAAACAATGTACACAGCCGTAACTATACATATAAACCGGTTAAACTGGCCCCCAAACCAAATCTAGTTTCGGAGCACGTTGAATCTGGATGATAAACTGTAGTCTAACCACAAGAGTTACTAAGAGTAATTCATGTTGTCAGACATTTCGCCGTACTTTATTGATAAAACGTCAGACTCCTGTGGTCTAACTTTGGTGTACGTAGATTGTAAAACTGCTCGTGCAAACAGTGGGTTAGATCACAGGGGCTCGTATCGTTGCTTACAATCGACCGGACCTACATATACTATATAATAACTAGTTATTATATAGTATATGTAGGTCCGGTCGATTGTAAGCAACGATACGAGCCCCTGTGGGTTAGATAAAGTATTAGATTTTTCACAACGGAATGAGTGTCTGAAATATTCCTACCAGTATTCTACGCAGAAGGACACATTTTGAATGCACTAATAGTATGCCTATAATGATATATGTTGATATAACTGACTAATAAATGTGCTAAAATTAGACCAAGTACCCCTACTTCCTGGAAAACATCAGGGCACAACATCGTAGGTAACCTGTAACACTGAGAAAACTTTAACGTCATATAGATGTATCTGACAAGACGCAGTTCGAGATCTGCTTTACCTCTGGATGTTCAGTTGTTTTAACAGCGATTCCCAATTCTCTAAATTTTGTCTCCAGCCCTTTTCTATCAATATGGTTGATAATATTGTCGTCCATTGCTCGTATTTCTTTAATGGCTGAAAACAAATGGCGCAAGTCACGCGTTACACAGTAGTTTACCTCCCCTTACTAAGATAAGGTATCACAGTACCAATTGTTTTTCATTAGACCTCAATGCTAATGTTTTGTGAAATAAATATACTTTCTATCCTACTTCAGCACGCATATCACACACTGTCATAGAGAACAATGTTAGATTGTCAATTTGACAAGGACAAAACCAGGTACTCAATTGCATTTAAGAGAGATAACTCTGCTCGAACTAGACAGGGATAAGAGTTATCTAGTCACCACAGACTCAGTTTCACCCAGGTGTCCCACATTAAAAAAAAAATCATAAAAAATACAAAATATGATGTAGATAAAAGAATTAACATAATCTCACATGTTGCCAAAGGGTTTAACTTTTTTTAAAAGTCTAAGAAAAAGTACAACTCTTACATAATGCACCAATCACGGCAAATGTTTTTTTTCTTCTGAATGCAAGGTTCCCTACACTTTAATCTCTGCCTATCTGGGGTTGTACAATTGGTACCGTTATACCATAACACAAGGCCTAACTGCAGTGCAATGCTGTCCAGCCATTTTGACACCATGAGCCACTGAATATTTTGTCTTGAAGCCGAAGTCCATAGCAGAAAACTTAGAAGCAGCGACTTTACATATTATCCACAATTGTTTACCAGGTTAAGATGATATACTCTGAAAGTAGGCCATGGATTTTTGTTTTTGGTACATAAGTGCAAATAAAGTTGCTCAAGCTCTAGCGGACCTGATTGGACAGCACTGCCTGTTTCAATCGCCCTATGTGTCTATGTCAGATTTGAATAACTGGGGAAATTGAGAAGCATGAAATATTTCCCAACAAAATAGTGCATAATCAATGGTCTGTTTACTAAACATGTATGCAGACTAAAAAACAGGTCAATGAAACGTATTAAAGTTAAAAAATATATTGTTAATGTAACTAGCCTTTAATGTGTAATTTTTCAATACTTTATATACATTATGATGTTCAAGTTCCTCTCATGGTCCAGTCACGTGATAAATTTATGTTCATAAATAAAATTCAGATGTCAACCCAGTTTCAGTCTAGTTTTGTATTTTGTACTAAAAACAAAATTTTTGGAAATTTACTTAGATGAAACAAGGTTTGGCATGTCAGATCATTTCAGAGTATTGATTAACAATTACATGTACATGTGTTAAGAAGAATCGTTAATTGGAATGCAACATGAGCTGATGGTACAATACCAAACATAGTCAAAGTACTAAATTAAAATATAGTGTCATACATAAGCAAACTCATGATGGATATAATATTTTGTGACATTTTAAGTGCATACAGCCCATTTCTGCCAAGAGGTCAACTACTGGTACAGTGAGATCCTATATATAATGTACTAAATATGTTCCCAAGCTATCTCAGATATATGGACATTTGCTCATGTGGGATATGTAACCATATTAAATCAGTTGTACAAAGTTAATTCAAATAGAGTGTCAATTAACAATTATTATTAGTAATTATTAATGGGATTTTAACTTGTGTCACAATGTCACACTTTGTCATTCAATGTCTTAACAAAAATGAACAATACAATGGAATGCAATTTGTGTTAGACTATTCCCAGCAATTTTCTTACATCCAAGTTAACATACTTAGGGAAAGAACATTTTATCAATTTGACATTTTTCATTCCATGACAGTTTACATTGGCTTAGTCCACAACATGCCCTGGCTCTAACTTCTGTTATAGAGTTTTCATTTCCATTCTCATTTGGAACGATATAACTGTGTTTATAAACAATTACTGAAAGCCATATGAGGAGATATGTGATATTCATATAAGCACTGCATCATGAATGTAAATAAATTGACTGGACCAATAAGAAGTAATGTAAATGACCTCAAGGCACAGTATCAACTAGAAAGATGTTTTCATGTGTTTTGTATAAAATCCTCATTCTGTCTTTGAGAAATTTTTACTCTGTCAAATTTTATGCATAATAAAGATTTGGACATGGTGGAAAGTTCATTACTTAGAAACAATTATGGAGAAATGTAATTATGATCTGAATGTTCTTTGGAAGACATTTTAGGTGTCAAGAAAATTTAAAATTAGATTGGCCATTTTTCAACTAACGAAATGTAAAATCTAAGCGTAACATAAAATGTTTACATTGTTCCAATGGTATAAAGTGACAAAATTGCTTTATTTTCAATTACTTGCTTACTATGTAGACAGAGTTCAATTCTTATAATTTTTGGAGATTTTAACATGTATTAAATGTCTTTAGCAATTAAGTGACAAGGCTGAGAACAATTATGAATATACCTTCAAACCACATGCTATATTCAGATAATTACACTGGCTCAAGACATGGCTAAATGGTGCCTTTTTATTCCCCTTAACAATATTATATGATTAGTTCTTTATGAATATTTTGCTTCAGAGAATTTATCCAATCTTGCCCAAATGAAAGCACTTATTGTTTATTTATTTTTCTTTAATTTTATGTGCAGATTTATAAGTATTAATAAATGCCCATGAATGGCCAGCCCTTTGCAACTAAATACCCCACCCACTATGCAGTGTCCTTTGATTTCAATCCATGTTTTCCAGTACCTGTGTTCAACAATTCAAGCCAAATTGTATTTAAATAGATCAAACTTTTCACCTCTTATTTTAATATCTATTTTATTAGTTTTTGTTTAATGTTTCTGAGTAGACATAACACTATATAGAAAATAAAGTTGTATGATCATTCATTACTTTGAAGTCGTGATTAGTTTAGGATGCATGTATTCAGTCCAGGCATGCCCATTTGTACTCTGTATAAGTACTGTTATCTCTGACCAACTATACCTTCTTGTCTTCTGAAAGCGCAGTCTTGTCATCTAGATTCAAAAGAGGGGAAACCTCATTAGTGCAATATTTAATACACTACTTCATTTTGAATAACTACTTTTTCTGTCTAAAAATTCAGTCTAAAGTTCTGTCCACTACTCCTTGTTTAACACTACAGTTTAGCTATGTGGTTTTGTTGATGGGGTTGTCTGCTTTGATAATACCTCTGTCTCCATGATTGTCTCTGTCTGTATCCTTATCTTATTAGTTCTTTTATGAATTTTCTTTATTGAATTCCCATCTCGTATTTCATAACTCCATCTGTTCTCTATCATCCTGTCTCTATCTGTGTCTTGATGTACCTGTATATTCTCTTAATCTATCTCTTTCTCTGTCTCTCTCTGTCTCTGTCTCTCTCTCTAAACAATTACTGAAAGCCACACACACACACACACACACACACACACACACACTATGTCAATCACCAACAACCATTTTCCTTTCATGCAGAATATGATTGGATCATCATCAGTCTCTTGACCTAGTGTGGTCATTGAGGCAAGGTGCTGCTGAACATCTGACCAGTTCCCTCCATTTGTCTCGATTATGTGCCAATGCCTGTGTCTCCGCAAAACTTTTCCTGGTCCATTCTGTGATGTTGTCAGTCCACTTTTTTTCTCTGTCTACCTCTCATTCTGCCAGCCTGGACACTGCCCTGCAGTACTGTGGTGGATAGACTGTTGGATTGGATAGACTGATGGATTGGATAGCCATCACTAAATGAAGGATGGCCCCCTTCTCCCACAGACCATACCATGCATAAATGTGCTGAACCAGCATTACATATGACCCACTTACCCATATATATCATGATGTGAACAGAGACAATATGGCCCAGTAACCTAGATTTGTCATTACAGCCTGAAGCCCACAAACTTGACCCAATATTGATGTGTTCCAAAGCCTATCCCACCCACCCTAACTTCTTGTTAAATAGAAACCTTATACAATAACTGTTGACTGTGTTATGTACTGATGACCATTATACAGTGTACATTTTAACTCCCTGCCCCCACACTAAAATCCTTTTGGTCATATATCTGTCATTCTATAAGTATATGCCATAGTAATTTTTACTTAGTGTCTGCAAATAGGTATTGTAAGCCCCACTCATCCATTTTTTTCTTTAAGTACCATTTGTATGGTTATTAGATAAAAATGTTTATTCCTTGTAAAAAAAATTGATTTTCACACACTGATAAACTATGACAGAAAAGTATGTGTCAGTAACACTCTAAATGGGATTAATACCTCCATTCTTGCATTCTAGAATTTGAATTCCTTGTATGTGTTGTAATCAGAAAATATAAATTAACTCAAGCTCATTTTGTCTCATTGTGTTAGGGTAAAGAACAATTCTCATTATTTCTTTTACATACATTATGATAAATTACCTGCAGCATTTGCAGGTGAGTTGCATTTCAGATGGGTTTAGAACATCTTGGTCATTCGGTACATAATTTCAAACTATCTTTTTTGTGGACCAGTATTCAGCCCAGTGCTGTCTAAGTGAAGGAAATTTAAGGATCTGTGTCTGTCATTTTATTTTATAATACTGTATGGTGCTAAATTTACTCAAATCTCAAGAAAGAAGAGCACCTTTTAAAAGACACCCTCACCCCCCAACAGTCTATACGGTTCTAAAAAGATATTAACATATTCTAAATCAATGTCATTCACTACAATCAAATCACAGGAGCAATCTACTTTCATACATGGTGCTTCATTTTTGTTGTTGATCTAGTTGGTATATAATTTTTGTCCTGTTTCCACCAATCTAACCAGATAAGTTCTTTAACATATATTCATTTACAATAACCACCCTTCCATTCCAAAACATAGGTGACCTGTTAGAGCGATTACAATTGAAGGGAGGTGTCTCTTTTTGTATCATCTTAAGCACTGTTATTGTGGTATTGTACATGAAATTTTTGAAAATAATGGCCTATTTTCCATAAACAGTACACTTAATTCCAATTAAAATCAACTCTAGAAGCATTGGTCCAAGATACTGTATACAACAGGGATATATACATTGTTGAGGGAGGACTAGTAGCATTTAAAGGTTTCTTGATTTATCTACTACTTACTGCCAACCTTCTTCTTGCAGACCCCTTCATAAAATAACTGCTCTTAAAGTACATTTCTGAGTACCATCTTTTGTAGCTGATATTTATATACATCTGTTTAAGTTACAAATGCCTCAAAAGGATATAAAAGTTGAGTGATCCCAGGTCCTCTGAAGACCAGTTTCACTCGAACTGGTATTGCATCTCTTGATACTGTTGCAAACATTTCGAAGTACCACTGTTTGTCATTAGAAATACTTCCCGGGATATCTTATACATGAAATTATTTTTATTGCATGAAAAAAAAAGTATTGACCTTATAAATCTGTTTCAGGTCATTAAAACTATATTACCGGTAGGTCTGGTTTGGCCACACGATGCGAGAAATATCTGTCATATACCTCACTTCAAGGCATAAAATATTGTCTTTTTACCTTCAAAATCATTGAATGACAACATTCTCTTGAATTGACCTTCATAGATTTTTCCTTGCAGTCAATAAAGTATGGTATAACAGTGACATTATCATGGCGGGGAGGGTAGATATACATTTTGGCTTTACCAGATTGTAAGTACTATGGAATGACTGTTCAATTAAAAATCTTTATTTTATTTATATACATTTTTCTGCATCCAGGTGGCTTGTACAAGTAACAACTTGGCAAATATAGATATGTATCCACCCAAAGAAATAATTTTCTCCTTAACTAAAATAGGTGACAATAACCCAAAAATTCTTATGCCTTGACCATGTGTAACATCTCCTTAGTAAGAAGGGTACTTAATTGGACTTAGATACGTCTTCTAGGGAATGACCTGTCGATATTATGACCTGGTGTGAGTAAAGGATAGAATATCAACAGAGAAATGGGCAAGATTATTTGAAAGAAATAATGCAATCACCGAATTTGGATGTCATAGATAATTTAGCGACAGTGTATAATTCAACGTCTCACTATGTAGTAAGTTAACGTATTAGGTCAAGGCAAATCAAATTAACAGATGGTTTAAATGCATTCATTTGAAGACATGTGAAATTAATTACTAGCCGTAAAATTGTTATCACTGATAGTAATATCTGATTGTTCGAACCAGGAATAACGGACAGTCTCGACTATTATCAGTGTAACGAGAGACTTACGTTGTTTTAATTTTCTTTTTGGAAGGAAGAAAATAGTTTTTGGGAAAGAAAGGAAGTACGGGAAAAAGGGAATTGTGAAGGAGAAATCGAGAGGTGTATACATTGATACAGTGAACAAGTCTGAGTTCAAGCGGAACATCCACGAGGGAAAAGTATCTCGAGAGACAGTAGCTTCTAAAACAACATTGGATTGAGCAGTAAACGTAGTTCGAGGATAACAGGTTATGAAAATCGAACAAAAATCAGTGATTTCGATTGTGACACTCGATCATATGATGAGTTCTAAATATCAGTAATAGAACGGCTAATTTGTTTAATTCTATTTCAAATCTATTTGTAATTCGGTGAAAGTTTATTTGTAAACCGCGTGTATTCCTAATGAAAGGGAATTTCATTGTGTATGTATTTGATTAAATTGTTTATTTATCTTTACCGGGGCTCTGAGCTGTTTTGTTCAATATACCTGCTCAGATTACCATATACCTTCTCTAACTTGAACCGGGCAATTATACCGAAGGCGGTCATCTCTTAGATAACGAGTATCAGAGGGGAAGGAAGAAAATAGTTTTTGTGTTATTATTATATGTTGTGTAATACTTACCCTTTGACAAGTGGGGCTTATACAATATTATACGAGTAACGCTCATGACCCGCTAGAATCTGACAATATACACTTCCGAGCTCGTGTAGCACGACAGCCCGCTGATGGTTATTGGGTAATCCTTGTTATATTGTCATACAAAACAATGCTTCTTAAAGGTGTTGGTGGACGAATGACAGTCGTTGATTCCCCAGTAGAAGACATGTAACAAGATCACTGGTGATTCATTACAAAACCCTCCGAGTGTTATCAGAAGGCGTATATGATCAGTAATTAAATCGCTAATAATATTATGATGTCATATCATCACATTATTATTTTGACTCCTGGTCCGATTAAAAAGCTACAATTAGCATCGAAAAAAGATTTACGGAATAAGCATATTAAGTAATCTATAGCAGTGCGTGGCCCAAATACACTCTCACTGACAGAACGTCAATTCCGACACATTATTGACGTCAAAAGATCAAAGACTGTTATAAGACTTGATCTTTCTGGGGGTGCCATTAAAGCTATTGCTAAAAAGGGTTGTACTTGCAGCTATACCAGCGTTGATAGCATCTGAAACCCCAGCTGTTGCAAAAACAACTGCACTTGGTGATGTTGGAACTGCCGCTGGGATGGCATTAAAGAAGCAATAGGTCACGGACAATTGCTTCCAAAAGGAGCGATGTCTAAGACTGCCAGGAACCGCTCATTTGTGGTACGGTCGAGGTCAAAGACTGCCCAGGACGCTTCGCTAAACGCAAAACGTTTTGAGCTTCTTATACCCAATTTTGATTTTTGTATACTGTTAAGAAATTAAATATCAAAACCTTCAGAGGTGTATTTATGCGTGATCAATTACCAGAGCAACTAAACCGTGTTGAAACCGGCATAATTAATCTCGATGGAAGTTTCCGTTGGGAACAGCTACGATATCAGCGAGCTCAACCAAACCTGAATTTGACGTTAGCCTTCCAACGGTAATTCCAGTCAAGAAACTAGCTCTAGCACAATTGCGAGTATATTTCAGCTGGCCAAATATAAGATTAACGTCATTTGATGCGTTGCAAGCAAATAAATCCAATTGTATTTACGTATAAAAATATACCAGATGAAATACCAGACATCTATGCTGTAAGTATACCTATATTATCAAATCGAACAGATCAACAACGAGTTTCAGCGTAGAATCAAATGTATCACAAGATACGAATCCGATCGCAATAACGGTTCATGAGCCAACTTTATCAGCTGCGTCAGAAACACCTAACTAAAACGTTGATATATATATATATATATATATATATATATATATATATATATATATATATATATATATATCAGTCGTCGATCCGAATGGTGTTAGAATGGCCAGAAATATCACCTGTCGGTGCCATAGTGCTGCCATCGCGCCCTTAACTCTGAAGCGGATCGGGAAGATATTCCAGATTATCATAAGAATTATGAGCTATGTAGAACAATAGAATCTAACCCAGAATATAGCTGATTCAATAATATTGAAACTAAAATGTCTCACTCAGTAAACCTAACCACACTAAAATGATATGGCAATACGTTTCCTTTGGGAAACTACTGCTATATGGCAAAGAACAGATTAAAATAGTCTTTCTTGGTCATACACGCAAAATTGGCGCCCTTAGAGCGAATAATCCTTCACAAGAGTGAAGGTGGTGGTAAATGAGTATCTTCAGGAACAAATTCACGTTGAGGAGCAGTTGAATCTAATCCATAGATTGCAGATCTACCCGTGGATCTTACAGGGCTGAAAATTTTATGTGTCGTTACAGTCCATAAAGGATCAGTTGATCTGATTTTGACATCGTGTTGTTGAATCAACGATGTTACTGCAACAAGAAATATTTTGCCAAGAACCACCTGTGTCAACTATGGTCATCGCAAGGGTCCTCGTAAATTCGTTCAAACGCAGACGCAACTTCAGTTGCTGACTTTATTGATAGTAATTCTGCTTCTTTATATCTATTTGCAATGTCAACGACAATCAAAGTCTACCAGTTTTAATAGTATCGGGTTGGTAAAAATGAAATATCTGCTTGATGAACGTCATTGGGAGTGTCGACATCAAAATGTGCGTACTGAATATTGCAGATATTATAACAATATTAGCTAACGATTCAGAGAGATTTTTTTACAGACTTTAGAATGTGAATAACTTCACGTCTGCAATATGTCGTGAACGTGGTACGCTTGATCAATCGCATTTATTGGATACTCTCCAGGTCATGGTTTATCGTTCTTGTCAATTTGGATATGAAGACGATCTCTGGGACCACAAAAATTATATCCAGGAAACCGTTTTTTCGCCAGGATACTTAGCCCATGGAGCCTGTGGTAATTTTGTTAGTGAAGCAGCGATATCTCCGCCATTTACCTGATAGATAAATTTATAGCTCTTTGTACCCGATTTCACACATTTGCCTCTAAGTGCAAGCGCGCTATTCCTCATTGTTATTGTTTTTAATCCACTGGTGGAGTGGGTGATCTGCATCGGACACAATATAAATATATATGATTATTATCTTTCTCCAACATGGATGCCATTGCTTTGTCAGAAACACAAAAGCAAGAGCCAGTCAAGCATTATCCAGCGCTGACAAATTCTATTAGAGCAATTATCGTAGGTCAATCTGAGTCTAGTTGTTAGTGTTGCTGTAGGGTTTAGCACGTGTCTTCAGCACAAGATAGGCTATACACGGCGGTCAGTATTAATGGCGGAGGAAAACCCCCGAAAGAACCACCGACCCGTGAGAAGCTACTGGCAAGCTTTCTCACATACCCACATTGACTGAATCGTAGACTCGAACCCACGCAGACAGATGTGAGATGGCAGTGATCTGTAACTGACAGAGCTTTAGACCACTCGTCCACTCGTGGCCCCTTTCCATCTGAGTCTTGGATAATGCAATGGTTTCTTAACCTGAGAATGAAATGGCTCAATGTGGATAAGTTGTATTTGGTGGCCGCGTCAGTTGTTGATCAGCAAATCTTCGACGTGCTTAAAGATTTTAATGAAAATGCAAATTCGATGGACATGTTACAGCAATCTCGTAGTATACCTTGATGTGATGCCAGACAAAGAATCAAATCTAGCTTGGATATTTTCCCGAAGCAGAAACAAAATACTGATATTAAATATTTTACTCAGTGATATGCGCAAATACCTAAAATGATCATAGATAACTGCAATCTTTAAATTGTTTTAAATGATGTTGATACCCACTCACTAAAAAGATCCTGGTTTTCAAATCAAATTAAATGCAAATACTTTTTCTCATCTTCGGTCGTGATATAGTATGTCTCGATAACGTTTTTGTCTGAGAGACCAGCAAACCCAACCCGCCTTTCTTTACATACATAGATTGTAACCAACAGGTCAGTGAACAAGCGTTACTGATGGTAACCAAGTTAGAGGCATCGGTTTATTGTTATTGACGCTTGAGTTTCATTTTCGTAGGAAGGGTTCATTTTACAAATGGGCCCTCCTAAAAATGGTCTGTTCACCCCCCCCCCCCCTTTCTGCTTCCTGTTTTGATTTAGAGAAGGTTCTTATTACTTTTAAAGATGCTTATTGCGAGAAAAAATGGTATTGTTTTGCTTTTGACATGTTCTGGCACAATTCTTTCTATCGATCTGAATCTTGTTTTCCTGCAAGTCCGCGTGCCAAATGGGATGATGTTTTACATAATGTCGGTGCTTTATCCATACAATGCACTATTTTCACCAGTCTGGTTTCCCTACACTGACTAGCCGACAGCAAAAATTAGTAGAAAGGAATGGAAAATCCATGCCCTGGTGCAAATGCACATGGTCTGACACCACCCGATGCAGAATAAGTCGGTTAGGAATGTTGTCGTGTTTTGAAAATAGCCCAATACCTGATTAAAGGCGTCATTAGAAAAAATGGAAATGGAAAGAGATAAAGTGGAGGATAAAATCGATGGGGGTCATAAAAGGTACCATGAAGAGTTAGCGAGTTGCAGTGCATGATGGATACTTAGAAATTCCATTTTCCATCAAGAACAAGCGTTACTGTTCTGCAGTAAAGCCTATGTTGAAATGTAACTGTCCCGCTAAACAGTAAAACTCAGGACCACGCACCCAAATAAAACCATCGTTTTTAGGGCCATCAAGGTCTCTAGAAAAGGTAACAGGGATATTTTGCTAACATATTTATGCGTTGTGTGTTGTGTTTGTGTATGCCAGTTGCTTTCTCATCCCCTCAATAAAAAATACATCTTATGAAATGTGTTTGTTGGGTAACGTTCGTTTGAGCTGTTATAGAGCGTATCTATAAACACTCTTACCTTTTTAAAAACCTATGTTTAAAAACAAAAACAACCACAACTAACTTAATTTAAGTCCGCGGAACTAACGCTTCATTTGTAATCTGTACAATCGTCATGTGTGTGTGTGTGTGTGTGTGTGTGTGTGTGTGTGTGTGTGTGTGTGTGTGCGCGCGTGTGTGTTTTAGATCACTGTTTAGCACACGATTTTGTATGCATCGCCGCCAGAATATCTGATGGAAGAAGAACCTTGGATAAACCACGAAAGAACCAATGACCCACGGAAAGCTGATAGTAGCTTTTTCAAATCCCCACGTTGGCCATGTCCGAAACTCGAACCCACGCGGATATTTCAAGATATAAGAGGATCTATACAAATGGAATGGGAGGATACTGTGGAAGCGAACCTAAAGAAAACGACGAAAAGGACATAGTGATGAAGTCCAGATGGCCAGAACAAAAATACATTTAGTGTCTTGTTTTGTCAAACACCTGGCAGAAACAATTACGGAATTTATCAAGAAAGATTGCTATGGATTTCAGAACGATCATCTCAGAAAACTTCAACACGATACATATATGACAATGAGTCAAGAAAAAAAAAGTGAACGACTACCTGAAGGACGCTTGTGGTCTCATCTCGGACGCAGTGTTGCATCAGTGGTATAAAGACTTGCGTGATCATTCCTCTCCTCTGTTGATTGCTCTAGAGAACATTCATATCAAAGCTCTCTAGTCTCACAGTGGGGAGACGAAACGAAAGAACGGTTACTTGTCAGAGATTTGTAAGCAAAAAGTTCGAATTCAATTGATGACTCATCATTACCTGTGGAAAAAAACAAGAAAAGAAAAACAACACAACGAAATATCTTAGAACTTACTTACCTTTTGAACAACAATTCGTATTCTGCTTCCTGTCGTGTGTGCTAAAGATGAATGTCCTCATCACAAACCTCCATACCATCAATATTATGTCATCAACACGGACGACAGTCGTCTCCCTGGAACCCACTGGATATCCGTCTTCTTTCTTCGTGATGGCTGTGTTGAGTATTTTGATTCGTATGGATTGACATCTTTGGAAGACGTGTGATTATAAACACTCACTCCGTTCCTGATGTGTGTGTGTGTGTGTGTGTGTGTGTGTGTGTGTGTGTGTGTGTGTGTGTGTGTGTGTGTATGCGTTCGCGTACGTTTGTGTGGATAGTGGAGTGTGTGTTTGTATACTGTATTTGTATTTACCTAGAGTAGGTCAGACCATTGCGACATTGTTGCCAATGTCCAATGTCGTGACGTCACTCACATGTTCCGTTCATACTTTCCCTATACAAAATTCAAACTACTCTCCTGTCGCTATAGTAGCCCAGGGTGATTTTAAAATGTTTTCGATATAGTGGCTCGGGTGTGTGTCTTGTAATGCTAATTCCCATTGTCGCTAAAGTGGCCCTGTTCCTGATGTGTGTGTGTGTGTGTGTGTGTGTGTGTGTGTGTGTGTGTGTGTGTGTGTGTGCGTTCGCGTACGTTTGTGTGGATAGTGGAGTGTGTGTTTGTATACTGTATTTGTATTTACCTAGAGTAGGTCAGACCATTGCGACATTGTTGCCAATGTCCAATGTCGTGACGTCACCCACATGTTCCGTTCATATTTTCCCTATACAAAATCCAAACTACTCTACTGTCGCTATAGTAGCCCAGGGTGATTTTTAAAATGTTTTCGATTTAGTGGCTCGGGTGTGTGTCTTGTAATGCTAATTCCCATTGTCGCTAAAGTGGCCCCATTCACTACTCAGCTGAGTTCGTTTGGATTGCAGAGGTGTATGTTGCATAGCAATAAAAAGCGGTTGGGAGATTGCTGAGGTATATTTTAAGATTGTAGTTAAACAAACAACAGGTTGCTGGTTTGTATGGTTTGTGACTGGGTTGTAGATTAAGTTTAACATCAGCATTCCCGTTCTTAGATCTTAGAACCGTTTGAACTGAGGCTATAAACTTTCGACCTTTTGAAGCTATAAACATTCAATCCATTGAGGCCTCGTACTCAACCAATGAAGAATTTAATATAGAATTCCCGTTTAAGACCCATGTGGCATTTCCATTTTTTAAAAAAAATTATGGTCTAACGTTAACTTTTGTTAGCGGCCCAAGTGCTACTTGGACCTTTTCTTTAGCATGCAAGCAAAGGTTCCGCGGTAGAATTATTAAGTACTTCTGAACACATGTCAGTTATAAAGTGAAGTTATGTGCATTTCCAACACGAAGAGAGAGAGAGAGAGAAAGTTGGGATACCTCTATGATAATTTCATATAGTCTATGAAATATCTTTATCTTCAGTATTATGGAAACAAACAGAGACAGCTGGTCAAAATGACTGCTCTCATATGATGGAGATATGAACCTAAATAGTTGAAAGGACACTAACATTGGATTTTTTAAAATATATTTTGTCCGTGTAAATATCACACTGGTTTAACGTCTTTACTATTTATTTATACATCTATCTATCATTTTTCTTTGTATTATTATTATTATTATTATTATTATTATTGGGGTATAGGCTCTTCTGTCCGCAAGCGCAAATCGTGTTATTCAGTACTTGCGCGTCCGGAGAGAGAGAGAGAGAGAGAGAGAGAGAGAGAGAGAGAGAGAGAGAGAGAGAGAGATTTTAACGCAGCATTCACAATTTTACAGTCATATCGCTAAGATATCTGAAGTGCGGCAGTTTATAGTGATGTCAAGCATTTGGGGGCATCGTGTCTGTCGCAGACATGTAGTATCATATCACTCAGTCATATTATTTTCACATCAGGCCGGCCAGTCCTTGCAATAAACTCTTCATGCTGACTGACAAGCAAGGCAGCTACTTGTACCATTTTATAAGTTTTTGGTCGACTCGCTCTAAACACTTATTCCGCCAGAGCAGTCAGATGACATAAGAACTTAGGATGTCAGTTCAGGATTTGATGCATTAGTATTCTTGTGTTACCGTCAGAGAGATGCGGGTGGCTCTTTTCATTGATAATAATAATAACACGAAGAAGAAAAGGATTATATATATATATATATATATATATATATATATATATATATATATATATATATATATATAATGGAAAATTAGAAAAACCACCTCTCGTCTGCTCGCTAGAGAATACAGTGGGAATTATTTAACCTTATAGTCATCATCGGATGCATTATACGAGTCGAATCACATTCTTAGATTTTAAAAAAAGACATGTAATAGTAAACATCTTATCTCCTTTCTTTACCGGACAACTGGCTGTTTCTTTTCATTCGTGATTTTCTTCTGAATAATAATGAATGAATTATTATAAGATTAACATATTTTAAATTGCCTGCCCCTCCCCCCCCCAGACAGTCTGGAGAGTGAGCATGTCTGTATCAGTACCTATCAACTCACATTTTGTTCCTTATGAGTAAACACAATGAGTACCAGTGTATCAACGCCACTATATTATTGATTTGCTGCTAGGTTTAACGAAATAAATAGTCAGTTTTGTTGAAGAGCTGCATATAAACTCTAAATTTGTTTCATAAAGAACGACCAAGACAAACTCCCGGACATTTTTTTTTATATAGATATTTTAAAAACCCGAACGGACGGAAAGTTGGGACCGAAAAGGAGGACATGTCAAGGATAAAGAAGACGTATGGCAGAAATTATCATCTTTAGTCTCTTGGGTTTATCGAGAAAGCATTTCACAATGCACTCGAGACTGAGATTGTCGACTATGTACAGGTGAATTTAATGTAAAACTGTGCTGAAAACACAGTTGCTCTTTAAAAGGTTTTTGTTGTTGATGTTGTTCGTTGTTGTTTTTTTTTATAATAGGGTGTTTCTTGGAATAATTTAACCACTGAATTTGTTTGTTGTCACCTGATATAATTGCCCGACCTTTACTGGCATACGCACCAGTTTTTACATATTATGCTGAAATAGACTTAATCTTCATGAGTGTGATGCATACGTATTCTCCGCGAGCAATGTTTGGAAGAAAAATAAAGAGTAATACCTTTTCAGCATAATTTAGACTGCAATATTAAGGTCTTGAATGAATGACTGCATATAGGATACAGACCGAGTTGACCTCACCTGAAGGGAGTGATCGGTTCAAAAGCCCGTATGTACAAAGTCTAAATTTCACGCGGCGTTTATATTCACTGAAGTAATCGCTGTCGCACCTGCATGTTTAATAGTGAATCCCGTACGTTAGGAAAACCTATTTCTGCCAATGCGATTGGTTTCAATGCTTTCGTGACGTCACGATTTCTATATTTATCTGATATATACATGCCATATTGGTTGCCGTTCGTATACAGTGTAGGATATCGAGAAGAGCACTTATGAGCATGTTGTGGGACGCATAGAACTTATATTTACTGAATTGTGCTTTTGGAGGAGTATGGCGGCGACGGCAGGGGAGGAGGAGGATGTGAAATTCATAAAATGTGTTGTAGTTGGAGACGGAGCTGTGGGCAAAACATGCATGTTGATGAGCTACGCTACGGATAGGTTTCCGACTGATTACGTCCCCACAGTATTCGATAACTACGCAGGTCAGTGGTAGTGATGATATGCATTTTTTGATAGCTCCGTGTCAGCTTTTACATTGTACTAACGTTGTAATCATTATTTTTGATTATGTAAATTCAAATAATGTTTTGTTCGAAGGAAGGTTGTGTTCTATTCACTTTACTCCCCTATTCCCAGCAAATTTATATCAACTTTGGTGACAGTGCTATTATCTTTTGTTCAGTCGAAATGTGCTTTACTACATGAATTAATCAGTGACATAACCACTCAGCGTATGTACAGGTTTAGTGTCGGATACACAAAGACGCAGACTGAGAGTCATATGCACAAAGTGAGATACGCTGATGATTTCGATTCACCTAAACATAAACACACCTCTAACCTTGCGAGTATTTTCTTCCTACTCGCCGAGTGACTGGGATGAAGTCATCGCCCGTACTTTTCCTGAACTTGATTCACATATAAAGATTTATCAGGGCAGAGTAGTCCCATACAATTATTTCAATTCAAAACTTGGACGCCCCTGCTTAAAAAGCAGGTAGGATTCCCCGCGGCGGGTTTACTGTTGGCACGTCGTTTATTATTAGACATGGTTAAACGGGCAGACAGTGAACTTTCTTGTTTTTTTGTTCTCATTTTTCTTTTTCCAATGGCGATACCCGGATTTTACTCGTACATATTGACGGTGCAGTCGCTTCGCACCGAACAGTTTCCATTTGCATGATGCATAATGAATTTACTTCAAACACGAAGCTTAATCGCCGCCAAATTTAAGTTCTGCCTGTTTTAAAATAGCTCACGAAACACAAGTCTCTCGTCTCATAAGTAAATTATGTATTATACCCCTCCCCCTCTTTTTAAAAAATAGGTATCCTTGTCCTGAAGAGCTTATGGGATTATACATGAACACTTTCGTTTTATGGTAAGTACACGATATGTTGCCTGTCGTCCGTCCGTTAGAACAGTACGTTTGTTATCGTTCAATCTGATTAAAATCAGATCTCCACTGTCTTACTTAAAGATCTGACAGCATGGTTAGACATGGTTAGATCTGGGTTATGTTCTCGCGACCGTTGAATTAGACAGTGGAAACGCGGCTTTCAAAAAGTGATGCTCTTGTGCCATTCTGTCCTAAACGCGAAGATATAAGGATTCATCTGATTGGCTGATGAAATTTTCGGTAATGGTAATGACATATGTCATCAAAATATGACCCAGAGATCTTCACTCAGAACAGTGGAAATTGATTTTAATCAGATCAGTTATCGCTACTCCTACTAAACTACTTGGAACCGCTCCGGTGGCCAAGTGGTTAGAGTGTCCGCTGCTGAAGTGGAAGGTCGTGGGTTCGATCCCAGGCCGAGTTATACGAAAGACTTAAAAAATGGTACTAACAGCTGCCTCGCTTGGCGCTCAGCATTAAGAGGTTAGTGTTAGGACTGGTCGGCCTCGTGTCAGGATAATGTGACTTGGTGGGACATCATGTTATATGTCTGCGGCATGATGCCCCAGTGCTAGACATCACTATAAACTACCTCACTGTAGACATCGTAGCGATATGACTGATTTTTTTTTAAAGCTTCGTTAAAAATCCTTATCAAACAAACGAACAAACTAAACTACTTGGATGACTGTCATGAAACTTTACACACACATTCATCCCATGTTATTGTTGGTCTTTATGAAAAAGGTGTTCTTGTTAAATTCTTGTTATTGCTACTGAAGATGAATATAACTTCTCCCTCTTAGTAAGGGGGTACTTAATTGGACTTATACGTTATCTAGGGAATGACCTCCCTCGATGTTATGACCCAGTGTGAGTGAAAGATAGAATATCAACAGAGAACTGGGCAAGATTATTTGGAATAAATAATGCAAAACAAGCCCATTTAGACAAGAAAAACAACAATTTTAATTAAACAAATTAATAGTGATAATTTCAATTCAAATTTAATTATGTAAACAGGATTTAATATCAAAGTATAATCTGAGTGTATTTCATCATCCTAACGAGTGGTGAAAAGAGCACAGTGTCCACGACTGATTGCATCAACTTTCTCTCGATCGTGATTTAACCTTTCCTATTTCCTCAAGCCTTTCTTTTCCGACTGCCTCATCCTTCTTATACTTCCTCGATTTTACTCTGTACTCGTCACTTCCCTCTTTCGGACTTCACACGTCACTTCTTCCTTTCCCGACTTAACTCGTCACTTCTTCCTTTCCCGACTTAACTCGTCACTTAAGTTTTTTGGGACTGTAGAGCCCCCTCTCCCTAAAAAAAAACGGTTGCCTTAATGTTGTTAACTGTAGAACTTGTGCATCCAGCACTAAACCATGTCTTTCTCACAAGACATACACCTGGTCCCTCCCTTGTTTAATGAGTAAAGCACTATTCTTTTCTAGGCTTCCACGTAGTTAACTTTCTCTCTCAGAAACTTTCGGACTAAATAATTTCAATCAAGGTTGTCGCTTTAAATGCCCATCATTTCCAAGGAATACGCCTTAAATTCATTCGGTCAGTAATAAGCAGTGGTTTCAACAAAACAATTCCCAAGACAGTACTTTGTTTCGTCGGTCAGAATCTCTGAACTACGTTATATAATGTTTCCCTTTAAAGAACTACTATTTTACACGGTTCGGAAGTTCAGCTATCTCTGTCTCCGGTCATTGAATCGGAACACTGGACCCATTAAAGTTTTAATATTGACATAGAATAAATTAAGAATAAAGTTCGAAATGACCCATCCGAAATACTCCCCTGGTCTAATTGTGATAAAATCTTAATGTTCGGTGCATTCAACTTTTAAGGTTCACCACTTATTCAAAATTCGATGCTTCACAGCAAAGTAATGGTTATATTGACATTGGGTTTTCACTGAGAGACATGCTATTTACTTGCCGATATGATTTCCAAAATTGCAACAACATACTGAAATGTTTCTTATTATGTCTAGTCGGTTGTTGATGAAAAATGGTGTCTATCTGACTTCCAAAACGACCGCATTACTGGTCATTTGGAAAATCTTGTTAGGGCTACTTCTGTTATATGGCTGGTCATGTTGACAGTCTGCTTTCGACAAAAGTTTTTATGATGTTTAGTTAATGGAGTTGGTTCTAATCTGATAGCCACAATATGTCATCAAAGCAGATACATCTTGGAAATCCTGTTATTGTTACTTCTCATAGAATGGAAGGTCATGTCAAGATGGAATTTTCACCAAAAACAATAGTACACGATAAAGTTGTTAGTGTTTTATACATGTGGCAAAGAAGACGATGATCAGCTCTGGAGTAATGAGCTATATCGAATGACGCAGAGTGAACTGAAATAAAAAAGGCAATCCTTCAAGCACCACTATAGAAAAGGCACTAACTACATTGAGGAATTAATAATACATTATTTCCATCAATATAGACGCTGCCGTGAATGTTTGGTGTTAATTGTTTGTTGGGTGTTCAAAAATTTAGGTTTGTGTGTGACTGATGTTGGCACATAAATATGATAGTTGTTCAGAATGATCTAAAAGCGCGTTGTCCATATCAATGAAGGTATACTGGATAAAGTTAATTTTATAATTTGAAGAATTAACGAGTTTTTGAAACACAAGGCCCACAGCTGCCCACATCTTACCAGTGGCGAACGTATTACACAGCGTAATTTCGAAAATGGGATAATATCATTATAAAGGTGCAATCTGATTGCAATAATAATTATGAAAATATTTTACATGCATAATGTACTTTTAAGAAATCATGGGAGCCTATTATTTGTATTTTAAAAGGAGAAATTATACGAAATGTGAGTCAGAATTGTTGCATACCACAGACAACACTGTGTTGGAATGATTTTAAAAGCACAATTAGCACTAGCGACTGACCATTGGGAAATTAGAGTGGCAGGCAGTTAACAGCACGGAGGTATTCATTGTGTAATTCGAAGGTATTATGCACGTAGTAATTGTATCTCCACAATGTTTGGTTATCTCCGGAGCAGTCGGCTCAGGTAAAGCATTCGACAATCAGCGCTTTGGTGTTTTGGCACAATAAACACACACACACACACAACACACACAGTGAAAACGTCAAAAAGAAAATGTTGATGTAAAACAAATGGTGATACCATATATTATATCGTATGCTGGTTCTTACTTGAACGTTGTGTATCGAGGTTTTAATGCTTTGTGGGCAGACTAAATTTCTGCCGCTGATAATAACTGTTATATGGAGTCTAATGCTTACAATGACACGTACTGTGCTGCATAATGACCAACATCGTCTGTTTCCTTAATGCATGAATTGATTACATGTATTTACCCATGCTGGGAATATTTAGCATTGTTGATTCGAAACTAAAATCATTTAAGTGTAGTATAAATCCACAACAAGAGCAGAATGATTGCATGGAGAAAAGCGTGGTGGGTTGCCTTTAAGGTTATTCAAAGTGGTGCAAGTAAGCCGGTACGGTCAGGTAACGCCGTACAAAAAAAAAAAAAAAAGAAGAAAAAAAAAACAACCGTGTTTTCATATTGGTACCCAGTGCCAGATTACCAATTAAGCACACTTTGCACGTTCTTAACGCACCAACCCAACATGCCAACATGGACACAATACAAATTCAGATTAATTGTGGATGAAAAAACTGAATAAAGTATATATAACCAAATCGATCTGCATGTACGAGTATTTTGGTTTCGGAATGATGACAACACTGGTATCCCTCCTCCATTTAGCTTTTAATATTGGGTTGGTTTTCTTCAGTTTCACGTTTTGTAGGAATGGGTGGTTGTTGTTGTATGGTTTAACGCCATTTTTCAGCACAAGATAGTATTATTGGTGGAGGAATAACCCGGGAAACCCCCGGAAAGAACCACCGACCCACGAGAAGCTACTGGCAAGCTTTCTCACATAGCTACATTAGCCGAATCTGAGACTCGAACCCACGCAGACAGAGGTGAGATGACAGTGATCCGTAACGGACAGCGCTTTTGACCACTCGGGGCCCCATGGGTGGTGGTGGTGGAGACTATACTAGTTTCCGTGCGTAAACCCTGGAAGGCCTTAATCCGGCACTGTCGGTGCCTCACTGGTTACAGTAGCTGCGCACTTTGGACTTTGATCATAGTTTTCATTTGTTTGTCAGCTTTGAACTTTTCACTGTGTCCAAACCCGAATAAATCAAATATTTATCCAAAGTATCTTTTGAAAATGACCTCACGGTGTAGTTCTGGCAATACTACTACTACTACTACAGCTATTACTACTACTACTACTACTACTACTACTACTACTACTACTACTACTAATAATAATAATAATAATAATAATAATAACAAGGACTTTGTATAGCGCCTAATCTTTAAAAGCTCTAAGCGCTTTACAACATCTATAATAATAAGACTAAAAACAAAACCAACCCCAAAACCCTCAAGAAAACCCCATGACATTAAAAATATAAAAAAGTGCTGAAAATGTAGGAAACATTTTTAGGTCTTTAAGTTTGTTCTTGCAGTTGAAAAGGCGAGTTTTAAGAGCACTCTTGAAAGGGATCACTGTGACTTTATGTCTAATTTCAATCAACAATTCGTTCCACGTTGCTGGACCCTGGTATGCGAAAGAACGTTGTCCATATGACGTCGTTTTCATAGTTGAATAATGAGTATACAATTATCAGAAGAGGAGCGTAAGTATCTTGCTAAGTGTACACATGGGTGAGGCCAGATAGGTGTCCTGGACTGGAATACGTCAGTGAAACGTAGCAGAGTAGAAATTTTGTATTTGATTCAGGATCTAATGGATAGCCAGTGTAGGATATAGAGCAGCGGTGAGGTGTGCTCTGATCGTGGTACTCTAAAGATGATCCGAGCAGCCATGTTTTGAACTTTGTGAAGTTTCTGGAGTAGATATTGAGACAAACCAGACATAACTGGGTTACAATAGTCCCATCTTGAAAGTACTAATGAACACACAAGTGTTTTAGCGGCATCAACTGAATGGGTCATTCGGCATTTTTCTCTGCGACTAGAGGTTGACAAACCCCTGTTCGCGACACAGATAATAGTCGCGATGATATTCTGGAGGGTCGCCAGGATTTGTGTTGCGAGTGGCAGAACTTACAAAAATCTGGAAACGGGGTCTTGAGGCTCAGAAAGAAAAAAAAATGTTTTATTGTCGCGGCCCCCAAAAAAGGGCGTGGACCACTGGGCTTGGCTGTAAACAACGTTCAGTAGGTCACTGATTTCATTTCCGGTCCAGCGACAAGACATCATTACCCAATCTGCATTTTCGCCAAAATACACACAGACAACCAAACAATAACATTCATTCAAGGCATAATCAATATCGTTTATATCCATACCAAGAAAGCATACATCTAAATCGCGTATCACCACTACAGTGTGAGAGGAAGCAATGTAAGACATATTACTGGGGCTACATTCTTGTGTACAGACCCCGAGCTAATAATTGTGACCAGAATCATCTGGCGATTTACTTGCCAATTTTGAACAATATCCCTACTCCAACTAACTCAGGATGTCACGTCTGTATGTTTAGAGTTTCAAACCTTTTACCCAGTTACTTTATTTGTATGACCTGCTTAGGTGTGTCTAATATATATCTTGATTGTAATTTAAACTAACATATTTCTCCCATAAAAATGTATTGATGTGTTTTATGAAAAATGTAAAATTGACCAGCCACAATGGAATACTTCCACTGTGAAATCTTTAGTTTCAGAGGTAAGTTAATCTTGCAGGTTGTCCGCAACGTTCCCTCGAATGGTACACGTGCGCTCAATGCTCGTTGCATTGTGCAAGCATTACGGAGACTAGCAAACTTTAATGTTGGATTGACAATTCAGCTGCGCGGGGATGTCTGAGCAGCTGCGCGCGCGAGGGAACGTTTGCTGCCCGCTATCCCGTAATGTCAAAATATAACTGACCGGTTTTTAAAAAACATCGAAACTTGTTAAGTTTGCTCACTATATGGATGATATTCTTCCGGGTATTTTTTTCCTTCTTAATTCCTAAAGGCGGTGGCGGTTCGGCTTAGATTTGAAAGTTACAAATCTTCAACATCATCTCATCTGTTTGATTGCAGATCATATTCTGTATATGACTAAAGTTTCTTGATCGATATAATGTCAGTTTCTGTCTTGCCGGTAGTCACAAGTAAGACACGGCGTTTCGTGCTAACTGTTTCAAGTGCGAGTCGAGAGAGGTAGAGGGTAAGAGTTAATAAGTAACTTTCCAGCCCAAACCCGCATTTAAAAAATCGAAGAAAAGTTAAAGATTTTATCGAATATATTTCAGTAGTAGTTAACTGGAAAAAGAACATGAAACTGTAAAATGCATGCGTATTTTTTTTATAAAATCATAACGGATATAAACATCAGTGATATATAAGGAAATAAACTTCCCTGATACCTATCTCGCTATTAATTGTGTTACACACACATTTAGGTTGTGTGCTTATATTGATTAGAGCGTGAATAATAAAGAATGTTGTTGTATCGTACGGCAGTCAAACCTGATTGCATATATCAACACATCACTGATACGGGTATTACGGATTAGTAGACAATCCCGTTCTGAAGTACCATTGTGTTATGGCAGGTCAAGCACACGTTAATACTTTACATGAATCGTATCCGGAACGTGGTTTGAATGCTTGTTCAATATTAGTGGTTTCATTACTGTCATGAAACTGCGTTATCTCATTTAGTAGGGCGTATGATTCGTAATCCAAAGGTCCCGAGTTATCCCCATATTAAAGATATTTTTTTCATTTTTTTCTTTTAAATTGGCAAATTTACGACAATTAAGTGTATTTTATCCTCTCGTGCGACGATTGACACGTGATTTGTTTTTGTTTAATGCCATTTTTCAGCACAATATAGGCTATACATGGCGGCCAGTATTAATGGTGGAGAAATAACCCAGAAGCTACTGGCAAGCTTTCTCACATACCTACAATGGCCGAACCTGAGACTCGAACCCACGCAGACAGGTGAGATGGCAGTGATCTTTAATGGACAGCGCTTTAGACCACTCAGCCACTCGGGGCCCCTGAGTCCCTGACGCATGTGATGTAACATACCAGCCAGTTTCCTTTCGTCCCTTCTGGTTCCAGTTGTTAGTAATTTAATTTGCATAATAATTTATCATGTTCTTATAAGTAGATATAAATTAGATTTGGCTTACAACTCTATAAACAGACGACGTAAGGGTGCGCAAAACATCACCTGAAATTTATGGTTTTAGAAATATCTGATGTCAAGGATACAAAGGTCATTTGTTTACATTTAGATCGAGGGAGGTCAGTGGTTAAATATTTTGAGCTCCATAACGTGTTTCAGTGGATTAATCATTTCAGAAATTGTGATTTGTTTGTGCGTGCATCGGACTTGAAACATCTCTTGGAATTTGAGGTCGGACGGTCAAATGTAATTTCTTTATCGGAAAACTGTTTCGGTGTCGATAATATTTATATCTTCGACATAAAGACGTGTGATGCAGAAACTTATCAATATTCGAGAGGAAAAAAGGAATAAAAAAAACATCTGTATGTGATCAATTCATGCGTTACACACACACACACACACACACACACACACACACACACACACATACACTTGTCGGCGTGCAGCCCTCAGTCGCTTGTATATTCAATTGCTCGTTTAATTTATATCTATAAAGTAAAATCTATTTCGCTGAAAATACACACATCCTATTTGGTACATGTACAGCAAAGACAAAATACACACTTTCAGTCTGGAATGTGCTATTGTTATTGGAGGGTATTCAGGTTCTATTTATACAATGCCAGCATTCTAGCGATCCATTAAAATATGCCGTTGTTGTATACACTCAACCTAGGGGCAAATAAATGCCTTTAACAACGAACAATAGAATGTATACATCCTATTTCTAGTTTATCTAATGGTGGGACAAGTTTAAAGACCTGTGTTTTGTTTTTCTTTATTATCGGCACTATTAGTCATTATTGGTGCTATTAGTTCGTACGTACGTATGTATGTATGGATGGATGGATGGATAACGGATTTCAGGACAATCCTGGTAACTTTTGTTTTCGTAATCAGCAAGACTGATGAAAATAATTTAATCTCGTTGGTAAAAAGGATTGAAAAAGCCAAACTCCGTACTCTGAGAGACACCATCGGTTGCTTAAAGTTGTATGCAAGTGGGTTGACATGTTTTCGGTTTGGAAAATGACCATATTTTAAAGTAAGGAAAATAAGTTAAAACGAAAGATAAAAGACTGATTTTTATATCTGTATAACCCCGTTTTAGATATTCAGAAATTTTTGTTTGGTGTCCAGAGCTCATTCCAACACATCATTCACGCATTGGATCCAAGGGTTGTCTTTTCGGTATGAAAATGCACTTTATGTTATCACCCAGCACATCGTGAGTTAGAATGTGGCGGTAAAGTTAGATGGGTAAATAAAATTGCCGCGGTTTTTGTTTGTTTGGTTTTGTGGGGTTAAATGCTATTCATTCAGGACATGATATGCTACAGATAACGGCCAGTAAAGTTGATGGATGAGGACCCATTGAAGAGCCATCGACGTACGGGAAGCTACTGGCAAGCTTTCTGACATTCCACGTTAGTCGAGTGGAGACTCAAACTCGGGTCGACAAATGTGAGATGTTTGAGTCATCTGTACAGGTGATTGCCCAGGTCCCCTCTCAGCGTCGGACTCGTAATCCAAGGATCCCATTCGACTGTGTCTGTCTGTTTTAATGAAAGTCTTTTTGCTATCATTCTATCATGACATGATGTAGCCAGTAGTGTGCTTCACGTGCAGGTAAAAGCAACATAACAAAACACATTGAATTTGTTCGCACATGCTACACGTGCATTTTAACCAACGACAACAGCGCCCTCCTCCACTTATTGTGTTGTCACTGACATACACTGTCGGGTGTGGTCTAGAAAATTAGACGTACGTTGCAAGTTCTAAAACAGGTTCTTGTTTGGCGGTTAGTGTATTTCTGGTGATTAACCATCTTTGGTCCAAGTTATAGAAGAATACAGGGGCCCCGAGGGGTCTAAAGCGCTGTCCGTTACGGATCATTGCCATCTCACCTGTCTGCGTTGGTTCGAGTCTAAGATTCGGCTAATGTAGTTATGTGAGAAAGCTTGCCAGTTGCTTCTCGTGGGTTGGTGGTTCTTTCCGGGGGGTTTCTGGGTTCTTCTTCCACCATTAATACTGGTTGCCATGTATAGCCTATATTGTGCTGTAAAATGGCGTTTAACCATAAAAAACAAAAACATAGAAGAATACATATTTACATTACCGAAGAAACAGTAATCCAATCGGTATTTATTTTATATCACTGTCCACTGAAATGAAATATTTACGCACATATTGACGCTTCGAAATGTAACGATTCCACGCAAAGGTATATTTGGTTAGCAAAAGTTCGTGTGATCTCTCTCTCTCTCTCTCTCTCTCTCTCTCTCTCTCTCTCTCTCTCTCTCTCTCTCTCTCTCTCTCTCTCTCTGTGTGTGTGTGAAGAAAAGTTTTTACATGTAATAAAGGGTGGCCGAGTGGTTTAAAGTGTTGGTCGTTCCTGACCACTGCCATCTCATCTCTGCGTGGGTTCGAGTCTCGGATTCGGCCAATGTGGGTATGTGGGAGAGCTTGCCAGTAGCTTCTCGTGGGTCGGTGGTTATTTCTGGGGTTTTCCCGGGTTTTTCCTCCACCATTAATACTGGCCTTCATGTATAGCCTGTTTTGTGCTGAAAACGGCGTTAAACCCTAATACAACATGTAATAAATTGGACTATATACTTAATTTCTTATATATTTACTAAACGCTGCGCATCTGGAATTCTTCTCTTTTAATGGCAAACTAAAGCCATTATTTTCATAGCTAGCATTTAGAAATGCGAAGAATGCTACTAAAACATACACTCACGTCATTTGTAATTAACTCGTGGAGACCACTTGTAAGCACAACACAAGGTTCTAGGCATACAATGAACTCTTATACCACAGGAGTATCAGAGTCGAATCCAGAATATCGTGGAGTGGGAGGGGACGCTAAATATGTTAAATGACTGATCTGTGGGACGGGACCTTTGGGTGGGAGCCCTGGTGCTAGACATGCATTTCAAGCGTTTTCGAGGCATAGTTTTTTTTTTATAAGAAAAACTTATTGTAGGAAACGTTCAGTTTGTTTCGAGGTCATTAGTTAGAATGCAGTGGAAATAAACTGATCCAGTATTACAGTTTTATAGTTTGGCGCTCAGCTGTTAAGTGTTAGGACTGGTTGGCCTGGTGTCAGGATAATGTGACTGGGTGGGACATCATGCTACATGTCTGCGGCATGATGCCCCAGTGCTAGACATCAATATAAACTGCCTCACTGCAGACATCGCAGCGATATGACTGAAAAATTATTAAAGCTATGTTAAAAATCCTAATCAAACAAACAAACACTGTTCTTGAATAACAGATTCCGCAGGTGATGTCATAGATAAGAGCTGTTTTTGTCTTGTTTTTGATGGTTTAACGCCAATTGTCAGCACAAAATAAGCTATACATGGCGGCCAGTATTAATGGTAGAGGAAGAACCTGGACAACCGCCAGAAAGAACCACCGATCTACGAGAAGCTACTGGCAAGCTTTCTCACATAACTACATTTGCCGAATCTTAGACTCGAACACACGCAGACAGAGGTGAGATGGCAGTGGTCCCTAACGGACAGCGCTTTAGACCACTCGGCCACTCGGGGCCCGATAAGAGCTGTGATTAACTTTTACAGTCTCAAACCTTGTAAATCGATGACGGTTGGTAGTAATGTTTTGGATTTTAAAAAATATACTTTTCAGGTATAATTTCAGATACCAATATTTGCTATATATTGTTTTTGAAATGCTAATTCAGATATTCTAGGTTTGACTACTTTTCAAACGGAAGGCAATGACAAATTCATAGATTTTGTGTAATACACTAATTTTGTATCGACCTAGTTTGCCAGCACACGTGATTTTTTCCCCCATCCCAACCCGGAGGCCCCGAGTGGCAGAGTGGTCTAAAAAGCTCACCGTTAGTACTTACGGCTCACTGACATTTCACCTCTTTCGGAGTGGGTTCGAGTCCCAGGCATGGCCATTATGGGTAAGCTTGCCAGGAGATATTTGTGGGTCAGCGTTTTGTTTGTTTCTTGTTTTTTATATATTAAAAAACCGGGTTTTTCCTCCACCAGTTGTAATGGCCGCCGTGTAAACCCTATCAATATTACGCTGAAAAGTTGCGGTAAATCCCACTAAACAACTACAACAGCCATCCCTACACCATTCGCTAATGATTGTTTATATATGTAGGCGGACATTTAACAGTTTTGAAATCTTTATATATTTCGGCACGTGAAGAGCGTCAAGAAGTCATCAAAAATGGACCATATAACAATGAGCTAGCATCCGGTATCAGTCAGTACTAGGCGCAGACAATAAGGAGACATTTTCCTTTAGAATATTTATGATTAAAATAAACAAGGAACTTTATTTAACAAGGCTGTGTGATTTTATGGGTCAGAAATTCTTATTACTGTGAAAACTGAAACACAAAATTTCGTACATGGCGGCGGTTTACTATATTGGACCTGTCCGTCCATCATTCTGCCTTCAGATATACTTTCCTTTAGGCTTAATAAGTCCCCTAAATATTTTTGATTTCAGCCAAATATGGTAAGTTTTGAGATATTGTTGAGACCGTGGATAAGTTCCTTTGTCGGCGTTCCGTCATCCTTTGGATATGTTATAGCCCATTGATAATTGGTCAACAAATTATCTTTTGTTTCCATTAAATAACTCTTTCAAATGTTTTTGGATTTCAACTCAGTTTGGGATGCATATTGATATTGAATAGACATTATTATTAGTCCATTACATCAAAATTTTTCAGAGTTGCAGTCCCAGATTGTCAGAACCGCAAAATAAATCCGTAGATTATTATGATTTCTATAAATTTTGCTGCTGGATGTTGAGGAATTATTTGCTGAATTTGATTATGAACGTTCAGCATCAGCGTTTTAGCGGGAGTTATAGCCCTTGATTGTCAGAGTGAGCCACTTTTATTTCCTCCCATTAACTGCATTAATTATTATTGGATTTCAGCCATATTGTTTAGATACCTTGTATTGATAAGGCCTTGGGCGGGTTTGTCGGATTCTATACCATCATGGTTTAGCGGAGGTATAGCCCCAAACTGACAGATTCGTACACTTCTATTTGAATTTCGGCTAAACGTTTTGGTATTAAAATGATTATAAATGACGTTGATTATCTATTTTTAACGTCATTATGTAGTGTAATTATTTACACTAGTTTTCAAATCAATTTAATTCAGTTAACACAAAATAAATATATTAAATATATTTTATCCATTTATGGTGTGCAGCCTGATAGGGATAAGATTTTGGAGTTTTATTGTCATTAGTCAACCTTATTTACAAGAGTTATGGCCCCTGATTGTCAAGACTTAGCCACTTCCATCTTTGCACGCGAACGACTGCCTTACTTAGTAGGCAGTTTCATATTAATGAGACCCCGGCCGAGTTTGTCAGTTTTATGAAGGTTCATGTTCTTGTTTAGATGAGTTGGTATCGTCTGACTCATCGTGATTCCTTTCAGTGGAATATCTTTATTTTGATGACACCCTGGCTTGGTTTAATTTTTTGGCCATCGAATTGCTTAATCATTTGACCGAGTTGCTACCACAGAATGTTGGATCCACAAACTTTTGTTTTTACAGCATAAATTTCTCAGTTACTATTGATTTGAAGAAATGTTATCCATTGTTCAGTATTGATAGAACTTCCGATGAGTTTTATTATCAACTTTCCTTGCCATTATTTAGTGTAGTTATGGTGTGTGAATGTTACACAGACATTTTGTATGCAGTTTTATATTGACGAGGCTTAATCTGGGTTCCATAGTCAGTCTTCTACGTCATCAGTAAAAATAATTTTGACATATGTGCATAAACGTATTTCATATATCACCAGTCATTTGAACTGTTTCCTCTTGCTCTTAATTCCAGCGAACAGCGTTGAAACACCAGTGCTAGGAATTTATATCTTCTGCATTTAGCTTGAAATCAGATATGATGCACCTAAATAAAGACAAAAAGTTAACTCTAGTTTAAATTTGCTACCTATTTAGAAATACCTTTTTTTTTAAAATAGGAAACTTGACAAATAATATAGTTATTAAAGTGATATCAGGTAATTTATATTTGCATGTTTACGTTCATGGTACTTTGTCCGCCGCGAGAGATTATACGCGACTGACGTGGTAATTCGTTTTCCAGATAAGGCCGTATTTGGAAATTATACTATATGTTATTAAACGCATATCCTATTTCCAACGATCTGTTTAGATTTACAAATAAGGCAGCAATGTCCTTAAATGGCACACGAAAACCCGAGACAAAAAACGGAAGTAGTTGTAAGTTGAACTAAAATGGCGGACGATCCAAAAGAAAGTATAGGATAACGATGGTAAACGTTATTTTATACGTATTTCTTACATGATATGCATAAATTCTGTTTTTAAATAAGGAGCATATTTGACTCCTTTCAGTATATATAAGGAACTTGTTCAAAATGTTTGATAGTAGGCCGAAAAAGCACCGGGTGTGAATCATACTCGGATGCTCGGTTCATGCATATAGGCTTGTATTGGTACCCCATCCATGAAGTAAAGGGGTACTAGATTAGTGTATAGACACGCACGTTTAGAAGCTGTGTAAGATTGTGCTCACACAAATACTGTCGTAAAATGCTTTTTATCCACATTCGAACATAATTGGATTCTCGTTGTAAGCTACCGGATATTAAGATGAGAAGCTCTTCTGGTTTGCGGGCTTTATACAGTTTGCGAAATAGCCGTTAGCCCGCGAGTTAGAAGCTACAGTGGGTGAAAAGGAGTAAACAGTCGTCAGGCCAGTTGGATGTTTAGGTCTTCAAGTAATTGTTATGATATTAACAGAAAGAATAGAAACCAGTGAAAAATTAAATAACATCGAGTTGTTTCTGATGTTAACTGAATGAGATTGTAAATAACTCGTAGATAGCCTGCGTAATCGTAATACACGCTTGTAACAATGGTTAAGAACTCGTGTGCATTCTTGCTCTGTCTGATAACACTGGCTATTTATAATTCCGAAAGTCAACACTTGGCGTACGGAATACGGAAGTCTCGAACTCACCAGAGGCTAAGATATCCAAACACGCCCAAGTAAAATGAAACTATTCGAAAGGAATGTTACAATATCAAATTAAAATTATTTTGTTAAAAAGTTGAGTTACATAATTTTTGCTTGGAATAGAGAAACGCTATGCATGCAAAGATGGATGCGATGGTGTTTTCCGTCATCCGTCTGTTCGCAAATGTTTTGTTATTGCTACCCCTAACAAACTACATATAGGATTGCCATGAAACTTTACAGACATTCAATCCATGATTCTTACTACAGTAACTCGCGCGATGTTTTCCACTCGTTCCGAATTTAACTCAAGCTTTCTGTCCAGAAATTTCTTTTTAATCTCGCTTCCGTCTTCAAGCCTTTCTATCTGGATGAACGAAAACCCGCACAAAACACAAATATTTCCAAGAAAATACGTTTTTATTGGTGTTATGATTTGCACCGAGGGGGTTTCCATTTTCTATTGTCTTTTGATATCTCTCGGTTTCTTTCTATCCGACACGATGTCTGCGAAATACTGTTACTGGTTTGCCAGTCGCGTTTTGATTGGTCAATGCAAAGGTCGCCTGGACATGACCCCGTATCGAGTTAGTTCAGATGCTAGTGGCGTAGTACGTAACAGCTGATTTTAATCAGATTGTACGATGTCTTGCTGGTCCTAGATGAAAATGAGACCGATCTGATATCCGTTATGGCCTCCACAGTGGCCGTCTTGAAAATCCTATTACTGTTACTTTTACTGATTTATATGAAATATTGCCATGGAGTTTTCGCCAGATGCCTAAATGGTGTGAATCGGATACCCATGTTAGTCACCTCGGCGGTCATCTTGAAAATATTTGTATCACTACTCCTCCTGAATGGATGATAATATCGAAATGGGTTTAGTTAGTAAACAACTTCTTAAGATGTCTAGTCGATCCTAATGGTGCCATTCAGGCATTCAGTATACCTGCCACACTGGCCATCTTGAAAATCTAGTTATCATTACTTGTTTAGATGGCTAGACATATCGACGTTGTGCTTCTTCCAAAAACACTTCTTACTCTGTCTAGTTGCTACTAAATAGAAGTGGTGCCAACCTGATATCTAATATGGCCACCATCGCATGTTTATGTACGATTTTTTTAAATCTTTTTTCATCTTAAACGTACAATATATTATTCAGGGGTTTCCACCTAGAGACGTTTTATGATGAATAGTTGGACTTTTAAATGAAATTGTTGCCATGTTGACATCCTATATGCTCACCACAGCAGCCACGTTGAAAATCTTGTTATCGCTCAGAAATGGTTTCAACACACCGCAATTTGAGGGAAAATTCTAAAAAATCTTTAAAACCAGTAGAGCGTCAGTCTCCTCGATGGACTCTTGTTTTTGAAAAGATTCTTCGTTGATTTACAATCAGTTATCATTTCGAATTAACTTTGAGTGTTTTTAAAACTATGTAGTCCAACTAAGGCTGCTATCCAATGATTTAATGATAGATGTTGAATTTGTTCCACGTTGTCAGGCAGTTGTTTGCCGTATTCTGATGGACTATAGGCAAATAACTGATATTGACACTGTTTCATGTATTCGTACACAATTGGACCAGTTTATAACAGTATAATTAACTCACCTTTTAAAACAACGAAATATGAGCTGAAAAACATAGTCTGTGCAAACTTAAGCAGTTTATCCCCCAGGGGTGTAAAATTGATAGTTTAAAAAAAACTTGGTCTCAGAACGGAGTTGGGGGTCATATAAAAGATGTGGGGTCAAACATGTACTGACAAATTTCCATCTGGCCTGTACGCTTTCATTTTAAAACAGTATATTGCAACTCTCTCTCTCTCTCTCTCTCTCTCTCTCTCTCTCTCTCTCTCTCTCTCTCTCTCTCTCTCTCTGTGCTGACACATTTCCATCAGGCCTGTACGCTTTCATTTTAATATAGTATATTGCAACTCTTTCTCTCTCTCTCTCTCTCTCTCTCTCTCTCTCTCTCTCTCTCTCTCTCTCTCTCTCTCTCTCTCCAAATAATCCAACATGCACAATTAAGAAGCAATGCATGTCCATTCCAAAAATAATTTTATTCATTTTTAATTACTTCGAACAATCCTTATTATTGTTTTGTAGCAGCCATGGAACAAAACATTACATATAAGCCAATACAAAGCCAAATAAATATGTTTAATTAAATGGAAGTTAATTTACTGCTTATCATAAAATCCGTACTATCAGCGGTTTCATTGGACTTTGTCCTATAACACATTTACCCAAACATCAAAGAGGCAATGATTCATCTTCTTCCCAATAAGCTACACATAAACTAAAAGATCTTTATTTTATTGCAGCAAATTTATAAATTAAAAAAAAAAACAACAAAATATGTAATGACCCCTTGACTTTGTAATCCAAGTAACTCATTTGTCTCGGCAAGTTTACTGACTTCTTTGTTGTGAAAGAATGTTCTGGGTGAAAATGTGTTCTCCAGATATTTTGTGGTGAATGAGGGAAGATTTTTAAAATTCCTAAACAATGTTCATCTTCATTCTAATATGTTACGCATAAACTTCAAGATCTTTATTTTATTTCAGAAAAAGTATCATAAAAAGCCCCAAAAAAATCTGCATAGAACCCTTGACTTCGTAATCCAAATAACTTATTTGTCTCGGCATATTTCTGATTTCTTTGTTATGAAAGAATGTCATGGGTAATAGTGTTTTCTCCAGATATCTTGTGTTGAATGAGGACAGATTTTTTAAACTCTTAAACGATGTCGCGAAAGAATTATTCACTTTTACAGTCTTGGTAATCATGCGATGAGAAATCACACCGGTAATCATATTGGATGTGCTGTATTCCAGTCAAGAGAATTATTTTCTCCATTTTTTCATCAATGTTAGAACCACATTTACTATTTTGTGTTCTGCTTCTTTCATGATCTTTCCAAACGATTCTTAATGCACGCCATTTTAATCTGGAGATTACTTTCTAGTACAACAAATATTTAAGTTAAATATGTGGACGACATGTTGCTGAGCTCCATGGAAATCGCGCGAGAGCTCGCGATAGTAGGGGAAGCTACTCCGTCATAACATTGCCTCTGCTAGTCTGGTTCCCTGTTTAGTATGGTCCCTACGTTGCACTCCGCTATACGAATAGTGAGTGCAACACAAAACATACAAAGAAGTGAACCAGTTTATGTCTCTGCTGAAAGTATACACGATGCCAACCCTCATCCAAAGCATTGGATATTAAATAAATCCTGAACGCATTATGTTTGCGTCAGAAAAACGCACGGCAACAAAACGCGTGCGTCAGTTTTCTCTAGCGTGCGTCCCTGGCGCACAAATGTTCGTTAAGGAAAACACTGCTTAAGTATCGTGCGTAATAGAGTTTTCTCGTCGTTGTTTTCCCTTTCTACTCATTCTTCGATGAATGTAAAACAATATGCGATTATGCTTAATTATTTATTATTTAAAGTATAAACCTATTCCGAAGATACTGGGAGAGGGTTGGGTTCTGGCAGTTGCAATATATCTGCTGGATACGCGATGGCAAAGTGGTTAGCGTGCTGGATTCGCCACCAGATAGTTGAGGGGTTGAGTCCTGTCCAGACCAGATAGCGTCGAATGCAGTGGAGATTCTCGGGGCAAAACACTTTGCTCCAATTGTCTCAGCACGATATAACCTTTTATGTGTTGCCATACCGTTAAACGTCAGTGAACGAATCAGTAATTTTGCTTTTACATAATTTTGCTTTTGTCAGTTCTTTATTGAATCAGTACTTTCGTTTTTATATCAGCCAACATTTTAAATGATTGTATACATAATTCGTTTTGTACAGTATTTAGTAAAATTGCTTTTTTCAGATCTATTAAAAAGACTTGAGATTAAAGAAGTCGAAAGTCATATCACATATAGCCTTCAAGCAAAACTGCCAAACACTAATATCGCACAAACATGTAATATGCTCATACGTATTGGTGATGTAGCAGACAACGCTATGGGGGAAATACTGATTCATATCTATCCCATCGAGAAACATTTTGGTTGCAAATACAATATTGATTCATTTTGTTTCTAGTCAAGTAAAGTCATTGGCGGATGTACCGTATGTATCTATATAAATATTCTGGTGCGCCATCGTATACTTTACCGGCAGATCAGAGTGTATATTGCATGCTCTTTTGATTAATCATAAGAAACTTCATAGACTCTGATCTGCCGGTATATTGTTTGTCTGCAGATTTGATTCTGTGTAGTTTACATATGGTTCCAACTAGCACGCAATTATATACAGTAGATTTATCAGAATCCTGATTTTTTCTGAATATAACTATGTAAGCTTCAAACCAAATAATACACAATTGTCCTTCGTCACGTGTTAACGTCTTTTAGTCTTTCAATGGGCGAAATATAATTTTACAGACCAACGGTAATGCAGAAAGTACGGAATTAGGCCAGAAAGCAGAGCTGTACCGTGAAGGATAGGACGTTGTATAATTACAATATATTGGCAAAACTAAATGTAGTTTACGTCCTCTTATTGTCAGTTTAGCTGGATCAGCATAAATGCACAGTGAATAATGCCTAATTTCCAATTTCATATGTAAACATGAGATAAAAGAAAAACAATAAAGAATATATAAACAAATTGATGCACGAAATGCAGCGAATAATTTTGAACCAGAAAGCGAAACCGGATTCCTAATTTTCAAGTATTTGGGCTAAAGTTTGACCGCGATTTATATTTTCTTTTAAGATTATTAATTTTGTTTTCTATTATTTTTAAGTGAAAGAAAACAATAAACTAGTTCGAAAGAAACTCCAAAGTCAAGTACACAATCCACCCACACCCGAATAATAAATGGTCGATCCCTTATCACGGGCTTAATTTCTACAACCTGATATCTGAAAACAGTAATCGTCACCTAAGCATTGATTAGTCCGAGTTTCCTCTGAGCCTTGTCACTCCATTTTTGATATTTGGCCATTTATGTTTGGGGTGTAGGTTGCATTCTCTATCGAAAAGTTGGAATTCGCCGACACAATTTGGTGCCGGCATCGGATTGCCGCTTACTAGCCAGACTAGCAAATTTGAATGACCTTTCATCGATTTTCATACTCAGCCACCCTAGGCCGCAGTCGTAAGAATGGTATTGTTAGTGGCTTAAGATATTCGAGATCGACCATTTAATATATTATTTTCGAAGGGGGGGGGGGGGAGGAGACTGTGATATTCTTGAAAGAAACATTTTCGTTCAATAAATAGCTTGAAAAAGAATTATATCCATTAGTTTCCATTCTTACGACTGCGGCCTAGGGTGGCTGAGTGGTCAACAAAACTCTCCTTTACAGATCGCTCAAACGTCTCACCTCGGACAGCTTGATCAAATGCCATAAAGCTTTGTAGTAACTGCCCGTGGAAGTTCTCTTTTCTTCCTCCACGGAATAACTGGTCACGATCATAAGCTAAAAGTCAACTGCACAAAACAAAACAAAAAAACACAATTATTTCGGTTAATAGCAGCAAAACTTGCAAATGTAACTATCATTTTCATACGTAATACCTAAAACTCCAGTGAACTAAAGAAAAATTATCCATTGAAGCACATTTTCGATTGTACTTTTTTTGCGGCAATTTTTTCATTTCTGTATCAACTGTTCACACATATAGGCATGATTGTGCAAATGTTCTGGAGATGTTTCTCATACTACAACAGTCTGATAATTAAGTCCGATCCCCGCTGACCTGCGTGAAGTAGGACAGTGGGAATATAATTTTAATCAGATTGACTGATATAGTTTGTCTAGCCAATGAAGCAAACGTGTCCACCTGCATCAGTTTGACTGCAAATCGGCAGCTTGTAATATACGGGTATTTTTAAACTTGAGTGTCCAATGAAAGCATTAAAATTTTACATGTATTTTTCCCACATTCTGTGAATATCTTTAGCTGAATTATTTCATGTCCATTTTTTTTATATCTTTCAGTGACGTTGCATATAAGGAACTGCCAATACCAGCTTGGTTTGTTTGATACGGCAGGACAGGTAATTATAACGTAAATCTGTAACAAAATACTGTTATAAGCTGATGAAGAAAAAAATCCAAATTATTTTTAAATTGATGAGTCCAATTTTGCTACTGATATGTTGATGGTTTCAAAAAATATATTTTTGAGACGATCTAAATTGAAAAATGTGCCTCGAATGACACAATATGTTACGAAGGGAAATCACTTCTTCAGATATAAAAATGTACATGATCTTTAGTATTCTGTGTTGAAATGCGATCTTTTATAACTTTTTATAGTATCAACGTTGTCATTCCCACTTAAGTATTGTTTTAAAGTACATTTAAAGGAGCACTACGTTTATTAATTTTTATAAATTTTAATTTGAAAAAATGTACAATTAAGATTGTGTTTAATGTGAATAAGGTTTAAAAAAAAGCATTTAAAACCGGTCAGACTCCCACCTCTATACTGGTAGTTTTTTCTTCATTGAAAAATACGGTCACCTGACGAATCAACAGGGTTATCCAAGGCGCTAATGATGTCAGTCTGCGCCTTCTCGCCTCTCTATGCACCATCGTCGCAAAGAAAGCGCATCTTCTGTCTGGAAATTTACTCCCAGTTATGGACATTATCTTTACGCCGACCAGCTCGGCTGGAATGCCAAAGTTGGCAAAGATGTTCAAAAGACTGGGATGATCATTGTAGACCTTCTTGCAACGAGCTTACTGACGAAAGAGGGATACGGCTGTTCGAGTTCGCAAGCTACAACAACTTGGTACTAGCCAACACACTGGACCAACATAAAGCTTCATGATACTGGACATGGCACGCACCAAATGGAACATATAATAAGCAGATCGACTACATACTGGTTCAAGACGACATTGATGAGCTGGAAGGCAGTGAAGACGAGCTTGCTACCTTAGTGAAGAACCTGGATGAAACATCTTCTAGATTTGACATGGAAATACTGAGAAGACGAAGCTGATGATAAATAGTGGCAAATAAATCTCAGCCAATATTAAAGTCAGATGACAGCAACTGGAAACAGTGAGCCAGTTTAAATATTTTGGTTCCATAATACCCGAAGAGGGATACATTTTGCCACGAGCAGCACAACAACGGCAGCTATATTAAAGCTAAAAACCGATTCGGTGGCCTAGTGGTTAGAGCGTCCGCCCCGGAAGCGGGAGGTCGTCGGTTCGATCCCCGGCCGAGTCATACCAAAGACTTACAAAAATGGTACTAACAGCTGCCTCGCTTGACGCTCAGCATAAAGAGGTTAGTGTTAGGACTGGTCGGCCTGGTGTCAGGATAATGTGACTGGGTGAGACATCATGCTACATGTCTGCGGCATGATGTCTCAGTGCTAGACATCACTATAAACTGCCTCACTGCAGACATCGTAGCGATATAACTAGAAAATTGTTAAAGCTACGTTAAAAATCCTAATCAAACAAACAAACAAAAGCTAAGACCCATCTGAAGAGACAAGAAAATCTATCTGAAAAGTGAAAAATCAGACTGCCATCTCAATCTTTTTGTAGTCATGTGCGGTCTGGACCTTGACAGCAGAATTACAACGAAGAATCCAGGCACTTGAAATGAGATGCTACAGACCATCCTTGGCATCTCTTACATTGACCACATCACAAATGAAGTGCGTAACACAAAGGTACAAAGTAGACCAATATGAAGACCTCCCCACCACCGTTAAAAAGATAAAGCTGAAATGGTATGGCCATGTCACTAGAGCCAACAGGCAATTCACAACTGTAAAGCAGAGCAGCGTCCAGGGTGGCAGACGGAGAGGTAGACAAGAAAAAGTGGACTGGCAACATCAATGAATGAACCAGGAAAAGTTTTGCGTAGACACAGGGATTTACACATGATCTAGATAAGTGAAGGGAACTGGTCAGATGTTCAGCAACACAGTGCCTCAACGACAATACTAGGTCAAGAGACTGATAATGATGATTATGATGATGGACATTATCTCTACGCCAACCTGCTCGGCAAACACGTATGTTTGTTTAGAGTCTAACAAAATAGTTCCCAAAACTTGACCCCATTAATTTTTGTTGTCATGGTCTCCCAAGGTAAGTGTAATCATGTCTTGATTAGCAATGTAAACAAGTACAATTATTGGTAAAGATGTTATCATGTGTTTTAATGAAATGAAATATTGCCCATGTTCAATGGAACACATTTAATGTCAAATCTTTATTTTCGGTAGTGTGCAGTTTTTGCAAGCTGCCAAGCTCTTCAATGTGGGTTTTGAAAAAAAAACTACTTAAATTTTAAAGTTTGCATACCGCTATGTGTTGGTTTTGTAAAAGGCCGGAACTTGTGAAATTTGACGGTATGTAGACCTAGTGATAACGCATGTTGCTGCAGATATGCTACCAATATTATTTGTATGGGGATGGGATGTCACACACACTCGCCTTCAGGGTTGGTTGTAAATAATGCCGAATGGCAGCTGATGGATGGCAACATTATTAGAACATATCCGAATACCAAATTTAATACAAACAATTATTGACTTTGTGTCGCTTCTTTGACAAGAAATGTAAGAGGTTTCCGCATGCCTATTTCAGTTTGCTTTGCTGGTAACTATTCTCAGTTGCTAATCACTTCACGCTACAATGTTTTTACAAAATGAAGATCATTTATTGGACCCCTTTATATGTCTGGTCCTCAGTTCATTTACCCTGTAAGATCCTAGAATAAAAGCTTTTGAAACTACACCACAGTAGTGAGGAAAGAAGAATAAGATTGTATATGTACACAGGATGGGTTTTTAAAATCACCTGATGTACTGACATTTTCTTACTAATGTGATTTCAATGTCCCATGATTTGACCTATTTTTTAGTTAGCTTATTTTAAAACATTTGCTTTGAGACCCGAATCCAATCTCACAATCAGCTTTTTGTTAAGGTAGATTTAGTTATGGTTTCCAGATTATAAATTCCAAAAATGGTTCTACAATTCAAGCAGGTTGTTTCTAGTATAGTTCTGTCTATTTATCAGATATTTTTGCAAGGCCTAAACGATAAGGTGCAAGCTATTTCTATATCACAGTTGTTTGCGCTGAGTCCGTTAGCCTCAAAACTGTCCGGTCTTTCGTCCTGCCTAGTTTCGTGTATAGCAAATGATTATTCTGTCGCGCCCACTTTCCAAGCGATTTCAGTCATCTTTTGTTTCGCAATGAGACACTGAAGTATATTGTATTTTAGACAATTCCCTAATTGCTAATCAATGTATCGGTTTGTTATACCGCTCCAGAAGAAGTTCATGTAGAACACCTCAGTAGTGTCTGCACTTAAAGACAGCAGATCGAGGTCATCAAGGTGTTTGTGTTCAAACAATAATATCCACATATATTACCGATTTAGATAATAAATATAAAGTCAGGAAAGAGCGCAATCTGATTAACCTTTTAAACAAATATTTAAAAAATCGCGCTTTGGGTATGATAATTAACGGTGAACGAAGAGGTATATTGCGCTATATTTACCCAGTTGGTTTTAAAAATATATGACTCGCTCTCGGGAGCTGCGTTAAATAACGAAACCTTGTCAGACAGAGTTTACAGTTGTGTTCTCAATGTATCAGTGTGCTGTTCAACAGAAGTGTACCAACAATGTTTTCAGAATATGATAACAACCGTAAACGACATTGCCTCGTGTTGTTGACAATATTCCAATTTCCGTTATATTCAGTTGTAGAATTTATTTTTCTTTTATGGTTCATTATACACAACCGTCGGGCACGTCTGTGCATGTGGTGTATCCACCACCAATATTTGTACAAAATGCATACCGAATTCGACCGATTGATGAAAACTAAATACTACCATACTTCACGTTTCAAAATCGGCAATTGTCATCGGAACATTCTATTGAACGTAATGCCCATTCTTTACCCACGATGTAACGACTCCCTCTTAGCAAGAGGGATAGTTAATCGGATTTAGCACGTTATATAAGGAATGATCTCCGTCGATATTATGACCCGGTGTGAGTGAAAAGATAGAATATTAACAGAGAACTTGGCACGATTATTTGGGAAGAAATAAAGCAATACGAGCCCCCACAGACAAGAAAAATAACAAATTTAATCAAGCAAATTAAATTAATAGTGATAATTTCAATTCAAATTTAATTATATCAACATGATTGAATGGCAGTGTCTAATTAGGATTTTTTAAAATCATCATAACGAGTGGCTAAAAACGCAATTTCCACAACTGATTGCATCATCATCCTCTAGACTGTATTTCAACGTTCCCTATTTCCTCGAGTCTTGCTTTTCCGATTGCCTCGTTCTTCTTGGACTTTCTAGATTTTACTCTTCACTGGTCATTTTTCTCTTTTCGGACTTAACTCGTTACTTCTCTTTTTTTCGAACTCCGTCTTCAGACTGTCGAGTCCCTGGGAAAACTGTTTCCTTAAAGGACAAAATTATCCCTAAATCGCTATATGTACATCTTTCTAGATGTATCTGGCATTCATTCACTTACGTTACTCAGAACACTCATGCCATTCAAAAACTGCGTAAAGTGTAGCTATGAACCTGTCTATCAAAAAAATGTACCGTATGCTACTACATGTACGATTACTGTTGCATAAAGATCACAGATCCTTACTTCTTTTAGATTATTTAAGCATTACAAAAGCAAATACTAGTATAATATGTAGTTGTCGTTAACTTACGATAATCAACTTGGTCGTAACAGATAATGGAAATTATTTCATATTTATTCATATGACCCTATAAATCTTGCACATATGTACATGTGTATCGCATGCAATCTATTTTCGCTAATGCATTAATAACTGTAAAATTAAAAGATAAATTGCATAACAACTCTAGCATCAACACATTTCCATGAAATTGAATAAACAATACATAATATGGAACCTAGTCTTATCAAACCAGGTGCATACAACCATCTAAACAATTGAATATTACATGAAATTAAAATTGCCTATCATAATGCTGTTAACCTTAAAACATGTACATCCAGCACTAAGCCCTATCTTTCTCACAAGACAGACACCTGGTCCCTTTCTCGTTTAACGAGGAAAGCACTATTCTTTTCTAGGCTTCCTTGGAGCCAACCTTCTCTCAGACAATTTCGGACTAAAGAATTTCGATCAAGGTTGTCACTTTAAATTCACATTACGTCCAAGGTGTACATTTTAATTCCACTCGGCCAATAATATGCAGTGGTTTCAAAACAAATATTCTTGAGACAATCATTTGTTTCGTCAGGCAGAATCTCTGAACTACGTAATATAATTTTTCCCTTGGAAGAATGACTGTTTAGCATCGGATCGGAAGTTCAGCTGTTTCTTTATCAAACACATATCCGGTCAATTGTTTTGAATCGGAACACTAGCCCTTTTGAAGTTGTAACACTGAAATGACAGAAATTAAGAATGCAGGTCAAAATGACCCTTACCAAATACTCCCATTTTGTAAATATGATACAATATTATGATTGGTGCATTCATCTTTAAGGTTCACTGCTTATTCAAAGTTAGTTACTTGACACACGGAATATGTGTTTTCATCACTCACCATTCGTAGGGTTAATTTACGCATATTCGTGAAAAGATGTCATGTTTATCGCATGTTGTTGTCTTGTTGATATTCTAAGGATAGTCCGAGCATCTGTGCTTTTTGCTTTTTAAAATTTCTGTAGTATATAGGAAGACGAACCAGACAGAAACGAATTTCTATAGTACAGTCTTGAAAGTACCTAGGAACGCACACAAGTGTTTTAGTGGCATCTTCTGAAAGAAAATTGCGAATGGAGCTGATGAATGTCAACTCCAGATTTGCATATTGTGTTCATGACATGTTGGAGTAATGAGAGTACTGTCGAAAGTGGCACCTAGGTTTCGTACTGATTGTGTGATTTTAATGTTGGAATTGCTGGTCCTGATTGTTTGAGGTAAAGGATGTGAATGAACAGGTCTTTGCATGTTGATCAGAATGGCTTTATTTTTATCATCATTCATCTGCAGCTTGTTACATGTCATCATTGATTTCATAAAGGAAATAAACCTCTCTACGCCCTGGATGGTAGCCTAAATTTAAGTTGGGCAATTATATTTTTTTATTTGAGTGTGATCGTTGTGCGATTGGCGGACACCAATCGTCGATCTATGACACTTGATAGAGGATATGTGTATCGAATGAAGAGAACGGTTCTGAGAACAGAGTCTTGTGGAACATTAAACATTGATCAGCTGCATCAGAATGTTTTCCATTTACGGACACGATTTGCGTTCTGTTAATGAATAAGTAGGACATGAACTATAGTGAATACCAAATAATCAGTAGGACATGAACTATAATGAATACCAAATAATAAATAGGGCATGAACTATAGAGGATACCAAATAATCAGTAGGACACGAACTGTAATGAATACCAAATAATCAGTAGGACATGAACTATAGTGAATACGAAATAATAAGTAGAACATGATCTATAATGAATACGAAATGAATGAATACATGCTGGAGATGGTGAAATAATATTTGTGTGTGTGTGTGTTTTAATGTAGCTTTAGCAAGTTTTCGTTTATATCGCTACGAGGTCTGCAGCGTGACAGCTTATAGTGATATCTAGCACTGGGGCTTTATGCCGCAGACATGCAGCATCATGTCCCACCCAGTCACTTTATCCTGACACCAGACCGACCAGTCATAACACTAACATCTTAATGCTGGGCACCAAGCGAGTCATGTGCTGGTACCATTTTTAGAGAAGTATTTGGTATAACTCTGCCGGGTTTCGAATCGGCGATCTCCCGCATCGGAGGCGGACTAAATCGAGATCTGTTGTGTCAAATGCCGAAAACAAATCAAGGAGGCTAATGTAATCTTTCCATTATCCCAAAACAGAGATCAGGTTATTAACTACACCCATAAGGTAACTTTAAGTTCTATGGTGATGGCGATATGCAGACTGTACATTGCTAAAAAAAATTGAATATAGATCAACGTTTTCTGTGATTTTGTTTAAATGACTGGGGGTGGTTTAAAAACATGACGGTAGTTCTGTAGATTGTTATAGGCAAGCGGCGATTTCTTCAACATAATCTTTTCAAGGCATACAACCTAAGATTTTCGACTTTTTTGTTCTTTCAAATGCATGATATTATGAAACGTTTAATAGAAATAATGAGTAATTACAGGTCAATCAGTTTCAAAAAATGTACATCTGTAAGTTTAATCAATGAAAATATAACGATTTTCTGTACGGATTGCTAATTAATTATGCAGACACGGAATTTACCGATATTCTCCGTAGTCGCAGTGTCACGTAAAGTCAAGGTAAGCATGTTTCTCTTTTGATGTAATTATTGCCTTATTCTTCGTATTTCTTCGTCTGTCCTTCTCCTTAGTTCTTTATAGTCACCCACAATATAAGTATTGCTTATAGATTTCTCATTATATATGATAAATTACAATAAGTAGGTAAAAAAGTCAATACGATGGAAAATCCTGACAATAAGAGGTTCCTTTAAGGAGCCATTCTTGAAAGTGTTTACTTGTCGTGTTTGTGAGATTGTGTTACGTTGTAAGATAAACCAGCTAAAAATATGATAATTTGTATCACTGTAATCAGAACCGCTATTAAAAGGTCTCGCTAAAGTCACTTCTTAGGCTCATAATAAAGTTGATTTTTCTTGTGCATTTGCATTACCACCTCACGCTCACGTATCCGATAGTCGATGTGATTTGCGCGTTTGTTTGTATATTTACACGTTTGCTTCAATGCATAACACAAAAATTAATATTTGCCCAGATAACATTTAATGCATTTATTTTATTTGGAATTTGTTTTACTGACAATTTAAAAAAAATCGGCAGGACTTCGACCTGGTTGTTTTAGATGAAGTCGTGCTCCTTGTTGCACAGGGGTATATGCATGATGTCCTGGCAGCATAAGAAGATAATGATTACAACTGGGGGAAAAGGCATACTGCTAATAGGCAGTTTATTTTATAGACTTAACGGATACCAAGCACTGGCAACATACATAGTTCCAAGCAGTTGTGTATGGCGTATAATGAATAAATAATTTTGGCCAGTACCATGGTTTAATCGAGGAAGACTTGGGTGATCTATCCAATGATATGATGTGTGAATAATATAATTTATGTTGATTTTAGGTTGTATAAAGCATTTCTTTTGTTGTATGAATTTTTTATTTTGCATGAACAAGTTTTGTTAAACATTGTTTTAGCTACCTAATACTAAAGAATGATTATATGTATTTCTATGCTTTGAAAGCAACTGTGAGGAGACTATTTATTAAAAACATAGGATGAACTGAAGTTGACTAGCATTGTCTTGGGATGCAAAGGATGTAAAGAACAAAAGTAAACTGGTGAACATGATTTTAATTGTGCATATACAGTATCACATTAAGTTAAATGATAAATAACGCATATTCATATTGAGTTGAGAAAGCAAAACTTGTTGCAGTGTTTCATGAATACAGATTGGCTTGTAAATATCAACAGAGCTACAAACACTAGGATACTGTTCTATCCAGATACTGCTCATTAATTTCAATTATATGTAAAACAAAATGGTTCTGAAAACAGAATAAGTTTTTAAGACTAAAATACTAGTTCATCAAAGCAACCTTGAATGCTTATATCACAAATGTGCATCATCAGCCATCTTTATTACAACTAAGTCAAATATACTTGACACCAATTAAATGCATCAAATTTTCAGTTTTTAAAATGTGTTCATTTACCATAGAAATAATTATACCCTTTATATGATTACCCAGATGAATGTACACAATTGCATACACTGTAAAACTAACTGTTATATCTTATGAAATGTACTAAACTTATATAAGTACAAATGTGCATGTACAGACATAACTTTAATTCAAGAGTACTTTCAGACATAAAAAACTGAAAGATATCATCTAAAAATAATTATGGCATATAATATATAGAGGTTTTCCGTGTTATTTAGGTTGGGTGGGGTGCTCCCAATATTATTTAAATTATTACAAAAGACACCCCCCCCCCCCCCGGCTTGTTTTGTGAGGAATTGAAGTAGTGATAGAGAGATGCAATGCTTAGAACCCCCAGTCACCCGTGCTGACAGTTAAATTAATGAATACACAAAATGTCAAAGTCAAATAAACAATTTAATATAATTAAATAGGTCATCTCTCAAACAACTCTTGCTACGGAAACGACAACAAGGGAACAAAATACAAAGGGCGCTGGGAGCGAAGCAGACCAGGCAACTGGCTTTGTATCAGACCGCCCCTGCAATAGCTGCCGACAGACGGAAATGGTGCTCCCTTGCTGTTGCCTCAAGCACCAGACGGCGCAGAGAGGATTTATTGATTATTGATCTCTCAAATGAAATTCAAATCAAAACCCTATCACTCGTCTTTAACTTGACCATGTTATGGCCTATTTACTGGTAGTCCAATTTCCTCCAGTCCGTCCAACTTCTGCCTCCGTTCTTCCTTTTTCTTTGTCTCCCAGAGACTTTTATATGAGAAACTAGTGTACTATTACTATAAAAGATTGATTACAGACATCCCATTCCAAAATAATAGACAGTTTTATAGAAATTACATTGATGTTTTAGTATCCTGTGCTTGGTTTTTATGCTTTTGACAAGTGATTACCATTTACTCAATGCCATACTATAGTGCATCACCTAAACAAACTACTGCAGAGAAACAAATATTGAAATTAAGCCCACCCCCACCCCCATGTATGTTTCCTATTGCATTTCTTTTAAAATTAGGGTAGCTAGGTACACACACACACACACACACACACACACACATACACACACACACACACACACACACACACACACATACTGATTAGTATATACAATGCAAAACTGGCTCAGATATACATATCAAATTCAGGAATGCGGGGGTCATGCTACCGGACGAAGAGACTTTGCCCTCTTGATTTTTCAGACGTAAAATGACTGGTTGTACTTTATACAGACATTGATGTACCCATTAAGTTATGGCAGTGTTGTAACACAAGGCAAAATCTATTTATGCATTGTTGATACCAATTAGCCTAAGCAGACAAACAAACTCTTACACATTCACAGGGGTATTTTAATTGCTAACTGACCATTAACCCTGCTTGCAGCAATATATCACTGCTCGAGTTCATGAAATTGGGCCTACTGTACAGTGATGAAAATATGCCAAATTCTGTTTCAAAATTGTAACTGTGTGTGATTTGGATTTTTAACATACCTTGAACAATTTTTCAGTCATATTGCTATGATGTTTGAAGTGTGGCAGTTTATAGTGATGTCCAGCACTGAGGCATCATGCCACAGACATGTAGCATGACAATCCACACCCAGTTACATTATCCTGACAGTAGAACGACCAGTCCAAACATTAACCTCATAATGCTGAGCACCAAATGAGGCAGCTGTTAATACAATTTTTATGTCTTTGCTATGACTTGGCCAGGGATCAAGGCCTCCACAACCTCTTGCATATGAGGTGGATGCTCTTACCACTAGGCCACTGGAACAGTCAACACTAGTATGTAAATAGTAATTTGTTGTTAACAAATATAAAATCGGTGAAGATCATTTCTAGTTTATTTTTTTTTTATAAACAAAACAGAAGTTAACAGCATTATTTTCTTTATAAAATCAGTTTGAAACTGTACATGAACCTGTAATGGCAGACATCGCAAAAAAATTGGGCAAATAAATTCAGGAAGATATATGATTTAATTAAAACAGTAGCCTAAATATTTAATAATGTAGTCAGAAATATGGGACAATACTATGTTGTGGAATTCGAAACAATGTTGTTAAGCTCAATGCTGTTTTCTGATGTAATTTATTTTCATGAAAAAAACATACATACATACATACATACATACATACATACATACATACATACATACATACATACATACATACCTATAGTAGTGAAGTAAAAACTCTTTTAAGCAAGGTATATCGTTGCTATCAGTATTTAGGCAAATAATAAAACTATAAATATGCAGTCCTAATATTGGATGTTTGTAATATATTGAAAAAGTGTGTAGCTAAATTAAGATGCACTCACATGACACAACACATGTTCTTTGATGGGTTTTGTTGGAAAAAATGGTCCAGTTCAGTTACATATCAATTTTAATGCTTCTGTGTGTTGTCTATTCATAGGTACAGTAATTTTTAGCGGGAGCAATGCAATCATAATGAAGAATATGGATAGAAGTCATTTGCTCCAATGTACATTTTTTCTTCTTCAAAGTATGCTAGAAATCTTTCTGACTGCAATTTTACACATAACATTTAGAAAATAAAATTATTAAAAGATACTTTATTATGCAATAATATCGACTTGCAATTACATGATTTTAATCTTGTTACTCCTATAAGATTAAATGAATTACAATAGTTTCTGCTGTAATTTTTTTTTATACATCATATGGCCAAAATACACTGCATATACCTCAGTCTAAACATACATATAAGTATAAATGCAATGGGTATGAAAAGTTAGAAAAGGTCTTACATCTTTTTGTTCAAATGCATGTTTTTAAAAGCTTTAAGAATATAATCAACAGTGGTCTGAAGATAAACTGCTACTTGGAAATCAAGCAGATGCTGGACTTTGGCTCATGGTAGGCACTTCAAGAAAGACTGTCAAAGTCTATATGGGTCCATGGTAGGGATCATTTGTTACCATAAAATCACTAGAATAGTCTCTCTATAACAATTTGATATCAATAGGTGTTACCGGACTAAAAGGCCTAAATGATTTTAACTTAAAATGAGATTTCTGCTTTGTAACAATCTCTTCTTTAGGTGGTGGTGGTATTGGAGCAAGTACATCAGATATTTACCTATAATCATTTATGTCCAAAGCAACTGGCTCATGCCAACTCTTATCATCTAACCTCATTTTCAATATTTTCATAATTATTTCCGGAATATACAGGTACTGTTGATCAGCTTTCTTTGGGTTTGCAGACCATCTCTCACTTTTTTACCTTTGGTATCTGACAAGAAAATGCAAATTCACTTGCAATGTCATTTTATATTTGTTTAATTCTCAAAAGTCCAAATAAAAACTGCATGCAATTACATGTAACAAATCATTTTGCTACAGATGAAAATGTCAGTATAGCAAACCAGTATCTTACCCATATGTCATAAAAATGTTTAGATTCTTTACAGAATTTTCTAATTACATTAGACTAATTCTAACCAAAATTGGTTGATGAAATTTATTTTAAAACATTTCTTCTGTAAAAGATTAAATTGTACCACAAACAGATGGTTTATCAACTTTCAGGTAAAGCATTAATATTTTAACAATAATGAATTATTACGTTAACAAACTAGAATAAAGTTTATTACCTTATTGTTCCATCTGTGCTTACAATCACGTCTCTGTCAATATGATTGTTATGATCAAGAGCTGCCAACAGATTCTTAGTTCTGAAAGCTGATGGCTTATATGAATGTTTTTTGGAGGCATACAATGAAATCAAACTTATGGAAATTCTCCAGTTCTGCTGTACTTCTGAAACAAAGTAAAATGAACAAATAAATAAATTGATTCAGATGCAGAGAACTATTTAAAATTTATAAATCCCCATAAATCTGTTTTGATGAAAATGCCAATGTACAGTAGCATTATACAGGCAGAGAATCATCAACTCATTCCACCCCTACAATATTTTTTCCTTGTGACCTGAAATGGGGGTAGGGAACGCATTTGTGGGCTATTTTTGAATACATCAAAATACATCTGCTTCCAAGAACTTTTTGCTTAGATATATGCCTAGGCCTAGGTGTGCTAGAAACATCATTCAGCATCTGCATAAGGGTAAAAGTTGGAGTTTTTTCTTCTTCTGACCCATCATTTTCCTCCTGGCCACTTTTTAATTCCAATCCCCAATTTATCCTACTTTAGCAAATGTTCACCTGCCTGTGTATAGCTCAGACCGGTGTGAATTAGTGAATTAGATTGCAAGCAAAAAAGTAAAAAATCCGGAAACAAAATCTGATTCCAACAATGGGCATGTGCACAATAATCGGGCAAAGATTGACAACCTCCCTCCCTGTACACATGCATACTTTTTTTTTTACACACACCCTATCTGCATACATGCGATTGCCCTCCCCATTCTTTAGAACAGCCTATATTTAATCCACAGAGAAAAGATCAAGGATCAATAATATTATGTATTTAATTTAACAGATAGTCCACCAATGTTGAATGTCTGTCTGCGTCAAAGAAATAAGCTGCGTAACTTTAAAAAGTTCGTCTATTGTCCACTAAAACTCAAACACCAACTGAACCCAGTCAAATAGGTTACATATTAGACAAATTACTTTTGAGGTATATGTGTACATACATTATCAGTAGACCATCCATCCCCATACACAAGCATATGCATTTGGGTAAACATCCTCTCCATGTGTACTGAACGGACAAACCATAACTATGTCCTTAGTGTGATTCGTATTTATAATACAATGCATTCATTTTTTTAAATATGATAACCAGTATATCTTCATTCTTTCAATTATGCATCAATACGATATTTAAGATATATTGTTATTACACATTTTTAACTTGTATATTCATACACAGCAAAGAAAGCTTTTGTGGGAGCAACTTTCTGGTTCATACACAAATTCCATCCACAAATACCAATACAATACTATATATATATATATATATATATATATATATATATATATATATATATATATATATATATATATATATATATATATATATATATATATATATATATATAATATATATATATATATATATATAATACGATTACTTTTAGTTTAGTTACTTATATCATGCATGTATCATATTGGTTGTTTTTTAGTATCCTTAACACCAATATTCCCCTTTTATGCATGTATCACAATTATTTTTGTTAGTATAATTTCTCAGATGGGTTTTAAAATACTTTTAGGCTTTTCCATCATAACAATTTCCTTCTCCTTAAGTTTTTCAACTTCAGACAAGACTGAATCCCTTAAAATAAAATTTTGAAATGTGTAAATGCTAATGCTGAACTTGGAAATCTTTAGTTTTATATCACAAGAAAGCATTATCATTTATCTTAATTACTTTAATGGGAATGATTCAATGATAATGCTTCCAAAAAAATAAAATAATAATAATAATTTATTTAAAGGGGTGACTCATTTAGTCAAAGACTATTCTCCCTTGAGGCCCTTTAACTAAAATACAAACAGTATGATGAGGAACATATAAATAACAAAAAAGACATATGCCAACAAACAATTTACAACAAAATATTATTCTAAATAAAACAAACCATATTTTAGCAAAATGCACAATCTTTACCAACTGCAAAATATTAAACTAATATAGAATGATACATTTCCAGTTAATACATAAATTCCTTAGATATGCAACTACCAAAATATTTGTAAACAAGTAAATATACAAAAGTAACATAAAATTTAATAAAATGAAGTAATACTTACACAGATGCCATATCTGATTCTGATGTGGTTATATCAGACACAGCAGGAATTTGTATCCTATGAATTGTTGGCCCAGGTGTAGAAGTTGTGGTCATGTCTTCTGTGACATTCCTCTCTGTTTTTGATGTTTTCCTTGCACTGCCATTCAATTCATAACTAATATAGCAAGGGAAAATAAATGTTTCATTAGACACAATAATTATATATACTTTACAAATAATAATATGCATAAAATATAATCAACTGTATTGCATTACTTTCATTTACAGCCATCACCATTTACATTATATTTAATTTTTATTAAAAAAAAACAGTAGTGACTGCTTGCCTCTAAGTAAAGTCTTATGGTTGCATGCGAAATTGAAGATGATCATTAAATCCCCTTTGGTAGCCTCAAAAACAGCAGATATATATATATATATATATATATATATATATATATATATATATATATATATATATATATATATATATATATAATGGCGTACATGTATGTTTCAAACTTTTTGCGATATTGTTGCAGGGCTATGACATTTTTTTTCAAGCTAAATGGAATAATGTCAGTTGATATAAAATGTTATTTTATGAGTTTTGATAAAGAATTAACAATACAGAAATAAAATAGCGGTATAAAAACTTGACTGTTCATTGGAAAATTGAGACCCACCTATCCATCTAGAATTTGGCGACCTCTGGATTAGTTTTCAGGCTCAAAGTGGACTTCTTTTTATTCCATCGTTCATGCTGGTCACCAATACATATGCGTTGCGTATATGCGTGTGCTGCCATCATTTGCACAGAGAGCCTTTTTCCCCCCTCCTTTCAGAATCACTTTCGATTTAAGGTTGCGTGACTTCGTCCGCCATTATTTTTGTAAACACGTGTTTGCGCATGGCTAAAATTCTTAATCTTCGGGAGAGGTCAGCTTAGAGGTGGCAAATAGCGAATTTTTGTCTGCCAGACAATAATGAAAAATCGCGTATTTTATCACAAAATTTCCGATACTAGCCTGATTTCAGCCTCAGTAACAGCCTGAATCGTAATTTTTCAACTAAATAAGTAATCACGTGAGTTCGAGTATCAACTCATTGAACTTGGGTATGAGAAAGCCTCACAGCGTCTTCCCATCGGTCGGTAATTCTACCTCTTTTTCATCCACCAAGTACTGGCTGCCATGAATATTCTGTCACGTGCTGAAAATATGGCGGTAAACCCCGCAAAACCAAACCACTCTAGGATACACCAAATGGGTATATTATGAACTCGACAAACCAAACCACCCAAGATACAGCAAAATGAATACTACATCATAAGAAGTAGTGGTCTAAAAATACAGTTTAAACGGAGAGAATGGACATATTTTTAAAGCAATTTTGAACCAGATCTTCAAAAATATATCTTTGTTTGAAACATGCCCATCTTAAGCTGCGCTTAGTAAAAGTTAGCTTACAATAGGTCAAGTGTTTTATAGCAAGGATATAATTATATTCTAAGCAGTTGTTAAATAAATTATGAAAACTAGGATACCATTATCCAGTTTTTATTTGTAACATTTAATAAATATTTCTCATCATATACAAACAGTGCACGTTTTATGTAGATATGTTTTGATATATATAAATTACAGCTCGTAAATGGATGGTGAACGAAGTTTTTAAGCAATTTTAATTCGACTTGGAAATACTGTATGTCATCAATCTAGTACTAGTAAGCAACACACATCCATTCTTTTGTCCCAGTTTGATGGTAATAAGTGAAAAGGTACGTAATTATAGCCCCGCCACAATGTTTATACAGTACGTTGTTTTGGTTTTCAGTAAATCATGGAGAGTAGGTCATTGTCCCAGGTTTGGTGCACAACACAGGTTCACCCGTAGTGCAAGTTTAATGTTAATAAGTGAAGTAGTTTAGGAATCATAATATATCCCATATATCGTCTGCTTGTTGGCATGAAAGTAAAAAATCAATTATTATATACACGATGCAACTTTTGAATAATAGCTGTTATTCAAGAGTTGTCTGTTTTCCAAGAATGAAGTGATTTGTGTAAGGGTTAATGAAACATACCTTTAAAAATTATGAGAAGCCCACGTGAGTATGAAATGGCTTACTTGACTCACCTTCATCTAAATATAAAAAATAAAAACCCAACGTGCAGGCTAAAATAGGTTTATTTGTATATCAAATCATAATAAATATTTCTTCCAGTTTTTAAGGTTTTTTTTATATATAATAAATTGTACAAAAAACAGCTTATCTGCACGCACTTCCCTTTTATACAAATTGCTCAACCGAGGCAGCTACGATTCACGTCTTCAAAACACAAGCAAATACAAATCCCTCGTCAGTATCAGATAGGTTGAGGGTAAAAGCAGATTGAATGCCATCTAAAAGTGTACAGCTTTGAGCTTCAAGGAGGCACCAAAATATTCAGATTTGACACAACCAAAAGGCTTTAAGTAAAAGCATACCGCTCATCATATGACCGTCTGAGAACATTTTTCCTACTGGAGACCTTGAACTATGTGCTAGAAACGTACCACTTGATTGGTAAGTGGTGAAGCTGGCTAAATTTTATACACATTATCTGAAGTGGTTAATAGTTGAAAGTCTGGATACATACACAGGCAAATGACTTCCCTTATTATTGACCTTGACTTTGGGGTCAGAGGTTATGACTAAACATGCGAGAGATTGTCAAGTTCATATTTATAACAGGTTAAAGTTTCATGAAATTATTTGTACTGTGCATAGATAAAGATCATTATTTTATATCTTCCAAGGCAGAAAAAACCTAATTTGTTAGACTGAAAGCTATATTTATGGTATATAACACGCTCAAGTTATGATGTATAACTGGTTCACGTTTAATTCAGATGTATATAGTAGTAGTGATTTCCTTTTTCCCCAGAGACATTTCTCGCAAAATAAATGTATGGCTTTTTTTGCTTGTAAATTACTACACTGACATACACCCGAGGCAGGTTTTTATCTCACAGAAATAGTTTACACTCACGTTCACAAAAATTAGTCTATTGTCGCCATTAGTCAGTCTTCTGTCCAATGGTTTTACCATTTATCATCAAGTCATGACTATCAATCAGTGGTTTCTGTAACCTTGAATTAATTCATAAACTACTAAACTCATGTGTTCCATAATTTATTTAGTTATTTTTTGAATTGTTTATTTTATCAGCCTCGTACTCTCCCATTCTCTCGATCTCGGCTAGCTGTGTTATATATGTTACATGCGGAACCTTACATACTGTCCTGGGACGTGCGCACGAATTCATTTTGTAGGAAACTTCTAAAGTAACTAGCGGCTGTCAGTACGACCGTAGAACCCTTTATCTTTCTGTCGTGGTTTTAAAAGTTGACTATTAACGGTCCTAATAGCTTTGATCATAGCAAAGGAAAGAAAACAAACATGTGTGTGTGTGTGTGTGTGTGTGTGTGTGTGTGTGTGTGATTAGGATTTTTAGCATAGCGTTAACAGTTTTTCAGTCATATCGCTACGATGTCTGCAGTGAGGCAGTTTATAATGATGTCTAGCATTGGAGCATCATGCCGCAGACATGTAGCATGATGCCCCACCCAGTCGCATTATCCTGACACCAGGCCGACCAATCCTAACACTAACCTCTTAATGCTGAGCGCCAAGAGAGGCAGTTGTTAGTACCATTTTTGTTAATCTTTGGTATGACTCGGCCGGGGTTCTAACCCATGACTTTTGCATTAGACGCTCTAACCACTGGGCCACCGAAGCGGTATACACAAACATGTTAGTTTCTTATTATTTATTTTCTTTCTTTCTTTCTTTCTTTCTTTCTTTCTTTCTTTCTTTCTTTCTTTCTTTCTTTCTTTCTTTCTTTGGAGTTTTTCTTTTTTTTTTCTTGCATCATATACTACTGTATTAATATACATCGAAAAGGGTGAAATCCATTTATTTTTGGTAAAATAATACTTCATGGTATTTGTCCATGTAATTACCCATTTCTCTCATTGCCTTTTTTTCTCTTTTTTTTTTTTTAGTTTGCTTGCTTCTTTTCTTTTTAATGAATGGTGGTTTGTGTTCGTTCATTCTCTGTAAGTTGCGTGCATCCATCTTTCATTGTGCTTTCATTTTTGTCACTTATATTGAATTCTATTCGATTTTCGCTGCAGACTCAATTTTTTTTTTTTTTTTTTATGGTTTAACGCCATTTTTAAGCACAATATAGGCTATACATGCCGGCCAGTATTAATGATGGAGGAAAAACCCGGAAAACCCCAGGAAAGAACCACCAACCCACGAGAAGCTACTGGCAAGCTTTCTCACATAACTACATTAGCCGAATCTGAGACTCTAACCCACTCGAACACACGCAGATAGAGGTGAGATGGCAGTGATCCGTAACGGAGAGCGCTTTAGACCATTCGGCCACTCGTCAAATGTAATGATGTTGTATAGGTTGAAATGTAATGATGTTGTATTTATCAATCTCGTTGTTGCACTGGGTAAAGAAACTAGTAAAATAATGTTTAGCTGGATGGTTGTTGTACCGTCGGCATGTTGTATTGCTGAATTATCAGTTTTTCCTATATGACAGAATTGAAAAACTATTAAACCTTTAAGATTATTTTGTCGTATCTATTAATACAATAGATACGACAAAATAATCTTAAAGGTTTAATAGTTGTGCAATTCTGATATTCACAACTGAATCAATTTATATTAGCAATGTTTTGTTCTCGTACTGTCTGGTGCTATCGAGCTGAATCCAAACGCCTTATGTACTCGCCTATAAGACGAATCCAACTGCACATACCTATATCTACTGTTTCATACAGATCTGGGTCAGTCCATTTTGTTAGCAGTAATCATTAGAATAAATAGCATAGACCCAGAACAACTGCAGGCAGATTATGCTACGGCCGATTAGGATATTTGTTTTTAATTTTACTCGACTTATAAGTGAGTACAGACGGCATTTGTAACAGATTGGTAACAGATTCATGATTCTAATAAATCTGCAGTACCTCGCTTGAGTTATCAAGGGATATTAGGCTATCTTTTTATACATCTAAATATTTGACGCGTTCGCCATTTCATCGATACGTATTTGATGATTTTGACATTATTGTTCTAAAAGAGACTCCTCATCTACATGATAACATTATTTAATAGAGATTCATAATGAAGATAAAATTACCGGCATTGATCTTAAGTAAGACGGTTATCATAAACGAGTTAGGTGTGAACAAATCGCGCGCGCGTGCGTGCGTGTGTGTGTGTGTGTGTGTGTGTGTGTGTGTGTGTGTGTGTGCGCGCGCGTATGTGTAATTGTCTATATTTAACGTAATGGCATAGTGATAGAAATATGTGTTAAAGGTATGATATATCTTTTACTTGTAATTTAACATCACCATCCTCCGTTTGCGTTATCAAACTTCTGGGACTCATTCGTTCGCGATACCATTATAAGTGTTGGTGATTTAAACGAGGACTTGCTCAATACCGAATTTAGGGGCCTCAGGTGTGATGACGAACGAGGACTTACTCAATGCTGAATTTAGGGACCTCGGGTGTGACGACGAACGAGGACTTATTCAATGCGGAATTTAGGGACCTCAGGTGTGACGACGAACGAGGACTTACTCAATGCTGAATTTAGGGACCTCAGGTGTGACGACGAACGAGGACTTACTCAATGCTGAATTTAGGGACCTCAAGTGTGATGACGAAGGAGGACTTACTCAATGCTGAATTTAGGGACCTCAGGTGTGACGACGAACGAGGACTTACTCAATACCGAATTTAAGAGTGTCAGGTGGGATGATGTTTAATGACATTCAAAATGTACTAAATGATCTGACGAGAGTAACAGATCGCTCGGCAAATCTTTTAGATCCCATTACTATGCAAATTTAAGTGAACACAAGGCCTTCTATTTAATTACTCTGCTGCATTAAGAATATTCCACCTGTCATAAGAGATTATAATAAAACAGATTTTGAAATATGTAAGTATCGTAATACTATGTTACGGATGTGTGGTGATGTCAAAGATGCCGTTTCAACTTTCACTTTGTCATACATTCGGCTTGCATAAGATTGTTTACCATTCCGTACAGTAACTGTTCAGCTGAGATAAATTTGGCATGATTACACAATACGCAGAACAAGCAGGAAGCGTGACCGCATGAATACAAATAACTTTAATAGTAACTCTCAGAGTCCTTGCGAAAAATGCAAAAAAGGTACGTAACGAAGTCAATAATCCGAGAAAGAGCAGAGTAAAGTTGTGTTTCATAACTTGAATAATATTGATTTAGTTTGGCTTGAAGACTTGGAAAATTATGCGTCATTTTCTCAAAAGAACGTTTTCAAATTCGGTGTATTAATGCATAAAGTTCCTTACATCTATCATTTTGCGATGTCGATAAAGCAGAATGTCTCAGGTTGATCAATGTCATTGTACACTTGAAAACTGATGGGAAATTTACTGATGAATTATTAACAGTACACGACGTTTTTGATATAACGAAAACCACATTAACCCACAAAGCACGGGGAGTGTGTGAATAACCACTCTGCATTCTATTAAAAAACGTTCCTTGCCAAAAAAACTTTCCATCTTTGAAAAAAAAAGTGGGAAAGTAATGCCAGTATACAAAGCAAAAAACGACGTGCCAGTGATCCATCAAATTATAAGTATTGAGTTTTGCTGGCAAAGTTCTAGAATTAATTGATTTGAAATATCTCTATAGTCACATGCACTCAAATGATCTTACATTTAAATGTAAATCTGGTTTTCTTCCCAACAGATGTACAGTATTTCAGCTTGTATATATGTACCATAATATATGTATATGATAAAAGGATGACATGTATGTGGTGTTTTTATTTTGCAGTGTCTCTTAAGATCTTGTTTGGTTTAAGGGTCTAATACATAAATTAATAATATCGATAACTCTCTCATTGTTTTTTGTCCACCCATCCAAACAGTTTTGGTAAATATTGCCGAATCAATTGGCCAGTATGTTTCGGATGGCATACCACAGGACTCTGTTATAGATCCGTAACTATTTATTATAATTAATAATGATGTAGGCGGCGACACTCTTTGCTTATGATAAGCTAACTGGCGTATACACCTAATAATACGAACAAAACAGAAAATACCTATACTGAACACAGATTTACAAACGATTGACGATTGGTCAGGGCAGTGGTTGGTTGATTTCAACCCGGATCTAATGTTATTCTTAAATACGTCAAAACCCGTTTTTCTTGAACTAAAATTCAAAAAATTAAATTCTTTCTTTTTTTGTTTTCCATAAACATCTTGGCGTAACTTTTAGAAGTAAAGGGAGCTTGACCAAACTTACTGTTAACATATTTTGGTCGACCTCAAATACCATGAAAATACTCTAGTATAAATGTATCCGAAAAATGTTGGAAAGTACATATTTTATATTACATCTACTCTTATTAGAAACCGCCGATGTTTTATTAGAGGGCTTTTCGCACGAAGACTATCTTAAATGAGAAAAACTACAATTAGAAACAAAGAGAATAATAACTGGTCTTGAAGTGTTTCGTGTCGTAAGTTTTTTGAAGAAACTGGTTGGCTTACATTGGTAGATAAATGAAAATTTCATAAACTGTGTTACTTTCATAAAATTGTATATCTCCTTTTCTTATCAAGGACGATAAATCAGCACTTCTCCCTTGATGATATTTATTATCGGTTCAGCGGCTGATATCACTTAATCATTAAAACATGTACAGATCTGTAGTTAATTTTTATTGCACACATCGGTGTACATTTGATGCATTTACCAATATTTCTTGGCTGAAGGGTTCTTTTGGTGGCATGCAAATTATATTTCCGGAGCAAATCCCATGTTTGGTGACTTCTAAACCGTCGTGGAGTAGCACAGTCCTCGGTATTGTGGCCATTTTTAATTTCGTGCTCGATATGGTTTTTACCAATTAAGTGTACGTAGGTTTGTTCGTAAAAGATTTACATACAGCAACTTGCACATTTTAATGAACAGGTGACATCATACCCACATATCGTCCAGCAGTATCAACACAGATTTGGAGTTGGGTCGGGTAACTTATCGGACTACTTTTTTTGCTGGCACTCCGTCATTGGTAAATGATAGGACAGGTGGATATAATCTTAGGAATCTTTTTATTATAATTAATGCCAGACTCGAAATAAGTAAAAACTCAATTTGGAATTTACTCCAGTAAAATGTGAAGGTAACTATTCTATTTTCGTTAAAAGTGAAACGGCTAAGACAACATAACTGCTTGCCCAATTTTTAGTTTGATACCAGAAAAATATTTATTTTGCATACTAGAATCACCAATAATTGTAGTGATTTACATAATCATTTATATTCTAATTATTTGGGAGACGATCCATTGCATGTTTATGGTGATGATATCATTAACATTTCTACATCTATATGCGATATTGAACAGTGTAGGAAATTAACTCCAATTCGGATCCATCTTATTAGCTGTCACTAAAAATAAATTGTTATAATGATCGTCTGACGTTCCAGCAAATGTTAATTATCACTTAAGTGACTCGTCCTAGCCGTATTTAAGAAACACAGTGCTTTACATAATTTATCTAGTAAATTAATTAACTGGTGCTGTTATGATGAAGAAAGAATTTGATATTCTCAAGGTTCAACAATTGTATTAATTTTGGCCCGATTTCTGCCACGACCATTGATTGATCTCTCTCTCTCTCTCTCTCTCTCTCTCTCTCTCTCTCTCTCTCTCTCTCTCTCTCTCTCTCTCTCTCTCTCACACACACACACACACGCCCAATTATTCATGCAAAAACAATTGAGAAGTATTAAGTCAATATTTGAATTTTGTTTTAGGTATTAAGCGTACGACATTAAAATATAAATATTTTAATTTTGTTTTAGTGTCAGGTATTAAGCGTACGACATTAAAATATAAATATTTTAATTTTGTTTTAGTGTCAGGTATTAAGCGTACGACATTAAAATATAAATATTTTAATTTTGTTTTAGTGTCAGGTATTAAGCGTACGACATTAAAATATAAATATTATAATTTTGTTTTAGTGTCAGGTATTAAGTGTACGACATTAAAATATAAATATTTTAATTTTGTTATAGTGTCAGGTATTAAGCGTACGACATTAAAATATAAATATTTTAATTTTGTTATAGTGTCAGGTATTAAGGGTACGACATTAAAATATAAATATTTTAATTTTGTTATAGTGTCAGGTATTAAGCGTACGACATTAAAATATAAATATTTTAATTTTGTTATTGTGTCAGGTATTAAGCGTACGACATTAAAATATAAATATTTGAAGTTTGTTATAGTGTCTGGTATTAAGCCGACGACATTAAAATAAAAATATGCATCCATAATTAAATAATATAAACGACATAAGAAGCGGGTTCTGCTTACATAGTACGCAGTCAGGCTCACAATTAAAGGGCAGAAGGAAGAAAGATATGTAGCTCTTAACGTTCGTTTCTAATAAGGACGACATAATCCATCAATTGAATGCATATTCATTCCTCAGTCACAAATTTAGGTTATACAATTCATTACGATTTAAAGTCACAACAAAAGTACCAACAATGATAGTTCATCCCACAAGTACAACGGGGTTTTTCACAAGTCACGTTGCATTAGTGATGTCGGTCTTCGTCACACTCATGTTTACAGGGGCCGGGATTACAAGCGGTTCTTGGCACTTGCCTTAATAGATCACTCACATATCTCACGTCTGTCCGGCTGAATTCTAGTCTTAGCTCGATCCATGTAGGTTTTTTTTAGAACGCTTGCCAGTAGGCCGATGGTTCTTCTATGGGTCACCTGATTTTTGTGCTCAACCAGAAATCACGGGCGTCCGCACATGGGGGCAAGGGAGAAAGGCACCTCCTCATTCCACTTCTTGCCATATTTAGGCCTACATTCGAAAAACTCATTTGCTGACCATTACATATTTGTACCCCACCGACCCACCCGACCCATCCACCCTAAAACATTATACATGACAACCAAATCATGTTTACTTTGAGCATTCAGCATCTACGTTAACAGCCGCAGTTGCTCGAATACAGGTAGAGGTTCCCAATGTTCTTTTTATAAAAGTTGAAAACGATGTCGCCACTAATAAGATAAAAAATTTCGACTTTATTATCTCTGTTTTTTTATTTACTTCAGGAGTCAGAAAGTTGTTTTATTTCTCTCGTAAGGACATAACTTTCCTATAGTTTTGTTCTTTTTCATAATATAGAATAGTGCTCCTTTAAACATGTATCTGCTATCTGCGTTGTTTTATCTTCTATTTGTTTTACTCAGAGCTGAATACATACATACATACATACATACATACATACATACATACATACATACATACATACATACATACATACATACATACATACATGCATGCATGCATGCATGCATGCATGCATGCATGCATGCATGCATACATACGTACGTACGTACACACGCACGCACATACAAAAATACATATATATATATATATATATATATATATATATATATATATATATATATATATATATATATATATATATATATATATATATATATATATATATATATATATATATATATATATGGATTGCTTCTTTGCAGGAGGAATATGAAGGTCTCAGGTTACTATCCTATCCCGGTACACATGTTTTTCTTCTAACCTTCGCAGTCATTATGCCGGAATCACTAAAGAATCTGGAGTTAAAGTGGCTTCCTGAGATACGCCAGCAGTGCCCGACGTCTGCCTATTTAATTGTTGGGACGCAGATTGACTTGCGAGATGATGAAAAAGTGAAATTTAAGTTACAGAAACGCAGAATGAAACCCATAACATTCGAGGAAGGAGTAAAATTTGCAAAGAAAGTGAATGCAGACTGTTATGTTGAGTGCTCAGCAATGACCCGACAAGGCCTAAAAAATGTTTTTGATGAAGCCATAATAGCCGCATTAGAGCCCAAAATCAAACGGACAGAGTCACGGCGAAAGGGGCACAAGTGTGTAATATTGTGACATTCTTTTGAAATTCCTTGGAAGTAACTTTGTTAGTGAAATATCCCGAATTGTCTGGAATCAGACATACTCAAGAATTCAGATTGCACTTGACACTAAGTGCAATATTGTGACATCGTTATTGCTTTCAAAGTAATCATTTATGAATGTTCAGTGCTAAACTTTTTTGAATTCTTTTGTATCAGGAATACAGTCGCAGAATTCAATTTACTTAAACCTCGGCCTTTCTACTAGATAATTATATTGGGTGTTCATTTAGCGCTTAAGTAGGTATGATCATATTGTCTGGAATATCAGTACTGTAATAAGCAGAAGGTGTTCTTTTAATTCGTAACGTATTCAGAGTCACGTCACTTGTACTGAAGTGTTCAATTGAAGTCCATTTACCTTTGTGTATATTCGGGTTTGGAATTAACTCCGTGTGGGGCTTTGTATTCTGATACTTAGAATTGGATCATGCATAATGCAACAACATGTAGTATGCTATACTATGCAAAACAGTTTGGCAACGTTAGCTTGGACTATGAAACTCTCTATGAACGAAAGGTTAATTTGTTTAAAAATAAATCCATCTTTGTTATATTGAATACCAGAGTTATGATTAAATATTTTAAGTTTGTTGTTCGTTGGCATGTCTAGTGTGTAAGTTTGCTTTGTTTCTTTGTTATATCTTGTTTTCTATTCATGCAAAGCATTGAGTTTTCAAGCAATAATGTTTTATGATATACTGAAGTGTTCATACATTTTTTTGTTCATACATTTTTTGTGCATAGTATAGACTACCACATGTAAATATATTGCCAGGTGATAACTTAGTAATTATTCAAGCTTGATTTTATGTGTGCACAAATTAACATCTAGATTCTAGTCTGAACTTGTAAATTTGTAGCGAGTACAATTTTTGGACTTCCTTGGTGATGCAAGCATAACATTGCACCCAACGGTGAAGAATTTGACGTTTGATCAGGGGAAGACGATAATTAGGTCAGTTGGGGAAGAATTTAATGATAGAAAAGGACCTCAAATTACTGGAAAATCACATTATACAATTCAGAAACTATGGAAAAGGTTTCACAAAAGTGGATCCATTGAAATCGAGAAATAAGCACAAGATCAAAAATCATAAGTTGAAGGAGTGATATATTTTCTTCTCGTGTTCATCGTAAATTTGGACAGTCGTAGACGATCGTTGCAGAACGTAACCCTAGCTTGCAGTAAGTCTATCAGTGTTCATATTTCTGAGAGTAGTTTCAACAGAAAATAAATCAGAGTTTAGGTTTCAGAAGATGATCTGTAAGGAAGCAGACTACTTTTGCACATCAGAATCGCGCATCATGTTGTTAATGGTTTAAAGATTGCTCCAATTGGACCGTTGAAAACCAGTAGTCAAGAGCAACCATAAGTGTTAGAGCAATAGTTGTTTTGGACAAATATCAAAAGTTTATGTTTGGAGACAGTCTGAAGAAGGTCAAACAGAACATTTGGACCCTCTCAGTGATATTCCCCCGTTTCTGTTTTTAAGGAGGTGGAGATAATGGGGGCGTGGGTTGGATTACCTGCAACGGTGTTGGATTACCTGCAACGGTGTTGGATTACCTGCAACGGTGTTGGAAATCTGACCACAGTTAAGAGAAAGAAATGACTGACAAGTGATAGTATGCAAACGAAGACTGGACATTCCAGAAGGATATTTCTCTGGTACACATTCCAAGGAGGACACAGCAGTGAACAAAGATACAAAAATGAATCGTTATCATGGCCTGAACAGAAGATGGACGCCATACTTAATAAATATGTATGGCGAACGATTACATCCACGCTTGAAAAAAGACCACATGAAATAAGTCTTGGCGTAATCACATTTGAGTTTTTCTTGATGTTTTGCGTGCGCTTTATGAATTTAAACCAGAGAACTTAATAATTTTAGATATTATTGCTATTATAAAAGCCAAGAGATCATATGCCAAAAAATTAGTACAGATACTATTTTCTCCTGATTTTTAAGGGATTTGTTTACAAATAGCAATACCATTAGTTTAACTCCCATGATGTCACAGTAAGCCAGTGGGAAATAGCTTTTGACTAGTGTAGTATTGACCAGTCTCTTTCATAAATACATACATAAATTATGTTTTATTGAAAGCGACAATCTTCTTAACTGTTCCTCGCGTTAACAGAAAATAATACATGCTTTGTTGTTGTTCGTTCAGTCAATGGTAACATTCTCTACGTTTTCCATCGCATGCACGAAAAACAATCTGATGTGAAAATGGCCATTTTGAACTGCCCTCAAGCCTGTCTATTCTTACGTCATATGAACATTATTATCTCACAAAAATATGTGACGTCATCACTAACAGCAAACATCAGTATCAGACAAATTGTTTCATTAGTTTTGTTCATTAAAAAGGTACAGGAACAACATTAATGATTGAATTTAATGATATTTCATTTGTTGTTCCTATCAAGACCTATTACGTTATAAGACTATTTTTTCCCCCGCAATTCTATAGTGCAAGTCATGTAGGCGTTCAGTATTAACTATATCAGTAACGGGTGTCATTTTTCAGAATTTGATTACACATACCAACATTAAATGGCGATTATTTACATCTTATAGATGAATATTCATGTGGAGATTTTTTATATACATGCTACGGGAAATACATAAGGCAAAATCAATGTTAATGTACTTGGACATTTTCTTCGGCGGTCAACTTAAAGGTGTATATTGGTACAAACGGGATTGAATTTCAATCGCTGTGACGTCACCATGAAAGCTGTGTACCTTGAAAAACAAATTTCTAACTACACTATATTGCTACAATTAGATACAACGTGCTCATTTCTTGACCCAGCTTAGTACCTGGCCACGACTGTAAAAGTCCATAGCGATCAATAATTTTTGTCTGGAAATTTCTTGATGATATTTAAGGAGCAGATGATTCAATATTTAGGATTTTTTTCAAACTCAGTGTTAAATATTGAAGAAAAAACTAATATTCCATTTAAGATGATTAGATGCACCTTCATGACCCCAACGATATGCTCTTTAGCCGGATGCTCGCCAAAATCTTACTTACATGAATGTATCACGAGGATAACCTCCGAGTTTCTTTTACAGAATCGAAGTTATTCCACTCGCATTGGAAAAGACGATGGCGTTCAGAATGCTCATAAAGTGCCCCGATAATATTGGTAGGTTTTTATTTCATTGTTTGTATCTGACGTAAATTAGCAAACAAATATTATAGCGTGGTATTTAGTCGGTGACGTCATTCACACAATGTTTTTTAATTCCCAATGCGTCTAGTTTTGGAAATGTCCGCACCCAAACTCGGCAGCAATTAGGTGGTAGCTTGACATTGGGAAGGTGCACAGTGCGTTGCAGTGCGAAATTTCCGTACATTCTTCATATATAGATCTTAGTAATAATCTGCCGCCTCACAAGTACCAGATTTTGGACTGTAACTTTGTCCCAGAAGGTTCTCATCATCAGAACTGTATCATCAGAAATACCTCAAACATATAATTTGAATAACGATTTTGAGGTTTTCCAAATGTATCGTCATTTTGATAGTTCGTGATAGATATTACTTAGCTCGTATACCAGAGGACCTTATGGATGGTCCGCGTTCCTTCAATCTGTCAGCATAAGTTTAGTATCGCTAAGCCTCCATAAGTACTTAAAGAATTGGCATACAACTGTACACATACATTCATTCCAAGTTCTTCAATCAAAAATGGTGCGCTCGGACATCAAGTATTTTGCCCACCCCTGGCTTTTTGGTGTCTAGATTGTCCTAAATGGAAATGGTGATAATCTGGATGGTTTCAAATGTCAATTGAAAGGAAGAAATGGTCTTATCTTATATTCCTGTAAATTCATTTCGAACAGTAGAGAGTCAGTTCTTTCGAATAACTTTTGTTTTTAAGATCTTGTGCAGTTCATGCTCATGCAATCCGTAGTGGAGAATTGTCAGTTTAAGATTATTGCAACTCGTGACGATGTTATAATGGTTAAATTGACCACTGTGTGTTGCTATATATCAAACTGAGAAAAAGTACTATATGGTCACGATCAAAAGGCTAGGCCAAAGTCCTGTAAATGGTTGGTTGGTAAGTTTGTTTTCATGGTATTTTACGTTTTTGGCTAATGAACCTGGGGAAATGGGAGATAAGCGCCTTTCCCAAGTAAACAAGGTGTACGAGTCAACTGTGTAAATTTGCGTGTCTACATAGATTATTCTTGAGGTCCACGCGAAAAACTTCGATTACATTCACAATTTCTTGATGGTTTTAGGCCTTGTCGGGTCATTGCTGAGCACTCAGCAGAGTCAGCATAACAATCTGCATTCACGTCTATTATTACTAAATATTAATTGTAGTTCCTTTAGTGTACTAAGCAAACAGTGCTATAGGCGAGACATTACACGGAAATTCCATCAGGTTAACTCTACTGATTATGGATTAGAAGAACTTTTGGAATGGCATGTTGTCCGTCCGTCCGTTAGCACATTTCATTATTATTGGTACTCCAACAAAACTACTTGGACGATTGCCATGAAACTTGACACACTTTCATCCCGAGGTCTTATAGGTTTAAAATGAAATGGATACTTCTGAGGCATCCAATATGGCCGCCGTAACGACCATATTGAATTTGATTTAAAATCGTTATTTCTCTTTAACGGATTGTCATATCAATATGCGGATGTCACTAAATGATTTCTTATCATATCTAGTTGAGGTGCAGTGTAGGCGTGCAGCCACGGCAGAAGTCTTGAAAATGTCGTCCCAAATCGAAAGCCATATTAGTATGGGATATTTACCAGAAGACATCCTATGATGTCTAGTTGGTTGTATATAAGAATGGTGCCACTTTAACATCAAATATAGCCGACACATCTGCCAGCTTTAAAATACTGTTGTAGCTGCATTTCTTGCGCGAATGGTTGTCTGAACAATGATTTTCCAGTATGGCTACCTTGTCACTTTTTCTGAAATGATCCGTATATTTTTATACCAGAGTTTCATACTGGGGTTTCATCTGGTGTAGTCGATCCTAAATGAAAAGGCAGTCCATCTTTTGTTCAGTATGGCTTCCTTAAAGTGACAGGTGTAAGGGAAAGGTTGCATCTGCAGCATGCACAATTGAGTAGATGTTGGTAGGTGCTGATGTGTTGTAAGGCCAAGCTGTATACTCGTATACTCTACAAGTCAGATTACACACATCAATCAAACATCAAGTAAATGGAATTTAAAGTTCTTTAACAATCCCTAAGATATATATACGGTCTATTTTAAATAGGATAACCAGTGGTGAACACATTGGAAGCTCTTTCTCTTTATAAAGAAAATATGTATTAGGACTGGTCAGCCTGGTGTCAGGATAATGTGACTGGGTGGGACATCCTGCTACATGTCTGCGGCATGATGACCCAGTGCTAGACATCACTATATACTGCCTCACTGCAGACATCATAGCGATATGATTGAAAAATAGTTAAAGCTACATTAAAAATCCCTATCACATCACACCACAACGTCTTTTAACGTATCCCAGGACTAAATTACTATTGCTCGTTTTAATGTACAGTGTCGAAATTTCTTGTAATATTATTTTAGATGCGTGGAGTAATGAAAGCGTATATATAATCTCATATCCATTATTGTCATGAATTGGTAAACATCTCCCTTTTACAAGAATGCTCTCAACTATTGTTGGTTACGTGTTGACTATACATCAAGTTTGATTTAGCATTTCAATACAACAAAGAAGTGACACAGCAATTAACTGAATTTCTGTAATTTTGCATTATTGAATTGATACATGTATCTAAAAAAAAAATTTTATGACACACTATTTCAGTTTCATGAAATTATCCAACATATTTTTATATTGATTGTTTATTGTTGCGTTAAAAATTTTATGAATTTATTATATTGTCTTTTGTAATAAATATATAAAAGATAGCATTAGTCCTGTGTTTGCGCCCTTTTCCATTGATTGATATTTCCGTTGATTTCTTTAACGTTTCCCATTCTCATCTCTGTCACCCAAGAATCTATTGCTATTATTATTATTATTATTATTATTATTATTATTATTATTATTATTATTATTATTATTATCATCATCATCATCATCATCATCATCATCACTATAATTATTATTTTTATTTTTATTAGATAAAATGCACAGATAATGTTGTTGTTAGAGGTGTATCATTGTGGTCGGATCCATGTATCAATATCGGTTTACGCGTCAGTGATGCCTTTGTGCGTTGTGGTATATTGTTTCTTGGCCTTACCCAAAAATCTTCTTGCTTCTTGTTGCTTCTTGCCATCCACCCGTCTGCGGAGACGTTGGTGTAGCTCCGTTGTAAGCTTTCGTTTATCCTTCTTTCTAGCTCTCTTTTCAGCTTGTTTAATTTTCCTGTCTTCCTCAGCTTTTTGAACTCCCTGCCTATGCGCTAGGTGAGACGATCGTTAGCACAGCTCTCCCAGTTGTTGACATTGAAGTTGGTCGTCTTCATGTCCTTGTTGCAAACATCTTGGTAGCGCAGACGTGGACGTCCAGTCGGTCGCGCACCTGCTAATTCCCCATATAACAGGTCATTGGGAATGCGGCCTGGGTCGATTCTCTTGACATGGCCGAGCCAGCGAAGGCGCCTCTCGCTGAGAACGGAGAACATACTGGGTTGGGTACTTTGTCCTGCCACTGGATGTGCAGAATGCGCCGAAGACATCTCAGGTGGAAGCTGTTGAGTTTGCTCTCGTGTTTTGCATAGGTGGTCCATGATTCGCTGCTGCAGAGGAGTAAGCTGATCACACAGGCTTGGTAGACACGCAGTTTTGTCTTCTCTGTGAGGTTGTGGTAGTTCAAGACTCTCTGGCTAAGTCTGGGCATCGCTGAGGCTGCCTTGGTATTTATGCCGTTCACTTCAGAATCAATTTAGAGTGAGCTGGAGATGTTGGACCCAGGTATGTGAAGTTCTCGACAACTTCCAAGTTGTACCCATCGATGGTGCAAGAGGGAAGGGAGTCTGCGTCCTGCGCCATGACGTTCGTTTTCTACAAACCGATGTTCGGTTCACATTCCTTGCATGTGTGGGAGAGGTGCAATACCAGCTGCTGCAGTACACCTTCCGTGTGGAATCTCAAGGCTGCATCGTCGGCGAAGAGAGCAATTCACGGATGAGTACCTCTGTGACTTTAGTCTTAGCACAAAGACGGGCGATGTTGAACAGCTTGCCGTTAGCCTTGGTATGGAAGTACACTCCCTTGCTGAAGTCGTTGAAGGCGTACTGAAGAAGCATGGAGAAGAATATGGCGAAAAGTGTCGGCGCAAACACAGACCCTTGTTTGACTCCGATGATTACTGGGAAGGCCTCTGATGTTGCGCCATTGAAGCACACTGTGCTGTGCATGTTCTCGTGGAACGACACGAGGACAGCAAGTAGACGTTGGGGGCAGCCAATCTTTTGCAGGAGTCTGAAGAGTACACTCAGACTGACCATGTCAAACGCCTTTGTCAGGACTATGAAGGCAATGAAGAGGGGCATCTGCTGCTCGCGACACTTCTCTTGCAGCTGCCGTAGTGAGAAGAAGATAGTGCCTACAGCTGGCCTGCCGGCTGGAGATCCACACTGGGACTCTGGGTAGACGCGGAAGGCTAGGATCTGCAAGCGCGCCAATGCAGCAAGGTCAGAGGCAGAGGAGTATGTGTAGGGGATGGAGCAGTGCTGGTTTCCCGTTCTTGAGGACTTCAGGCGGAATGCCGTCGCTTCCAGGAGTCTTTCCACAGGCAAGGCAGTCGATGGCTTTTCCGAGCTCTCCCAGAGTGGGTGCAGCCTTGTATGCCAGGAGGGCTTTCCTCTTTGCCGCAGTCACGGGCTCCATCTCCTACCAGTTTTCCTCATACCTATCGATATTTTTTCGCTCCCTCTTCCCGTAAGTTGTGATGACTACATTGTACAGATTCATGGAGATGGGACCACTTGGAGTCAATGGTGTCATCAGGTGTCACTTTGGTGAGAGTGTCCTGCAGTTTGCTGAGGAACTGCTGTGTTTTAAACTGGGTTGCTTTCACAGCAGGTGTTGATGGGAGGGTGACCCTTCTTCTTGGCGTGGTGCAAGTTCTTGGGCAATATTCGTACCTTGCTGGCCACACGGGAATGGTCCGTGTCGCAGTCGGTACTGTGGTAGCTTTGCTTGAGGAGGATACTGGCCAGTTCCGCACGCCTGGTGATGACAAGGTCTAGCTGGTGTCAGTGGCGTGAACGTAGGTGTCGCCATGACACCTGGTGAATTTCCTTGCATTTGAAGAAAGTGTTGGTCACACATAGGCTGTGGGAGCAGCACATCTTCACCAGTTGTTGACCATTCTCTTTGATCTTGCCCCTTCCGCAAAAGCTGAGACAGGTGGACCAGGCCTCATGGCCAGCTCCCACTCCAGCATTGACGTCTCCTAGTAAGTAAAGGCCTTCATTGTTAGGGATACTGGATATTGCCTGATACAGAGCCTCATAACACTTGTCTTTCTCCTCGTGGGTGGAGCAGAGGGTTGCGGCTTACACGCTAAAGAAGTTAACCCGGCCAAAGGATGTTAACAGCCGGAGGGCAAGGATTCTCTCAGTTCCTGATGACGGAGGTTTAATGAAGGCGACTAGCGTGTTCTTTACGGCAAATACTAAACCGTGCTGTATATGATCATACAATGGCTTCCACTGCCAAAAGAACGTGTAATTGGCTTCCCTGATGGAGCCGCCATCAACCAGTCGGGTCTCCGAGAGGCAGGCAATGTCGATGTTTAATCGGACAGTACTCTGTCAATGACGGCAGTCTTCCGTGCACCGTTGATTTGCTGTGGGTCATCGGTCAATCCAAGACACATGGTCCTGATGTTCCAGTTTGCAAAACGAAGAGCTTTAGTTTTCTTATTTCTTCCTTGATTCTTTCCTGAAGCGGCATTTTATGGCCCACATGTTGAGATGGTTCTCAAAGCTCCACGCACCAAATGAAGCAAGCAGGCCAAGGCGGGCAGCATTTTACTGACTGGGAGCTGCCCAGCATGAGGTGGGCGGTAGCTGTCCAGTGAGACCTGGTGATCTCTCCCACCGTCAGAAGTAACCCTTGGTGCCAAGCTCTACGCCAATTGAGCTTTGATGTAGAACCGGTAACTGCTACTTCTCGTGTTGTGCCGACGCCATACGACGACGCTGGAGTGTCCTCTTTAGTGGAGCTACGAGGCCTGCGCAGGGTGGTACGCAACGTTTCCTCTAAGCGAATGGTAGATAAGCGCGCAGTGCTCGCTGTAAAGCGCAAGCATTACGGAGACGTGAACAATTTAACGTTGGATTGAGCAAAAATTGACAATTCAGCTGCGTGGGGATGCCTGAGCAGTTGCGCGCGCGCGCGCGCACGCGCACAGTTAAAAGGGAACGTTGGTGGTACGGAGAATTAGCTGTTGTCCATTCAGCAGATCACCCCTTTCCACGCAGATGGTGGGCCAAAGAGAACGACGAATGCCGATATAGCGTGGCACCAACGGCGTCGCAGGAGTTTACGGAATGATGTCGATGTCAATGTCAGTCCGCCTTAGGGTCTCTATCTCCGGATTTTCTGTTGGGGTTTATCCCTTAGCCTTTCACATGAGTAAGGTAGCAGAGGTTTGGACTCGGAGTTTTCCTTCTCCTAGATGAGCTACCATCGAAAGTTTACGAGTCCCATCTACCCGACACAATTAGTTTTAGGGTGCCTGTGGACCGCCTTCATCCATTCCCATATTAGTGGATAACGTGGTCCGCCGGACTATAAATCGAAGCCACTCACGAAGGCCAGGAGCTGGAATTTAGTTGACGGAGGCGATCAGAGATGCAAGCCGTATGGAGCATTTCTGGAGAAGTGGGGCGCTTGTCTCCCATTCCCACCCCGGCAATGTCAACCCCTTAGACCACCACCCAAAACTAAAAGGACTATATTCCATACCGTGTTTATATTGACTGAAAACATGCAATTCAGTTAGATTACAGTCGTACAGAAGAGAGAAATTTTCAGGGCAGAGAAATAGACGCGCTCTCTTGTCCTAACGCACCTTTTTATTCCGAGTGTTAGACATCAGTAACCGATTTATATTTTCATTTGTGTATATGGTTCCTAATCGGAGTAATTTAAGGCAATTTCCTGCCAAACATCTGATAGCTTCTTTATTCCTCATAACCGACGCTTCGCGCTTAAATAGTTCTTTCTTAATAGATGTTAGAAGTTAATTCTCATGTGAGACGCTCACACATATTATATCAGCTGATCAAGAGTAGGCACCCACCCCGCCCCTTCCCCGAAAAGGATCAAATTAAGTCAAGATACCGTACCGGTATCACGCCGGAATAGTGATCATAACAAGTTTGGCCTGTATCGTTCCCAGAATCATCCAAGTGTGCTCAAACATTCGGGCTCAGGCTTCCATGGGAGCGAACATTTTACCAAGAAAACAAGTATGGTCGTTATATTTGCTCACCCTTAAGAAGCTTAGACAAGCTATTGTACTCCATATCCATCGGAGTCGGCGTCATAACAGATACAATCAGATTAATATAAACCGCCTCAACAAATCTCAGCCATTGTTTCTTCCTGCTTCCAAGGTAGCGGTTTGGAGTGCGTTTCATAGTACATAATCCATGTCAATGTACATTGTACATTTGGTTCATTCCCTCCCCTCCCCCTACGGTATCAATCCTGTTATACCTAGAATCAAACTTTGGCGAAGAGGGGATGAATCTTGACGATTATAACGCCCTCATCATAAATGTAGGTATCTGTGACAAATATTTCATGCTTACTAGATTGCATGCGTAATGTTTATTTCACAAGTTCCGCGTTTGCTATATTCATCAAACTCGATGACTGCATTTTTATCAGTACTATACCTTACAACAAAATAAATTCACGGTGACCTACATTTTACATTTAACTGGAAAGGTATGTCTTAAGACATGTCGGCTGGGTGTAATGATAATGTGAAAGGATTCGACATATCAGGAACATAATGCCCCGGTGCTAGACATCACTATAAAACTGATACACTGCATATATCGTTGCGATGTGACTGAAATAATTGTTCAAACTTGGTTAAATATCCAACACACACACACACACACACACGCACAAACACACACACACACATGTATAAGCTCTAAAAAATCTTTTTCCTTCAGTTAATTTTTTAAGGAAAAATATTTTTTAGAATTTGTCCTGGTTGTAAGTGAAAATAATTAGAGACATTATTGTATTGATGGAATTTCAGTCCTTTCACAGTCTTGAGTTTGGAATAGTCGTTAATGAAATTAGCACCTGCAACTGTGGTGCACATATTTTAGACACATGCAGGTTCAGAAAACGCCACGGCTCATAGCCTTGTCTCTACTAAGAAGCTGCCATCCAGGTTTCATCTATACTGATAAATATAGGTTTGACTCAGAAATGTAAAGTTATTAAATTATTAATGTCATGGTGTTTGCATAGGTTTACTATGGGATTTGAATTAGTACCGTGAGTCCTAAAACTTGGCGAGGAGATGCTATGGAAAGGGGATCAGTTTGGATGAGTAATGCCCCCACATCATAAAAAGGTCAATGTCACACGTACTAAACGCTTCGCTGACAGTCAATTTCAAGCACTGTTGAAGTTGTAGGTTTTGGTTGTTCATGCGTGAATCTGTCAGTTAAATGATAGCATACATCTCTTGAAGGTTTTTATTTAATTCATGACCATGTATAATAATTATGTCTGCTATGTGCATACAGTTCTAGATAGAGCCGTGAATATGACGAGATGATGCATCTTGATGAACACAATTTCATCTCAGTCGTATTTCATATTTTATGCGTCTCCGATTTGGGTTAATTTTTGAAAATCATTGTGACCTATATGTAATTTTTCCTACTTAAATACATGGTGAGTGGTTTCATCTACATCTTTCTTGCAAAACGAGATCGTTGTGACCTCTATTTCATGCCTGAGCAATTTTGCTGATTTTTTTTTTAAATTAAGTTTTTATATAATGTTTATACTCCAATCATAAAATGTGATAACTGGATACATTTCTGTTAGAACTACACTCTTACAGGGGGCCCCCGAGTCGTCTAAAGCGCTTTCCGTTACGGATCACTGTCATCTCACCTCTGTCTCTGTGGGTTCGAGTCTCTGATTTAGCTTCTCTTGGGTCGGTGGTTCTTTCTGGGTCATTAATACTGGCCGCCATGTATAGCCTATCGTGTGCTGACAAATGGCGTTAAACCCCACAACAATACTCTTACAGCCAAAATACGTTCAATGTGACCTACATTTTATGCCATATTAACGTTGGATTTGTATTTGTTTAAGATCACCTCGACATTTCCATGTTATCTTCTTTCCAGCTTATTGAAAATGTTTTTTTTTTCTGAACAGTGCGGCGTAAAGTAGGAATAAATATGTTGTGTGATTGTAAACTTTCCATTTTAATGACCATAGAATGTTACCATCAACACTTTGACACTGTATAATACACGTGAATGAACAGAGGAATGAGATGAGCGGACTGTATGCTGTATGATGTCCACGCTAGGCCTTGTGTGTAGTGGCTAATCTAGGTAATTATTGACGCATTAACGTCGTCCATCTATATGAAAGCTTATGTTCATTGTGGCTCAAAGAAATGTTGGCTTTGCAGAATAACTTTCGTCCCAAAGCAAGTGCATTGACCAAATTTTGTGGACAACTTTCATTTAGGGTAATACAGAAACCAGTCGATTCAGAGGTCTAAATGTCAGAGTTCACGGTCATGGTAAGTCTAATGAGAAAACAGTTTATGCGCATTAGATGATAAGTGCCCGTATATAAACTATTAATGCGAGGCATGCATATAATGTGCTCATCACGGTACTATTTTGTGACAAAAAAACTAATCACAATCATGGAGTTAACGGTGGCATGCGAGAGTGGTGGAGATGTATTGCCAACCATTCCTTTGGTTTTCTTCTTCTTCTTCTTCTTCTTCTTCTTCTTCTTCTTCTTCTTCTTCTTCTTCTTCTTCTTCTTCTTATTATTATTATTATTATTATTATTATTATTATTATTATTATTATTATTATTATTATTTTCTTGTTAATCATGAGATTGTTCTCAATAACAATCGACGTGATAAAAGAATGTATGATGCACCTAACATATTACTCAAATGTTGTTTTCAATCAATATGCCTGAATACAAACCTTCAGTATTTTGTATTATTTTGTAAGGTGTTTACGTTTTTGTTTTTGCGTTTAACACTGATTGCAAAAGGATAAATTGCCCTTCAGTCTGTGTCCTTGTTACGAAAAGCTTATAATGGAGCCTGCAACAATAAAAACCCAAACCTCCTCCCCCACCGAAAAACCCAATAAATTTTCAGAAATTAAATTTAAGTAGCAAGTTTGTATGCATATTTAAATAACCATTGAAAATTTATTTTCAGACCATTATATATTTTGTTTTCCAAACACTGTTTTCTTTCACGATTTAAAACTGTTTGGACTTGTTTTACCAAAATCTTTGATCAAACTATTAAGTATAAACCACTTCCAGTATATACATATCTAATATTTTAATTTTTTTGTACTCATGTTATTACTACAGTTTTGTAAAGAATTTTACGAATATTTTCTTGGACATAGCCTTAGAAAGTTAGCAGGATTAAGCAAACGCTAAGAAATTCGGCATCCAATCGTACATGACCTGATAAGACTTTCATGACATTTTAGAAAAAAATGTTTAAAAAATGTGCTTATATATGGAACCTGTTTTACTTGATGGTCTGTAATGGGGAATACCTTTTTCGCAAAGCATAAATCTAGTCATTTTTGTATATTACCCACACCTTGGGTCTCTTTGATTTGCTTTTTAAAAAAAATGTTTTTAAGAATGAAAACTTGTTTTAGTACATCGTTTCGCTTCTCAGAAAAGGGAACCATTTATTCCTCCTTTGAATCGTATACATCGAAGGCACTGGATAACAGATACACGCTATTAGTATTCTTGTTGACTTTTCCAACGTGTGAAATCAACTGGACAAGCTGGCTACTCCTTCATGTCCAGGTAATTATATGGTAAACTAAAATATCCAGGTACGGATTATCAAAGCACGAATGATAACTGGCCATGTCTGACATATCTTATCTGAAATCTTGTCGGATGGGTCAGTCGAAAGTTGGTATACATCACAAACACAGAATACTATTTTGATTGGTTTTATTAAGACCGCATTAAGTTGTTTTCCAGACAAGTAAGTCTGTGTTCTAATAAGACCCAGGGGCATAGTCTAACGTTTGTTTCATGTCAAACGAATCCAACCAAAATGATCGGTATGAGAGGGAATGAATATGCAGACGATCTTAATGTGATAACACCGCAGCATTTTGCTTGTTATAAAAGCATCAGGGTAATTAGATTAATATTTGCAAAAGAAAACGAATTTTTGAACTTCTTTCCTGCATGATAGTGGAGAAATTTATTCATCTTATAAACGTCCTAGTCTACGCTATGTATAACCGTGGATTGAGTCAGAATGACCGCTTATGGCATTAACATGGGGGGGGGGGGGGGTCCTCAAGACAGAGGGCGTTCAAGAAAAATGTCCTTTATTACGAAAGAGTAATTCTGTTCTTGAAAAAACATTTTTAACAAAGATTTGTCTAATTTATACTGTCAATATCTTCATACCGTTTCCACGTAAACAATATGCAGCCATGTCAAATATTGAGTAGAATTTTAATGGAAATAAACTTGTTCTGATAAGTCATTTTTTACACGAAGTGTGTGTGTTTGTGTGTGTGTGTGTCTGTCTGTGTGCGCGCGTGTGTGTCTGTGTGGTTTAGATTTGTAACGTTGCTTATTAAACCAGTTCAGTCATATCGCTAGGATGTCTGCAGTGTGATAGTTTATAGTGATGTCTAGCACTGGAGCATTGTGACGAGACAAGTAGCATCACCCAGTCACATGATCCAGACGCCAGGACGACCAGTAATAAGACTAACCTCTATCTAGGAAGCTGTAAGTCTTTGGTATGACTTGGCCGGGGTTCGAAACCGCGACCTCCGACATTCGAGGAGGGGTTTTAACCAATAGGCTATCGGAGCGGGATTTTTTTTTTCACGAAGAAAGTAACCAGCGTCGTACGTTTTGCATGACAATTGTACATTTTATTAACTTAACTGTTAAGTTTTCGTTAATAGTTTGTGGCTTACTTTTAAATAAATGTTACTTTTCTCGAGAAAGGATCGAGTCAATTTGATAAAATCATGTTTCAGAACAAAAATACAAATACTGATGTAGATTAAAGAAATAATGCAAGAATCTAACATACACTGTTATCATAATCAGAGATTTAAAACTTAACAGTGACTGTCCAGCATCTTTTCACCCCAAACGCGTACCAAATGGGAGCAGCTGTTTCATTTAAGCCATTCTTGTGACCATCATAAAATTACAAATGCCTCGGGGAATGATAACAAGAGGTACAAATTAACCATTATCAGCAGAAAAAAGACGCTTTGCATCATTTTGTAGATTGCAACACCCGACATGAACGATTTTGTTATTAGCTAACCTCTCTCTCAAGTGACAAAATATTTTTCCTTCCTTCCTTCCTTCCTTCCTTCCTTCCTTCCTTCCTTCCTTCCTTCTTTCTTTCTTTCTTTCTTTCTTTCTTTTTTTCTTTCTTTCTTTCTTTCTTTCTTACAAAACCTTTTCTGCTTCTCTTGATTCCCTAACCCTAACCCTAACCCTAACTCTTAACCCTAACCCTAACCCTAACCTAATTCTTTCTTTCTTTATTTCTTTCTTTCTTTCCTTCTTTCTTTCTTTCTTTCCTCTTTCCTTCTTTCTTTCTTTCTTTCTTTCTTTCTTTCTTTCTTTCTTTCTTTCTTTCTTTCTTTCTTTCTAACAAAACCTTTTCTGCTTCTGTTGATTCAGATGTTTGATTTACTTGATCTCGCAAAGATTTTATGGTTTATTCTTTCGGAAAAGGTTTGCTATTTAACAAAATTGTGTGTTTGAAATATTTGAGTTGTATATATACAATGTATATACATTCTTCTTTAACAATTATCGAGAATTAGAATTCTAAGGTATTTAACACAGAACTTATACATACAATAATGGATATAATTCTTAGAAGCATGAATAATTCTTATTTAACAGAAGCGACAAGGCATATTTATTTGTAGAGAACTAAAGAGCAGTGGAAATTGAATTGACGGCCATCACAATGTACTCCCAGAACTGACACCATGAACTGAACACAAAAAACTTCTATTGCTCGCAATGGATGGTTTCAATACCATTATACTTCCGTATTATCACAAGACCCCCTCCCTCCCAATATGATAACAAAATAATCCAGAGTTTCCACTTTAAAAAAAAAAACAATGTTGCCTTTTTTTACTCAGAATTATTGCTGTTCATATTTTTGCCTTTCCTTTTCTTTATATGGTCATATTCGTCATTAATGTCTTCCATTCAATTTTAAAAGTATTAAAATGGTTAACTGGTGACAACCATTCATAAAAACCATGTCATGTTTCAATTGAAATCTAAAGTCAAGCATAAACACTACTAGTATCAACTCACACACACACGAGCGCGCAAGCACGCACGCACGCACGCACGCACACACACACACACACACGATCTTTGCACTGGTAGTACTATAAAAAATATATTGAAATAGGACGATTACTTTAGTGCAATATTTGCGTACATAATGATAAAATATTTATTGCTTTAAAACAAGTAATTTAGGAGCTAGGAAGCAGTTATCTTATAAGAACACCACTCCACTCTTTTGCATGATAGGTGTGTAACTTTAAAATGAAAAGCAGTTGATAAGTCTTATTGATGGTTGTGCTGCCGTCTGTAATAACAACATTAGCACTATTTTCTTCTTCTTCTTCTTCTTCTTCTTCTTCTTCTTCTTCTTCTTCTTCTTCTTCATCTTCTTCTTCTTCTTCTTCTTCTTCTTCTTCTTCTTCTTTTTCTTCTTCATCTTCTTCTTCTTCTTCTTCTTCATCTTCTTCTTCTTCATCATCTTCTTCTTCTTCTTCTTCATCTTCTTCTTCTTCTTCTTCTTCTTCTTCTTCTTCTTCTTCTTCTTCTTCTTCTTCTTCTAACCGCTCCGGTGGCCAAGTGGTTAGAGCGTCCACCGCAGAAGCAGGAGGTCGTGGGTTCGGTAATCCCCGGCCGAGTCATACAAAAATGGTACTAACAGCTGCCTCGCTTGGCGCTCAGCATTAAGAGGTTAGATTTAGGACTGGCCGGCCTGGTGTCCTGATAATGTGATTGGTACGCTACATGTCTGCGGCATGATGCCCCAGTACTAGACATCACTATAAACTGCCACACTGCAGACATCGTAGCGATATGACTGACACATTATTAAAGCTACGTTAAAAATCCTAATCAAACAAAAAAAAAATATCATGTTTTTCTTCCTCTTCTTATTTGCTGTTGTTATTAACGGTGGAAGCGTCATTGTTGTTTTCTTCGCCTGTACAAGATACTTTGTATGGGAGGCAATCAATATAATTTTAGCAACAAAAGAAAATGCATACCTGGTAAAAGTAGTTGTTCCTTGAGTAGCATTGAAAATAATTTTTATAATGCTTAACTTTTAAAAGATAAATCGAAAGACCAGCATGTTCTCTTTAGTCAAACCTAAGCAACCATCTTTGGGAAGCAGCAAATTATTTTCCTTTGTGGACTTATTTTTTTTAAAATATTACTGTGCATCCAGGGAGGATCGCTCGACCGAATTTAGTTTTTATTGTATTGGGGATAGCAGAATGGACAGCAACTACTTTGGCAGAGATCTTACACGTACATTGTTTGTTTTTTTTTCTCTCAAAAGATTAGAGAACTCCGAGCCAGCCTCCAAATCTCGGTATAATCCTTAGTTGGATGTTTGGTGGCCCCATATTTCACCTTTGCTTTACATTCATAACGTTTATGCAACAATAGTCAATATTATGATCGCTTCAGAAAGGATATATAATACACCGTTGTCATAACTATTTAGTGTATCACTTTTAAGTATTAAATCGATCATTGTGGGGTTTTAACGGATACTTTTTGATGGGTTATCATTCAATTGATGTAAATTAAATGTATTCGCGATATCTGTAATGTTATGTATCTGCCGTATACGCTGAAGTCTTCCCAGAAGCCCTCTAAAATGATTGTATTTTGACAAAAAATAATTTTCATCTTCATTTCAAGGTAGATCAAAGTCTCCGCGTTGAATCTTGTGTGAATCTGAAAAGTTGCGATTAAAAGTGTTCCTCCGTTAAGAATTATTTCAGCCTAAGGGGCTTGCAGATTTGGTATTGGTAGGTTACTGCATTTCTATAGAAAAATATGAACGAAATCTTCTGAGTACTTCTGCACTATCATGGGAGTGAAGTATTAGTCCGGAAAACGAGTTCATATTTTCTATAAAAATGCAGTAACCATTTGATTAGATAGTCATTTTGTTTTTCTACCCAAGGCATACTTATAAAATATATATTTCAAGAAACAAAGTAATTGACTTTATGCCGTATTTCGAAATAAATACACATCCATAGTTTCATCAATACTTCATTAACACTATCATTGCACATATAGCACCGCCCAAAGACGTTTTAAACTTTGTCGCTCGCGAAACATTAGTTTTAAGAAATTATTGTTTCGTTCAACTTACAATTGCAGTTTAGAGTTTTATTGTGAACTAATAAGGATTTAAACAACCTTTACAGTCGGTCTGCCTTGAATCAATGTTGTTTTTCTGTTGTATTAACTCAATTTATGCCTTCTGCTTATGATGGAGTGGACTTACCATGTTTTATAGCTGAGTCAATCCGTACGATGTACATGTAATTTGAACACTTTTGTTTTTGTTTTATCATTGATTGTTTGGAATCATAATGTGGTGGAAACATATTAATTCTTTTAATTTAAAATATTTAAGAAATGCTATGGAATTTCACATTAATTTCCTTTTGAGCGAGGAAAGAGGAATGTGATTTCAGTTATAAATGTGATTGAAATTGCAATACAGTTTTGTGGTGTGTTCCAAGTTTTGGAACGAATGAAATGGGTTACTTCATTAGTTTTTTTAGATCTAATAATTTTGAGGTAAATTAAGATACATAAATGTAAGTTTAATTTGCTATCCGTATTACCAGCAAAATAAGACAAATGTGTATGCCCTGTCACTTGCATGATCGCTGTTGGATTTAACCACAGCTGTGACAAATTATGGCTTGTATCGCTAGCCTAATTTGTATAGAAATAGTTAAATGGGGTAAAACTGCAAAGCACTTGTGTTAGTGTGAGCAATTCGGTTTGTAAAAAAGTTAAGAATACTCCTACTAAATAACAGTTTAATTGATCAGAATTGTATTTTCAATTACCGCGTCTGTCACGTTTCATACTGACATTGCGAATATCACGTTCATTCGTTTGCTTGTTAGAAAGTTTCTTTTGTGGCTCAGCGAACTCGTCCACATGGTTAACCTTATATCTACTTTCAAATGGACGTAACAGTTTGTTTGGTTTATTCACAAACCAATCTAGTCAACCAAAAGCTAAAGCGTTTATGACATGAGTGTATATGTCTTGTTTACAAAGTAGTTCTAATTCACGATGCTATTTTATACAATAGTTTTGCAATATGAAGTCGTGCTATATGGAAAAATACTGCACGATTCTGACAATGTAATGTTAGACGAGAAAAAAAGAAATTAAAAAATAATGAATTGTTTTTTTGTGCTAAATAAAAGGAATTCGTGTTTTGAAAGACATGGCCAAGTCACCTACATTTCTTTTCGAGAAAGATTGTTGCTTGAAAATTCTGTATCGATATATTTTCTTTTAGAATTGATCAATCTCACCACGTCTCACTGACTATAATAATATCGACTTTGTTTAACCCTATGCTTATATGGTCAATAATGAAATTATATGTTCGTTTAATACAAATTATTCGATCTATCTAATCATCTTTTTGATTGAAAGTCTGACAATAATATAGGACTGGAACACACACACACACACACACACACACACACACACACACACACATATATATATATATATATATATATATATATATATATATATATATATATATATATATATATATATATATATATATATATGAAGAATAAAAGCTCAATAATGAAATGAATAAACTTAATACACACAATCACAATACTTGCACATAATATTTAGTTCCAGAATGCGCGCATCTTAAAACGAAAGGTCGTATTGGGTTGTTGGCATAATTGATTTATCTCATAATGCACTCATCTGAAAACAAAAGGTCGTAATTTATTGTTGGCCTAATTGATTTATTACATAATGCACGCATCTTAAAACGAAAGGTTGTAATGGATTGCTGGCATAATTGATTTATTACATAATGCACACATCTTAAAACGAAAGGTCGTATTGGGTTGTTGGCATAATTGATTTATTTCATAATGCACGAATCTTGAAACAAAAGGTCGTAATGGATTGTTGGCATAATTGATTTATTTCAAAATCCACGCATCTTATAGCAAAAGGTCGTAATGGATTATTGGCATAATTGATTTATTTCATAATGCACGCATCTTAAAACAAAAGGTCGTAATGGATTGTTGGCATACTTGTTCATTGTTGTGTTAATGTAAAGTCAATGTTAAATTAGCCATTTGGAAGTAAGTTAATCTTACGAAACTAGGTTTGGTTAGACTAGATAACCTTTGGTATCTGTTGAAGTCCGATAGGACGATATCTGACATAACGAGAGACGAGTAATGATATAATCCCAGTAGGATATCAGATAGAAGACTTAGGCCGCTTGTCTGTTTATATTACAAGGGGAATATCTCCAACGTTGTACTTACTGAGTACCTACCGGGGACACATTGTAAGAAGGTACAATCAATCAGCACACACACCCATCCACACCTGTTTTATATCTTTTTCTTTTCGTCTTTTTCATTGCTTATTTAAAGACTTTGGCGAAAACAGTCTGTATTTATCACATTATCATTCTAATCTATAAAATATCAAAATTGTTTGAGATTTATCCATGCAAATCATATTCACGGCCGGATACGCTGTTAACAGTTCAGTGATCCCATAATTCCATGATGATTCATGAACAGGTCACAAATGCAAAAAAAAAAAAAAAAATAACAATAAAAAATAGGAGGGTACAGCCAGGTTGTACCTTTTACATCAGCCATCTTCCAATACGGTTTTGTCAAAACCTGCCTCTTTATTTGGATTTAGATATCTCAAAAGTTTCGTACTACTATTTATTGAGATGTGAATATTACGCATTACAGGAAGTCTGCCGGTAAAATTGATAAAATTGTCAAGTCATGATTTTGGATCAAGGAGACTAAAATCTAAATTATCTTGTACTTCCCGTTGACAATTTTGTTTATGGGAATGAAGTGATATTTCACAATGAATAGAAATGGTCATTCATTTGCTAGCTCTGTCTGTAACTTACCATTCTTTTGAAAAATAACCTTATGTGTCCTGTCTTTTATTTTTCAGAAAAGAAAATTGAATAAAAGTTGTTATGTTCTTGCCTAATACTTCAATTATATAATGATTAAGGGCCTGTTTTCGTATACGTTTGACGAGGTGTGTCAGGGATAAAAGATGTTTTGACATTTCGTGTACGTTTGACGAGGTTTGTCAGTGAAAAAAGATGTTTTAAATTTTCGAGTACGTTTGACGAGGTTTGTCAGTATTTAAAGACGTTTTGAATTTTCGTGTACGTTTGACGAGGTATGTCAGTAATAAAAGATGTTTTGAGTTTTCGTGTACGTTTCACGAGGCTTATCAGTGATAAAAGATGTTTTGAATGTTTGTGTCATTTTGTCTTTATCAGATGTGAGTACACTGTGTCTCTTTTCTAGCTGCATAATCATGTGTGATCCAAAGCAAGGCGCATATTATCAGTTTTATCTTAAATCATTGATAGAAGACTTCAGTGTATTTTTTATTTATTCCAAAGCTCATCAAACGCCTTTAAATGGTGATTTAGAAAACCTTGACCCTTTTTATATAAAAATTAGCATTGCTTTTTATTTCAACATTTCCAGTATTTTTTCTAAAAAGTAAATTTTGCGGGCGACTTGATTTCAAAAGTTTTGTTTTCTTTCAGTATTTACTGTAAGAACAAAACTTCCAAATCGTGATGGCTTCGTTACCGTTCGAATGAAACTGAACTGGAACAATCATTAGACAGAAGTATCATTGGTTATACACAATCTGATTTAATATTTGGTTAATTATTGTCCCATATATGTTATGGTAAATTGAGATAACACAAAGTCTAGAATTGTTCCATTTTCTTTACGAGGAAGATATGAAAATATCAAACAGTCGTGAGGTCAAGTTGGACACTACGTTGATGATCCATGAAAAATTTGTGTAGTTTGAACACTATATTAACGACTTATGAAATGTGTATAGTTTGGACACTACATGGAAGACAACCCATAAATAAATTGAACAGTTTGGACACTACATTGAAAAAAACACCCTTGAATAATTTGTATAGTTTGGAAATAACATTAAATACAATCCATGAATAATTTGTATAGCTTGGACACTACACTGAAGACAAAATCTTGAATACTTTGTATAGTTTAGACACTATATTGAAGACAACCCATAAATAATTTGTATTATTTGGACACTACAATGAATGCCCATGAATAATTTGTATAGTTTGGGCCTTATACTGAAGACAACCCATGAATAAATTGTATAGCTTTGGATACTCCACTGACGACAACCTATGAATAATTTGTATAGCTTGGACACTACATTGAAGACACACCCTTGAATAATTTGTATAGCTTGGACACTACATTGAAGACCCATAAATAATTTGGACACTACATTGAATACCCATAAATAATTTGGACACTACATTGAATACCCTTGAATAATTTGTATATCTTGGACACTACATTGAATACCCATGAATAATTTGTATAGCTTGGACACTACATTGAATACAACCCATGAATACTATGTATAGTTTGCACGCTACATTGAAGACACATCCTTGAATAATTTATATAGCTTGGACACTACATTGAATACCCATGAATAATATGTATAGCTTGGACACTACATTGAATACAACCCATGAATAATATGTATAGTTTGGACGCTACATTGAAGACACACCCTTGAATAATTTAAATAGCTTGGACACTACATTGAAGACACATGAATAATTTGTATAGCTTGGACACTACATTGAATACCCATGAATAATTTGTATAGTTTGGACACTGCATTGAAGACACACACTTGAATAATTTGTATAGCTTGGACACTACATTGAATACAACCCATGAATAATTTGTATAGTTTGGACACTACATTGAAGACACACCCATGAATTATTTGTATAATTTGAACAATACATTGAATACCCATGAATAATTTGTATAGTTTGGACACTGCATTGAAGACACACCCTTGAATAATTTATATAGGCTGGACACTACATTGAATACAACCCATGAATAATTTGTATAACTTGGACACTACATTGAAGACATACCCATGAATAATTTGTATAGCTTGGACACTACATTGAAGACACACCCATGAATAATTTGTATAGCTTGGACACTACATTGAATACCCATGAATAATATGTATAGTTTGGACACTACATTGAAGACACACCCATGAATAATTTGTATAATTAGGACAATACATTGAATACCCATGAATAATTTGTATAGTTTGGACACTACATTGAATACCCATGAATAATTTATATAGCTTGGACACTACATTGAATACCCATGAATAATTTGTATAGCTTGGACACTACATTGAATACCCATGAATAATTTGTATAGTTTGGACACTACATTGAAGACAAGCCCATGAATAATTTGTATTATTTGGCATGTTACATTGATGACAATCTATGAGTAATTTTGTTGCTTTGACAGAATAGCAAACATAATTCATAGTTTTTGGCTATCGATAAAATCAAACTTGACATGCATTACACTTTATACCCTTGCGTTCGGATCTGGTAGAATTTGTTCATTAATATTACTGGGATCACGGTATGTGTGCACCTCGTGAGAATGTGTTAATTAATAAATGCTTAGGTACATCAGGGTTAAACTCTTAATGGCATGGGTTTACGATGCGTTGAAAACCTGAGAGAGAGAGAGAGAGAGAGAGAGAGAGAGAGAGAGACAGACAGACAGACAGACAGACAGACAGACAGACAGACAGACAGACAGAGATAGAGAAACAGACAGAGACAGAGAGAGCTCGGTGGTTGGATTACATTGTTCGTGTCGTCCGAGGGAAAAATTCGTACTAATAATAAGCATATCGTAGCTCATCATAGTCATGTAATGGCTGCTAAAAGACTAAGGTGAATTAGAATGCATGTCAAGATAAGGTGGGAATGGGAAACATAAGACTGAAAACAAGCGTTGTTTTCACATGCTTGCTCGTTTACGTAGCTAAGTGATGACACAAGCATGAACCCATGGACAAGCGTGTGTGTGTGTGTGTGTGTGTGTGTGTGTGTGTGTGTGTGTGTGCGTGCGCGCGCGCTGTGATCATGCTGTTAATTTTTATCAATGTCGCATTGCGCCGATTCATTCATTGTGGTAGATATCAGTAAATTGTACATGAAACTGATTTAATGTCTTTAGATATTTGTAAACAAATGATATTTTAAAAAGTAGATATTGATAGTGAATCCCGTCGATACTAATTTATTTTCAGGTTTTTTGCGATTCTCTTCTTGTTGAGTAGTACTGTGAGCTATGACTTTTTATTCTGTCCATTGTCATTTTCCCCTCATTCTCCATTTACTTTTTCTCTATTACATGTATAATCTCTCTCAATTTACTTCCGTCATCCTCTTCATACGCCTATTGCTCTGATATTCAGAAAGTTTCGTCCAATTTCACACAAACACACACACACACACACACACACACACACACACACACACACATACACACACACACACACATACATACATACATACATACATACATACATACATACATACATGCACATACATACATACATACATACATACATACATACATACATACATACATACATACATACATACATACATACATACATACATACATACAAATAATGTGTGTGTGTGTGTGTGTGTGTGTGTGTGTGTGTGTGTGTGTGTGTGTGTGTCTGCAAAATTAATATAAAAATGCCCGGCAAATAAATATATATAGTAATTGATCTAACAGAAGATCAGAACAATATAAATGTTCTATCACTTCTTTTAAAAAAGACTACAGTATATATATAATACAATATCATATAATCAATTAAGGTACAATTAAGGTCTTTTAAAAAAGACTACAGTATATATATATAATACAATATCATATAATCAATTAAGGTACAATAATGTAATAACAATATCATAAAGAAATACAACTCATAACTGTAACGCACAACGGATACTGTGGTTAAGGCCCTGGATGATAGTGTAATAGAAGACAATACATTGTCCGTTACAGTTATGAGTTGTATTTCTTTATGATATTGTTATTACATTATTGTACCTTAATTGATTATATGATATTGTATTATATATTTTATATATATATATATATATATATATATATATATATATATATATATATATATATATATATATATATATATATATATATATATATATATATATATATATATATATATATATATATATATAATGATTAAATTTTCAGTTATGGTTTGATACGAAGTTTAGAGATAATCAGTTACACTTTTCAGCAATGATGGTAACATCAAGATCTGAAACAGCATACTATATTGTATCTCATCTCAATGTTCCAGAGTCAGTAGAATTGAATTTAAAGGTCTCTGTTCTTTTTTTTTTCAAATACAAAAACTGCTGTTAGAAAATTACCAAATGATAAATAGTTTAATCCTACATGCAAGAATGCATATTTTAATCAATTTTATATAATTTGCAATAACTTAAATATAATAATTATTTTTCCTCCATTTTGCAGTCTTTTACATTCAAGAAAGGTTTGCTGCAGGCCCGTCTTAATGGTTTGATTTCTACTTCTACCATGGCTGTATCATCCGAAGGTCAATACATCTGTCTTAATAACAAACAAAATTCTTCTAATGATACATTTTTGCTGTATTGCAGACTAACCAAATCAAATATAAGCTCTTACATTCACTCACGGATTTTTACATAGAACAAAAACTAACAAACAAGCTGGAAATTTACTAAAAATAAAGTCTGAGTTTGTTATGTCCAAAACGTCATCTTGAACATTTTGGACCACACTTGGAAATAAACTTGATGTGTCTTCCTCTAATGAGACCTGTTTTAAACATGTAAAGCATAAACTCAAAGAAAAATGTTTCTTCTAGGGATTGAATATTTTGTTTGGGCCCGGATATCATATTTTCTGCTGAGCTGGCGAGAATAAAATTTGATGATACTTGTTATTAGTGGTAGTTGTCTCTAAATATACATGTACATATATGTACATATCAGAAATATTTTTAAAAAAATATTGCTACAAATATCTGTTTTTAACTGTACGATTTTAAAAGATAGTTATATAGCAAAATGTGACTATGTTCTGTAGCTATTTAGGTTATTTTAATGTTTTTTTTTAAAGTACACAAGAATCACAAGAATCACCCGAATGAGAAAAAAATAATCACACACACACACACACACACACACAATATCCATCCATCCATCCATCCATCCATCCATCCATCCATCCATCCATCCATCCATCTATCAATCTATCTATCTATCTATCTATCTATCTATCTATCTATCTATCTATCTATCTATCTATCTATCTATCTATCTAATTCAGTATTGAAGGCTTGCACTGTAGTAAGATACATGTACAGTAGGTTGTAAAAATTTCATTTAAAAAGCAAAAAAGCAAGGCCGATGACTAAGATCAAGTCAATAAATAATTTTGTCAAATACAACACGCATTTATTTTAATGAAAATAGGAGTTCATTTGCACTGTGGAATTATCATGTAACCCCCAATTGTTGAATGGTTTAATTACTGGAGTGGTTCATAACATGACTTTTTGAGTTATTTACAAAAAATGTAATTTAATTGTTCGAAAATCTTATATATATATATATGCATACAATTTGCCAGGATTCGTAAAAGTGGATAAATATTTTATTCCAGATCGAAAATGAGCTGTTGTTAACTGCGCAGATGTGAAACATTCATCAGGCTTTAATTGCAAACTTTTCTTTATGTAACATTTGAATGACTGGATACATACAGGTGCGTAATAATGTAAACAAATTGACCGAGTGGTTGCTTGGTAACAACGCACACTATATTGGAGGACCAAACACTAAATATCGAATATTGATCGTTTCTTTTGAGCATGACGCACTCAACTAGATCCAAACGATATTGATCGAGTCATCAGCGTACAATACGTCTTGATTTCAGTAGTTGATGTATCTGATGAACTCGATCATATATATAAATAAATAAATAAATAAATAAATAAATAAATAAATAAATAAATAAATAAATAAATAGTGAAGCTAAGATAGTAGGGTCTTTACTTTCCCATATGTAAACAAAAGCATAAGGAAATTGTGAGAATTTCATATTTAAGTTATGTCATTACAATAACTCTAAAAATTGTTAGATCACTCACTCTTGACAGCTCAGATTCGTACGACAGTTCAGCGTTCCGCTATAGAAAGCGAAGCCTCGCCATCTCGTAGATGGTATAACGGTACCAATTGTACAACCCCAGGTAGGGGAGCTTAAAGTGTAGGGAACCTTGCATTCAGAAATAAACAACAACACTAGCTGCGATTGGTGCATTATGTAAGAGTTGTACTTTCTGACTTACACAAAGTTAAGGCTCTTGGCAACATGTGATATTAAGTTAATTCATATCTAAATCATATTTTGTATTTTTTTATAATTTTTTTTAATGTGGGACCTGGGTGAAACTGGGTTTCTATTTTGACTAGATAACTCTCAACCCTATGTAGTTCCAGCAGAGTAATCTCTTTTAAATGCAATGGAGTACCTGGTTTTGTCCTTGTCAAATTGACAATCTAAGATTGTTCTCAGTGACAGTGTGTGACACGCGTGCTGAAGTAGGATAGAAAGTATACATGTATTTATTTCACAAAACATTAGCATTGAGGTCTATGGAAAAACAATTGGTATCGTGATACCAGATACAGCTAACAACATTTCTGGGCTGGTCATTGTACACAAGATGACAGTCACATGGAATAATGATTCGAACTTCTCTCGATCAATTCGACGATATTGTCTAGTGTAGTAGAATGTATTATTTCTTTAATGGTCATTTATGAAAGAAATTAGTAAAATAGTTTAGTTGTACAAGCAAATGGTTTGCTTAATACCAAAATGTATTGATTGATATAAATATTTACAACACCTAGAAACACAGTTGAGGGGGTTGGTGGTGGTGGTGGTCAATACCAAGGACATTTCAGCGTACCAGCATAGATTGTTTATTAAACAACTCGTTTATTTAATTATTTCAGAAAATGATTTCAAATGAGTTATTTAATTAGTAGTAGTTTTGTTTAGATTTATCTAAGAGTACAAACGTATGGATAGGGTTTGTATAGCTTCCAGATGGCCGATGCTTAAAAACTAATCGAAAAATGAGAAAATAATAGTACCGCCAAGTTTATACGTTTAAATGGATCTTACATCCTTCTTGTTTTCTAAGTTTTAAATATTGATCACATAAATAAATTGAATACCATATTGATTGTTCAGCTGATGATCCGGAAAACTCGTTCTTTGAGATACAACCATAAGGGGTGGGGTGGAAGTTGGTAGGCTTGGATGGATATAATTTATTGACTATCATAAAACTTTATGTAAAATATCTGTCTCTGTCCTGCGAGAAATACTAATAATTACTAATAAATACTAATAATTACTAATAAATACTAATAATTGCTAATAAATACTAATAATTACTAGTAATTACTAAGAAATACTAATAATTACTAAGAAATACTAATAATTACTAATAAATACTAAGAAATACTAATAATTACTATTAATTACTAGGAAATACTAATAATTACTAAGAAATACTAATAATTACTAATTAATACTAAGAAATACTAATAATTACTAATAAATACTAAGAAATACTAATAATTTTTCCAATTGAACCTTTTGATTTAATGCAGTGTGTTGTTACTCGTCAAAAGGCTGGCAAACCTTTCTTTTAAACAACTTTAACATTGCTTAAGCTAAAGCTACTGATGATGATGATGATGATGATGATGATAATGATGATGATGATGATGATGATTTTTTTGCACAGCTACATTTCTAGCATTAAACAGGTTTTCTAATGGGTGGAATTGAATGCAAACGCTAACATGCATTAACCTCAGCCTAAAGTCTTTGTTTTATAATCTTTTTAACATCGAGCTGTCTACAAATACCCCCCCCCCCCCCCGCACCCCCAATCATGAAGATCAGCCTTGAAAGTTATAAAGGTCTGCTTTTGAATGAAATTAATGTCTTATCATCTCGTACATTCAACAATATCTACTGTCAACAGTCTGTCCATGTACACGATGGTGCATCGCAATACAACATAATTCACTCCAGAATGTATTTTATATATAAAAAAAAAAGCAGTCAGGATGTCATATTGTTGTAAAAACACAAACTGTTTCAATAAAATTCCACTTGATAGCACATACCTTTAGATTAATTGTGACAATAATCACGTCCTACTTTTGTCACACTTTGACTTTTGGGTTCTTCTATTTATATCACGTGACACCACCTGAGAATTTTGATGAAATTGACTGAACTTCACATATTAAACAATAACGACACAGGCACATTAAAAATAAATTCATAGATATTAAAATATAACTAATTAATAAATCAACATTTAGACTTCGATCCTTGATGCACCGATTACAAAACAAGTAAACAAACCTTTAAATCCCTTAAAGAATTAAGAAGGAAGAATAGACATAAATTAAACAACATATACGCACACTATATATTGTTTCAACGGCTTAAGAACAAACATGCTCCTTGTATTTTTGTGAAAATTGAAGATGGTAGGTGCTTCTTCAATTCTGCTGAATATGTGTTTAATACATCAATTAATCATTAACATCGAGCATCAAAATAAAATATGATTACATTTATTATTTTCATGACTATACGGTAAAAAAATTTCAAGGTTGAAAATTCATTTGATGTATGAATAAAGACGTGAAAAATATTAGAAGGTGGCCCCGTGGCCTAACACGTTAGCCTTTACAGATCACTCAGACATCTCACTTCTGTCCGCGTGTGTTCGAGTCTCATCTCGACCAGCATGTGTTATATGAGAAAACTTAGCAATCACTTCCTGTGAGTCGGAGATTCTACACAGGTTCTTCTGGGTTCTTCCTCCACCAAATATCTATAGCTTATCATGTACTAAAATGGCCTAAAAATGCCACACAATGCTTGTGTAATATGTTTAGACGTCCCCGTTGGTAACTTCATTTTGAGACCCCCTTTTCATCCAGATACTCAACTTTCTTGGCCCACTGGTGCTCGTAAAATTCCAATGCTCATTTGGCACATGTGTATCCACATGGGTTACAGGGGCAAGGTAGAGTGCATGGTCAGGTCACATAAATCGCTGAACGTTTGTTCTTATAACATTTATAGATTCAGGACACCTATCTGTAAATGTTGGGTTAGTGTAAATTATTGTTTTTACATTCTTTGGTGTGTTTTTGTTATTATGTCCTCCCATATCATTGTTTTCGTTTTTTTCTCGTTAAACTTGAAATATTCTAAATTTAATTCACAATATTGCTTTACAGAGATATTATCCCCTCCCCGTACCCCAAAGTGCAACACAATTTTAAGTTACAACTGCTTAATAAAGTTAATGGTGTGTTAGGACTCATCAGCTTGGATTCAAACAGTTTGTTCATGTGACATGTACTGATGTTCTTAACAATTTTGAAGTATTCGATACGCTTTCATATATGAGTTATACCAGATAGCTCGAATTCGTGTGCGAGTCTGTCTGCCTCAAAATGATTCTTTTGGTGTATTGTCCAAGTTGGAGAGACCATAGTATGCGTTGCGAGTGAAGTATTTTTGTTATATATCTGTTGTATGTTTGTTATATATCTGTTGTATGTTTGTTATATATCTGTTGTATGTTTGTTATATATCTGTTGTTGCTGATGCTTGATTTTCAACAACTCAGACTAACCATGCAGAAAACAGCAAGGGATTTTGTTTCTTTGTGCACGGACACCATAATTGACGCAACAAAACGTAAATAAAAATATACAGGTAGCAAATCAGCAAACAATTTATGTTGCATGGGTGAGAAGAACCATATTTAATTGTACGTCAAGTACTGTTAGATACTTTGTAGGAAACAAAATTAAAATGTTAAAGAAAAATTAGCATTATATCAATCGCCAAAACCGCCAAAGAAATTAGTGCTCTAGTCATTAATGTAAAGATCACAATATAGACTGTGGCTCTGTCTACAGAAACGTTTGCAGAAGGTTTGGTAGAAAGGAGTACTCTGATCTGACAAGATTTGGTAGGAAGGAGTACTCTGATCTGACAAGATTTGGTAGGAAGGAGTACTCTGATATGACAAGATTTGGTAGGAAGGAGTACTCTGATCTGACAGTAGGACTATCATCATATTCATGTCGATATAATATTTTCACACATAATTTTTTGTCTTCTGTACATTATTGTCTTATTTTTCTTGATTTGTTTTAATCAACTCCTGGCATATTACCCCTTCTTACGTACTTAAAGAGTTTAACCCAAGTCGAAATGAGATATTTTTTAAAACTTCATTTTATAAACTATTTTTGTATCCATCTATACTAACCATGTCATTAGACAGTAAATAAATACCGTCACGACCAACAATAGCATTCCCGTTCCAATTATATACCCCACGCCCCAGAGAGAGAGAGAGAGAGAGAGAGAGAGAGAGAGAGAGAGACAGAGACAGACAGACAGACAGAGAGACAGAGAGACAGACAGACAGACAGAGAGAGACAGACAGACAGACAGACAGAGACAGAGGCAGACAGCAAGAGACAGTCAGACAGAGACAGAGATTTCAAAGTTTTGTTAAAGCTCAATGTGTCATTGTTTATCACGGGTTAGCACATCAACAAGAATTAATGTTATTTGATATTTGTATCAAGAACTTCTGCTTTATTAAAATTTGTTTACAGTTCATAACATAGGCTGTTATTGGAGACTGGTTTCCAAACAAAATGGATCGCCGTCTTCCAGGTGCTGACACAGAAGTAAATATGTTTATCTCCAAGGCGATATCGATCACGTATAATATTCCGTTGATACTAATTAAAATGTATTGTAATAAAGGAACTTTAATTACATCCAGCGATACAGTGAATTCAGTTTTTGAATCGATAAAGAATCTTTGCCACAAACATGCTTTTATTGTCTGTAGAGAGTCATTCTTATGTATCAACCGTGTTCTGTAAAGTATGTTGTCTTGTGTTTTAGATAAAAATTCCAGTGTGAAATATCTCGGGTACAGACAGATTTATAAAAACACAAAATAATTTATGTTTGTAATTGTGAAGTACCAAATTTTCGGTCGAATCTATTAAATAACTATTAGTTCTAGCCCAGCTAGCCATTTGTTAAATTTACGACACATCGTGCAGGAGAGGGTGTATGGAAAGGCTCGTCGACTGCTTTACTAATTAACATGTTGTTTATACAGGAGCCAAACTGACCGCTGTGACCTGGGGAAAGGTTCATTTTATCATGAAAGTGTCATGTTTTGATTTAAAACAGAGAATTGTTACTTAAAACCAAAGCGTGTCATCTTGACACGCTGATGTAAGCGACTTTTAAAGGAAAGCGCGAGAAAATATATTTGTTCTGATTGGTCACTGTTGAATAAGGTTTGTGTTTTACACGAGAAATCTTTAGAATATAATATCTACAAGCTGAAATTTACTTCAGTCTTGAAAGTTCCTCTGCAAGAGAGGACAGTGTAGTATTATTTTCGGAATAAAGACTCCGGAGAGAATTTTAGAGAAGTACCTCAGTAAAACAAATAGACCAGAAAGACCGCCAAAAATCAACGGTTGAGAGGCGCACCAAAAACACGAGGTATTTGTCTCAAAATCCACGCTTATCGTGATGTAATTAATATAATGTTTCTTCGTTACAGATCTGCATAATTTGTTGATACATTTGTACGAATAGTTTCATTTGTTACATTAATTTAGTAATGTGCTTTTGAATTATAAATTAGAAATCTTACCTTAATTCGTAGTTAAGGATGACGTAGTGTTAATTGATGTCGTAAAAACACTATGTAGAGTTATGATAGGAAAGTGTTACGGTAATTCTTGAATTTATCATATTGTTTGAATATTGATTGTGTTCTAAGATTTAATGTCTTACTTTAATTAATGAATTACATAAATACATGTGAATTCACCGAATTTTGATGTCGTAGATCATTTAGCGACAGTGTATAACGTATTAGGTCAATGCAAACCGAATTAACAGGTGGTTTAGCTGTATTGATCTGAATACATGTGTAGTTAATTACTATCCGTTAAATTGTTATCACTGATAGTAATATCTGATTGTTCGAACCAGGATAACGGACAGTCTCAGCTATTACCGTGTAGCAAGAGACTTATGATGTTTTACTTTTCTTTTGGAAGGAAGGAGGAAATTAGCTTTTATTTGGAGAGACGTGCAGTACGGAATTAAAGGAAGTACAATACGGGAAAAGGGAATTGTGAAGTAGAAGTTGCGAGGTGTATACATCGATACAGAAGACAAGTTTGAGTTCGAGCGGCACATCCACGAGGGAAAAGTATCTCGAGAGACTGGAACCTCTGGGTCAACATTTGAGTGAGCAGAGAACGCAGTTCGGCGATAACGGGTTATGAAAATCGAACAACGCGGATGAATTTGATTGAACTCTCGATTCTCTGATGAAGTTAACTATCAGTAATAGAACGGCTAAATTTGTTTAATTCTATTTTCAATCTATTTGTAATTCGGTGAAAGTTTAATTCTAAAACCACGTGTATTCCGAATGAAAGGAATTTTTACTGTGCATGTCTTTGATTAAATTGGTTATTTATCTTTACGGGGGCTCGTAGTTGTTTGTTCAATATATTAGCTCAGTTTACCACCATACATTCTATACTCGAACCGGGCAATTATACCATGACCATGGGCGGTCATCTCCGAGATAGCGAGTATCAGAGGGGAGTGGGTTAGAGTGTTGTTTTATATGTTGTGCAATACCTTTTGACAAGTGGGCTTGTACAATAATATACGAATAACGCTCATGACCCGCGAGACTCTGACAGTAATCATGAATAAAATAGTATGTATGTATGTATGTATGTATGTATGTATGTATGTATGTATGTATGTATGTATGTATGTATGTATGTATGTATGTATGTATGTATGTATGTATGCATGCATGCATGCATGCATGCATGCATGCATGCATGTATGTATTTGTGTATGTACTGATAGATAAATGGATGTAGCGATAAAGAGGTTTTTGTTGTTTTTTTTCTTCGCATATAGTTAACCAAATATGTAACATTAAAGGTACCTAGCTGAGAATGTGTGTGTGTGTATGTGTGTGTGTGTGTGTGTGTGTGTGTGTGTGTGTGTGTGTGTGTGTGTGTCAATGTCTGCATTGTGACCGTTTATAATCATGTTTAGTATTGGGTTATCATCCAGCAGACATGTGACATGATGTTCCACCCAGTCACATTATCCGGACACCTGGTCGATCAGTCATAACAGTAACATCTTAATGCTGAGCGCCAAGCGAGGCATCTGTTAGTACTATTTTGTTAAGTCTATGACTCAGACTGGGATCGAACCCATGACCTCCCGTATCCGAGCTCTAACCAATAGACCGGAGTGGTAGCTGGGAATAGGTCTAATTCCTGACTTTACATAACGATCTGTGAGAACACATACCAATCTCTACATAACGATTTGTGAGTACACATGCCGATCTCTACATAACGATCTGTGAAATCATGTGCCAATCTCTACATTACGTTCCGTGAGAACATATGTCAGTCTCTACATAAATATTTGTTTGAAAACACGTTAGTATATGCGTAACGATCTTTAATAACATAACATATCTTTACATAGGATCCATGATAACACAAGCTTATCTCTACATAAGGAATTTTTTTAGACAAATTCGGAATATAAAAATATGAAAAAGCTAGTTTGATTTTTATTTGTGAAAGAGTCGTAAATATTGCAAACGAAATAAAATATAACATTTATTAGACATACATACAGTCAAGAAATTAAGAAGACTTATTAAAACAAAATATATAAGAATAGGGGAATTGAAGGAGGCACTTAATAATGTCATCAAAGTCAGGTGCTTTCTAGAAGAATCATTAAATTTGATAGAGTGGGATTATGTGAAGTGGGGACTAGACCGACTAAAGAAAGCAGAAGCAATGATGAGAAAGGTGATGGAAGAAAAGGTGATCAAGATTAAAGATAACTGGGCTAAGGAGAGAAAGGAACAAAACAACAAAGAAGAAAGATTACTTTGATCAACTAAATCAGAGATGGATCAAAGTTCAGGAAAAGATTAGAGCTATGTGACATCATAACCGGAATTCCAAGGACGAACAGAAGAAGAAAACGGGAATCATTGGTAAAATTAAAAGGTGGTGGAACAACGGCATAAAATAAAAGAAGAAGAAGTATACAAAGGCCCTTTTCAGGGCCACTCATTTGCCTTTAAAAGATATTAGCTTTCTTTGAATGGAATTTCTCTTGTCGCTAGACAGACCCATATACAAATACAAATAATATTTCCCATGTTCAATTTCCCTTGTCGATAGATAGTCCCACTATATTCAATTTCCCTTGACGCTATACAGACCCACCATGTTAAATTTCCCTTGTCGCCAGAAAGTCCCAAATAATATTCCCATGTTAAATTTCCCTTGTCGCTAGAGTGTCCCACGACCTTTTGTCGCCAGAAGGTCCCAATCCCTTTTTGACTGGGATTTCCATTGTCACTAGAAATCTTGTCGCCAGTAGGTCCCAATCCCTTTTTGACTGGGATTTCCATTGTCACTAGAAATCTTGTCGCCAGTAGGTCCCAAGCCCTTTTTGACTGGATTTTCCATTGTCGCCAGATCGTCCCATATCACTACTAGCCACATTAAAGACAACCCATGAATAATTTGTATAGCTTGGACACTACACTAAAGACAAAACCTTGAATACTTTGTATAGGTTAGACATTATGTTGAAGACAAACCATAAATAATTTGTATTGTTTGGACACTACAATGAATGCCCATGAATAAGTTTTATAGCTTGGACACTACAATGAATGTCCATGAATAATTTGTATAGTTTGGGTCGTACACTGAATACAACCCATGAATATTTTTTTATAGCTTTGGACACTCCACTGACGACAACCTATGAATAATTTGTATAGCTTGGACACTACATTGAAGACACACCCTTGAATAATTTGTATAGCTTGGACACTACATTGAAGACCCATAAATAATTTGGACACTACATTGAATACCTATAAATAATTTGGACACTACATTGAATACCCTTGAATAATTTGTATATCTTGGACACTACATTGAATACCTATGAATAATTTGTATAGCTTGGACACTACATTGAATACAACCCATGAATAATATGTATAGTTTGGACGCTACATTGAAGACACACCCTTGAATAATTTATATAGCTTGGACACTACATTGAATACCCATGAATAATAGGTATAGCTTGAACACTACATTGAAGACACACCCTTGAATAATTTGTATATCTTGAACACTACATTGAATACCCTTGATTAATTTGTATAGCTTGGACACTACATTGAATACCCATGAATAATTTGGACACTACATTGAAGACACATCCATGAATAATTTGTATAGCTTGGACACTACATTGAATACCCATAAATAATTTGGACACTACATTCAAGACCCATGAATAATTTGTATAGCTTGGACACTATATCGAATACCAATGAATAATATGTATAGTTTAGACACTACATTGAAGACACACCCTTGAATAATTTATATAGCTTGGACACTACATTGAATACCCATAAATAATTTGGACACTACATTGAAGACCCATAAATAATATGTATAGTTTGGACACTACATTGAAGACACACCCTTGAATAATTTATATAGCTTGGACACTACATTGAATACCCATAAATAATTTGGACACTACATTGAAGACCCATAAATAATATGTATAGTTTGGACACTGCATTGAAGACACACCCTTGAATAATTTGTATAGTTTGGACACTACATTGAATACCCATGAATAATTTGTATAGCTTGGACACTACATTGAATACCCATGAATAATTTGTATAGTTTGGACACTACATTGAAGACAAGCCCATGAATAATTTGTATTATTTGGCATGTTACATTGATGACAATCTATGAGTAATTTTGTTGCTTTGACAGAATAGCAAACATAATTCATAGTTTTGGCTATCGATAAAATCAAACTTGACATGCATTACACTTTATACCCTTGCGTTCGGATCTGGTAGAATTTGTTCATTAATATTACTGGGATCACGGTATGTGTGCACCTCGTGAGAATGTGTTAATTAATAAATGTACATCAGGGTTAAACTCTTAATGGCATGGGTTTACGATGCGTTGTAAACCTGAGAGAGAGAGAGAGAGAGAGAGAGAGAGAGAGAGACAGAGAGAGACAGACAGACAGAGAGAGAGAGAGAGACAGACAGACAGACGGACAGAGATAGAGAAACAGACAGAGACAGAGAGAGCTCGGTGGTTGGATTACATTGTTCGTGTCGTCCGAGGGAAAAATTCGTACTAATAATAAGCATATCGTAGCTCATCATAGTCATGTAATGGCTGCTAAAAGACTAAGGTGAATTAGAATGCATGTCAAGATAAGGTGGGAATGGGAAACATAAGACTGAAAACAAGCGTTGTTTTCACATGCTTGCTCGTTTACGTAGCTAAGTGATGACACAAGCATGAACCCATGGACAAGCGCGTGTGTGTGTGTATGGACAAGCGCGTGTGTGTGTGTGCGCGCTGCGATCATTTTGTTAATTTTTTATCAATGTCGCATTGCGCCGATTCATTCATTGTGGTAGATATCAGTAAATTGTACATAAAACTGATTTGATGTCTATAGATATTTCTAAACAAATGATATTTTAAAAAGTAGATATTGATAGTGAATCGCGTCGATACTAATTTTTTTAAATTTTTGTTTTGCGATTCTCTTCTTGTTGAGTAGTACTGTGAGCTATGACTTTTTATTCTGTCAATTGTCATTTTCCCGTCATTCTCCATTTTCGTTTTCTCTATTACATGTATAATCTCTCTCAATTTACTTCCGTCATCCTCTTCATACGCCTATTGCTCTGATATTCAGAAAGTTGCGTCCAATTTCACACACACACACACACACACACACACACACACACACACACACACATACATACATACATACATACATACATATATATATATATATATATATACATACATACATACATACATACATACATACATACATACATACATACATACATACATACATACATACATTCTCCATCAGGCTCATTTAACTGTTTATATTCTCTATCCACACGGTATGACGCTGTTTTGAGTAGAACGTCTCTTTAAGAATGATTTAACATTGTTTGAATTTAATATCTGGTTACTAACAGGTTATAGTCTTTACAGCAGATACAATGAATGAAATCGCTGTTTAAAGAGAACTAAATCTAAGTCAATTGGCATTTCCGTTATCAGGGGAATTTTGATTTGATTATAGTCTTGTTCCTGTGCAATACAGAGATTCAAGAAGCTTTTCTATTTAAACATACTATTGATTTGCTGTGTAGGTTTACGGTGGCTATCTTTACTGGAAAACGTCGATATCATATCCTGATGTGATTCTGCTCTCTGATTGGTTGATCTAAATGCAGGGAGTATAAAAACCCAGTGACGTGTACACTTGTGTATTGTAACGGTTCCTTCATGACAACAAGGATCAACATTGTGTACGATCCCTATTCTAAACACACAAAAATCACTCAAGACACAGCAATGGTTGTTCGCGCAGCCGACAAAACAATTGTTCAGTGTGCAATAGTTGGAGATGGAATGGTAGGAAAATCAGCGATGGCATTCTGTTTCCTTGGGCAGAATCTGCCGAATGAATATGTGGCAACAGTATTCGAAAACTATGCCGGTAAGTGAATCTATTACGAGGACTTTTCACTTTGAGTACAATCGATTTAGAACTGCATCATAACGACAATTCTTCTATTTGCTAAATTTTGCTAAGTGCTTCAAACATACCAATATTCAATCAAATATGGAGCTAACGAGTCTTTACAAATGTTAAAATTGCACTTAATATTCATAGAAAAAAGAACTTTTGTTTGTGATTATAAAACTAGATTGGGACAAGGAAACGGATGGAAGGACTTAAACTATTTGTTTTGCGTAAATCGGTATTAATATATCTCTTAACATCAGTGGAATGAAAGGTAACCATGGATAAAGTTCTCGAATTATATATTCCTGTTTTTAATATTATATTTAAATGATTATTTTTCTCCACCCTACAGGACGAATCTCATTGGCTGGTGAACAGTACACAGTCAGCATCTTCGATTCCGCTGGGCAGGTAAATAAAGTCACCACTAAATCTCAACCAATAAATTAAGCCAACCACGATGTCTATGTTTGTAAAGGTCAGTTGTTATTGATATAAACACCAACAGCTATATTGCCGGAAAGATACGTTAACTAATTTCAGTTAAGAATGCATGAATTGTCCCACTAAACCGTATGACGCCTTCTGTTAGAGATTCCATTTCTAGTTTTAAAGCACAGTGAATTCGCTATGCCATCAACCTTAGTGTACTGATATTATGTCAAGTGAAATAACACTGACATTTTGCATGCGCGTGAAAACAAGTTGGATTGTGTTCTTACTGTAAGGTATTGACTTAGGTTTGTGAGAAAATGGGACCAACATCTCGTTTTAAAGAAAGCCATGCAAGTCAAGTATTTTTTCTCCATGTCTCAAACCCAAATTAGAGTTATAAAACTTAAATAGAAAATGCTCGTAAGAAAATAAAGTGAGATTAGCACATGGTATCATCGTTTTTCGCTGAAGAGCATGTCTTTTCATGTTTTACATGAGTGATGTAGACAAATACAGATGGATAGTTTGAAACCGGTCGATTTGAATTTAGTACCAGGGTTGGATTACAGATCTTTAGCTTCCTCTTGAACCCGTTTTTTTTTTCCCTTTCTTCTCACTACGAGAACCATACGTAATAAATTGAATTTTTTCAAAAATTGTTTTGAAATTAATTGTACTTTTAGTTGTGTTTCCATATATCAGCTGTGTGCTAATCAGGGTACAAATAAGTAATTACGTAGGCTATATAAATCTCGATGTGCCATTTCTTGCACTGTCACATGCTTTGAGTGATCCTTTATTGTTGTCTCTCATCTCATGTGACCCCGTATTCACATTCCAACGGTGAAGCAGATTTCGTGTCACGTGTGAGCTGTCAGGTCGTAATAATTATTTTTCCGAGTCTTTGCAATGTTAAATAACTGTAAAGATTAAAATGAATCTGACCCCAACAATATCATAATTTGTATATCACATCAGCAACAGCCTGTAAATTCACAGAAAGATAAACCAATTTTCTATTTGTCTAGTGAAAATTTTATGATTTGGCTTTCATTTAAATTACATTAGTTTGACATCTCTTTGTGGCTCTGCCTATATTATTTTGTTTCGATTGTATCGTGTGATTGAATTATTAACGTTATAAGTGTAACCTTCTGTAATTTCTTTGTGCTTGCAGCATTGCTATGAGGGGCTAAGGGCATACACATACAAAGACAGTGAGGTATATGTCGTCTGCTATTCTGTAGTCGACAGAGAATCATTTCAGAATGTTAGGGATTTCTGGATACCGGAAGCGAAAAGTTCCACGAAGAGGCGAAAACCAATTATTCTTGTAGGAACGCAGGCAGATCTCAGAAGTGAGAAAAGTTGTAACGTTAACAGTGTTGTCAAAGTAGACGAAGGAAACGAACTCGCTAAAGAAATTGGCGCCGATTGTTTCATGGAATGTTCGTCTTTTCATAACAAAGGCGTAAAGGAAGTGTTCGAGAACGCTGTCAAGACAGCTTTGAAATACAGGAAAAAGAAGACCAATATCTTCAATCGGATTCTTAGACGATACGTAACTCCTAATTGACAGAACACAGGCCAACCGGTACCAATCCCGTAATCATCCAGCCCTTTGGTTTGATCCTGTACTTACGCCGTTGGGCAGACCGAGATTCCACGAGGACTCAATTTTCCAAGAGTGGTGATGTTTTTAAATGATCACATCAATCTACCAATCCTAGTGGTCATACGCATCTAGAATAAACAATAGCTATGAAATGTGAATGTGGAAAAATCACGTGATGTAATTTTACGATCATAAAGGATTGATATTGTCAGTTGCATGTATTAATCATGTATCATTAATCAATGGACATTGGTCACTATTTGTTATCCGTTAAGCCACAAAGAATGCGTTTTCTGCTGCACTGGTTTTTAAATTAGGTAGTTATCTAGGTATTTTTAAAACTTTTTGAAAACATTTTATATATTAAAACGATTAGTAGGCTAAACTGGCTCAATTAGATGCACTAATCAATTTTCGAATTTTATTAAAAATTATTTATTATTTTTTATTTCAATATTAATTTTATTATAATGACTAGTATATAATGTGTACAAGCACTTCAAATACTTGGCTCATCCAGCTCAATTAGATGCAGAATTAAATTTCGGAAAGTTTTATTTGTTTCTAAAAATGTTTTTTTTTTTTTTTAAAATTCTGGGCAGAAAAGAAAACTGCCAGGGTCGGTAACGAAAACTAGGGACTGTCGGCTGACAGGAAACAGCCATTGTTTTTAATACCTTACATGTGTTAGGTTTGATTGCACAATGTCATCAAGAGCCACGTTATCATATATGCGAGTGGGTGACCGTCGGTCAAATGCTAACTGACCAACGGGCAATTTGATAATGTTGTAGATGGTAAGACAACGGTCAACCTAACCCAACAAGGGGTTGTTAAATTTAACGTTCTTGGACATTTTATTTGAATGTTGGACGATTCATGGTAATCATACAATGAGTTCATTCTCCCATCATAAGTGACGTCATCTGAACAATGCATTGTAATTACTTTTATCAGAGACACGGCAGCTGCTTGTTGTTTATAATTGTTTTCAAAGTGATAATTTGACTGGAAATCTAAAAATATTTACATTTTACGGCTTTTGGCATCTATAACAATTTCTTTTACGGCATCTGCAGTGTTATATCTGATAGAGGTAAGTACAAAAGGATTGAAATCATTTAAATTATGTATTTTTCGACTAAGGACGTGCATGTCTGTAGTAGAGGTTAACTTTTGTATAGTGATGAACTCGGTCGTTCTACAGGCTGTCGCTTAATATTGTCATTTTTAATAACAGACAGGTGGCATATATCGTGCTTCTTGTGGATTTTTGTGTTGTTTTAAAACTTTGGAAAGTTTTTATTATTGTTTACCAAAGATTGAAGACGCTTTCATTTGGGAAAAACTTGGATGTTTTTATCACGTCTGCAGACTGAATAGACAAAATATCGTTATATATCCGTATCCAGTGTCACACAGCTAACTTTATATACTATAGCCTGAAATTATTGCCTTATTCGATCTTCTAATGTGATAAAGTAGCTAGGACTTTTCGTAGTTTTGCAGTTTTTCACATTTGAGATACTAGTGTTAATTAAAGGGCAATAACTTGATAAAGGCATATGACTCCTAAGTGTCCTATTGCTATATTCCAATGCAATTATGCCGAAGTCCCAATGTACCTTCAAACTGCGAATTGTTGAATACATTTTATTCAAACTTTGACTAAAGACATTCCAGGAACGCTCAAGGTGACAAAGTGATTCTCTCGTATAAAACATGCTGCCTAAACATACCTTATTCTTGCAAAAATAATAGGGTCTTATGTTATTGTTTTTCGGAAGTGGGGTGACAGAAGCTATCATAGAGAGACAAGCATATTCCTTAATCTCTGATGAGGATTAGATGTGACGGTGTAGAGATCCAAGTTGTTTTTATATATTTAGTATTGGTTTTAAATCAAACTATGTAAACGAGACTGAGTTTTGTATGTTATATGGTCTCTATTTATTCAGAATGTATTTGTAAACGATTTAACACAAATTGTGTTTATTAACAATACACGAGTTTGTTGCAAACTTTAAAACTTTATGATACGACGAATGAACATAGGTTATTGTTCATGCAATTAATGCTTTGCGTATGATATGATATGATTATATATATATATATATATATATATATATATATATATATATATATATATATATATATATATATATATTCATTCTGTATTTATTTAATTATTTACTTTTTAAAAAATTATTTATCGATTTATTATTGTTACTTGTTTGTATCTGGTATTTCTACATAGCTGCTGGTCAGCATTGAGAATAACATTGTTTCATGAAAACTGAAATCTATAATAAAATGTATTTGTGTCATTACTAATTGTTCTTTTGCTGTTTGTTTCTACTAAAAATGAAAACGAATACATATTTCAGAGTCCCTATCATTTCTCACGTACACGTACAAGACGTGTCAGGGCACATGTACATTTACAAATAGGCAGCAACCTGCAAGATACAGTAGTATTATAAGACAAGGTTTCTGGATCAACAACCTATCACTGAAGAATATAAAATCAATTTAATAAATGAATTATAATATAAAATGAATAATAATGCTGAGCAAATTAACGAAACAGACATCGAAGACGATGACTTACTTGATTATGAACATTATAAATCGATGGAACAGAATAAGATCAGAAATTTTATATTTAATGAAGTTTTGGAAAATGAGACTGATAAAGAGCAAATAAAAAGAAATGTAGAAATATAATACAAAAGAAGATACAGTTATAATATAGTTACTAATAGAAAATATATTCGGCGACTTGAATCGCTTGTAGACGAGGAATTTATGTTTATATATGCGGTTAAAGTTATAATGAAAAATATAAATTATAAAGGTGTTACGTGCTTAGGCTCGAATAAACAGTAACATAGAAAGAGTGAAAATAACAAGCTTGTAAAAACTTAATAAACAATTTACTGAGCACAAATATTTTCCAGAAAAGAAAAATAAACTTACGGTTTTAAGAATCAATACCAAAATTAATCCAAAAATAATTAAAAATATTATCCACTAGAACAATTGCAAATGTCCTGGTAATAAAATGTCCAAATAATTCCAAGTTCGAATCTTAGTGAAGTATCCAAGATGGAAGACGATGTCACGTGACGAAGTCAGTTCTTGTTAATAAAATTCTATGAGCACAATTCTTTTCCAGATAAATAACAAAATAAATCTTCTTGATACAAACGAATTGAAATAATTTCCAATACAAGGTAATTTAAAATAACTCAAAACGACACAAATTAATATTCTAACAGCCCAAGTTCTACTAAATAGTTCGCTCCGAAACATAATTTATATACCTGTTTTTACGTAAACAAGGAACAGAGCACATGATCTTCTAGAATCTTTAGAACAAATTTACGTTCAAAAAATCTCGTACACACCGTATGACCCAGATGAAAATCAGTTAATTTCACTCTCAAGAACTAAAAATAGAAAGATTTTTATAACAAAGCTCCATAATGTCCTTGGAATCAACCAGTCATTTTTAAAGCTTGTTTACAACTCTAAAGCCAGGTCAGAAATGAGGTCAACATCTGGTGTTTATTTGTAAAGTACAGGTCATCCCACTTTTTAAAAAAATATCTCCCAATGAATGAATCTTAAACTTAAAATGTCAAATTTGAATCTGACAAACAAACAATTAAAACAAAAATAAATAACTTAAATCAAATATACGTAACAAAGGTGAAAAAACATATACTTAAAAAAAACGTTTTAAGCATTTTTAATCGAAATGTTTTTTTTTTTCACGGCGCCGAAAAATCAATTAAATAAATAAATAAATAAATAATAATAATAATAATAATAATAATAATAATAATAATAATAATAATAATGAGGACTTTGTATAGCGCCTAATCTTTCGAAGCTCTAAGCGTTTTACACCATGAATAATTATATGACTACACTACTGAACAACAAATGACAAAAACAATGAAATCGGAAAACATAAAAACATGCTGAAAACATATAAGATACAAAACATGATTAGGTCTCTAAGTTTGTCCCTGCAGTCGAAACAGGTGAGTCTTAAGAGCACTCTTAAAAGGGACCATTGTGTTTTTGTGTCTAATTTCAATGGGCAATTCGTTCCACGTCGCCGGGCCCTGGTGTTCAAACGAACATTGTCCATATGACTTTGTTTTCACCTTGGGAACAATGAGTATACGATTATCAGAAGAAGAGCGCAAGGATCTAGCTGATGTATACACATGGGTGAGGCTGGATAGGTATGTTGGACTAGAGTCTGTCATTAAACAAAGCACAGAGAACAAATTTTGTGTTTGAGTCTGTGTCGAATTGATAGCCAATGTAGGTTACAGAGCAGTGGTGAGATGTGCTCTGATCGAGGTACTCTAAAGATGATCTGTGCAGCTGTGTTTTGAACTTATTGAAGTTTATAGAGTAAATATTGTGACGAACCAGACAGAATTGAGTTACAATAGTCCAGTCTAGAAAGTACTAATGAACACACAAGTGTTTTCGTGGCATCAACTGAAAGATATTTTACGAATGGAACTGATGCGTCTCAATTCAAGATAGGCAGCCTTGCATATGTTCATGACATGTTGGTGCAATGTGAGAGTACTGTCTAGAGTAACGCTTAGGTTCCGTACTGACTGTGAGAATTTAATGTTGGTGTTGCTGATATTTATTGTCTGCGGTAAAGGATGTGAATGAGAAAGTCTTTGTGTTTTGATCAGAATAGCTTCAGTTTTATCATCATTCATCTGCAGTTTGTTACATGTCATCCATGATTTCACATCAGAAATGCACTTCTCTACTCCATGGATGGTAGTATCAACTTCAGTTGGGTGGCTAGACTTGTATATTTGGGTATCATCAGCATACTATTGGTGCGACACTGGGTGATGATCTATGACACTTGAGAGCGGCTGAGTATACAGAATGAAGAGAACAGGTCCAAGAACAGATCCCTGTGGAACACCACAACATACGTCAACTGGTCTGGAGTGTATTCCATTTGCAGATATAATTTGTGTTCTGTTAACTAAGTAGGACTTGAACCACTGTAAGTTTTTATTCTGAATGCCAAATACATGCTGGAGACGGTGAAGTAATATATCATGGTCTATTGTGTCAAATGCTGCAGATAAATCCAGGAGAGTGAGGACTGTAATCTTTCCACTATCCAAAGCAGAGAGCATGTCACTAAATACTTTCAGAAGAGTAGTTTCCGTACTGTGGCAAGGGCGATATGCAGACCGTACATTGCTAAAAAGACTGTTTGAATTCAAATGAGATACAAGTTGAGTTAGACCAACCTTTTGTAAAATTTTTTATATGAAAGGGCGATTAGAAACTGGGTGGTAGTTCTTTAAATCGTTATGATCCAGTGTTGGTTTCTTCAGAAGTGGCTTTACGCTGGCAGTTTTGAAAAATAATGGGAATTCCCCTGATGAGAGAGAGAGATATTAATAACATCAGTTAGTGAAGGCAATATTGGGTCTAAGAACTCAAGCAGCAGTGATGTCGGAATTGGATCAAGTTCACAAGACTTTGGTGCACTTTTCATCACGATTGTCCGTACTAAATCAATAGAAACAGATTCAAAAGCTCCTTACGGTTGTCGCTGAAATTCTGCATCATAACAGTATGTTGACGAATCAGTTGAAATTGTGCTGTCAAGCGAATCTCTAATGGTTTGTACTTTGTCATCGAATAAATTTGCAAATTGGTCTGGTAGGTCTAGTGGAGAGAAGGTTGTTGGAAGTGGTGTACATTTGTTCCTTGACATTAGTTTCTTAGTTATCTCGAAGAGCTCTTTGATGCTGGAACTCTCCGTGATCTTAGTACTGTAGTGGGATGATTTGGCTAAATAGACTATGTTTGTGACGTTCTTCTTGGCGGCTTCGTAGATTTTTTTTATGAATAGTGAGTCTGGTGGAAAGCCAAAGCCTCTCTGCTTTTCGGCGATGTCTTTTAGCAGTGCGAAGCTGGTTCCTAACACTGCTATACCATGGAGAACACTTTTTTTTATTGATACTCCGCATTTGTTGGCTGGCGCATGTTTTTCAAGCAATGAGCGCAGGCAGTTATCAAGTTGTTTCGCTGTTGGATGTAAGAAAGTTGTCAGGTTTTCTTGGATGTCATGCATGAATTTGGTTCTATTTATCATATGGAGGTTTCTCTTAGTAGCAAATAGAGGTGGAGGGTTAGGGACTGATACGTCGAGATGGCATACAATGCAGAGGTGATCCGATGCAAGTTCGTGGGATACAAGGGTGGATTGCAGAATATTATCATCAGGTCTATACAGAAACCAGTCTAAAATGTGACCAAGTTTATGGGTAGCTTGGTTAACTGACTGTTTACGATTGAAAACATGAATGGAATCTAGGAGTTTTGACATGTATGGTTGACCAGGACAGTCAAAGTGAATGTTGAAATCTCCAAGAATAATTAGGTTGCCACCTATCGAATTTCCTTACTCTAGAAGATTTTGAAACTGCTCCAAAAAGAGAGATTCAGTCAGCTTGTTTTTTTCTACTAGGAGGAGGACTGTAGAGATATAAAAAAATGCACTGACCATTGTTCCAGTGTGAGAGTTGTTTGGACTAGTTAAAACGATGTGTGGCAGAAATTGAAGATTGTGTTGTACTTAAGGCATTCGATCATGGAATTCTTTGTAATTAAAAGCAATTAAAACCTGCGAGAGTTTCGGGTGAACGACTTGATGGAGTAATCGCTGGGTGTTAAATCCGCACACTTACATTCATCACCTGCGGAATGTAACCATGTTTCTGTCAGAAAGAAGACGTCAATATTCTGGTCGTTGATAAAATTAACAATTTATGTGCGCTTTTCCGGTGATCCTACAGATTGAGCATTGCATAATGCTATCCCTGGGACAGTTGACACAACTGTTGACGATTTAAGAAATGATGAATGTATTCCCAGTTCGTTTAGTCTTGAGCACAATGTAGTATCCAGAACCAATGTGTGGTCATTTAATCCAATTAATGAGGGTCCGTTATATTCTAAGCGGTAACGTGACGGCAGTTTATTAAAAAACAAATGACGTCTTAACACTGGGACAAAACAGCTGAGAAAAATTCTAATTGTTCTCGTTTCCAAAACAAGGAGATGAATTAACACATACGAACTGAACAGATAATGCATGATGAAACACAATAATGTAGACGATGATAGAAAACAAGCACAACTATAATAAATATAGCACAAAATCGGAAGAGCCTATCTCGAGCAGTTAAGCGATGGCGGCCATCTTTCCTGAAGTTAAAATGTTAAAAATATAAAAATGAATGACGATGAGCTAAGAGATATAACTTTTAGATTGGTACAAGAACAAAATAGAATTTATTAGAATGAAATATAATTAGTATAATACTTAATCAATGTGAATCTGAACAGATATAAATTAGTAATCAGATTATGAGAGCTGCAGAAATAGAATACAATCATACATAACAAAGATAACGTTGATCTAATAACATTTACATTACGGATGGAAGACTTATATCATGAAGAAATGCAATTTAGAAGGAAAGCAAGAGAACATAATGAAAATTATAATTACCAGAAAATTAGGTATCATATATTTTATTATATTTATCTTCGTAATGTCTTACTTTGAAATGTAAAATACCAGTAATAAGATTATCAATTATCTAGAACTCATTAATAAAATAAACCATCTCATATTTAGCACAACATAAATATGATCGAATCTTATCCAATATCCTTTATATGATCGAATCTTATCCAATATCCTTTATATGATCGAATCTTATCCAATATCCTTTATATGATCGAATCTTATCCAATCTCCTTTATATGATCGAATCTTATCCAATATCCTTTATATGATCGAATCTTATCCAATATCCTTTATATGATCGAATCTTATCCAATATCCTTTATATGATCGAATCTTATCCAATATCCTTTATATGATCGAATCTTATCCAATCTCCTTTCATAAACCACCATAGATACCTTACCAGATTTTTCTCGATTCTATTTGTGGCTCTAATTATCATAACGATGTTGAGAAACTGAAACAAACTCCTGAAATAATCAACACAAATGGGTTTAAGGTTGCTCCACTAAAATCTATACCGGATCAAGTTAATAATAGGGGTAAATATGCATTTATTATAAGAGAATTTCCGTAATTGTTAGAACATTTTGTATCCACCATAGTCTTTTGTGATAAAATTTGTAATATTTAATTAAGCATTTATCTCATTATTTGATATATTTTCAGAAATCTGGTTGAAATCAATTGTTTTCTTTTTTTCATTACATAGTCCTGTTGTAATAACATTTATAATGTATCCACGATATAATTTAATGTAATATTCAATTGTTGATAGTAAATCCTTATGTATATGATTATTTTAGAAATCTTAATATTTTTTGTAAACATCCGACGAGGTGTCTTTATATCTTTAATCAGTCAATATAACCGCTCCGGTGGCCTAGTGGTAAGAGCGGGAGGTCGTGAGTTCGATCCCCGGCCGAGTTATACCAAAGACTTACAAAAGTGGTACTAACAGCTGCCTCGCTTGGCGCTCAGCATTAAGATGTTAGTGTTAGGACTGGTCGGCCTGGTGTCAGGATAATGTGACTGGGTGGGACATCATGTTACATGTCTGCGGCAAGATTCCCCAATGCTAGACATCACTATAAACTGCCTCACTGCAGACATCGTAGTGATATGACTGAAAAATTGTTAAAGCTACGTTAAAAATCCTAATCAAACAAACAAACAAATCATCACTTTTAACAACATAAACATACATGTTTTGTATATAGCTGCTACAGTTATAGATTTGCTAGTAGTGCATAATTATATTCCATTTCATCAATATAACCTGACACCAAAGTTATTTAAATGTAATGTATAATTTTCATTTGCAACATGATACTTTATGATAGCATATGCTGTTGTTCTGTTCGGGGTGCTCTGAGCGTGTGTGTGTGTGTGTGTGTGTGTGTGTGTGTGTGTGTGGGTAATACATTTGGGGCACGTCGTGCTCCTTTGGTAGTAGCTCGTCCACCTTTGGTCACCACCAATCGCTCAGCTCTCACTCGTGGCTCCAAGCAGCTGTAGCATGCGCAACGGCCACACCACGGGCAAAGGCTTTGACTGGCCGGCTAAACCAGGATAAGGGTAGCCGACGGCCTCAAACCCACGGTGAGTTAGGAACTTGTCTATCCTTGCATGCAAAGCCAGCCTCAGCAGATTGGGCGGAAGAGATCTAAGATATCAATATGCAAATACCATTCGTGTTATAGGCTGCATGTACTGTGCATAGTTGATTCGTTTTCTATAAGTGAATAATTGCGAAACATCCACCCACCCACGCACGCATATACATACATACATACATACATACATACATACATACATACATACATACATACATACATACATACATACATACATACATACATACATACATACATTCATGCGGTATATCTTTGAGTGAAGAGACATCCATACTTTATCTTTGTATTATTCTCTCTATATGCAGTTTTTGTCAAGAATACACAATTTAATACTTTGCGAAACGAAGCCGATTCTAATGCAGAAACTCATTTGTACTTGGCTTACTCATCGGTTTTGATCTAAAATGTGTATCAACGGTCATTGGCTTCCAATTTTAAGCTCGCTCAGTTTTTATGTGTTTGCCAAATATTCACAGTAAGCATATTTGTGTTTTTTTTGTGCCTGAAGCTAGACGGAAGGGATATATAATGAGGTGAAATTACCTTTGCTATACATCATCGTAATGAAAATTCTCTCCAGATTTTCAAGGACATAAAGTTACAAAATATAAATTCTGTTGAGTTAAGGCTTCTGGCGAATATACTGTAGGATTTTGTCTATCTTATGTCTGAAGTAAACATCTCCGAATCTATCAATGGCATCTCATATGGGATCTCTCTTCATCAAAATAAGAACATTATTTAAAACACTAGTAGTGTCATAAACATGTTTTCTTCCAGCGGAAGAGACTTATCAAATTAGCACCTCTTTTACATTACAAACAAATCATAGAGAAGAATTCGTATCTTGACTTACTTCAAGCCATAGTGTAGCCCACTTCTTAGGTTTCAGTAGCTGTTATCAAACACAATATCGCAAGTGTAATACTTTACAATATTAGTGACATTGGAAACGACTATGCGGTTTTTAATTTTTCCCTTAACGGCAATTTCATTTTACTTTTGTGAGTGACAGTGATTTTCTGTAATAACAAAATTTCCTTTTAATAATTATTATTGTCATTCATTATATCAAACAGAGATTTAATATTTAGAGTAGGTTCGACACAATCTTTATAACTCGAGTTAGAAAGGGACCTAGTTATGAAGCGAACACAAGAACAGTTCAAACAACAATAAGCAGGCGGCCAACAACATATTTCCTTAAAGAAACATTTAAAATGTGAATTTTTTAACAAGTTAATAAACTCCATCAAAAGCTTAGAGTTACATGTATCTTATAGTCGCGTCCACATGAAATTGCTAATTTATATAGGATCATAATATTGTTATGTATAATTGATTTAATTTGTATTTGATTTAACAGTTCGTTTGTTAGTTTTACTATTTTTATTCCATTATATGCTATTGTAATTTACCTTTGTTTACTGGAGTTGATATCGTTCAGTTCTGACTGTTTTTTCGTTAACAACTATTACTGTAAACTTTCTATCTAATGCTGACCTAGTTCTTGATATTGATACAGATTCAGAACCAGTAAGAATTGAAGTGAACATTTTTGTAATATTCTTTCTCATAGTAAGACTTATAAAGTGAAATCGAGGGCATACTTCGAACACGTGACAAATATCGTGCATTAGTCAGGTTCTTCCAGTGGATTGACCCACATCCAGGCATTTGTATTTTTCCTTCAAATTATTTGGATTCCAAGAGATTAATTTCCCCTGGAAATAGGTGTGCTCTAAATTAACTCTTGAACAAGGACAGTTATCGAAATTTGCACAGAGTTCAAACACTGAATATCTTTTTATGTGATTCAACAAACAACTGTTGACACATTAGTACGATACTGACGACAACATACGTCATCACCTTCCATTTGGGGATTTCATCGGGATTCGAACTAAGTCTCATTTGGACTTGATATTACTGAGACTTCTCATTTTTAATTCTCTGATTATTTTTGGATTTTAATAGTAAAACCACTAGTTGTTTTCTTCTCATTTTGATCTTGTTTTTTTTCTTCTAGGGAAATAAATTGTTAATTTATTAAAATTATCCAAAGCTTGTTGCCTTAACTCTTTTCTTGTTACTGTTTGAAAAAGCCTTAACGCGTAACAATATCAAGATAGGTATCAAAGCATACATGTTGAAGATATTAAAGATATTTAGGATTTAGCTTATTTCCGTACATTATGTTGTACTAGTGTTACCTGTTGAGACTTCATCCTAGACATTTGTAACAAAATATCCATTCATCCATCCATCTACTGGAGTTAGTAGGTTGCGATTGCTCTGCTCACATACAATATATTGGGAATGCATGTTTTCGTCAGTTTTAGTTTTTGAATTAGGCAGTGACGTGCTAAAGGCAAATGACACCGATAAAGGCCCAATGACGTTTTGACGCCCAAGAACCTCTGGCACCTGTGGTTTTGCCATCCCAATACCTCAGTTGATTCGGACGAAATCTCTGTCCGCCCTTTCATCCCCGTTGCTTCAATCACCTGCTATTGTATATGAACCTTCAGCATTCAAATTTTGTGTTGATAAAGATACTGCATAAATCCAAATATCTGGTTCGACAGAACAATGGAAAACACCATGATGGCTAACGAATCAAAGGGCAGTTTTATTGGAAAATGGAAAAATAGACGATAACATCCTCGCAGCATAACCTGGAATGCAATGAGAAAACACAGGATTTTCTTTTCGGACTTGAGTTCAAAAGACGATTATCAATGTAGTAATTTATTTCTTTGAAAATTTTACAGCAATATATAAATCATACACTTCTGCTTGAAACGATGTGCTTGATTCTGATACATTTGGGATTTTATTTACACATTTAATATGTAGATTATGCTGCTGACTTCTTTTGAATGTTGACTATAACAACCAATTTTCAAACTGTCACCAATAATGGATTTATCACCCTATGTTAAAATGTCACCAGTAATGGTTATATCACCCTATGTTAAATTGTCACCAAAAATATTGAATGTTGACCATATTCACCAATGTTAAACTGTCATCGATAATGGTTATATCACCCACTGTTAATCTGTCACCAATGATGGTTATATCACCCTATGTTAAAATGTCACAAGTAAGGGCTATATCACCCTATGTAAAATTTTCACCAATAATATTGAATGTTGACCATATCCACCAATGTTAAACTGTCACCGATAATGGTTATATCACCCACTGTTAATCTGTCACCAATGATAGCTATATCACCTTATGTTAAAATGTCACCAGTAAGGGCTATATCACCCTATGTTAAATTTTCACCAATAATGTTGAATGTTGACCATATCCACCAATGTTAAACTGTCACCAGTAATGGCTATATCACCCTATGTTAAACTGTCACCAATGATGGCTATATCACCCTATGTTAAAATGTCACCAGTAAGGGCTATATCACCCTATGTTAAATTGTCACCAATAATATTGAATGTTGACCATATCCACCAATGTTAAACTGTCACCAGTAATGGCTATATCACCCTATGTTAAACTGTCACCAATGATGGTTATATCACCCTATGTTAAAATGTCACAAGTAAGGGCTATATCACCCTATGTTAAAATGTCACCAATAATATTGAATGTTGACCATATCCACCAATGTTAAACTGTCACCAGTAATGGCTATATCACCCACTGTTAATCTGTCACCAATGATGTTGAATGCTGACTATATCCAGAAATGTTAAACAGTCACCATTAATGTTGAATTTTGACTATAACCACCAATGTTAAATTGTTACCAATAATGTTGAACGTTGACTATAACCACCAACGTTAAACTGTCACCAATAATGGCTGTATCACCCCATATTAAACTGTCACCAATAATTATGAATGTTGACTATATCCTCCAAATTTAAAACTGAAAAAGATTTTAAAACATATATCAACGACTGATTTCCTCACCTTCCTCTCTCGACCATGCTCCAACAGTTTTGCTATTTCCTCGATTTTTTTTTTATTCTGACCGCTTTATTTCTTTCTGGGCATCCAAGTCGTCAATTCTGTGCTCGTCACATCGCTTTTATTTTTTATCCGCACTTCCGTCTTCGGACTGTCCCGACACAGTCTCTTTTGGAGACCTGTTTATTTAATGGACACAATTATGCTTAAAATCTCTTCATGTACCACTTTCTATATGTACATAAAATTACTCACTTACGTTATTTAAAAGCATACTAACTATCAAGACGCTGCGTAAACTCTAACTTAATACGGTAGTACATTACCCTCGCTTCGCAGCGACGACCATAGATTAGCACGTGAATGGTCTGTCGAACACAACCGTATTCCTTCACCTACGATGCTACATGCTGATTGCTGTTGCATATAAATAACAAATTCTAACTCACATCAATCCTTAACCTACAAGTTTTCTTTAAACATTACAAAATCAGATATAATTAGGTAGTTATCGTTAACTCACGATAATCAGTATCGTACTAATAGGACAAAAGAAATTATTTCATTTTTTTGTCTTCATATAATCTTATTAAATCCTACACATGAAAATTTGGATCGCATGCAATCAATTCTACCATTGAACTAATAACAGTAAAATGAGCACATTTCCATGAAATAGAATAAGCGATGCGTGATATCGAACTTAGTCACATTTGTATAAAAACTACAATGAAACTATAGAATACTAACTGAAATTAAGATTGCGTACCTTAATGCTCTTTTGGACATTGTGCGTCCTCTCTCTAAACCAAGACAGCCACCTGGTTACATTTCGGACTAAAGAATTTCGACAAAGGTTGTCACTTTAAATTCACATTACTTCCAAGGTATACGTCACTCGCACCAATCGTAAGTCAGATTCTTTGTTTTGAATATTCATCTTTCACGAATCTTTTACAAGTTTCAGAGAGGACAAAAACTTCATGACTTATATCTAATATCTTGTTCAATGTAAGTTGTCTCGTCAGTCTAATTAAAGCCAGGTCCCCATTTCCTACGTGAAGATCTGACAGCAAACTCTCAGGGGTTATGTTAAGATAAATGATGTTTTTGCCTTATTCGCTAGTTTACTGAGACTGAGAAGTATAGTATGAAAATCATCAATGTTTACCGAACGATTTTATTGACTTTCAAATCCCTGAAAGCTGAATTTACACTAATTCAAAGGTCAACAGAATATGACCCCAAAGAAGTCGCTGTCGAATTTTCACGCATTTCACGAAGGACAGTATAGATCTTATTTTATTCAGACTGTTACCTCTATTTTAGGATAAAGGAAAAAAGAAAACTTATACAAATTTTAACAATCTACAAGCGTGCTTCATTAATTTATAATGATTTGAGCGCTGTTTGGGAGGAAATTACACAAATTAATAAAGACAAAGTTGCAAACACATAAACAACAACTGGACTGTGACTGCTTTTATTAAGTGAACTGTTCATAATTAAGTGCAATTTATACGATATATTTTCAGTAAAGTATCACGACATTAATAAGAAACACGAATATACATATAAACAAGAGCATTTTGCAGTGAAATCTTACATTTACTAAGTGAATAAATCTTGGTCAATTTGTTTCGAGTACTAGCGTTCACAATTACACATCAAAATTAATCTTTATCCATTATGTTACCAATCAGCCATAATGTACAACTCATTAATGCTGCCAAGAACATTGTTCAAAGAATATCTTGCTTGGAAGAGATATTGATCGGTTTAGTGAGCATATTGCCTGATTCTGTAACGTACGAGTTTGCTCAACTCATACAACAAAACAAACACTACAAATGAAAGGACAAGTGGTAACAGTTCAGAATAAAAGTATATCGAACCGGTCTATGTAGGTTAGAGGCAGAAATAAACATAATATGAAATCCATGTATAATTTTATTTAAAGCTCTCTTACGGACTGAGCATGAGAAAAAGTGATATTATAACAGAAACTATACAAACGTAATTAGAATAAGGACCTGCAAATCTGACAAATAATGCAGGTACCGTATGTTTGATCTATATTGCTTGTTCTACCGATTACTGCTACCAAACTGCACAAACCCATATATGCATGCACGTTATGGAATGGCGGATATGGCTCTGTTTAGTTAGCAGGTGGACTCGTCTTATAAGCGAGTGAATACGGCAGTTGGGCAGTGACGATGGTAGATCATCTACTGATGTAGAGATGTTACCTTCAAAATGCATGTATCTTATGGTAATATTCTGTCCAGCGCCTGCTGCTTAGAAATGACTAGTGCATTCAATGAACACAAAATCGGTCAAACGATCTCAACTTCTATCAATAAATCTGTTTTTCTGTCTGATTTCACAACTAAATAGAATTACAGCGCATTTAATATTTCGTTCCTTAATTATTTCTTTCATAAAGAGTGCACGAGCACTTTAATGACGTGGTTGTTAATATCTAGGCAACGGTACTATAACATTAAGTACCAAGTGTTATCTGAATCGAAACACTTCAGGAGACGTAAAAGTTAATATGTACCAACAAAGTATGCGAGAAACACACAGAGGCGTACCTAGAGTGTTTGGAGCCCGGGGACAAGATTCATTTTTACGTCCCCTCCCTCCATCTCTGAAACCAATTATTTTCATCAATAAAATCACCATCACCCAATACAACCTATTTTAAAGACTATTTTGACGCCCCCACTAGTCTGGCGCCCGGCTACATCTGTCCTCCTCTGCGGGAACCTTATTAGTTTCTTTGCAACATTAATGACATACTATTATTGTTCTTTTTGTTGTTGTTTGAATTTAGACATAATTACTCATTACTTCAGGTAGGATTATTTAAATCAATGTTAAATAAAACTAAGGGTCATCTTATTTATTCAAATCATCAAAATTGACGGTTTAAAAATAAAAAGTAAACATTCGTGGAGATCAAGGTTTATGGTTTGCCAGAAAGGGAACCATTTCCTGGGGATACAAATTCTCGATTCACACTATCTGCTATTTTGTTGTACAACAACAATTTCACAGTGGATTTATTTTTTGTGTGGCTATTAGGAAATTAAATCCACCATGAATATTTCTTATTTTAAGGCAGTTTAGGATCAATGTTTCAACATATTGGGATCAAGAAGTGTATAAATCAAATAATATTTTAATCGTTCAAAAACTTACAATTTATTTACGGCACCCTCACGTGATCGTATAATGACACTGGTCAGGATCAGGGAAAAAAAGAAAATTGGGAATTGGGATGATTGCAAAACGAACAGCATATCCCCACAAAGAAACAATGTATGTATGTATGTATGTATGTATGTATGTATGTATGTATGTATGTATGTATGTATGTATGTATGTATGTATGTATGTATGTATGTATGTATTTATTATATCTTGATGTTGCATTGAAAATATCTCTAACGTGTATAATATTGTGACTGGTTTGTTCTAAACAATTGAAGTCTGTTTTCTGTCCACACATGTGTATTGACGGTATTTTTTCAGTTAAATTATAAACTTATTTAATATTTTAAAACACAACTTTAAGTCAAAGGAGGTGATACAACTTGCATTCCTAATTGCAATAAAGCCACAGTAATAATTTAACAATACGGAGACCGACACATTTCTTAAATAATAATTAAACTTGTCTCCATACCCAAGCAGAAAGAATCAAGAAAATCACATATAAACCAGACTGGTGTCATTGTATGTTTGTGTATATAGCAGAAAATATACGATTTAGAATACGATGCAATAGTAAGTAAGGATATACCGATAGTAAGTAAGGATATACCTGATTTGTCTCTTTGTTGGCTTTGATCAAGGTTCTGTACGTCTGAAGGAAATAGATCCAAACAAGATCATCTTGATGACTTTGGCCCAGTGGGTGAAAAATGGATCGGAAAATACAGCAAAAGATATTAGGTCAAGATGATACAAGAGTCAACCACGTGCTTTGCTTATTTTAATATCTTTCTTGTTAGTTATAAGGCTTTCCTCATCTATTAACCTCTCATCTGGCCACGATATGTATCATTCAGGTTTCACGCAGCTGGCTGCTGTTCAGTGTGATCAGCAAAATCGGTGTCAATGGTAACCTAAATGGTCTTTATACAGGGACTTCATTTGAGGAGGGCAGGAAATTTGCATCTGCTGTAAAATTACTCTAGCCTATATACGAAAATTAACAAGCCCGTCAAGTTTTGCCACATACCCCCACCCCCGAAAAATTTAAATGACGTCCATGTCTTTATAGTTGTAACCTTGATCCAGGACAAGGTATTGTATAAACAAATGTATGGCATAGACAAATAAGGTTATAAAACACGTACATTAACAGATATTTATACTTCCGATATTGTTTATTCAATTTTCATAAATATTTAACAGCCGGGAGATTGTGTTTTGTTAATAACCAAGATTTGTTAATATTTTTTTACCATAGAGAAATCGCCTTGTTCAAAAAATTATCTCTACAAATTAGTTGCAGGTCATTTTCCTGGCCAAAGGGACAGAACAAAGGTCACAAAATTAATTAAACAATTCATTCAGCGAAAAATGATATAAAATAGACACAATTTATTATCACAAGTTAATAATTGAATAAGAATATTAGTGCGAGTTAGAGTTGGGTAATACGAACATACGAACAATTTAATTCCGAGGAATACCCGCGTTGAACTAGCGTGTACAGAAAATAGTAATGCCTTGAGTTAAGGAACTTGCGGGCCTGAATCAGTAACTGCGGCTTACTTACTATACAACTACTACCGCTATTTATCAGCAAACGACAGGCTATTTATGGCAGTTGGTATATGTGGTGCTGGATAAAATCGTGAATACCCTGTGAAAACTACCATCCCAATGAAAGCGACTGACACACAATATCACATACCCCCGTTGGTCTATCCGATAATCGAAGCTATATGGACAGATGTGAGGTATGAGCAATCTATACCGGCGAGTGCATTTGACCTAATAATTTGCTACAAAATTGCTCTAGTGTCAATTTTGATTTTTGTTTTTGTTGGTTTTGACAACACTTTTCACATTTTATAAGCTAAATCATGCCTAGGAAATGAAAACTAAATGCCTTACAAAGGGACACACAGAGGAATCATATCCTTACTGGCTTGAACGGGTATTGCAATTGCGACTCTTGGATCACGAGTCTAACGCTTTACCAGTTGAGTTACTGCAATGCAATTATAGTCATACTCGTTTGGTAGAACCTGTAGCTAGAAAACCGAAATAGAGAAAACAGATAATTGTTTATTCTGGTTAAAACAAATTTCAGATAACTCTCAATATATCATGAATGCTATTAAGCATTACGTATTACTTATTCATTACATATATTTAAAATAATGGCTTCTCTAACGCATATTTTTTTTATAAGTCTGTAACTTTGACATTCGAAAGAAAGGGTTACGGTTTCTGAATCACCGAACGAACATTAACTGCAATAGTTCTGGTCTTTTTCAAAACCAATAACATCAATTTAGGCATTATGGGATTGCGGACTTCATGAAATATATAATTTCTTCCTAAATTACAAGAGCTTGACACGGTGCAAATATTCGGTTTCGAAATTGAAGATTTTAGAACGGAAATTATCCAACGAACACTGACATATGTATGTGTTGCAAAGGAGCATGCAAATACACCTTTACGAAGATTTCTGCTTTGTTCAAATTATAACCAAAATATGTATCAGATTGACAGTGGCTAGCCAATACAACAAAACAAGGCAACGGGGCCAGGTATTTATAAATATTTTGTTAGTTTTTAACATACACGCATGCGCACGCTTTTCGATAAATGGATTAAAATGATAGGCACTGCGCTCACTTATGAAGACATACTAGAGGAGATCTTGATAGAACATGTCCATAGTACGTATTGGAAAGACCTGATCGTATTTTTAGCGCAACGGTAATTCGCGACCTTAGAAGATATCATTGTCATGGCTGAGCGATATGAGAGGGCACACGCTCGTCCAACCAACTGGGGTGGCAGGGATCTACCCAATATGTCACTGATATAAGGAAGGCTAACGAGTTGGTACCTCATAGTCGGAATGGTCAAAATGGTGGGAGCTAGGGCTGATAATCGCAGCCGTGATCAGTTCCGTGGCCCAGGAAAGACCAAATGGTTAGATAAGGATACCCCTTGTAAGAAATCTTAAGTTGTATGCTATGGCTTCAACAAACCTGGTCATATTCTCTAAGACTGCAGAAAACATCGTCCCGCGGTAAATGTACTGACCTCAGGCGCTGGCAGAAGGTGTAAACCAGTACAATGATCTAATACAGCAATAGCTATGGTAAATTGAGAGAAGGATACAGTACTGTATGACACCGGCTGTAGTTATCCGGCCTCGGTGGATAGAAGATTCTCTTCCGGTTGTCTACATCGACCTTGATTCGCCCTATGTGAAAAGGCGAATTCCAGCAGAGTACTTGTCAGTATTGTCGCACGACGTAATTGTAGGATGTAGGTATGTGTTGCCTCATACTATGACGAGTGAAGGTCAGGTTCGAAACCCTCGACAATTTGATGTCTGGAGAATAAAAGCGACTTTAAGAGAAAGATTCTACCCTTAATTCGATACGCGGGTATCCAAAGGAAAAGTCCTTGTGGAACTTGCCAGACGGTGAGGTAGAGTTCGCGCTGAAACGGGATATCTTGTATCGATACGTCCGAAAAGGATCTGAGAGGTATAAGCAAGTGATTGTACCTCAATCTAAGAGAGAAGTGCTTAGGCTAGCACATGAGTATACTCGGTAGTCACATGTGAATGGCAAAGACAAGAAATAGGTTAGTGAAGGAATTATATTGACCACGAGTGTAAGGAGGTTTTCTCGGTCGTATGACAAGTGATTGATGAACCTTTCTTGAGGGTGCCGATTGGCTTGAGAGGTCCGATAAAACCTGCGTCAGAAAGTGGCAATCATTATGTGTTTACGATTGTTGATTAGGCTACACCATACCCGGCGGCTGTTGCGTTTGAAAACTTTGATTCAGTGTTGAGGCTTTGTTAGGAGGTTGGTCCAGAGTTGGTGTTCTTGAAGAGATACTAACTGATGAAGGGACGCAGTTTGTTATCCAGGTGATGTAAGAATTGAAGCAGTTACATTCCATTAGCTACCGGACTACTTCACCGTATCACCATCAGTGCAATAGCCGAGTAGAGCGTTTATATGGGACTTTGAAACAAGCTCTGGAGAAGTTGTGTGAAGTTCGACCCAAGGAATGAGGTCGATACCTTCCCGCGATACTTTTCGCGTACCGCGAAGTACCCCAAGCTAGTCTCGGATTTTCAATTTTCACCTTTCGAACTAGTTTATGGGAGAACAATGAGATAACCCGTGGCTATATTGAACCAATTATTTAAGAGTTTAACGTTGTTTTTTCTGCGTTCATCGTGGTATAAACTGTCAGTTGCCGAATCACACAGCAAATAACGCCCGAAGGGCGTTATGTAAGCTGTGTGAGTCGGCAACTGACAGTTTATACCACGATGAACGCAGAAAAAACAACGTTAAACTCTTATAATTTAAATTTAATTTGTTTGCTATGTTATTTTGTTTCCATCACTCAGTAAGAAACATAAATCTTAACTGAGCGTAGTAATACATAATTTGGTGTTTTTTTACGTAGCTTTTTATAGCACTTTGGGTTGTCCTGCTTGATCGTAATAAGGTCATCATAATATCAGTCCTTGATTCAATGGAAGCCTTTGTATGGAATTTGCTACCGTGATTTTGATATTTTACCTTAATGAACACGTGTATTCAAAGTGGAGCTCTGTATTTAAAGTCAGGATTCATGGCCAAGAATGTATGCGTTCATATACTGCCAGTGTGATGTTGCATATGAGTGATCTAATTTCGTTCTTCAAAACCTATTTTCGTGTATATAAACAGGCTTGACTAATACATCTAGGTGTATGAGGTTAGGTTATAGAAAGTGTGTGATCAATTTTTGTTGGTTCAGACATACACAGTTAAAAAATAATTTAGTACTTATTTTATCTCTCTATTTTTTTTACATGATTTGTTTAGTGACAATGGTTCATAACCATATCCCTCTCATTAAGTATGGAACATAAGTTTAGAAAATTTATATAAAATTATTAATTGGAAATTGACATAAAAAAGTACCAGGAGTTATACATGACAAAAATTATTGTTCTAGACTGGATAGTTGACACTTAACTTGCATATCATGTATTTTCTTAAATTGTTTGCACTTTGTTTAGTTGCAACTAAACTGGAAGGTGAATTTATTGAAATGATAGTTGGTTGAACTTGTCATAGAGTTCATTGTATTGGCATATAGTGTTTGATAGATATTTTGAGCAGATTCAGTAACAATTACGTGATATGTACTGCTTGGGTTTATAGGGGTCATTTGAACATTTTCTTGAGTTAGATTTCTTGAGTTTGTTGAAGTCATTTGAACATTTACATTTGCATGAAAGTGAGTACTGCAAAAGATTCTTTTTTTTTCAATGTTGAGTGCTGGGCCTTGTGTATGGTTTCAGTGATAGTTCATTGGAATGGTCAGACAGATACATAATGTACATAGCATTAAGATTGGTGTTGATCATTGCATTCAAAGATTTGGCACAAAGAGAGTGAGCAGTATATCTTGCAGATATATGGGTATTTTTGCATATGTCAGGCATAAAACTGCTTAATTGTCTCAGTCCAACTCATTTTGTGGTATACCATATTTGACAAAATTAGGGATTTTCAATAGCATTTTTATCAAAGCGATAAAACAGTGATTCAGCTCTTGGATTAATGTGTGTGAGGTAGTATTTTACTGACCTGACTGGGCAGTTTTGACCAACAGCTGCATACATTTCCATGTAAGAATTTTCCTCCTTAGCATTTAAGTCTCCATGATGATTTGTTTCCATAGTTTGATGGGTCAAATTTACATGTTCAGCCCCTTTTTCATCAAATCTGATTTCGAGACTGGTGGGTAATAATTGGCTGTGGACTTCTAATCCAAGTGTAACATAGTGGATGGAGAGGTATAACCAAACCCTGTATCTGAGTGTGATAGGATTATCATGCATCAGGTATTGATTGATCGCATACATGTCTGATGGAGGAATAACTGGCATGTGTCGAGTTCAACTTTATATTTCCATTTAACATTTAACATGTTTGATTTTTAAACTCCGGGTGTGTACCAATAAATTATTAATTGAATGACCACATTCAACCTGAATAAAGCAATTAATAATAGCTCCAACATTTTTAAAAGTGTTTTTATGGTATTCTTTAGCTTGGGCTTCAAAGAGCATCCTCTTTCAGGTTGTGGTGACCTTAGGGGCTGCTTTGGGATAAAATATGATTAACATTTGGGTCAAATGTGAAGACTAAGATGACTTCAGTTCTATCTCTATATTCTTATCTTTGTGTCATTCTGAAAGTCATATGTTGTTCTGCTTGGTAGAAACTATTTTATAACATTTGAAATATTTAGATCTTTGGGAACAATCATTTTTGCATATCTCCTTTCCATAATTTGTATTTATATAACAAATTTGTTACATTTGTTATGCTGTCACAAATATTAATTTAAAGATAAACTACATTTTATTCACTTAAAAGCAAGTTAAGTCTTTTGTATAAAAATGTCATGAATGAAACAGTATATTGCCTTTTCATAATATATAATTTAAGAAAACATAAGAAAAAATTAAGTATCAAGCAATATTACCAATGCTTATATTAATGAACAGTCCAGTATTATAGTTAATTTATTATGATTATCGAATGAATGAATAAATCTACCTGTACAAGTTTTATAGCCCCATTTAGTATTTTTATTGATAGATTTTGAGTACCGCTGTTCTGATATGTTTTAGAGACTTGACTTAAGTGATTTGAAGTGTTTTGGTTTGAGATCATCCTGTAGGCTTCTAAATTCTAAATCAACCTTTCACCCGTCAAACGAAATGACAACTCAGTTTGTAATACTGCTTCCACTTCAAAAGGCACGTCAAATATAGAAGGGTCAAAATTATAAATATCATCATGCGCGAAATCTTTCTGATAAGGCAAAGTTAGCGAACGAATCTCCAAAATTCTGACACGATAGCCATAATGACGGTGACCTTGACCTAGCGCACTTAATTTTTATCCATACTTTTAACATATTTCAACAAAGAAATAATATTTTTTATATAAAAAATGTGAAGTATATGTTGCTTTAATCTTTCAGATTAACGTAATTCAATTATTGTTTAAAGAAATTGTAAAATTGTTCTTTTCCTTTAATGTTTACTTCGTTTCTGCCTTCACTAGCATTGTTTATCGTCTGCTGTACACGTGACTCTATTTATAGACGTGGGTATTCTTTGAAAAGTAGTTCTCCTAACAGTTCATATTGAAATGAACGCAATTCATTTTGATCACGTGGTAACATTCTGACCAATCGAAACTTTACTTTCCAATAGTAGCTACTTTGATTGCCTTTATTAACGGATGAAAAAGCATCAGAGGAAGTACGAACAACATATCAGTATTTTGTTGATTTCCGTAACAAGCTGGAGGAAGTTTGCAACTTGGCTCAGATTAATCGCCGTGATGAACTGGGACGTCAAGACATTTCTACGACAACAGGGCGAAGGAAGTAAAGTTTTAAGTGGGTGACGACATGCTATTGTTGCTACTGTTGGAGCGCAACAAACTCCAAGTATCCTGGAGGGTACCGTTCGTTGTAACGGAAAAGGTGAACAGAACTTCTGTATCCAGGTAGGAGAGTTGTACCACTTTAACCTTCTTAAACCCTATGGTGAAAGGGAAACATCCACTGAGTTCGTGGTTTCTACAGTTATGACTGAAGAACTCGACGACAACGGAGGAGTGGCGGAAATACCTCGTAGTTGTCCTTTGACGAGGGATGAGACCTACGTCGACGTCGTCCTTGACGTAACGTTAACGTCAGAACAACGTGAAGAGTGGATGAAATAATCCACGACTACTCAAGTGTCTTGACAGAAAGACCAGGCATGACGGACTTGGAATAATTCAGTTTGAAGTTGCTGGATGAAATGCCTGTTAAACTGAAACCCTATCCAGTACCTCATGCGAAGTTAGAAACTGTACGGGACGAAATAGAACTATGCTCGACTTAGGGGTCATTTAAGCAGCCGAATCTTCATATAGTTCACCGATTGTTTTGGTCCAGAAGAAGGATGGTGATCACCGCTTTTGTGTCGACTATCGGAGATTAAACAGGATCACATAATTTCAAGTCGAAATGCTACCGGATCCTGAGTCTATATTTGCCGGAGTAACCAACGTCAAATATGTTTTAATCATACCATTCGGGCTCCAAAATGCACCCAACCTTGTCACCCGAATGATGAGAAAACTGCTTAAACCTTTAAGAGGGACGAGAGTTTCCAATTTCATGGACAATTTGCTGCTGGCAGCGCCTATTTATGAGGAACACGTGATCTTAGAGAAAAGCTTTGAAACGACTTAGAAAGGGCTCACCGCGCGACCATCAAAATGCCACATAGGTTTCGGAGACTGACTTGTCTAGGACACCCACTCAGTGAAGATACATTAACTCCAGATAGTGCTAAAGTCGAAAAACTTCGGATATTATACTTATTAGAAGAAGACGACGTACAATTTACTTTCCATGTACATATATGTATTATTATACATCGACCACTTCGATGAAAATGAAGCTGAACAGAAACTGGAAATGACGACGAGCAAGGTAGTCTTTTACACTGAAAACTTCTGTATGTTAGTCACCCCACCCATCACTGTCATTATAACAATTCCAAATCAATTAATGAACTAAATTCTGTGGATTAAAAAAATTCCATTCATGTTTTCGTTCTTTTAAATCGGAAGGCATATTCAGACTCTAGCAGATGGCACTTTCACTCGATGTCAAATAAAAACTTCGAACACCAATTATTTATCAAACTATGAACAGTAAAATAAAATAAATGTATACATGTATGGTCCTTATGTTTGTTCCAGTTTTTACAAAATGCAAGTATGTTCAAGGACACATTTAACTTTCGGTCAAAGTCAAGGGTTTTGAAGGACATGAAAAGGTTTTCAAAACTCAAACATATTCAATATGCGCACAAACGCACCAGCTTCTATATAGTCATTTCTAACTTGTACGTTGTTAACAGAAGCCTTTTTGGACATTTCCATTCCCTAATGTAGGTTGGATTGACGTTCACAAGTACCGATATATAACATTTTAACCGTAATCACTATCGTGACTTCTCTGATTCTACAACCCGGACTGCTTGACAGAGCACAGAACACTTTTTTAACTAATGATCAAATTAACAATATTAATAAAAAGATCGTCATGCGCAACAAATATACTAGTATCATCTTTACACCATTAAAGAATACTCTTCTTTTATTGCAGATAGTTAGGTCTGCCCATTAGAAAACACTGAAGGATGCAAGATGTCACGAAAATATTATTGCGAGTATGCGATAAAGCTTGTCAGCAGCTTCTCGTGGGTCGGTGGTTCTATCCGGGGTTTTCTCGGGTACTTCCTTCACCATTTTACAGGTCACCATGTATAGCCTATTTTGGGCTGAAAAATTGCGTTACACCCTTCAACAACCACAATAAAACATATAATCATTAATTAAAAGCTAAAACAAAAAATTTTTTGATCGCTTTCTTAACGATTTTATTTTATGTATATCTGTATTCTGTACTTGATATTTTCCAAATAAAGTTCACTGTATGCATCATCATCATCATCATCATCATCATCATCATCATCATCATCATCGTTATTGTTATTATTATTATTATTATTATTATTATTATTATTATTATTATTATTATTATTATTAATCATAAAAGTCATCTTAATATTTCTTTTCCAAGTTTTTGTTCCAATACTTCATCTGCTTTAAATCCTCATGTTCTAATAATTATAAAAATATTAATATCATTATGATGATAATAGCAAAAGGAAACCAGACATAAAACAATGAAAATATGCCTTTGATAATGATGCAGGTGGCAATTATGACGACGGCGTTAACGATGATGACGCAAAACGCTCATAGTGCCAAAGTCGGTAGAGATATAATGCTCTGCAGATATCAGTGTATACTGGAGCCCAAAATTTATCTTGGAAATATAAGGAGTCACCTAAGGACGGACGCAGTTTGATTTACGCAGTATTGTTTCTATCAAGAAGAATGGACGCCAGTTTTTATTAAGTAAAGGAAAGGAACTACGAAAACAGCATCATACTGTGATGAATAAAGACGACTTGCTAGCAGAAATTGTGAAGAAACGTTCATAAGTGATCACGTGCTGTTATTTCCAAAAATGTTTACCTTTCACCTATAACTAAATTTACTCCATATTTTAAATTATCGCTGAACTGTCGCATCTTGCTATATCAGTTATTCACATATCTATTTAGAGAACGCTACTGATACAAATTATCGACGATCTGCATCTTTATCGTAACAGTTTGTAGCAGCGAATAATATCCGTGCTGAAAACAATCTTCAAGAAAAATATAATCAATTACCTTGTTATAAATGACGTCATGATTATACTGAATTAGGTTAATTATGGACTTCGATAGCTCTGTTTATGCGGTCGAACGAAATACATTCTCATAAATGTACTATTGTCATGCCAAATGTGCATATTCATTTTCCTGTTAAAGCTATAATTGGATACCCGTTTCTTCAAACAAAGATATTCCATCATTTTCGTTTGACCAACCTTCGTGTCTACACAATAGTTCCGACGCAAGTGTCAACGTATATTTATGAGTGTGATTAGGATGTTCGTAAAGACCTCCGTCAGGATAAATGTTTAAAAAATATGTTGCAGTTATATTGAATACTGTTTTTCAATCAAAATAATATCACATGAGTCCGAAATGTAAATAACGAATTTGAGTGTTGAGTATGGATTGTTTTGTTACTGTTCAGAATCGACGGGGACGCAACCCTGAAAGGTCCAACAGTATCTGAGGTAAATTATTAGAATTTAGCCTCTTCAGGAGGTTCTTTGCTATGGTGGGGGAATACCGCCTTAATTCTATGCATGTATTTTCTATTTTCCCTTGATGCATTATTGAAAATGACTGCTTGCAAGTGCTACTTTCATAATTTTATTCATGTTTATTGTATTCTTCATTGGTGCAAACTGTGTGGCAGTTTGCAAGTGTTAGTTTCTTCTGCATTATTGCAAATGGCTGCTTGCAAGTGCTACATTCATAAATCCATTAATGTATAGTGTATTCTTTATTGAATCAAACATACTCTGTCAGCGTGGGTTTCTAGTCTAAGATTCGGCTAATGTAGTTATGTGAGAAAGCTTGCCAGTAGCTTCTCGTGGGTCGGTGGTTCTTTCCGGGGGTTTTCCCGGGTTCTTCCTCCACCAATAATACTGGCCGCCATGTATAGCCTATCTTGTGCTGAAAAATGGCGTTAAACCCTTAAACAACAACAACGACAATAATTAAATCAAACTGTAAAGGGCTAGTTGCAAGTCCTTAGATCTACTTTCCTTCTGCGTCATTGTATCTTGCTGGTTTTTGAAAAACGCTGTATTCATTACATAGTTTGTCGTAAACCAATGCTATGTCTGCTGCGGGTAGTAGCATATAACAGTCAGCTGGTTTCCCAGAATAGTATCTGGACATGCTATGTGATTTAGTTTTCCGATATTATTCGTGCATTTCTTTTGAACTGAAAGGAAAATATTAAATATATTTAGCCCAATAATATATATATATATATATATATATATATATATATATATATATATATATATATATATATATATATATATATATATATATATATATATATATATATATATATATATAATACGCATATACAACTGTATATACATTCTTGAAACTGTGTGCTGCCGGTTCTATTCTAATAAATCAATGAGGAATTTCCACTCATTATTCATTAAGGACCTATGAAAAAACGATACAAAATAATAATAATAATCCCCATTTTCTAACTGAATTTAACATGGTACACAAGATATCGTGGGTTGATACAAATGAAAATCCTCTTAAGTTCTTCATTTTCTAGATTGATCCACAGAGAGAGAGAGAGAGAGAGAGAGAGAGAGAGAGAGAGAGAGAGAGAGAGAGAGAGAGAGAGAGAGAGAAGGAGGGCCTTTGGACATTTTCATATGTTAGTAATATTAGAACATTATAATATGTTTAAGAAAGAACAATACAACAAGACATTCAATACATTACAGTATGTATACCACGTAATTTACTGTCCAATGCTTTCATGGTTTGTAGCTTTGTATCATTTATAAACACAATTCCTATTTTGGATTGATTGGGAACTCATTCAAGGACATTTTGAATTGTGTCAATATGATACAACAGGCACATTTTACATTAGTATATTCGAGACTACTCTCACACCAGCACATTCGATATTAGAGTTCATTCGGAATAACACATGAAGTAATTCAGAATTCTCTATTCTTTTGGATTTGTGATATAACTTTCAGGGCTAATTGGAATTTTATTCACAATACTAAAGGCTCTTTTGAAATTTTATGGAAAAATATTATGGTTTTGAATTTACAAACCTTTTTGGATTTCGCTCTTTTCCTTTACTTGGTTTAAGACCATATATAAGAAACTTTTCTGCAAGGAGTACTTTCAGATATATCCCACATCCTCACACAAGCAGATAAATATCAAGTTTAATACGACAACAGGAACGGAAGAGAACGATCGATTTCTATGTCAAAATCAGTGTTTCCACTTGCGGAAATATTTAAACTAAAAAAGTTATACCTGTAATCAATCGTTTCATGTCACTTGGTTGAAATATCTTTTGAAGTTTGACTGAAACCATACATCTCCGCTAACGAGGCGTATAAATGAAAAAGCCTTAAAACATGCAGTTTATGAGTATTTTTTAAAACATAAGCATCGTTGAATATTCATATTTCATATTGTTGTTTAAGAAATTGTATTACATATCAATTAGGATCACTTAGGATTTTGTTGATCACTGAATGACATTCGAGAAGAGCAATAAAGAATTATCTTTATTAACACGGTGTATTTACGGCCCAACTTCGCTGTTTAGCTAAATCATGATTAGCCTTTACTACCACTTGACTAAACATCGCATATGGCGATGCATGTGCTCTATATTGAAAATATCTTTCAAGATGGTCTTTTTCAGCATAGAATAGCATTTTTCAGCGTTTCTTAATTAATTCGTCACACTAGGAAATAACGTCAAACGTGATTATGAAATCATTAGGTCTATCTTTTTTGAACTCTTCTCTTTACTGTAACATCTACTAATAAAGATTGGTCTATCCACGAAAATGTAGTTTGCATCAGATTTTATGGTCGTTTAGAGAGCAAACCGAACAAAGTCCTTTTTGGAATACCAACCTATTTTAGTGTTGATTGGGAATCATGAGGAATCCATTGAACTGTGTATCGCCTTGTAATTAAAATTGCAATAAAACTGTCCAATGCACAACTCATAGTCAAAGAGTAATGAACGTGAAGGCAAACAAGGATAATAATTTCTATAGAGTGCACATAAAAATAACCTACTGACAAGGAATGATACGAATGATGTAGCCCTTCAACCGTAAATTCCATGACTTACAGTAAATGTCAAAGCACTCATAATATCATAATGCTCGTTGAATTCAATGTATACGTCGAACTTTGTGTCTTTGAAGAACTTTAATGAGCTCAGAAAAAAGGTATAAATGGATACATTTTGTGTACGAAAAAAAAAGATGTACTTGAGCAAGCTAAGCGATGAAATGCTTCACTGTAATGTTTTGCACAAAGCTCAGTCATCAATTGCTCCATTCAGGATTGTCATGGTGAAACCGTTCAAGGCTATTTTTAGCAAGCCATATCTTCTAGTATAATTCGCCTTCTGTGAGAAGCCATCAGACGTTCGTAGAAATTCCGTAATTTAAGTGTAAATTCGAAGATTGCTATCGAGACATTAACGTAAATAGATAATTAACTGACCAGAAATAGAACCGATATTTGGGTGCGGAATTAGACGGTCCTGTAATTTTCATCAGCGTAATTCGGGTCTTATAGTACGCAGAAACTATAATACGTCTGACAAAAACCGCAAATAACACAAACATATTTTTAGCACAATGTAACAAAGGGGTTATTTACTGAATTTGTTCCTTTTACTTATCTATAATTTTTCAGCATGATGTTTATATAATTGTTGAACACTTTTCCATTCAAACATAACACATTAAAAAGTGTTACTCTATCGTTCACAATTGTGCGCTAAAAACTAATTTACTTTCTAAATAAAAACCGCAAGCTATAGACGAGCAGTGTACGTATACTTTAACGAATAAACAGAGATTCGCTCAAAGATGCAATCGTGTCAGAATAGGTGCTGGTAAGCCAAACAGTGTTATTGGCTAATCATGTTAGATTAGGTATTCGTCATTGTGTATAGGTGTCGCTAAGTCAAAATAGATTTTCGATATTCAAACAGATTATTGGTCAGTTATGGCGAGTCATTCTCTGTAATGATGTGTGCTCTGTAGTTCAATATATTTGTGCTATAAATGTGTTCTCTTTCTGAGCAATCAAGTTGTAAAGGAAATTTGTGAGACAGAAATATAGAGAGTTGGAGGGCGAGAGAGAAACAAGGCCTGTTTTATATTTATAATCAACCATTAGATGAATAATATCATTCTTCAGAGAAAATATTACACCTAAATTAAACATGCATTATGGGTATTGCTCATCCTGCGACGACTAGTCTCAAACGTTAAGCCAGACACTGAGGGTGTTGTCGAGCTGGAAGTGCAACAGACACATTTTACACTGGGTTTTACTTGCAATGACAAAGTATGCTTTACTTGAATGTTGGAAGTCAACGATATTTTCTACGGCTGACCTTCTGGACCTGTTTGAAAATTTCTTCCGTGACAAATTAATATGCATTAGATATAAACTCGACAACACAATTTAAATTGACTCATCGTCGCCATAGAATATATACAGGGTAGTCTTTAATTGCATTTAAACCTGTCACTTTAGATTTGGTAAATACAATTGTGATGAAGAGCGCCCAAAAGTCATGTTTACTCGATCCGAGTCCGACATCACTGCTGCTTGGATTCAATATTGCCTTCATTAATCAAAATTCTTCTCTCTAATTCGGGGAATTCCTGTCGTTTTTCAAACCTGTCATTGTAAAGCCGCTATTGAAGAAACCGACCTTAGTTAAAAAGAATTGATAGAACTGTCCCTCCCATGCATGTCAAAACTGGTATAAAAGTAGTTCTATCACAACGTGTGTTTTATCTGAATTCAAATAGTCTTTTAGCTATATCTCCTTTGTCATACAACTGAAACTGCCCTTCTGTGAGTAGTGAACGACCTTTCTCTGCATTTGATAGTAGAAAGATTACAGTCATCACCTTCCTTGACTTGTCTGCGATATTTGATAGTGGAAAGATTACAATGGTCACCTTCCTCGACTTGTCTGCGAGATTGTTAAAATTGATTGAAAAAACATGTCCACGACTCGTTCATGTCATATTTAACCAAACATTTGCTGTTACACTCTAATCAATCAGGTTTCAGACAGAAACATTCATGTGAGACTGCCTTGATCTCCCTAACTGATAAATGGCTTCAAGCACTTGACCAAGGTAAAATAATAGGATCTGTATTTGTAGATTTCAGGAAAGTGTTTGACATGGTGGATCATGAAATACTTTTGAAGAAACTGAAAATCTACCAATGCGATGAATAAACAGTTAGATGGTTTACTTCATACTTAAGTGAAAGAACACAAGATGTTTATATAAATAACGTTCTGTCTGAACCTGAAACAATTAGATATGGAGTACGACAAGGCATAGTTCTAGGTCCATTACTATTTATTTTATTTATTAACGACCTACCACTTTTACTAAATGACACAACATTGTCAGACATCCAAAACACAAAGCATGAACTCGAAATTTCTATACAAAATGCATTAAACAAGCTGGAAAACTGGTGCACATGCAATGGCATGGTAGTAAATACTGGTAAAACCAAAATATTACTTATCTCAACAAGGAAAAAAAGGAAAAATCTTGATAGCAATGAAATATGTCTGACACGGAAGGATAAAAATTTGCAAATGGTCTGTCATGACATACTACTTGGTGTCAATCATTTTAGATTATATATTAAGATAATTGTTACTCGTTGGCAAACATGTTTACCTGATTTTTTTGTCTATCAGCTTCGAATTTAACAGCCAATTTTTCAACTTCTAACTTCTGACATGATCATTGGGCCCTGCTCCCTAAGTCTCAATCTACTATCTGAATCATTGATAGATTCAAAGAGCCGTTCTATCGCTAAAATGTCTACTACATCAGTGCTTGCAGAAGGATCTGTTAATCTTGTAAGTTTTCAGATATTCTGAGCAAGTTCACAAAGTGTCGCCCCTTTCTCTTGGTTTCGAGATTTTAACTTTCAGCGAATGAGCTCTGTTTTGTGTATATAATCAAATCTAAAAATACTGATTTTAGTGTATTTGTCAGCAGAAAACGGTCAGATTTAATGAGTTTCGAAGGACCAAACCTCATGCAATTCTCTAATTGTTTTGATGAACTTTTTATATATTTCTTTTTGTCTTTTTCGCTGATAAATCAGCTGAAAATCAATCATAAAATTGGATAAAAAGAACACCATTTCAGATTGTGTAATGTGATTATTTATCGAAAGTCATCGTAATAAATTAAAGAATCGTTTGAGTTTTGACCCTTTAAAAATGTGCAAATCTTTGTCAGTACTATTTACCCAATAAAATAACGAAATTTCAGCAGAAAATAATTATGTTGCATATATATATATATCTATATATATCTATATATATATATATATATATATATATATATATATATATATATATATATATATATATATATATATATATATATATCTATATATATATATATATATATATATATCTATATATATATATATATATATCTATATATATATATATATATATATATATATATATATATATATATATATATATATATATATATATATATATATATATATATATATAACTTCTTGTTTCAGTTATCAATATACCTATCAACCTGAATAATAAAATAAAAGTTTTAATCACATTGAAATCAATACATGAATGCGCATAATTCAGAATCCAATCTCTATCACACATAATCATAATATGTTCTTGTCTTAGTTTCTTTAAATGTTCCTGTGTCTACAAAAAGCTTTATTGCTGGATTCCTCAATAATTATGTCAACACTAAATTGTTCTGAACCGACTGAGGGCAGTGTAAATATTGTTCTGATGGCAGATTAAGGTACCTATTTGTTGTGCATAAAAACCCTCACGTATTGATACATTATATAAAATATCCCTTTAATGAATTCGTAAATCTCCAACTTGATTAAAAATCGTTCAGATTTTACGTGGTGATTTATTGATAAACATTTATTGTGTAATCAAGGTGCCCGCTTAGGTTATTGTACAATCAAATATTCAGGAGGTACATGAAGTCTAAATTTATATAGAATATATCCCTGTTGGACTTGATTTGATTCTTCAAGATTTCCTTGATAGCTGCCATTAATTGCCTCATATACAAGATTGACTGTAATACTTGATGTTATATTAACGATACCTGGTGAAAAAAGACGACCTCCACCGAATCGATGATTGTTATGTTTGAGAATACCTGCTGGTGGGTTTATTTTTCTCCATTACACGATGATTTTAGTATAATATTCATCGCTGATGTCATTGACCGATTATTTTAGCTCGTGGACGTTAAGTTATGACAGTACACATTTTAATATATCTGCCTCGGTTATTTTAGAATGATTGAGAAAATGCTGTTTTATTATTATTGTACTGATGCTGGGAGTAATAAATTCATCACCACGGAATTTTACTATTTCATCGACAATTTTACTGATATATTCAAGATCCAATGTAATCTGGTTTAGATGTATTGTTTCAATGATATCTTGTTTTATATCACCATTATATACAATTTTCTCCATCTCAGCATGTGATTTGAGTGTTCAGACTTTATATCTTTGAAAAATGCATATTAGTGTATTTTTATATCATTGATTGGTTTTCGTAATTGGTATATATATATATATATATATATATATATATATATATATATATATATATATATATATATATATATATATATATATATGTACCATCAGACGCAACGAAAGTATATTCAATACCCCCATGGATAACGTTCACAATAATCTGGAAATTGTATTTAAAAAAATCGTTAGTAGAAAATCCTCTCGTTTTGGTTCTGCTTGTCCTTGATCTTCTGGCGTAATTTCATGCCACCTTAAAATCGATCTGATCGATGAAGAATAAATATCAATGGCATAATCTAAATAGTTTATTTCTATCGCAGCTTATAATGTTGGCTCGTGAACTATTATATCTATCTTAGACTCTTTTTCTGTAATATATTTCATTCTACGTGAAATTCATCGTATATTTTTTCGATTTGAAAATTACCGTAGCAATATTGACAGACTGCCAATCCGGAGTTCCATCTGTTTTATTTTTTTACATGCAAATACCAAAGTAATTTTCGCTTGTAATCCACCGAATGATTTTGATCTATTATTGGACAATTATGATATACTCGTAATTGTGCTAGTGCAATTTCTTTCACTGGAATAGCAGTTTGAAAGTTGACGCTAAATTCAGGATAGGTCGACTTACTGATATCATCGTAGCTTTTTGACGGAGTTGTATTAACGACGATCTGTTGCAGTAGTTTTTGCGATTATTGTTATTTTGTAAATCATACGTAGTCATTCCCTCGTTGTAAATCATGATCATTTATGTAAACTCACAATCTGATTTCATTAAATTTCTAAGACCTGGTGATTTAAATGAAGATCATTTGGAGCATACTAGAGTCGCTATTAACAACGTTATTATATACTAATGTAATTTATTTACTCTACATGTAAATATTTTATGGGCATTGATTTTAAGAATACCAGTATTTGTTGTTGCAGCTGAAACACAAATTGTTACAACTGCTGGCTATGTCATTTTTATTGTTTATAACAAAACGCCGGTTCTAGCGATAACATCAGATGCCGAATTACAATTATATCAACGACAATTACACGTTTGCGATATTTTGTATACTTTTTTGGTATACTCATCAACGATATTGTCTAGGTTTTTTTTGCCATAAACACATTTTATCATACCTGTACTGTTGCAGGCTGATTGGACAGCTCATTATACTAAGTAGGTGGTATTATCGCAATTAATTCAAGAAACGACCGATAAATCAAGCTGAGTTTAGTTTTTTTTAAGGACCACTTCAAATGTTACTTCGTCGTTTTGCTAAAACTTCATCAACATAAATCCAGAAGAGTTTGTTAGTAGATAACGCCGTGGTATTGTAGTAGATATTGTAAATACTGTAACACTGAGCACTGAGAACCTGTATATACCGGTAACCTTATCGCGATTTTTCATGACTTTAATAAGTGGCGATCATTATACTGTATATACCGGTAACCTTATCGCGATTTTTCATGACTTTAATGAGTGGCGATCATTATACTGTATATACCTGGAACCTTATCGCGATTTTTCATGACTTTAATGAGTGGCGATCATTATACTGTATATACCTGTAACCTTATCGCGATTTTTCGTGACTTTAATGAGTGGCGATCATTAAACTGTATATACCGGTAACCTTATCGCGATTTTTCATGACTTTAATGAGTGGCGATCATTATACTGTATACACCGGTAACCTTATGGCGATTTTTCATGACTTTATTGAGTGGCGATCATTATACTGTATATACCGGTAACCGTATCGCGATTTTTCATGACTCTAATGAGTGCCGATCATTATACTGTATATACTGGTAACCTTATCGCGATTTTTCATGACTTTAATGAGTGGCGATCATTATACTGTATATACCGGTAACCTTATGGCGATTTTTCATGACTTTAATGAGTGGCGATCATTATACTGATCCAGACGCTATGATATATACTAAGTTATCGGTGATCTTTTTTTTTGTCAACGAGTTTAATACCAGCGACTGCTGGACTTCCAAAACGCTCGTGAATGTTACTGTTTTAAGTTCTACGAAGACTCAAGAACGTGTTTATGTGAGCAGAATAATCAGATCTAGGATTGATTGCTGCTAACGAGTTCATCATTGGGAAGTCTCAATCATTGACGTATTTCTTCGTTGTAGCGTCGTAGTTTAATTTTGGTTATCCAAGACCAATAATTGTAATCTTAGTCATATTGAGAGAACCAATATGTGTATCATGATTGACCAGATGGCCGCTATCGTTTAATAGGCTTGAAGCAGCTCTTCCGTTTTTGTGCCGTATTTCATGATATATGTACTTGTTGTCTGTCTTCGTCAACGTTATTGTATTTCATCATGCACTGGCTGTTCAGTTCGAATGTGTTTCTTCATCTCCCTGTTTTGGACACGAGAACAATTAGAATTGCTCTCAGCTGTTTTGCTCCACTGCTACATCGTCCTTTGTTCTTGAAAAAACCATCATCACGTTATCACCAGTCAACTCCTTTATGCTATGATAGACATTCATTAATTGCTTTAAATGACCATTCATTGGCTCTCCACCAAACATTGTGCTCAAGCCTAAACTAACTGGGACTTCATTCATTATTTCTTAAATGTAAACCGAAGCAAAAAAAAAAAAAACAAAAAAAAAAAAACGTTGTTTCAAAGCTGGCCATCGTAGAACAGGAAGAAGAATTCCAGTTATATCCTTTTCGTCCTTTCCGGCACAACAATAGGTGAAAATCCCTAGTAAATCGTCAGCCTTTGCGTCAGTTATCCCAGAGATACCACTGTGTCTTGCATTATTCAATGCCCAATCGATAGGACCACCGGAAAATCGTACATAAATAGTTAATGTTAGCAACGATCAGAATATTGACATCTCTTTCTTGACAGAAGCACTAAAATCGCCAGGCTATGAGCCCACCGGTTACTCCATCAAGTCAAATCTCCGCCACTCTCGCGACGGTGGAGTTGCTGTCATCATACGAATTCCATGGTAAAATGTCTTAACAACACTACAACCTTCAATTTCTGCCACACATCGTTTGAGCTAGTCCAAGCAGCACGCACTGGAACACACGTCTTTCCACTTTTTCTGCCTCTAACCCCCTCATCATAGTGGAAAAAACAAGCTGACTGAATCTCTCCTTTTGGAGCAGTTTCCGAATCTCCTGGAATAAGGACATCCTATAGGTGGCAACCTGATTATTCTTGGAGATTTCAACTTTCACTTTGACTGTCCAGGAAACTTATTCACATCAAATCTCCTAGATTCCATTCATATTTTCAACCTAAAACAGTTGACCAACCCAACCATAAACATTGGTCTCAATTTAGACTGGATTTTTCATATACGTAATGATAATATTCTACGGTCCACCCCTGTATCCCACGAACTTGCATCAGATCACCTCTGCATTATATGCTATCTGGACGTATAACTCACCAACCCTCCACCTTTATTTGCTACTTAGAGAAACCTCCGTATGATAAAAAGAACCAAACTAATGCATGACATCCAAGCTAACCTAACGACTTGCTTACCTCCTACAGCAGAACATTTCGTAACTACCAGCTATCATTACTTGAGAAACATGCCCCAGCCACCAAATGCAGAGTAACAATTCAAATTTGTTCTCCGTAGTATAGCAGTGTTAGGGACCAGCTTCGCACTGCTAAACGAGACCGCCTTAAAGCGGAGAGGCTTTAATTTCCACCAGACTCACCATTCATAAGCAAATCGATGAAGCCGCTAGGAAGAATGCCACATAGTTCATGCAGTGAAATTATCCCAATACAGTACCAAGATCACATAAAGTTTCAGCTGCAAAGAGCTCTTTGAGATTACTAACAAACTAATGTCAATTAACAAAAATACACCACTTCCAAGTTCCAACTACAATTGCTTCAATTGACCTTCCGGACCTGTTTGAAAATTTCTTCCGTGACTAGATACAAACCATTAGAGATAAGCTTAACAACACAATTTCAATTGACACGTCGTCACTATACAGTTGCGATACAGGATTTCAGCGCAACCATTTGCAGTATTTGAGCCTGTCTCTATGGTATTAATACCAACAATCGTGATGAAGAGTGCACCAAGGTCATGTGAACTTGATCCACTTCCAACATCCCGGCTACTTAAGATATTAGATCCAATATTGCCTTCACTAACTGACTTTATTAATACCTCTCTCTCATTTGGGGAATTCGCGTAAGTTTTCAAAAATGCCATTGTAAAGCATCTGCTGAAGAAACCAACACTTGACCATAACGATTTACAGAACTACCGCCCAGTCTCTAATCTCCCATTCATATAAAAAATCTTAGAAAAAGTTGTTCTAGCCAAACTTGTATTTCATCTGAATTCAAACAGTCTTTTTAGCAATGTACAGTCGGAATATCGCCATTTGCACAGTATTAAAACTACTCTTGTTAACGTAGTTAATGATCTCTCTTCTTTGAATAGCGAAAAGATTACAGTCCTCACTCTCCTTGATTTCTCTGCAACATTTGACACAAAAGGCCATGCTATATTACTTTACCGTCTGCAGAATGTATTTGGCATTCACAATACAGCCTTACAGTGGTTCAAGTCACTTTTAATCAACAAGACACAAATTGTATTTGCAAATGGAATACATTACAGTCCAGTTGATCTATGTTGTGGTCTTCCACAGGGGTCTGTTCTTGAACCTGTTTCTCTTCATTCTATGCACGCAGCTCTCAAGTGGCATAGATCATCACCCAGTGATTCACCGATTGTAAGCTGATGACACCCAAATGTACAAGTCTAGCCACCCAACTGAAGTTAAAGCTACCATCCAAAGAGTAGAGGTGCATTTCTGATGTGAAATTATGGATGACATGTAAGACGCTGTAAATGAATGATGATAAAACTAAGGTTTTTCTTATCACAACACAAAGGCTTTCTCATTCACATTCCCTCAAACAATAAATACTAGAAACACCAACATTAAATTCACACAGTCAGTACGAAACATAGGTGTTACTCTGGACAGTACTCACACATTGCATCAACATGTTATAAACATATGAAAGGCTGCATATCTTGAGCTGAGATGCATCAGCTCTCTTCGCAAATATCTTTCAGTTTATGCCACTAAATACTTGTGTGTGCATTAGCATTTTCAAGACTGGACTATTATAACTCAATTCTAGCAGGTTTGTCTCAATATCTACTCCAGAAACTTCAAAAAGTACAGAATTAAACACTAAATTTGTTCTCTGTGCTAAGTTCTACTGATGGACTCAGTCCAACATACCTATCTCCTCGCCCAAGTGCACACACCAGCAAGATATCTATGCTCATCTTCTGACAATCGCATACTCATTATTCCCACTATGAAAGCGAAGTGATATGGACAGCATTCTTTTGCATACCAGTGCCCAGAAACGTGGAACGAATTGCCGTTTGAAATTAGACTAAGCGTGATGATCGCTTTCAAGAGTGCTCTTAAAACTCACCACTTTCGACTGCAAGTACTGACTCTAAGACCTAATAATGTGTCATACCTTAAATATTTTCGTCATGATTCTATGTTTTCCAGTTTCATACTGTTTTGTTTGTAATCAAATCGTTATATATAATGTAAAGCGTTTATAGCTTCTAAAGATTAGGCGCTATACACAGTCCTCTTTATAATTATTATTATTATTATTATTATTATTATTATTATTATTATTATTATTATTATTTACACCGGATCTTTTCATTCAATTATGAATATATATCATAACAACACCAGGTTTAATTTTTCCATTACTATCAAAAACCGCTATGCTGTCTTCGTTTACTCCATTAATTTTGACGATAATATCTTGTAGTGAAAAACTGCCTGTTTGTAATCTTCCTTGCTTATCATGAAATACAGCTACACAATTTGAATCTACATTTGCAAGATTTCATAATACGGATCTTTCATCACGAATGATTTTGTTTAAATTTTCGTGCTTTATTCTGTCAGATGTGTATTTTTGTTTCGAGACAGATATTCCGTAAATATTTTCCATTATATTTTGAAGACCTGTTTTAAACGATAGCGATTAATTGTATACTCGTGCACGACTTTATTTTGGTAATTTGGTTGATTGTGATACAGCGTTAACTACATCGATCGCTTCACGGCCACATATTGGCCGATCGGTTATTGTCTGCGTCGGTAATGTTGAATACCGGACCGGAATAGATTTTGTAAACAAACAGAAATTCTCTCGGTGGAGGAAGTCTGTACGAAGAAACGTAGAAAGATCCACGTGGATCCTTTGATTATGCAACCCAATGAGTTCTGGGGCAAGAACTAGTATCGAGATTAATGATACCGGGTTCATCTTCATTGTCTTTATTAGGTAATTGATAAAAACACCCATAAAGTTTTTTATTTTTAATTTCTTAGCAGCATTAATTAAATAAAAATTAGACATTTGAAGTACCAACGAAGTGTCCAAGGAAGTCTCATACCAGATAGATGAATTTCTGGTAATCTTAGCTCTTCCCCTCTTTTATTAAAATTCGTTTCCTGTTATTTTATCAACAAGCATACTACCAAACTTTCCGGCAGTACTGCTAAAAACGCCAAGTACATCTGTTTTGGCAATAGTTGGGACTGCGTCAGCTATTACCGCTGGTAAAGGTGCGAAGAATGGAATATATTAGCTGTTTTATTTGAGTCTTTAATGGAACTCGGAGAAAGAAAATGTTGAACAACGGTTTTTGATTCTAAGGCCTTATTAAAATGTTTAAGTTGAGCCTTGGTTAATGATATTTTATTTGGACACCACTAGCAATTTGATCTGTGTTCAATGTTAATTTTGTTCCGCAAAATCGTGCAATATTTGATTGTAATGTTTTTACCTGACCAGGAGTCAAAATGACCTTAACGTGACCATATGACGGTATAATATCATGAGTGATTTTGTTACATGTTCTCTACTTGGGCATCAATGACTCTCATTCTTCCACCAACACATTCAAGTAACATTGTTTTATCTGAACAAATAATTGCGATTACTCCGTTATAAAGAACAAATACAGCGTTTATATTTAGACTAGCTCAAAAATGAACATCAACGACAGATTGTCTAGATAAATTAATATGTTCCAGTTAAAAAATAGATCGGATATAAATTGATTAAATCTAATTGTGATTTTTATAAACCAATATCTTATATGTTGATCACGTCCCATAAAAGTCAGTAAACGATGAGATATGCACGTATTACATGATTTCGATCAAAATTAAATAATATATCCTCAGCTCGTTTTTGCTATCCTTTTATTCCTGAAGAAACTTCAGATACACCATGGATATCGTATATGATACGACCGTGCTCTTGCAAATTTATTAGTCCAACATCTTGAACATATATGAAAATATGTATTGGTGCAGAAATGCCTTGCTGTGATCTTATATGCCATGTAAATAAACCATTAACAGCACTTTGACACTGTCTGTAGTTACATTCAACCATGATAATAATGATTTACCACATTGATCCATGAAAGAAAGTACTTTGTTCTTCAGCAATTGTTGGAATCATTACAGGCATCCACAGCGAAAGTTTCGTCACATTTATGTTACCAACAACAACGGCAGCATCACGCCATATTGCATTGTCGTCAGTATGCTTTTATACAAGTGCAACTGTTATGTTTAGCGCCAAATATAACCTCTCTGACGTTTCTACAGAATTCAAAGATATGAGAGAGTGGAAAATCGCATGAAAACTCATCATCGCTCAACATTGTTTGACGTGTTGAGAATTACATGTTGAAATTTTCGTTCATTGATGCATCGCCAGGTTCAGCTGCATACCTTGTTACGTTTTTGTGTTGATTAGAAGTTTCTTTGGAAAAATAAGTGATTGATCATCCGATCTTGAGTAATCATCGTTTTATCTTTCTAGACACAGTATCTTCGTGGCAACGTCGTCGTAAGTAGGTAATCGCGAATTTATCACTCTAACCTTAATTGGACCACGTTGAGCATGTGTATAATCATTTTATTTGTTATTCATTTATCTAATCACTGTGATAGTCATCATCGATTTCATCAATGAGAGATCGATAAACATTAATGTCCATGATGCTGCATGTAAATAATCGTTGACAAATATCAGCAGCTTCATTAATAATATCTGGAGAATTGTTACCGGCTCGTTTTCCGCTAATCAGAGTTTCTAATCGTTCAGCATGAGAAAGGATAATGTTAGGACAAGTAATAAGAATCATGTCCTTAAATAGAAATACCACTTCCAATTGTTTCTTCTGCGTCTTTCTTACCTGGCAAGTTGCGAAATTCATTCATTTGTGTAACATCCTCAATATTCAGAGCTTCCTTTTCTTTTTCACTTACTGTTTTGAGTGTTTGCTGTGTTTGTGATTTTTTAAAGATATTTCTATTATCCCATCAATAAATGTAATATATATGTTTGTATTATCCCTTTCGATCTTATCAGCTTTGTAATATATCTTATAAATCAAATTGTACCAGGATTTACGACTTACATAATTATTAGCAAACTCAGGTTTCAGAATTATTTTTCTTAATTATCATAACTACGCGCGAAAATCTCAGATAATTTCGTCTCTTCAGTATGTTCTATGCAGGAAATACTCGTATCAAGAAATGTATCATTTGATTTAACTGAGATTCTGGCTTGTTTTGATTCTGTTATACGGGTTCTTTTATATCACCCATTTCAGCACGAGCTTGGTCAATACCCTCCATTATTTCTTCCTTGACTCTGCCAAGTTGTTATTTCAGCTAGAAGATCTCGTAAAAGTCGTTTTGTTTCTTAGTTCTTTCTGCTATTTTTCACGTCACTCTAGCTGCTTGCTCTAATGTGGGAAGACCTTTGGTAGCCTTAATAATTCATTCGGTAGCCTTCGTAATGGGTTTAAATAATTGTTCTGCGCCTTCTGCAAATTCCACCTGAGACTCCTGACGTAATTTTTGTCTGACAGAATCGCGGACTGGAATAAATTTCTTCTAATCTTTTTCGAGCTAATCTAGCTGCATAAGACTACAGAGCTGGCGCCATTATTATGTAATAATGATCCAGTTACAGCAGCAGAGAGGGAGCGACCTCATTTAGAGGCTTCGGTTTGGCGTTATTGGCCTTGTATTTTTCATTTTTGTGGGAATCTTTACTTTTAAAGTACATGACGTTTCAGCAAAAAGATTTGTTGGTCCTCTCTGCTGCTATATTTGTTAATAAAGTATGTCTAACGCCTAACAATACACTATCCGGTGAAAATGTTTCAATTAATGCATTGTCTCTTAATGACGTAGTCGAACTTATCACTCATTTAGTACACGTGTGAAGGAATGGTTTCCTTTTCACTTAGTCACGGTTGAATTTTGTAGAGAGGACAATTCACATTGTTCAATATCAACCCTGTACTTTTGCAACTATCAGAAACGTTGTTTTGAGCAAACGCCCTCTTGAGAATGAGAGATTGGCCCTGACTTACGAAAACGCTCGCTACACTTTAGATATTCAATTACGACAACATTCATGCTAATATGCCGTGGCTAGGTAGAAACATATGCGTATCAATACTTTGAAAATTCAAGAAACTGATATACAAGACGTGTTTATATGTGCGGAAGCCGCAGTGATTATTCTAAACTGTTTTCCTGGATATGCATAACAAAAAGTCTGATATAATCGGTCTGATTTATGTGCATCCGTCAGATTGGTAGATATATCTGATATGATGATATATGTTTTATATATGCGTAGGAACGTAGCTTTCAAAATAACACATCATTATAAACGAAAGTGTAAGAAATAAAACAAACTCTAAATGTATTGCTTATTTTTTCCCCTTTTGATGTAAATTGGTACGCTGTATACATCCCTAATTTGCAATACGATATTTCATTTCCATGCTTAGTTTTTGTTTGTTTGTGATTATGTGTATAATTGTTTTCTAATAACAAAATCATATGTTAAATTTCTTTATACTTCTTTTGCTTATTTTTCTGTTCTCTACAATACAAAGTGACAATTTTAGACACACTTAAAGTGCAAAATAATCATAAATGACCTAACATAATTACAAATTCAAAAACTATAAAATGTTCCGAATGAGTTCAATAGTATTGAATGTCCTGATGTACCACATTCATACAATCAAGAATACCTTGACTGAATTTTAAAAAATCCAGAGTAGCGTTTAAAAAACAGAAGTGAATGATAACAAGAATAAATCCAAAGTATATTTTAAATAAATGATTCATCTTGAATTATATTTCATTGACTGATCCCTTGACGTATAACGTAGTAGAATGTGAAGATTTACAAGTACAAAACCTAGTAAAACTGTAAAAAATAAATCTGACTTTGAACTCTTCCTGCGTAAACATATTGTTTACAAATTACAACCATGGACAAAATTTAGCCACGTAAACATGCTGTCCATAACCTGCAACCCAAAAAATGATTCGGTTCCCTAGAAAAGGAACATTTACATATAAAATCGCACAATTGACTTTACTCCAGAATTGTACGACTGTTTAGAGAAAATGACGAATCACACTGTCTCAGAAAGAAATGCTTAGCCATGATGCGGGTTTATTTATTTCTTTGTTGTCTTGTCAAACGGTTCGATTCCCAAAATACAATAAACTCTTTTGGGACATGTTTTTATTAATAAATATTTAATGTTAAATAATTTCAACAATCTTTTAGGATATTCCTGAGTAATTTACAAAAACAATATAAAACAAAACCAAATGAGAGAAAACAATAAAATTAACATCTGATTAATCTAACTAAGTATTCTTCCAGATGAAAAAAAAAACAATGAATTGTATGTTTTAGTTTGGAAAAGATAGTAATTCTTTTCTCTCAAGAAATGTATCGTAATTATATTGCGAAACATGTCTTCACTATTTTACTCTTCTAATTCTACATCACAGTAATAAAGTGTGTGTGTGTGTGTGTTTGCTTGTTTTATTTTTAATGTAATGCTAAGCCGGAGATACTTGTACAGAACCTGAATGCATCTTTGTTAATTTTCAAAGACATTTCAGGAACATCTAATATAATAGCCGAATCATCTGCATAGTGGGATAAACATTAACTGTGATAATTGAGTTTACCTTTGATGATTGAATTCATTACAAGCATATGTCCTACAATCTCAGCACGTACAATGAAAAGCTGTCGTCACGAGAGATCACCTTGCCAGGCAACCTCGTTCAGTTTGAAACCACTTTGATACTTTACTGTTCACAATGACACTTGAATTTATACATTTATAATGTATTTCAATCCATTTTTGGCTTTTTAATTTAAATGTAAGAAAAAGAAGATAAGTACGTTTTGTGTACAAAATTCCATGAAACCGAATCAAAACTTTTTTCAAAGCTGACTACGAGAGGAAAACAAGGAATGTCGTTTGCATTTTACATTATGATTTTTGCATTTTCTCCAACATATATCGACGAAATATTAAACCCGTTTGATATAAGTATACCAATTTCATAGTATACGCAAGTTTAAATGGTATTTAATAAATATATGTGTCTCCATTTTTTTAACAATAATTTATTATGTTCTTTCATTTTTTTAAAATCATTTTTTTTGGACTATGGAAATTCATTTTTACGTAAACAAAAATTTAGTTTTTTTGCAAAACAAACTTCAATCCTTTCTAATATATTTTAAAAATTATGTAGCAAACCTTTCTAAGTATGGACTTTAATGGTTTTACATTTTTAAAGACTAGTCAGTAATTTACACACCCCACCCCTACTCATACCATTCCAATTATTTGATGTGGTAATTAGGTAATGAAATAATAAGTCATGAAGATAAGTTTGAATTACTTTCCGATAAATTATGTTTTTGATGTCAGCTCGTAATTGCAAGTTATTATGTTCTCATACAATGTATTGCTCCGTATATTGCTAATTGCTATCTTTCTAACCTGCACGCGGTGCAAACTATTACTGCGTCTTGACACACAATATGAATTAGAGTTGCTAATGACAACTGCCATGCTTTACATAGTAACATTACCGAAAAAAAGGAACGCACTGAGATGCTTTGGATAAGGTATTGCAAAAGTTTCCAAATATAGTTTGGAATTCGATATTGGCACGTGAATAAACGAACCCTAAACCACATGGGAGAGATGCCGTCAAGATTTCCACTCTTGTGTTGTTAATATTAGCGATCGAGTTTCGATATGTAAGCGTACTAATTTAAAGCTTCTTCGTAATATTTGTGGTCTATGCAAAGTTTTAATACAAAGTTTCAATCAACTCATTTGGGCCATGTCATGAATTATTGACAAAACACTTGTATTACAAGGCAGTTAGCATCAGGTTTTCAAAGTCTTGTGAATAGCGATATAAACAGAAGTTCACATTCCAAGATTCTTCAAATACATTTTATTATCATTATGTTTTCTTGGTGAGTTTAATATTTTCAGGACAAAAGCCGAGTTAAAAACGAAATTTGGCATTAAAAACGTTCGCACATCAAATTAAAAAGGTGAGATCCTGCGAAATCACATGTAAGCAACAAATATTTGTATTCGTTCTTTTTTAATTCTGAATTTAAAAAGATCTGTTAATAAATACCACAATACAATCTCATGCAGAGAATCTCAGTTTGACACAAAACTGAACTGTACGAGGTTTCTTATATAATATATTGTTTTTCTTTGGTCTTGATAGTTTACCAGGCTGACTCACTTAGAAGAAAGATATGTGTATACTACTACTACTACTACTACTCCTACTACTACTACTACTACTACTACTACTACTACTACTGGTAATAATAATAATAACAAATATAATAATAATAATAATAATAATAATAATAATAATAATAATAATAATAATAATAATAATAATAATGACCGTACACATGAAAATGATACAGAGAAATCCAAAAGTTGTTGACCGTGAATAGCTTCTACATTAATGTGTTCTAACTTTTCATTTCCAAGACGAGTGGAATGAGCATAAATTATATGTAGTGAAGTAAGGAATTTGCCAAAGACTTTTAAAACTTATTTTTATGACCGGAATTTAGGAAGTATAATTTATTTTAATTTTAAAAAACGACAATTTACCGTTAACATCCATCTTCACATCCAAACTTTTACCGCTCTAAATCAACAAGAATATTTCTCCAAAAAGCAATTTTTTAGCTACCAAAGCCGTATTCGTAATTTATGTAGACACTTTGTATAACATTGAAGTACCTGTTTTTTTATCTGTCGTATTTGGTTGGATTCCAATAACGATGGACTAAATTTTCTGTGAGAATGGTGTCAAAACAACCCCCACCCCCAATAATATTCCCAGACCCAGCGAATTAGATTTACTATCTTTGAAAAATAATTCTGATGTACAAATATGTCCTTACAGAAGATGGAGGGTGGGGTGGCTTACTTGACTCTTTCCCTTTTAATGAATAACTCTCATATTTACTTGTATATAGTTTACTTTCATTTAGCTTCATAGCAGAATAAATTCATATTTCAGTAATTGACCATTTCATTGTTATTATTCTCCTCGAAAACATCAGATATTCCAATACGGATTATTTCCGGAGACACGTTGCACAAGCACCGTCAAACTGGATATATAAAAAAAGGCGACAATAGAAATTTAACAGGGAGTGAAATGGAAATTTAACATAGCGACATGGGATTGGGACACCCTAGTCACACACACACACACACACACACACACACACACACACACACACACACACACGCCTCAATACTACTTTCATAGACTGTGGCTGAAATTTCTTTGCATTGATATCTTTGGAAAATATACACAGCTGATCAAAAGGACTGCTAACATTTGCTTAAAAAAATCAACCTCAAATAGTTAAAATTATACTAGCTTTAGCAGATTTAAAATATGAAAAATGAATTTGCCACCGTTGCCAAAATCAACATTTGAAAGTGAAACGAATGAATTACAAAATATATAAAATGTAAAATTAAAACCTCATTTGCCTGTTTTCTTTTACGATTTACCTTTTGAAGTCCAGGAAATGAAAATGACCAAGCGAAGCTAGGAATTTTTTTAAATATAAGAATCCAATTGAAAGGTACGCCCATCAATCATACGCCAAAAACAAAGGCGATTGAAAATCTTGTACAAATTTCCTAAGATATACAAGAGTCTATTTCTAAGGAGCCAGGATACCAGCAAGGGATCACGCGAGTCAGGGATTAATTAAGATAAGTGCAGTAAACTCATAACGAACAGGCAAAACTAGCAACTAACTGGCCTGGGCGTTTTTTTTTCAAATGCAAAAGCAAAACATAGACAAACAAATGAAATAAAAACCGTTGTGTTTGCAAAACTTTACATGGCTATTTTTACAGGTTTGAAACCTATTATAAATATTTTTCAATTAATTTATTTATTTTAACTTGTTTAGGATTCTGTAAAATATTTTGTATTGAACTAGAAATCGATGGGTAATCACGACAGCTGTAATTTTATGCAAATTTAAATAAGCGCAAATTATATCCCGGATATGGAATCGCATCACAATTATTTCCAGTTAGTACGAATGTAGTTCTAGTCTATTTTTAGAACTTTTTTCCTCTCTCATTTTGGTGGTGATAGAAGAGTTATATTGATGCATTTTTGGTAGGGATTTAAAGGTAATTGTTTATTCTTGAGAATATGAGCTGAGAGAGTAGTTGTCTGTGTGTATTTTGGCGACGGTGCACATGGAGTAATAAGGCTTTGGTGATGATCCGGAAGTGAAATATGTAGTCTGTTTACATGCTGTTCTGTTTACAGTGCAGCCGCTCAAAAAAAGGCCGATCAACCCCTGACAAGAACTTCACCGTGAAGTTATCTTTGGATGTAGTTTAGATTAACATATGATTTGTATCGATTATCACACAGTTGAAAGATCAGTACTGAGAAATATATGTACAGAACATATAGCAAAATTAATTGTGGTGTATATCCATATGTCATTGTTATAGTAGTAATTGGAGGCTCTAGGGTGACTAATTAGCAAATTTAGAAAATTAATTAAAAGAAAACGTGTTGGCTGCAAAATATAATTTTATTTTGCATGGATGTATTTTTCTTGTCTTCTTGGTTTAAACGGATTGATTTCAATATTCTGAGGCGGCGTATCCAGTACCACCCTATAATTGTTACAATAACAATGAAATATCCGGGATATAATTAACGATTAACATTTTGATAATTACGCAGACTGTAATTTCGTGCTATTTGTTATGCAAAAAGGTCTCATTCATATCGATAATTTCAAGAAGAAGAAATATCTTTTGGAAGAACAATTAACCATAACACAAAAATGAAAGTGTAGTTAAATCAATCGAATTATTAATATTGATTGTTTAGCGCTATTGTGTCAATATTTGTAGTAATCAAGGTCAACATCAACACACACACACACACACACACACACACACATTTCCTTTCATACATATATATATATATATATATATATATATATATATATATATATATATATATATATATATATATATATATATAGTCTTAAGAGTAATACTCTTTAGTGCTTGAGTAATGTAACATTACTCTCTTATATAATTAAAACCTAACCTAACCTGTGCCAAGTTTTCGAGAGTGTTTGCATTTTCTAGTACCGTATATAAACGGCTACCAAAACATGTTTTTGGTGATGTGGCTGCAGCCGCTGCAGTATGTCCACTGCAACGTGCAGGCAGGCGATATTTTTCTTATCTCGCGTAAAATGGTTCTAGGTTTGATACGAAGCTAGTATGGAGTGACATATTGATATTGATTATTTTGAGCTAGGGTGTAATATATTTCTAGTAATCGAGGTCCCTCGGTTAGTCAACCATAGGGATTTTAATATACATCCTCGTATTATATATAAGTATACAGTCTTAAGAGTTATTTTAATTTGGCAAGTCTTTGTAGTACTGTGACATTAGTCCCATATATAATTAAAACGAAATCAAAGTGTCCAGGTAATAATAATAATAATAAGAAGAAGAAGAAGAAGAAGAAGAAGAAGAAGAAGAAGAAGAGTGCTTTAATTATAGATAAAGGGGCTATGTTTCTCTTCTTTTCTTATTTAACAGATCTGTTTATAAGGTGACTTGATATTGTTCTTCCTTCCATGAAAGTGCTAATTAATGATATAGCTGATTTCACCACGCTGGGGAATATAATGGACTGCTTGTTCAGTAATGAAGTCTCTCTTTCTTCACGATCACGTCATAGAGTTGACCTATCGGTTTTAAGGAGAATACTTCTTTCACAAATTCACATTGCTTCTTTTACAAGACGGTTTTTCTCCTAAAGCAGAAGCAAAAACAAGTACTGACATATTCCTTTATATATTTGTCAGCATATTACCCCTGATACGTTTGGAGTGTTTACATCTCGTATAGGAATAAGAGAAAATTAAAATTCAAAAGAGAAATAAGTTACAAAACCAGACATATTTTGATCTATTTTACGAAACAATTCAAAATTATTTGCTAATCATAATCTCTAATAGGCGTATAATGCCATTAGTAATCAAATTTATCAAATAATACTAGATCGTCAGTTAGAATTTAAAAAAATAATAGAGTGGTTGGACCTTTTGTATCTTGTCAATGATATAAGAATCATTAGACTAGCTAGACATAGAACTACTTTTTAAAACTATTAAAACCACAAGACTGGTCAGACACGAGAATGTTATGTGACAACTTTGAAGATACATGACCAGTTAGAAGTAGGGCCATTTTGAGAATTGTTTTAAAATTTATTGATCGGACAAACTCGGATAATTTCTGAGGATCATTTAAAAATTAATATAAAAATCTGATTAGAGAATAATGTCAAATATTACATAGGAATACTATTCTGATGTTAACCAATCACCATTAAAAAACGCGTTTCCTATCTAACTAATTTAAGCGAATAATCATATTCTGTGCAGCCTTCGGTTAGTATGTATTCGGCATTCCACGCCTTCTAGAAGTGCGATTATTTGATCATTCACGCTTTTCCCACACATTAAAATTTGACCAGTCGAACATTACTGTACAAAAGGTATTAAAAAATACCTAACCAGTCTGATGGAAGTAAGAGTAAGAAAATATTGTCTGATAAATTAGAGATTTAAGGTTAAAAAAGGTGTGTAAAAAACATTGCCAATGCGTAATCTACCCACCAACCAGAACTAAACCTTCTAGGTAAGATGGTCAATAGGTTTCTTTAGATTAGACAAATTTTCAGTAAGGTGTGATGATTTTGGAAAACATGATTCCGAAAAGATCATCTCTCCAGCCGTTTTTATTGATCAAATCGACATGACATAATGTACAACAAATGTAATTGTTGCCTTACCTACTTTTTTCATGCAGGTCAAGCTTCGGATGATTCCTTTTTTAAACTTCTGATTCTCTGATCCTTTAAATAGACTGGTTGTTCCTTTCGTCTGCACCATGTTTTTGTTTGCATTTATATCACTGCAACGTAAATGCAAAATCTTGGTCATGGCGGTGTTTTGTAAGCAAAACTTTGAGAGATTACCTGTCTGGTAACTTTACCAACTCCACTTAACCAAATATGAAATGCCTGCTACGGCCCAGACATGAACAAGAAATATCTTGATTAAACAGCAACTACGGTTTCTTTGACTTCTTCTCGTTAATTTAAAGGCCATTTAAGTCAAATCGACGCTAAAATCGTGAGGATTGGTACTTCTGCATGATGGCAAAGCAACGGAATGCAAATAGTAAAACTGCGTCTGCTATAGTTTTACAAAGGCAGAAACTCTAAGAAAAGATTAACCAGTTGAACATGTCTAAAGCAGCAAACAAATAATCAAAGTTTATACACAATATATCGTCGAAAGAAAGAGATAATGCTGATAAGAAACGCTTGATTGAAAACACATTATGAACACAGCTTGGATAAAGCAGACAGAAAAATGAAAACAAAGGGCTACAAGCTTCTTGCACATAAATTCAAACATGGAAAGAGAAGAAGAAAACAGTTAAGAAAGCAACAGAAAATTAAAACTAAAGAAACATTAATCAAGTTTGAATATTTCCTTTATTTTACGACGGATTGAGCAATGTAACTTGACGACATGGAAAAGTAAAATTTGTACAGAGAAGAAAATACAGAGAAAACTCTTGTTTGGAACACTATTTGTATGAATAATGTTGTTAGAGTCATGACAATACCAGACGTACAAAACGAAGACAAAATATAAAGCCAAAAGGCAGAGCCTATGACATGCATGGAATGCCAAGGAAATACTTCGCTGATAACATAACGGTACATATCGTACAACGTCAGGTGGGCGGAGTTTAAGGTGTGTTCAGAAACAAACAACAAAACTAACTGTAATTGGTGCATTATGCAAGAGTTGTACTTTCTGTTAGGCTTTAAAAATTTGAGTCTCTTTGCAACATGTAAGATTATGTTAGTTGTTTTCTATCTCACAATGTTTTATATGTTTCTGATTTTTTTAAAAAAATGTGGTACACATGGCTGAAAATGTATCTGTAATGACTAAATAACTCTTACCCCAGTTTAGGTTCAACAGAGTTATCTCTCTTAAATGCAATTGGGTAACAGGTTCTGGCCTTGTCCTGTTCTCTATGACAGTCTGCGACAGGCGTTCTGGGGTAGGTTAGAAAGTATATTTATTTCACAAAATATTAGCATTGAGGTCTATGGAAACACAACTGGTACCTTGATACCTGATGGTGACGCAAAGCAAATTACGTGTATAGCATACCAATAACCATTCCTCCTGTCTAATATTGTAGATTTTGTGCCTTTTAAATATCAAAGACATGAAACATACCTTTTGAGATTCGCATTCAGCTTGTTATCCCAAACATTAATTGATTACAAACACGACTATCGTCTTAACTCTTGGCCGGTTGTTATTTCAGATATTACACATTTTTAGTTCACTGTGCAGGGATTGTTGCTCGATAAAATTAATCTCTTTCGTGAAAAAATCCATCCCAATGCTTTTTGAACTTAATTATTGTCTAAAATCATTGCGGCAATATGTGTATCGTTTAAAATTTAGAAAAATGTCTATATGATTTGCACTTTCTACTTCATTTTACGGATGAAACAATATATTATTTCATGGCTTTTATGGTGTGCAATGTTACCTTACTGTCAACTGAACAATCGAACTTCTGTCCAAACAATTGTGTACATGAGATATAACGTTTTGTCTTACCTATCATATCAGTGTGTATTAGTGTAGGCGCATTAGCTATTTCATACCCTTTACAGAATAAATTATCGCAACCCAAGTGTAACTGGTCTAATAATGTTTAAATCTGTAGAATAATATTCCGAGTCTCGCATCTATTTTTTTTTATAACATCATTAACGTATTTGGGCAATCTGATAGGCCAGCGACACTATATGAGCACATGCTAATTAGCGAGATAAGTCATGAAAGATAGATGGCCAAAAAAAAAGCATAATAATCCGCTTTTGACCACACCGAAACTGCAAGACTTGAGTGATATAATTAGAACCTGTGAATATCAAACGAATGGCGTGAAACAGTGCTTGTAGCAAAGACTAAAACTAATAATACAAACACACATAAATATATTCACGGAACATTAACATATTAGTCGAAATTTATAAGTGACCTAATTAATGTTCGCCTGAATTTGTTTTAATACAATTGATGACATCATTTGAAATATATACATTTTCTAAACTTCTACTTGTCATTTCTCTATGACTGGTAGTTATCAATTTAGATCATCTATTGTTACCACTACAAAAGACGAGCTTCAAAATTGGACCAAGCATGTTATTCCAACTAACTGCATCACGGAAATACCCTTCTGAAAACGATAATTCATTCCGTTAAATTGATTTCTGACTCGGGTTACTCCAGAATGTCAATTACAAATGTTAAAGCCATTGCATTTTGCTTTACCATACTGCAATTGTACAATCGATTTGTTCTCTCTTTCAGGCCGCTGTAATTAATTGGCTGCTTGTAGAGATCTCGCTAGATACCGTCGGCAGCACCGTCTGTTTATTTATTCAACACTATCTACAACATAAGCACGTTTCTTTACGGTTTTTTTGTATGTCTTTTTTTTAAGGCCATACATTTGGGTGGGATGCAATTTTGATAAAGTTTTGGAAAACAAATTTGCCCGAAAGAAAACATAATGGTCTCATTCCCTAATGGAAAGTTATTGCTTCATAAACACATTGAAAAATGTTTAGGTAGATATAGCGTTTAATGAACGTGCATTTAGAAAAGACTTTGATTAATATATTTGTGGATGTGTTTTTTCTTTTCAATTTTCAATAAATTCAAGACGAAATTACCACTTGCTTCAGTTTTAAGTTCTACTTTCCTATCATTACTAGGTTGATGAATATGTATCTTGATAACAAAGAATACGCAGCAAGAACAAACTCGTGTTAAGCATCATGAATGCATATATGAAGATTCCAGAAAACTCATGTTAGGCGTGATGAACTTTTAAACTTTGTTAAGTGTCTTGAATGTACAACTTTGGATTCCAGCAAACTTAAGTTAAGCGTCATGAATGTAAAAGAAAAATGTGGATTTAGGTAAACTGATCTTAAGTGTGATGTATTCTTAGACCGATGTTAAGTGTCATGAATGTATATATGGGGATTCCAGCAAACTCAAGTTAGGTGTGATGGATTTTGAATGTATATATGGGGATTCCAGCAAACTCAAGTTAGGCGTGATGAATTTTGAATGTATATATGGCGATTCCAGCAAACTCATGTTAGGCGTGATGAATTTTTAAACTTATGTTAAATGCCATGAAGGTATAACTTTGGAATCCAGAAAACTCATGTTAAGCGTCATGAGAATGCAAAATGAAATTTCGACAAACATGTAGCATGATGTCCCACCCAGTCACATTTTACTGACAACAGGCCTACCAGTCCTAACAATAACCTCTTAGTACTGAGCGCCAAATCTTTGATATGACTCGGTCGGGGTTCGAACCCAGGACGTCTCGCTTCTGAGACGGACTCAGAAAACCATTAGGCCACCGGAGCGGAGTATGTATGTATGTATGTATGTATGTATGTATGTATGTATGTATGTATGTATGTATGTATGTATGTATGTATGTATGTATGTATGTATTGTTGCGTGCGAGTATGTATGCATTAAATCGCAAATATGACCTTTTAAGTTCCATGTCATCAAATGCATCGATGTAATGAAATATAGCATGATTCCCAATTAAAGTACGTGCAAAACATTCCAAGCAACTTTTGAATTTTCCATCTGGTCCCAGTGTTACATATAAAGGAACTTAGCAACAACAATTCATTTGTTTTCTTTATAACAGTTTGATATTTTTGTTTTCTTTTATCACAGTTTGATAATTTTGCTTGTCTCATCACTGTATATCTTCACAACTTCTTATGGTCGGTACCATGCTGATTCAAATTACAGAACTTTCAAATTCCGCCTCGGACATCATTTTCTTTCATCTGCTTTGAAATTCTTTTAATCATCCATAACATCCCAATGAAAAATATTTATTCTTCATACAATATGTAGCTCAGTGACCTACTTTCCCGGTGACAATCCTAAAACGAAAGAGTTTAATCCTGACTATACGAGTGCATTGTTCTCGCTAAACCTCCACGTAACAGCGCTTATAATCGTATATTGACTCTGCTCAAAGGGCGACAGTTAATTAAAAAAATACACTCAATATGTGTCGGTTACCTCCGTAAATCATACCGCTTTGGTAACCTGCTGCAAAGTACATATAGTCCACCTTCTTAGAAGTTTGATATCGCGATCACGTTGTTGCCCGTGTGCGTGCGGATCCGTCGATACGAAACATACGTTCGTCCGTCCACTATACAAAATGAAGATTGATAAAAGTTAGACGGTTGACTAAATGATTATTTGTGCAAACTTTATGCTGTATATCCGCCCATAGATTTCACTGAGCTAGCAGTGTTTTGGAAAGTTAAACTGGCATTTAGATGAAAAACATACAGTAGATGGAAGATAAAACTGCATGTTTCAAGTGCCATGCGTTCATGTGTTTCATTCAATATCCATCCTCTATTCATTTGACAGGATCTGCCCGCTATTATGAATAACCTCATTGTTCAAACATCAGAATATAGTCTGCAGAGAGAAAGCTGTCTCTGTAAGCTATTATGGAGTCCACTCATGAAACATTAGATCCGTGATTCTTTATGCTTTCCTCCGGTATAAAAAGGGCGTGATGAATTTTCACGTTTGAAAGGATTTAAACAATAATGAAATCCATCCTTTGCAAAACTGAGCATACATATATGTATTTTGTATATGTACACACACACACACACACACACGTACGTACGTATATATGTATGTATGTATAAATATATATATATATATATATATATATATATATATATATATATATATATATATACATATATATATATATACATATATATATATATGTATATACATATATATACATATATATATATATATATATACATATATATATATATATATATATATATATATATATATATATATATATATATATATATATATATATATATATATATATATATATATATATATATATATACAGAATAATAAAAAGTACAATGATGCAAATGTGGCTCTGAAGAACCAGAATTAATATAATATAATACGTTTTATGCTTGAAGCAGCCAAAACAGATATGAGTCCATACAATAAAAGAAACTAAACAGCCTTACTAGGAGCAGTCTCTCCATTCAGCACTCGCAAAGTCCTTAAACATGATAATAAAAAGTTACCTAAACTATTATGTTATTGCAGATTTTGGTTGCCCATGCGACAGTTGTAGACTATTCCTGCAGGTATTTAATAATAGGTTTAATGTGATTTTCCAGTCATTTGCTTTTGCTTTCCAGAGAAAGGATTCATATATTTTGAGGGAAACATATTAGGAATATTTTGAAGACAAATTATTCTGGTACACATTGAAAGCACTTATTCATAGAGATAGTGCAAAACAAGCGTTTTCTATCATTTGGAAAATAACAAATTATGAATGGCGTGTACTCCTATGTAAATGATGGAAACATATTTGATGGGATATTTCCTGCTCAGCAATAAGCATACAGCGCGTGTTGCTGTACGATAAAGCACCAAACTCAAAAAGTTTCAAACCCATTTGCTGTAAAGTTTTGAGTGCATGATTTACATTCATGACTATGCTTTTAAATACTCATCAAATTTTGTCTTAGGTTGTTATATTAGGATTGATTATATTAGAATTATTCACTCCATATTTTAACAAGTTTTTTTGTGGAATCAATTTAAGTTGTGCTTCAAGTAATATTTGAGAAGATTTAATTTTAAATTTTCATTAGATTTACAAAGTGTTTATTGATTTAAGACTAAATCACTTTTTTGGAATTATTTGGAATTATTATTAATTCATTCAATGTCACTTTGGAGTATACCATTATGATACATCAAGACTGTGGGCAGCTTAGTCATATCGCTACGATGTCTGCAATGTGGCAGCTTCTATTGATGTATAGCACTGGATCATCATGCCACATACATGTAGCTCGATGTTCCCAGTCCCATTATCCTGACGCCAGGCAGACCAGTCCTAACACTAACCGCTTAATGCAGCTGTTAATACCATTTTTATAAGTGTTTGGCATGACTTGGCCGAGTATCAAACCCACGATCTCCGAGGCGGACGCTCCAACCACTAGGCCACCAGAGTGGTCTATAAATAGGTGTTGTAAGATTGATACAATTATTATGTACAGTTATTTCTTAGAAATGGAATCTTCCACGTATAACTGAATTATCAACGTAACGTGGCTTATTGTATAGTGAATTATCAAAGTAACGTGGCTTATTGTATAGTGAATTATCAACGTAACGAGGCTTATTGTATAGTGAATTATCAACGTAACGTGGCTTATTGTCTAGCATGTATGTATGTGCCTGACTTTATGCATGTAAAAACTTAAACTGGAACATTTTGTAAAAAAAATAGTTATCGATCATTGAGTTGTATAATGATATTAGAGATCTTGATATATTATTTTTATAAATGAAAGGTTGAAAATACTGAGTAATATCCATTTTACCATAAGATCACGATTGATATATTTTGTTGATATTTATATACCTGCGTATCAATTCAGCAATCAAGACATGCTGTTAAGATTATTGTTTGATATACTATTGAGGACAGACGAACCACCACCCCTCTTTCTTTTGACCCCGTGACAAAGTAGATTTATCAGATTTAAAAGCGGTGATCATATTTTAAAATAAAAACTAAATAAGTTTATAATACAACTCAATGATCGATAACTAATTTTTTTACAAAATGTTTATGTTTAAGTTTTTACATGCATAAATACAGGCGCATGCATGCATGCATGCATGCATGCATGCATGCATACATACATACATACATACATACATACATACATACATACATACATACATACATACATACATACATACATACATACATACATACATACATACATCGAAATATGTAAAATAAAAATATGATGGGAATGTTGGAAAGCTGATATTTATAATATAGACAATATGTGAATTTAACTGGTCATCTAACAAGGGCACCAAAAAGCCGATATAGTTATTTTTATCGTGTTATTCCGGAATTCCAGAAAGTTGTTGCGACCTACGTGATTACAAAAGTGATAAACTCAGCACTCACTTCGAATGACGCAATGGATGCGTCTGATAGCATCACAAAGAGGCCATTAGGACGGCATAAGTAGAAGAGAAATCAGTTTTGTTAAATCAAAATATTGGAACGATATTTCTAGAATCTAGACTCTCTTTGCTGAGGACAATACATATATTGTGAAAGAAGATATTTCAGATTTAATTTCTCGTGTGGAATATTTCAGATTAATTATTGTAAATCGTCTGGAGACGGGAAGAAACAAGATAAATGTTGCCTTTCATTTAATGAAGCTGAACCCAAATTGGTGGGAAAAAACATAAAACTAATACAAAATTGCAAGATATGTCAATTTGGCATCTGTTGGGAATTTAATATTAAAGTGTTTTTGGAGATTAGACACAAAACCAAAATGAAAATTTAAAAGGTTTATCGAGATTAGAAACAAAATGTAAATTAAGGCGAATATACTAATCTGAAACAAAATCAAAATATTGTATGCAAGCCACTTCATGCGATACAACTGTACGTTTGGTCTCATTAAACAAATGAATTTGAATCTCTTTTACATTATTCATGCTGAAATTAGAATTTCTCGCATTATGAAACCAATTTTAGTGCGTTTGATATTATAGGCTTTTGTTTTGTCAGCTGTACTCTAATAATTTGGGTGTTACTTGGATGAAGGTTTCGTTTTTATTCAACTAATTCCAGTTTGTCACACAAGATATGCAGGTGTAGAAAGCAACTGTATGTGCGTCTTAAAAGAGCCATGTCCGAAAATCCACATATGTATAATTGTTTATGTGAATAAGCAAATCGGCAAGGATAAACCGGACAAGAGTAAAGTCTGCACGTATTTTGCTTGCCTGAAAAGAAGAGTTTTCCGACATAGTTATGGAGACACTTGTGTTGGAAAACTATTATTCTACATTCCTTCTGTTAAATGTTTACCGATTTTCGATTTGTACGTTCCATTTGCAGTAGATGTGTTTATTTATTTTATTTGCATTTTTTTCAGATTCTGTACGTCATTGATTTATATGTTTTTTTCCCTAAACCTTCTAACTCTCTCCCAGTAGTACTTCCCACAGGGTCTATCATTGACTTATTTCCCTTTAGCAAACATTAAATACTTACGTATTCGATTAATCTAACAATTTCAACAGTTACTGAAAAGTTTTAAATAATGAAAAACCTAATGATTACACGGGAATTAAGTTTGAATACATCATATTTGTACGTGGAAGACTACTTTTGTTTGAAAAGAATCAAGTAAATAGAATTTCAAAAATGTAGGGACAATAAGGCAAACATATGTTTTTTTTTATGGTTTAACGCCATTTTTCAGCACAATATAGGCTATACATGGCGGCCAGTATTAATGGTGGAGGAAGAAACCGGACAAAGACCAGAAAGAACCACCGACCCACGAGAAGCTACTGGCAAGCTTTCTCACATAACTACATGTGCCGAATCTTAGACTCGAACACATGCAGACAGAGGTGAGATGGCAGTAGTCCGTAACGGACAGCGCTTTAGACAACTCGGCCACTCGGGGCCCTGAAACATATGTTAACAATGCGTGTGAAAAGGACGTTTACTCTAGGTTAGGATACATGTTGGATACTGTAAGACAATTCAATAGCATTCATGAAAGACACAGAAGAAACACGATCAGAGTAACTACTGCAAATATATGTTATAAATAAAGACAACCGATACAAGTTCCTAAGGACACAAGATACACAAATATGCCGTTCAATCATCAAGTATAAAAATGATATAAACTTAGTTGATGCTTAGCGCATATGAAATATTTTAATTTAAAATTCTGACTGTTTCGCTTATTACAATTTGAGGAGTTTACAATATATCGGTTGTATCCGTTCTAAAGAAAATCAACAAGAAAAACAAAATTACAGAAAATAACAAATGCAAGTTCATAAGGTAAAAGAAAATACACAAATGTGCCATTTGATCAACAAGTATGAAATTGATAAACTTAATTATTTTTATTATAAATTCTGACTGTTTCACTGATTTCTAATGTATCAGTTGTGTAAGTACTTCTGAACTGTTTTCTTCTTGTTTGCTACAATTTGAATCATGCTTGTTAGTTTGTGATGCATGTTGTTGTAATCATAAA